>JARDYH010000002.1:108932500-110132500 GCA_029215795.1 Anniella stebbinsi | reverse complement strand
ACAGGGGTGGAGGGATTGATCTGGAATTTGGCACATATGTGTAGCAATATGTGCTAGACTTGTGTATGAAATTTGAGTTCGATCCCTCCAACCCTCGATTTTATATGAATTTATTAAAGATCCCACAACTTTTTGACAAGTCTGAATGAACGCACATGGCAAGCTGTCATTCTGACCTGTCAGAACTTAAAAAATCTTTAATAAATTCATATAAAATTGAGGGTTGGAGGGATTGATCTCAAATTTCATACACATACTTAGGCATACCCCATAAGCCCTGTAACCAAGTTTCAAGCCTCTAACTTTGAGAATACAGAAGTTATAGGTTAATTTATATGGCAGTCTGATAATCCGATATAATCGGGCTGAAAATTATCGTCTCCAATCATTATTGTAGGAAGTTGTATCGTATTGTTATTGTTAATCGTATGCACAATAAAGAGCATATTGTATCGTTATTGGACATTTTAATGATACGATACACATCCCTAATTTTTTTTCATGAACCAGCATAGCTAGCTTTGTTTTATTTGTTTTTCCTTGTGTGCTTCATAAAATGGCATGTTTTTCTAACAAACAAAGCATGCAGATGTCCTCTATTGCTTACTTCTCTGCTGTTGCTTGTAGCAAGGAATCTACCAAATTGTTTGACCTGCGAAGGAAGGAAATCAATTCTAAGTGAAGTCTACTGAAACAGAGCTGAACTTCATGTCATTGGCTCTTAACAGAAGTACTTACCATTTTATAATGCTAAGATCAGTACAATTCATCAATGTATGATATGCTGCAGTAGCTTGTACATCTCATGATTGCTAGGACATTTCTAACTGAGAGCTGCCACATGGCAACATCCCCCACATTACATCAGGGGTAGCAACATGACACCAGCATTGAAAAGAGAAATCTCAAAAGATGTGGGAGCTAGAGGAATGGGCACAACTTTTCTGTACAATGGAGTGAATTAAGATCAAGCAGCACTTGAGCTGTGTAGTGCTCGGTCATGTGCAAAGTGGCTCTTTGTCAGTAAAGGCTGGTGGCTCCGATTTCAATGGGGATGTAAATTATGCTGGGTTTTAGTCAGCTTTCCAAGGTGCTGAGCCTATTTTGGGTGGTAGGTGTCAGTGCCTTGGATTGCTCCTTTAGAGTTCTGGCTGAATTTACAGCCCTACCAAAATCTGAGCCAGCAGACTCCACTGACTTTGTGAATTGCAACATGATGTTCATGGCATAAATTAGCAGGGGGAAATCAGGTGCAACCACAAAGAGCTGCCGATCAACTTTTTAATGTTGCATTTGCACATGTCAATGTTCCTAGTCCTGGTGAGTTCACATATGTCCAGTTCTTTAAAGGGTGCCTGGCCATTCACGAAGGGAACATGCCTGTATCATTTGATGCTTCTTAAAATACTCAGACCTGAGCTCCTGATCCTTTCCTTGTTATTTCCATGTATTTTAAAAGCACAAGTGTAAATAGTATACACTTGTGTGCCCTTAACAACTGAGGCCGCTTGAGTATTTACTAAAGTCTCTGTGCCTTAAGACAAAATGTTGGGTACCAAACCTTCATATGCTGAGGGAGAAGAGAAAGGATGAGCACACTACTTGGGCCCCTACCATCCTCAGACTCGGGGAACCTCTGTATCCCTGCAGGCAACCTGGGCAATGTATAACTCTGATTTCCCAGGGTTCCACATCATGTTGAGAACCTCCACAGATAAAAGAGGCCCCCTGCTCCAGTTCACCCTGGAGATGAGTAGGAATGGGGAAGAAATCCATTCACCCTTTCAAAACAATTTACGAAATGAAACTCAGTAATCCTTCAAAATTCGCACTTCTCCGAACTTTACAATGGTGTTTTCCTATCAAAACACGTGGATAAAAATATGCATATGAGGGAAAAGGGCACACAAAAATGCATGTGTTTATGAAAATAAAATTCAAAGGTTGCAGTATACTAGTGAAATTGTTTGCCAAATAAAATGTATCCCGGGCAAAATTGCATATAAATATGCATGCATTCGGAGAAATGTACACAAATATGCATATCAATTTTCATGTGGACATTTAAAGAAAGTTCTCAAAGTCTTAAAAATCTTGCCCACCTTTCAGAACAGAAGCCCTCCCAAGGTGGTGTGCAATAATAAAACACAAAATAAAAGTTCAGTATGAACCACACTTAACATTGGAAAAATGGGAAACTGAGAGAGACCAAAACTGACAGATTTGTCCATCCCTACACACGAGGAGAGTGATGAGGATGGAGAAGGAGAATGGGTGGAGCTTGTGTGGTTGTCCTTACTTTCTTCCCTTGTGTATTCATTGAGCACTTTAAAAAACACCTGAATAGGGCTACTGATGTGGTACTATCAGTGCGGGTGGTGTTTACAAATTAACAAAAGCAATAACAACAGAAAGACAGGGCAGGAGATTACACCCTTTCTACCCCCTGACTCTGGCTATATTATGCCTGTGATCATGCACATTCATCACAGGGTGTACCACAAATAAAAGATACGTGCAAGAAAGTTTCGTGTCAAAGGGTTGAAAATTCAGGACACAACCCTATGCATGCTTAGATAGAAACAAAAGTCCTACAACTCCCAGCATTCCCCAGACTGCTTGGAGTTATGGGCCTTTTCTCTGTCTAAACATGCATAGGATTGCACACTAAATCATTTATTCATTTTACTTTCCTATTGTTAGACCACTTTTGCCCATCAATTAAGCCGACAAACTGTCTCTTCCCTGGAGATATTATTCTTAATCCCTGTCAGTCTCTCAAAATGTACATGCACAGAGATCTCACCATCTGCCTGATGTGCTGGAGTATCAAAAATTGTAAGGCTGCTTCCTGGTGAGCTAGAGCTAAGAAATTTGGTGCATGTGAAGTCCAAGGCACCCTGATTACAACAAAAATCTGAAACCAGGACATTTCTATGCCTCTCCTTCAAAAGGACACACACATACACACACACACACGCACACGCAAATTGTAAGAAGCCATGTGGTTAAGATATTTCTACGCCACCCAAAAAGCTGAAATGTGGCATATGCATAGCCTTTGGACTAGTTATCAGAAAAGGTCTGAAAGGGAGACACTCACATAATTGCCCTTAGAAACTTTATCCCTTCATTGAGGAAGGTATATCTGGGCCTTTCCAGAAAGCTGGAATTTCGCACGTACATCAGCCATGGTACTATGATTGCTGGAGCAGTGTGAAATCAAGACATGTCGAAGTCTCTCCTTTGGAATGGAAGCGGGGGTGGGGAGTAAGAAAAGTACCTCAAATGGCTAAAGTATTTTCAAGCCATCCAAAATGCTGACATTTGGAATACACAAACACTGTTTACTAGAAAAGTCTGGAAAATCTTGACGTTTTTGCACCTGGCAATACTTGGAGTGTGAAGTTGACTTTCCTGCACAGAGTGAGCCATGTTGCTTCTGTGGCAGATGGTTTGGGTGGAGGTTTGGATTTAGAGCCAAGGGCAGTTCCAAGATCAGCCATATGACAAACCCAGTATAGTTTGCTTTAGATTGCTAGGAGCGCGTGTGACTAAAACACGCAAGATGAGTAGATTAAAAATGACTTACTGGTAAGGAGAATGTCAGTCCCAGAAGATAGAGCAGCAGAATTACAATCTTCATGTTTCAAATTGGTACCTGCATGAAAGAATCAGAAATCCATTTTTCTCCCACCGCCTTTTGGGTATCATTATTCCCAATGCAAATGTCTACCTTGCTGCTGTAAGCTATTCTTACCACGCTATCGTCTTGCAGGTTCAGAAGAAATAATAGTTTTGTCCCTGCTCTTTCATTGAAGTTCTTTCTTCTCTCGGTCGCTGTAGCCTTGTTGAGATGCAGCCGTCCCCTTGCATCAATTTAAACCCTCTTCCAGGTGGGTAGTCATCAGGGCAGAACCCACACGTAATCATTTGTGTTTCACACAGTACCCAACATCTCATTAGCACTGAGTATCATTATGTCACAGAATGTCTGTGGTATTCTTGAGGGAAATCTTTTCGTACTGAGATGGAACAACATAGCACATGGAATTTGCTAAACCAAATCATGTCAATGTAACACATAAATAAATCAGACCCACTTTTCTCTGGGCCAGACTACACGAGACACCATTCATGCAATTAGCAATCACGTGAATGGCCTTTTAAAAATGCCAAGGCCCCAATCTAGACCAGAACTGTAGTGGGAGGCAAAGGTTTAAAGCCCCCTTTCAACCCATGGCAGGGTCCCAAAAGGATTGAGTCCCCCATACCTGCAATTTCAGGCTCAATCCTATACATGATTAGATGGAAAACAGTCCTACAACTCTCAGCATTCCCCAGACAGCCATGCTATGCTGGACCTATGTCTAAACATGCATAGGATGGTACCCTTGCTTGTAAAAAGCCATTCATACTAATAGTGTGAATGGTGTCATGTCTAGTTTGGCCCTTAGAAGCAACCTCACCTCATTGGTGGACAGGACTGTCACACAGGGAAGGCAAATCCTGCCCCAGTGTCACACCAGGTGTGATTATTCCTCAGAAGGACCTATAATTCTAGACAACTCTGTGTTTCTACAAACGGATGTCCCAACACACTGGGTGGGGGCATAGGAACTCAGAAGGAGGTTTCTATACACCTATTACTACTATGACATATAGGCTGACCATATGAAAAGGAGGACAGGGCTCATGTAACTTTAACAGTTGTAGAGAAAAAGGATTTTCAGCCAGTGTCATTTGTATGCAATTAGTTCCTAGTGAAATTCCCTCTTCATCACAACAGTTAAAGTTGCAGGCACTATACTAGAGTGACCATATACAAAAGAAGGCAGGGCCCCTGCAACTTTAACTGTTGTAATGAAGAGGGAATTTCACCAAGTACGAATTGCATACAAATGACGCTGGCTGAAATTCCCTTTTCTCTACAACTGTTAAAGTTACATGAGCCCTGTCCTCCTTTTCATATGGTCAGTCAATACTATGATGAGGGAGAGCATGTCTTCTACAGGTGTGGTTCCTCTTCTCATCCAGTTTTTCAGTAAGCATCCATCTTTGAAGTAAAGGGTTTTGTGCCTTGGTCATGCGTAGCTAGATGGTAGTAGGCTGGGAAAGTCCTCTGCATGAGACTTGAGGGTTGCCGGCAGTTGAAGTCAAATAAAAAGTCCTGAGTTAGCTTGCAAGGGGGTCGTACTCTATAAGAAGGCCCATACTGTGTATTACATATTTCTTTCCCCAGAATTTTGTTGTTGCTGCTTAAATTAAAAAAGTAAAGGAACTATCAAACTGGAGGCATGTGGGGAAGTAGGTGGAGCTCATAATTCTCAGCTGTATCCCAAACGAAGCATTCCCTGCCCACCCCCCACCCCCATCCCAAAGTTCTTCTCTGGCTCAGATCAAACAGCTTAGCTGGAAAGTATTGATATTGAATCCTAAGGGATTCTATTCCATATCAGGTAGAGGGAGGGAGGAAGCAAGACCACTACATCAACTCTGCTCAAAAGCCATCTCCATTGGGTGTCATCAGTTGCCCCCATCAACTAACACCTGGCAAAAGCCATTCCATCAGTCTACAGTGTAGGCAGAGAAGAAAAGGACATCCCTAGGATAAATAGTGACCTGGATGAGGTACACCTTCAGCGCACACTCCCATCAGCATCCACAGATCCCCGCCACTACCAAGAAGGAGTTCAGGATGGAAGCAATGTAAGCAATTTTATCTGCAATTTTGTTTTGTAAATTCCACACAGGTCTGCAAGTCTCACAGAACTCAGTGGATCTGCACCAGAATCATGTGTTTCTTTTGAAGTTGATTGTTTTTCATCAGCAATACAGTTCTTGAAAATGTATGTTGACATATTAACTTATTCTTTCTTTTTTGTTTAAAGGTTTTATTGATTTTCCAAAACAAAATTAAACAAAAGAAAAGGAGAGGGGGGGAAATGAAACACATTGGATTTATATCTAATTACTGGCAGAGGGTAGTACATTTAACATATATGTATGTTTTCCCCCTTTACCTTGCAAACCAAGATATAGGTGGAATTCAAAGGCTGCTAGGAGGTTTTCTTTATAATTCTTCACCATAACAGATTATACTTAGTCTCTTTTCCATAAGCATATAAACTTTTTCTGATCACCTCTTGCCATCTACAAACATGGTTTGGTGGTCGCCTTTTCTGCCTTCCCTTGATTAATCTTTACTTTTTAAAAAAGTGAATGTTTTAATGAGTTTCTTCTTGCACCGAACCCATACTTAATTCCAGAATCGGGTAACTGGCCGTCATGTTATAATTAATGGTCTAGGCAAGGCTAAAATGTCCTTCAAAAATTTTTTTAAAAGAAAAAATGTTGTAATAAAGATGAATGCAGCATCAGCAGTGCAGAAAACATGGTTAATTAGTTTGTGATAATATAGTGGAAAATGACAGATCTGACTGATGGTGTATAATTTTACTTCTCCAACTTTTCTCTAGATTGCAAAGAAACTAAAGTTTCCCATCTAGGTTAACAATTACATGTAATAAATGGGCTATTCTCTAGAGAAGTGTGCAGTAAGCAAAAATATGATTCATAACAGATTTAGCATAACTACACATAATGGGCATGAACCCGCCCACACATTTGATTCCCAAGAGGCTCTTAATCCTATACTGATCTTCTAAAATAGTGTTGGATTTACGACGCCAATTAAGGGTTTCCTGCATGTCTAGTGACTAGAAAAGTAGCGTCACCTTGAGTCACAACACTGAATAGGCCATCAAAATCAGTTTAGCTGGTCTTGGTACCGTAATATATTGCAAGGGGCACATTCCACATTCTGGCTTTACCCATGTCTGCTCTTGATGAGCATTGCTCCAGAGGGGAACAGAGAAAGATATTTCCACGTTCCACCCCCAAGCAGAGGTTGAAAGGTTGAGTCTACCGTAACCCCATTCTCCTTTGGGCATCTGCTGCTCCACATAAAGGAGTCAGTGGTTCAACCTTGTCCTTGACCAGTCTGTGCGCTAAACCATTTATTTTCCTGTTCCTCTTCTATAGTGTTTTTTCTCCCTGAAGTACTGCTCCAGCTCTGCCTTGCCCTGCCCATCCAGCTGGGCTACTTCTCTTCTCTGTCTCCTGGTAGCTCCCCAGGGGTTTAAGACCTTCCTGGGTTCCCCTGTTCATTTGCAATCACTCCATTCATTTAACCCAAAGGTGCAAAACCTCAGGCCCATGGGCCAACCTGCCCCTCCAGAGGTCCCCAAAAGGCCACAGCCCTTCCCCTAGTTCCACTTCCTTTCTCCCAACCACTGTTTGGAAGACTCCCAGCTTTTGCGCAGTTTTTTCCCCATTCTAAAAGGTTTTAATGCCCTTCCTAAGGCTTCATTACGGACAATAAGAGCTTTCATCTAAAATACACTTGCATTTTTTGCACTTCTGTCCCTTCCCCTTTTGCATTTGACCTCTCCCACCACTGGCATGCAGCCCCCAAGAGCTTTTCGGAAATGGAATTCAGCCTGTTTTAGCCCTATCCTCTGCACAAGTGGCATTGCTGGTCCAAATTCAGGATTTTAGGACAGTAGTTGTTTGATAAAGGACCTGTTCACACATAGCTCAGGCAAGTACATCCTACATGCAGCAGAACAGCAGAGCCTGCCTTGAACTCACATGCACCCTGCCCTTCCTCACACATGGGCTTTCATGTGGAAGGGGCTATGCCTGCGAATACCTAGGCAAGTTGGAGAAATTTGTTCAGTTTGCATTTTAATATGAACTGACTTAACGTGCGCTGCTTGAACTAATGAGTTAACTGGAATGCAATTATCCTTCAGCTTTTGCACTTCTCCGAAAGTTGCAATGCCGTACTCTGATTTTTAAAAAAATCTGTACATACATTACGGGAAATTGCATACAAAAGAGCATGTATAAGGGGAACATGTATGCAAAATATGTGCACATAAGGAGAATTTGGGTCTGAAAATGCATGTAAATGTTCATGTGGACTTTTTTTTAAAGGACTCAACTGATGTGGAAATGGAGCAGAACAAACTTGTGCTTGAAAAAATGTGAATGTTATACAAAGTGAAACAGACAGATTCATCCATCCCTAATGTAACTGGGCCCCATTCATGTGTCTGCCTGTTGTAAAGATGGGGCTTATGTATCCCATTAGTGGGTTCTACTAATAGAGGCAATTGTCTGGAGACAGGTTGAGTGCTAAATATGCATATGTCAATTGCAGCACATTTGGACAATGCCCTTTTGGACATTGGTCTAACTGGAGACAAATTAATTTTTTAGAGGGTTGAAGGAGGTGGTATATGATAGAGGCACAGATGCTTACATGGAGCTGATTCATCCCACTGCCAATCTCTGGTCAGAAAGGTTTTGCAAGTTTTTGTGAGGCTCAAAAAACAGTGTGTTCCCCACAGGCCATGATGGCTCTGTTGTGCCACTTTCACCCATGTTGAAAGCTATTGTCTGTCTCTGGCACAGCTAGAGACAAGATATTGATCACTGGCATGGAATTGCATCCAGTAATATGTCTTTGGGTGAGGTTTTGCTCATGGTTAGGATCAGACATCACTATATTTTAGTTCAGGAAGGAATATCTGCCCCAAGTTAGATGGGCTTGTGGCCCAGGACAGGGAGGGTGTGGGCCTTTCTCTGCCATGTAGGGAGGTAGCAGTGCTGTTTACAGGTTTTGGAAGGCCCAAGGGCAAGGCACCCTCAATACCCCCCTCCTTCAGTAAGTCTACCTTCTCACCATCATTGTGATCCTCTTTCTCATAATTGCCACCACTTACTTGCCAGGCAGAGAGCCAGGCAGCACGTCAGTAGAGGCATCTCCTGCGCATCCTTCGTTGTCTGGGCCAGAGAACAAACAGGCAGGCGAACAAACAGGTTGCAATGGTGAAGAGGAAAAGCAACTCCAGAGGGTGCTTGTCAGTGGGGCCCCCACTGTGGTGTGGGTCCTCAGCAGGCCTATCTTTGACACCAGCCATGGGGCACATGAGCATCCCACGTAGGGTGACCAGATAAAATCCAGGTCAGAGCTCATGTAACTTTAACAGTTGTAGAGAAAAGGGAATTTCAGCCAGTGTCATTTGTATGCAATTAGTTCCTGGTGAAATTCCCTCTTCATCACAACAGTTAAAGTTGCAGGGGCCCTGCCTTCTTTTGTATATATCACTCTAATATAGTGCCTGCACCTTTAACTGTTGTGATGAAGAGGGAATTTCACCAGGAACTAATTGCATACAAATGACACTGGCTGAAATTCCCTTTTCTCTACAACTGTTAAAGTTACAGGAGCCCTGACCTGGATTTTATCTGGTCAGCCTAATCCCACGACTCAACCCAAAACGATTCAAGCCTTTGCAAATGTTCCAGTCAAGTGGTCAAAAAGGTTTTGAAGGCTTTCCCAGAATTTGACGCAAAGGCTTGTGAAAGCTGCCCCCCAAAATGCCCACCTCCATCATTGCCTCCCCCTTCTCCTGTCCCAAAGGCTCAGATCCTTATCTTGGGCAGTCCCAGGCCCTGGCTGAGCCTCTTTCCCCACCGGGGACTGGAAAGGCTTGCCGCCGCTACTGTTGCTTCTGCCAGCACCTTCCCCTGCTCCAAGGTAAGACTCTGGATCTTGGGGGCAGCGGGAGACGCAGCACCTCACAGGACTGAGGCAATCTGTCCTTCAGGGAAGGCCAAGTGTGAGTATGATCCAACAGCAGGGTCACTATGTACTCCAAGACCTGAACCAGTAGGGTGCAAACAGAGAGTTAGCATCCAACATAATTCTCTGGCTAGATCTGCATTTCTGCTTTATAGCAGTATTGAAGTGCACTGATAACTATCTGGACACAATCCACATTCCATATACCGCTTTCATAGTGTTCTATCCTGATTTTTATTTCACATTCGTAATGATTTGACACACGGCTTAGATCTGGCCTTTGCTGCATTTTAAACGTCATCTCAAACCCCTGACTCAAACCCCTGAGCAGAATGTTAAAGCATCCTCTCAAATTATTGTGATTTACTAATATCCTAGACTGGGTGTGGCTTGTAGCTGGATGATTTTGGCTCTGCACAGTAGGTTAGGGTAGATTCCTTCTCTGTGATTTCCTGATAAATGCAACACAAATACAAGATTAGCATGTAGCACCAACAACTGCTCAAGAATTACATTTGCCTTTTTTCCTTACATTTATTTGGAAGAGTTCTTCCTGCCGCTTTCTCGATATTCCTACTGAATTTTCAAATCACTGCTCTTAAAATAATTCTGTGGAACTCTAAGAAATGTGAAAGGCTTTTAAAAAAATTCTTAACAGTATTTATCGGTTAGGAAGAAGCTTTTTTTTTTTTTTTTTAATGACTTTGAGATTATCCTGTAAATTGTGCTTTCCCTCCCTCTGGTGTCAGAGTTAGGAAGTGCAGCTAACATAACAATTGCAAAGGATTTGATTGCTGCTTCATTCATTACAGGCAGTTCTTGGACACCACACGCCGTCCAAAATTTTCTGTCAGTCACACAGAGATCCCACAGCATTATTGGCATGTAACATGCTATAAATGTAATATGTGAGACTGAGATGTGGGATCTCTAGAAAAATGTTTTATTTTATTGTTCAGTTACTTAATCTTCCTGTGCTCATGGAAGCAAGCATTTTACAAACCAGACACTGGAGGTCAAGGAGATTCCAATTAAAACTTAGGGTTGTTGGGTTTTGGTTTTATTTTTTCCTGTAGTACTTAAAGAAAGCTTGCTTATCATGATGACAGTAAATAGAATATTATCCACAGTGAGAAGATTTCTGCTTTGAATATAAGCTCTTTTTTGACATTGTTTGCCTTCTGGGAACTTTTATTTTATTAAATTGTAAAACATATTTATAGTAGAGGTTAAGTCTCAATTTTAAAACTCTGTGGTTGGAGGAATCATTATATATGGATGGGGAAACCAGTGAGAACATACTTTTCCTAATCTTCCAAAAATCATGGTTATGCAACATTAACTTTCTGTAGGTGCAGGCCATTTAATTGAGTAGGTTTGGGTAGATGGGGGCATGCAAAGAAATGAGTATTCCCTCTAAAATAAAACTATTGGGTTTACACATCCTTAAAGTTCATGGCTAATTGTGTGTGGGGATTTCCCTCTGTGATATGCACATATGAAGGCTGCTTAGCTGCTGGAGAAAGATCTGGAGACAATCTCAGGACTTGCTTTTGAACTTACTTTTTATTGAAATATCTAGAGATTATTTTACGGTCTTACAAAAGCCTTAACTAGGCTTCATTCAACAAAAGACAGCAAAGAGAATTTATCAAAATACACAAAGGAAAAAAATAACTATTGAAATGACAATACTCAATTCTTTGAAGAGGAATAACAGGAAAACAGAAAGAAAAGAAAAGGTCAAAATTCACCCCTTCTAAAACAATCATTATCCACCCATCTTTATATCAGGGGTGGGTGACTTGTGGCTCTCCAGATGTTTTGGCCTACAACACCCATCATCCTGCACCATTGGCTCTGCTGCCTAGGACTGATGTAGGCCAAAACATCTGGAAGGCCATGAGTTGCCAACTCCTGGTATGCTATATGAACTCTAAGACCATTTCAGATCTTTGTCATTCCTTTTGATTGCACTGTGTTACCTTTCTAAACAGCATCGTATAGATGAGACAGCAAAAGATCCGGGACCATAGGAACATAGGAAGCTGCCTTAGACTGAGTTAGACCCATGGTCCATCTAGCTCAGTAAATGTTGATAGGCAGCAGCAGCTCTCTGGAGTTTCAGGCAGGGGGGTTTCTTGCCCTACCTGGAGATGCTGGGGATCGAACCTGGGATCTTCTGCATGCAAAGCTGGTACTCTACCACAGATCTCTGACACTTTTGTAGAGCTATGAGGTGAGGCAGTTCAGAATGGAGCTTTGGCACTTCGGTTAACCTTTCTTCTCATCCCATTCTTTCTATTTCCCATTTTCTTCGGATCTAAATCCCTCCTGAGTTGCTATTTGCATGGTGAGGAAAAACAATCAAGTATCTCATATGGTACTTGCATGGGCATCCCAGATGAGCCATAAAATCAGAGCTTTTCTACACTAGGCTGTTGATCACTGCATCTACTTTTGCAGAATTGACATCCAAGCTCTGCACAAAGAGCTTTTCCTTTCCTGTTTTTCCACTACATAACCTCTGGATGGAGCTGTGCTATCACAGAATAGCAGAAATACACAAGTAGGAACAGCATTTTCAGAAATAATACCCCATCTTCCCCAACCTTAAAAAAAAAAACCTGGGGGAAAAGTTGCACTGAAAAAACAGAAGCAAAACAGGAGGATCACGATGTTGTTTAAAGAACCATGAGTAAGGAATCACAAGTTCACAATGAATGCCTCATGTAGAAAACCTCCCAGATTCCCAGCTATTTTTATTTCTATTTTAAAAAGTATTTAGCCATTGTAGAACACAAAATATAATGCAAAATGTGCAGTCACTATTCTACCCATTCATTTTGAAGCAGTTCCCTTTATCCCTTGATTTTTAGGATTTTAAAAAAATTCCCCTCAAACTCACCCACCCACCGACCCATCTGATTCTGTGTTAATTCACCCCTGTGCATTTATGGAGGGAGTTTTTATCCTTTACTTTGCTGATGCACAGATCTGCTTCAAACTTGGCATGTCTAAAGCCTGAGAAAATGGCATGGGAAAAGGAATTTAATCCCACTTCAGCACCATAGCCCCAATCTGAATCACACACACACACACACACACACACACACACACACAGAGAGAGAGAGAGAGAGAGAGAGAGAGAGCTGTAATTACTCTTTTAAAAGCAGAAGGTCTGAATGTGGATCAGACAGGCCAGTCTTGTTTAATTGCGCCCTACGTAGTAAACTGAACAGTCTGGGGTCACTATCCCCTCTTCCTGTGGTCCTGTCTGCCGATGCTTCACCACTACTTCCTTCATCTGGAGCTTCTGTATCCTTTGGAGGTGTGGCACCCTCTGGAGACTTCGTAACCTTTGGTGTGTTAACATTTGGAGGCCTTGCAGCTGTCACAGGTTTCTTTATCGTAGTGGTCACTGGGGGTTTATAGATAGGGTAATAATAATAATAGTAAAAATAATACTGCTGCCCAGGAACGGCTGGGTACCCCAAGCTGTAAAATCTAGGGATCGGCGGGTAGCCATTTGTAGAATAGTGCTGTGAAAACAGAACAAGATATAGATTTCCCCCAATGTAATTGTAATTTATTTTCATAGAGAAAACAGATAGTAATGCCTATTTCGATTTGCCAGTACCTGTGTGGCGATTTTGAATAAAGTAACTTGATTCTTTGGAGAAAAGAAGAGGTGTCACAGAAGGGGACCAGGTTCTGAAGGCTCAAGAGCGGTTCATCCAACAGAGACACCGCCAGCTCTGAGGAGGGAAAAGTTGCTTTGGGGAGGGGGCTCGCCTTAGCTGCTTACCTTGCCAGCCCTCTTTTTGCTTAACTAGCAGCAGCAGCGGTGACAACTCCTCCTCCTCCCTCTCTCTACTGCTGGCAAAGGAAAGTGGGGCAGTGGTGTTGGCTGTCTGGTCAAGGCTGCATCCCCACAGCGCCCCATTCTCAATCAGAGCCTTTTCCTTTCCTAACTTCGGGTAGCAACAAGCTGAGGGTGCCTCTACAAGAGCAATTTAAAGCTCTTTCAAGGCATATTACAAATTTTACCTCTACAAGAGCGGAGCGCAAATCGGGGGTCGACGCGCGTTTTATCTCCATTTATGCGCATTATCGACTGCGCGTTAAATAGCGAATTTTAATTTGCCGTGGGAGTTGAAGCACCTTATGGCCATGTAAACATGCAATTCTCCACATGTAAACAACTTTAAAGCGCGTTTCATACATCCCGTAATGTGCTTCACTGCCTCTCGTGAATAGGTATTAGGAGTAAATGCGCTTCTCCATATATGCGCATAATCGGGCAACCGGGCGTCAAACCGAAATCTTGTAGAGGGGACCTGAACCAATCAAATTCTGCCTTTGTGGGTACATGGCCAATGAGGGGCCTGGAGTAGCAAGTGGATGGTTTTGTTGCTACTCCGGTGCTCTCATTGGCTGTGTACCCACAAAGGCAGCTTGCTGCTACTCAAAGTTAAGACAGGAAAAGACTCCCATTAAAAGTGGCGGAGTGCTGCCAGCCATGGAAATGCAACATAGCAGCACCTTCCTTTTTAATACTGTGTGCCTTCGCTGCCTCAGGGGGATCTCTTGTATGGAAGGGGCCCAGACCTGCACCCTGTGTTCTGGTCCTGGTGGTGTCTTCATTAACCATTGCGCCACTGGCACACCAGAAGTGATCTTTCCATATGTATTTCCCAATGCCTCTGAACTGATGGATCATATTGGAAATGGCAGCATGCTTGTCTCCAGTGTGTGCCAATGGCAACGCCACTCTCCAGGATGGTGTGGCCACCACACATGCTAATATGCACCAGCAGTTGTTTTTTTTAAAAAAAATCTCATCTATCAAAAGCCATCCATTCTTATGCAAGATGTCCGTCACTGTGAAATCTGGTTCTGCTGTGGCTCGATGGAGTTCCATGACGTGAACAACTCACTTTGCATCCGCAAGCCAAGCTGCAGGCTGTGGCACAAGCTCTGGGAGCTCATTTGTGCATTGTTTTGGGGAGGTTCCACAATGTACACAAATTGTGGCTGAATTTGTAGAACTCACGCAAAGTCGGCCATAATTCGCGTGATTTGCACATGTTCGGCTGTAATTTGCAAAAATTGCTCAGAAATATGCGCAAATTGCAGAACCTCCAGCCCTTCTCCAGAAAGCACAACATTCCCATAAAATCTGCAAACTACATCACTACAGTTTGCGTTGGGTGCCACAGCAGAAACCAAAACAAAGTTTGGGGAGGGTGACGGGTCTAGGAAAACTCATTAAACTCCACCTCCCAAACGCGTTTCTCTGACGTCCCTATATAAGACATGGAGAATCAAACTTGTTGCCAAATGTAAGCTAGAATATGGGCATCTGGCCAATATTCCATCTTGGATTGGCACCCTTGATGCATGATCACATGGACCACCACTACCACTACACCAGCCCTCCCCAACCGGGCATCCTCCAGATGTCTTGGACTTCAACTCCCATCACCTCCAGCCAGCATGATCAATGGTCAGGGGATGCTGGGAGGCATAATGCAAAACATTTGGAAGGCAACAAGTTGGGAAATGCTGGACTACACAGCAGAGCACAAATTCAGCTTCTTAGGCCAATTCATTATACAGACAGATCAAGCTGTTTGACTATGAATACTGCAAAGTAATTATACTCACACCGTGCAGCCACTGAGAGGCACCCATGGTGACAAATGAAAGCAGTAGCCATGTGATGTTGGGCATCATCTGGTACAGATATTTCTGTGGGGAGTAGAATCAGCTCAGTGACAGCTTTGAAGTGCCACTTGCACTCCATGATAGAATCATCATCTCCACCACATGCCCAGCTAAGATACAAATTAGCCAGAACCTGCGGTTTTTGGAAAGCTGCAGATTGGCCCTTAGCTCTAAGCCAGTTGCCCAACCCTGTCCCAATCAATGGAAAAGAACAATTCAATCTTTACTTGCAATCCGGGAAAGGCCTGGAAAGGGGGAAAGGGTGGCTCCGTCAAGCAGCTCTCGTAGCTAAACACTGATGTTTCCGCTTGGAAGGGAGAAGAACCCTCCTATAAGGGAAGAGTGGTCTGGAGAGCTTCTAGACCTGTCAGTCAAAGGCAGAGGAAAATCAGTATCTCTTGGAGAGGCGCAACAGAGATTGGAGAAGAAAGAGTCTCGGGTCATGTACATATATTAGGGTGACCAGATAAAATCCAGGTCAGGGCTCATGTAACTTTAACAGTTGTAGAGAAAAGGGAATTTCAGCCAGTGTCATTTGTATGCAATTAGTTCCTGGTGATATTTCCGCTTCATCACAACAGTTAAAGGTGCAGGCACTATACTAGAGTGACCATATACAAAAGAAGGCAGGGCCCCTTCACCTTTAACAGTTGTGATGAAGAGGGAATTTCACCAGGAACTAATTGCATACAAATGACACTGGCTGAAATTCCCTTTTCTCTACAACTGTTAAAGTTACATGAGCCCTGACCTGGATTTTATCTGGTCACCCTAACATATATGCCAACCTTCACACAACCTGAGAGCCAGTATAGTGTAGTGGTAAGAGTGTTGGACTGGGACTTGGGAGATCTGGGTTCTAGTCCACACTTGGCCATGAAGCCCAGTGGGTGACTTCAGGCCAGTCACTGGCTGAATTCGGACAACATGATAGTCAATGGTGGGGTAATAACCAACTTTACAGTTGTTCATCTAGGGGGCACTCCCCACACAACATGGTAATAAATAATCAACTTTGGTGTGGATTAGGATCAGCACTGAGTTGACTATGGCAGCATTCGGATAACACGATAGTCAATACAACTGACGATTGTTTCCCCCCCCCCCCACCAGTTGCTTATTGTGTCGTCCAAATTCAACCACTGACTCTCAACCTGATCTACCTCACTGGGCAGGTATGAGAATAAAATGGAGAGGAGGAGGACTATATAAGTCGCCTTGAGTTCCTTGAAAGAGTGAGGGAAAGGCAGGATATAAATGTAGTAGTAGTAATAATAGTAATAATAATAACTGCAACTCCCGTCATTCCCAGCCAGGGGATCATAAGGCAGGTGACTATTATGATCCTCTAATTGCAGGTGGGCAGGGCTGAGGGAGGCTGGGAGAATTGGAGCTTCCTTACATCTCGCAGAAAGTTCACTGCTGGAGTTACATTTGAACTAGGAAAATTTCCTAGCTTCTTGTTCACCGTTTGGGGTTAGCACAAGGACTGTTGTGATGCAAAATGGGTGGGCAGAGCCCAGGGAAAGGAAGGTCTAACATCTTGCTAAACCTCTCCATGCACATTTTGCACCCAGTTCTTTCCTGCCACCCCATCCCAATTCAGTCGCCCCTCATGTGTTAGCTAGCTATGTGTCAGTGTGGTTGCTGGAAACCACTAAGGTTAGTACACACACAGGTTGACGACGCTGAAGTGGCATCAGCAGCTGTCACCAATCTTCCCCCCATCCCACCCCACTGCTGATCGTTTGTTAGTTTTCTGGCTTTCACACAGTTTTTTTATGCACTCTAAAAGGTTGAAATGCCTCCACTAAAGCTTAGTTACTAGCAGTAAGAGCTTTACGCTAAAGTATGTTTACAATATCACATGGATGTCTGTTTTTTTAAGCATGAAAAGGGTCACATTTTTCATGCTTAAAAAAAATCTATGTTTAGTCACTCATTCACTGTGAGTTCAATGGATGAGCAAGTAAAAAAGGTGAAGTGACCTTTTAAGTTACCCCCCCCCCTTTACTCCTTTTACATTACTCTGCCATTTTTACCTTCAGAGTGGAGAAAGAGTGCTTTTTTTCAGTATCACTGGGGCATGATAAGGGTAGAAGGGATCTTGAAACATATACCCAGAACCAGTGAGAATTTTGGGTTGGCTTTGCTAGGTGGGTCCAGGTTCAAGCACTAGCAATTTGGGGGAGGGAATGGACAGCTATGCTAAACTCCTTCAAGGAAGGACTGGGTTATTATTATTATTATTATTATTATTATTATTTGGAGGAGGAGGAGGAGGAGGAGGAGGAATGCTAAGGGGACAGAAAAATAGCAAATTTAAAATGTTACTCTTAATAAAGAAAACTATCACTATGCTGGAAAGGCAGACAGCTATTTATCAAGAAGAACCAGGCTCATATGCTTCTGTAGGTGGTGTCATATATTTAAAGTTAGTGAATTTCACAGGTTCACATCTTATGAAATCTGATATGTAGTTTAAAAAAAACACATTGTCTCAAGAAGCCCTGATTTATGACTAATTTAAAGTGATAGGCACTTCTTCCTCAATTTATTAATTTTAAGACAGGCTTTCCCAACCTGGGCCCTCCAGATATTTTGGACAAGACCTCCCAGCATTCCTGACCAATGGCCAAGAGGACTGTGGCTGATGGGAGTTGAGGCCCCAAACAACTGGGTGGCTCCAGGTTGGGGTTGCTGTATCAGGACATCCCACAGAGCCCTGATTAATTCCATCTTCCACTTAGAAAAATTAGCAGTGAAGCAGAATTAGATCATGAGCAACATTGTATATAGCAGGCAGAGGTATAAACCAATTTTGATTGGAAAACAAACAACTTACCTTCCTAAATGCACCACTCCTTCTAAAACTTAATATGGCACCATGACTTGGGTGTTCCACAGCAGTTCTCAGTATTTATACCTTACGCTCTTTATCATTCAGCCTATTGGCTTGTTCAAAGTTGGATGCATCACTTCAGGTGTGTCATAAGTGCAAACCAGGTTGCTACATTTTTTCCCCAGCCCCAAACCACATATCAGAGTCACAGAAACAGGCCCATTCAATTTAATGCTCTTGCTTGTAGGTGGTAAGACAAACAAGATGAGGTGTTCAGTCTGAAAGGTCTCGAAACAATCAGGATTTGATTCCTCGTCAAGGTGAGCTTGTGGTTTGGCAGATATGAATGGGAATAAAATGAATGAGTGCTGTATATACTGGAATTTGCAATTAAGGTGGTGATAATCCCTGAATTTGTTTTGGTTGCTCAATGGTTTACTCTGACAAAGGGTTAATCAGAGACTGAAATGAGAGATGGCATCGATGTTGCTTTTGCCATGGGAATTAGCATTCCTGTGGGGAAGAGCTCCCCCTCCACATTCCCCCAGGCCACAGCAGGATTCATCCTCTGAGCCAGACATGTCATCTAGTACTTCCCCAACCTGGTACCACCAACTGTGACTGCAGTTCACATAATTCCCAAATGACCGCTCCCAACTGCTTCATATATATCCAGAACTAGGGTATATAACAGCACTGGGGACAAAATAGTACCCCCTCGGGGGGCCAAAACACGTCCATAAGAACATAAGAAGTAGGGACAGGTGAACTCACCCGGATCCGATTCATCGGACGCTCACCCTGCCACCGTCTGCCGCCTGCTCATGGTGCTGTGCAAACTTTTTTTGTGGCTGGGCAAGCGGCCGACAATGTCACAAGCCCCTCCTCCCTCATCCGGAGCCTCCAATAGAGGCTCCGGACGAGGGAGAACAGCTGCCAGGCACTTGTCAGGCTGTGCAAGTGCTTGAACTGTGGGTCCGTGAACACACCGCAGATGCCTGACTGTTTCCAGGGGGGTTGACCCAGGGGAGTCTGGGGGAATTCGGGACCCAGTCAGGCACCTGCAACATCCCTAATAAGAAGAGCCATGCTGGATCAGACCATGGGTTCATCTAGTCCAGCATTTTGTTCATACAGTGGGCAACCAGCTGTCCATGAGAGGCCTACCAGCTATCCATAGCTAATCCCCCACCCCATCCCACCTGCACTCACTGGTGATGAGTGTTCTTCAGGTATGAATGAAGTTTAATAAGTTGAATTGTTTCCGCTTTTTTTTAAGCGATCCCCCAGGAATAACAGACTCAAAAGCTTGACTGTGGGCTTCACCACATCAGGCTTTTTTATCCCCTGATTTACCAGGACTTTTGCCTCTGGATTCTTGGCGGAATAGATTGTCTCCTTTACACCTGCTTTGAATCAAAGACTACCTCCCTTGGTAAATTCTATAGGTTTCACTAGGCAGCCTCTAGATGGCACTGCCGATATGTTGCATTAATGTCCTTCAGCACTTTATATCCGATCTTTTTGAAAGTGGCATAAAGGGGGGAAAGCGTGTGAGATGACCTGGAAGTGACAACGTCATATAAAAGTCCTGCAAACTTCCATGAGAGGCCAGGCACGAGCGTGCAATAAAACACTGGTATACAAATGCTTTTTCCCCTACAGCTACAGTCCTCTTTCACCTGGGGTCTGTCAGAAAGTCTTGAGTGAGCTAACTTTTGGGGGCTTTTCCAAATTAAGCTTTTGTTATGCCCTCATCTTGCCTTGTCCACATAATTTTAATAGCATTCTATTCTTAAATTGCTCCTGTTCTTAAAACAAGCTGCCATTCTTTAAATGGAGGCTGTCATTTTCATGTTACAAGTTAAAAGGACAATTTTGCAAACAAAAAAAATCCGGGGTGGGGCTCCCAAAGCAAAAATCTGTGTGGTGAGAAGTGCATCTATTTGACTAGCAGGCATTGAAACCTTTTCCTCCATGAATTTGCCCAATCCCCTATTACAGCCATCCAAATTCGTGGCCGTCACTACATCTTCTGGAAGTGAAGTCAAGCTTAACCATGGGCTGTGTGACCTCTCCCAACACTACTCTCTGAGACAGACCCTGTAAGTAGGAACTGAACCACTGAAGTAAAATGCCCCCACCACCCATCGGAAAGAGCTGGTTCAGTAGGAAACCATGGTTGATGGTATCAAAAGCCACAGAGTGGTTGAGTAAGAGGAGCAAAGTTGCTCTTGCCCCATCCTTCTCTTGATAAGGGTCATCCAACAGCATGACCAGGGCCAACTTGGTCCAAAACCAGGCCTGAACCCCAACTGAACAGGTCTAGATAATCAGTTTCAACCAAGAATGCTTGCCCTTTCTCTGCCACATTATGTGATTCCATATAATCTAATTGGATTAGATTAATTGGATAAAACTAGCCTGTAAACAGCTACTACAGAAATGATTCACGAGATAAGCAACTTGCTTATCCCTGGCCTCTCTCCTTTTCAATCACCTACTCTCTCTTTTTTTCAGGGACTGCTCAACTCGCAGCAAGAGCTCTCTGGCTTTGCCTCGCTGTTCGCTTTAGTGGTCAACTGCTGTGACCTGGGCTATCAGATACAATTTTTGGGGTAGGGAGTCAGGAGGTGTAAAGTGGCTGGGATAGGATAACCCAGGAGCAATCAGCCAATTAGCTGTGGAGGATGGGGGGGATGAGCCTAAGAAGCAAAGAGCGATATAATTGATCGGCTAGTTGCTGTGGTGTGCTCCACACGCCCTGGAGGTGGAGGGGAAATTGAATCCATTGGAGAGCCCAGATAGATGCGACGGCCAGGAGTGCCTACTATCAGCTTCGGCTGATATGCCAGCTGCGCCCCTTCCTAGAGTTGGAAGACCTAAAGATGGTAGTGCACGCGCTGGTAACTTTGAGGCTCGACTTCTGCAATGCGCTGTACATAGGGCTACCTTTGTGCCTAGTCCGGAAACTTCAATTAGTTCAAAATATGGCAGCAAGGTTGGTCACCGGGTGACCACATAACAGCAATCTTAAAATCACTCCACTGGCTGCCCATTAGTTTCCGGGCGATGTATAAAATGTTGGTTATTACCTTTAAAGCCCTACATGGTTTGGGTCCAGGTTACCTGTGGGATCGCCTTCTCCCATATAATTCGCCCCGCACACTCAGGTCCTCTGGGAAGAATTTACTCCAGTCAGCCAGAACTAGGCTGACGAGTGTTACCCAGAGGACCTTCTCTTCTGCCACTCCCAGACTGTGGAATGGCCTGCTGGAGGAGATTCGACAAATTAACAGTCTTCTGGAATTTAAGAAAGCCATGAAGACTGCTCTCTTCCGACAGGCCTACCCAGTTGAATTTTAAGATGTTTTTAATAATGTATTTGTTTTTATTTGTTTTAATGGTTTATCTATTTTATTGTTTTTATATTTATATTTATTGTTGTTCCCCGCCTCAATCTGGATGGAGAGGTGGGTTAGAAATGAAATGAAATAAATAAATAAATAAATATTTTTTTAAAAAAGAGAGAGGAGGGAAAGGGGGGGAAGAGAGCGAGCGAGCAGCATGGATGATTTTACAGTACTGAGTAAATGGGAGCATGCTCTTAGTGATGAAAAAATGGTCCATCCCAATCCAAGGACCAAGAATGAGCCTGCCTGGTGATTTGGTGACTGACAAATTGAGGTTTTCCTTGGAAGAGGAAAGGCCGGAAACGCTCTGCTTGGCCTGGGAGGGTGGGAAGGAGAGCCCCCCCCCCAGTGGGTGACTTGAGCCAAGTTGCTCCTGCTTGAAAAATAGCCCTTGTCACAATTAGATGTGTGTGTTTTTATCCAAAGCACATGTTTGCCTGAGTGCAATTAAAACAATTGAAATGTGGGAGAAAGGGAGACTGATAAATTCATCCATCTCCGGTTGGAGTATGAAGTGGGAGAAGAATTTGAGGGTGCTTAGACTGGGGGAGGTAGCCAGTGCCTGGCCACTTTGTGAACATTCTGTGTAGTTTGTACTAATTTTCGTTTATATTACTTGTATACCAATTTAACCACCATGGTTTTCCCCCCAAGAATTCCGATAATTGCATTTTTGTGAAGATGATGAGAATTCTCTGTTAGAGATTATTAGAAAATAGCTGAAGATGGACAAGTCAGGTATTATGACATGGAGCGCATGTTACATTTTCTAATGGGATGCCATACCCTTTTGATTTAGGAAGAGAATATGATGGCAAACAAGAATTTTCAGCAACACTGAAACTTTTTTAAAAAAAACAATGCTATTTGACTGCTGTAGAAAACTGGTAAATGTTTCCAGGGAGAAAGGAGATTAGACAAATTCATGACTGACAAGGCTATCAATGGATTCTAGTCATTATGGGGTTTTTTTTTTTTCCTAGATGAGACTTTCAGCCTACCATTTTACCATTGTTTCTGTTTCAGGATCCTTTGTGAGATTTAAATCAAATTCTCTCTCCACACTTTTCCCCCCAGGTTTTTTTTCTTTCTCTGCCTTTTGATATGTTCGACTACATGACCTCCAGGTGGTGCTGTGATATTGCGGAATGGCACAACTACACTAGCATTTCATGCTGCTATTCCCCAAAATGCCAGACTTTCCCAGATTTTTTTTAAAAAGACTACCAAAATGCTTGGAAAGCAAGGGAGAGGCTGAGGAGGGGGAGGAGGTCCAAACTACCAAGAGAGAGGAATCAGAAGCACACAATGATTGCTTAGTGTAGAACAGCTCTGGGTATATATATATATATATATATATATATGACCTTCAATATCAAGGGCAGCATGCCTCTGTATACCAGTTGCTGGGGGATGTAAGTGGGAGGGTGCTGTTGTGTTCATGTCCTGTTTGTGGGTTTCCCATGGGCATCTGGTTGACCACTGTGGGAACAGAATGCTGGTCTAGAGATTCTTTCGTTTGATCCAGTCAGGGAACTTCTAATGTTCTCATTAGATGTGATAGCTATTGCTGAAAGCTCCACTGAATGAATAGTATGTTATTTATGCTTAATGGCGGTCCACTAGGCAGTAAAAACTGTGATTAAGTTTAAGATGTAATAATCTCCTCTGTTTTTGAAAGAGTGTTAATTTTTTTTGGTATTGTTTTTCCTACGTCTTTGATTTGATTATCATGTTAAAGTTGTAAACTGTAAACATTTCTATTTTAGCCATTTTAAATGATGTGGCAAGGAGCCCTCAGTGCTCAGTTCTGAAGGTAAACCGCTGAAAAAATATTTCCTTTGTCATTCACAAACACAACACACACACACACACACACACACAAAACAAAGAAAGAAAACAGGAAATATAAGTAGATTCTGGATATATTTATTCAAAAAAAAAAAAAGATATTGCAAAGCTTAAAATGTGCCAGTGGAAAATTTTCAACTTTTCTAAGAAAATCAATTCAGCTGATATATATTGTATTGCAGCAGCAGCAGCAACAACAAGAAAAGCATCTCAGAAGACCTGTTGAAACACAACAGAAAAGAACTGATCAGTAATAATACAGTAAGCATTTCAATATCTCTACCTCAAAGAATAAATGTTAAAAGCGCAAGTGCTTCTCACTTTCTTAGCATTCTATTAAGGGGAAATGCTGTCTCAAACTCAGGTTATTTAATCTCTGTGACAATCCCAGAACCTGTAAACGTTATTCCTGCTGAGACACAACGAAGGAATTTGCACAGAAGTTCTGTACAGATCTTATTTATCTTTTACCAGTTTTTCTCTCTAATACAATGGGTTAAGGGACTGCAGGGCAAAATGAAAACATTCTCTGGGCCAGTTTGCACATAACAATAAGCCAGTGTGGGTTAATTTTCCTGCGGAACTTGCTGTTGTGCTCCAGCTAACAGTTTTATAATGTAATTTTTGGCAGGGTTTGTGCCGTAATTTTGTCATTACATGCGAACCCGGCCAGAGTCAGTTGTTGGAGTGGCTAACAAACCACCCACAACCCTAAAACAGGACATCAGTTCTGGTTGGTTTGTTAATTGTCTCAACAACCCCAGCCCAGCCAAGTTCACACATAATGACAAGCTGAGGCACAACCCTGGCTGCGGTTTTCATTTTAAAAATGGCGGCCAGTGCCTTAATGACAAGCCCTGTGAAGAAATTAACCCACTGTGGGTTGTCATTATGTGCAACCCAAGTCTCTGACTTCTGCAATAGAAGGGCTGCTGGGTCAGATGCAGTAACTCTTTCTAAGTAAGACCACCAGCGAGGGAAGATTGGCTTGGCTCTGACTCGATATAAATGCCTGTTTGCAGTTCACCACTTTGTTCCATCGTTACCAAATGGACCCTTTCCTATGCTTTTCCCTCCAACTCCACTTTCAGGACTGGCTCAACACATTTTACTATGTGAGACAGAACAGCGAATTGCATCCCCGCCCCCTGCCATCAAAGAGGCCTAGTTCCCAAAGTTGGCCAGGCTCTTTTGGCATCTGGGGCCGAAGAAAATCCCACAAACGCCTTTCCCTGGGAGTAAACATATCTTAATGATCACTTCAAAAGTGCAATTTTGTTGCCCTTTTATGACACCCCAAGGTAGGCTGACCAGATAAAATCCAGGTCAGGGCTCCTGTAACTTTAACAGTTGTAGAGAAAAGGGAATTTCAGCCAGGGTCATTTGTATGCATTTAGTGCCTGGTGAAATTCCCTCTTCATCACAACTGTTAAAGTTGCAGGCACTATACTAGAGTGACCGTATACAAAAGAAGGCAGGCCCCAAGCAACTTTAACGGTTGTGATAAAGAGGGAATTTCACCAGGAACGAATTGCATACAAATGACACTGGCTGAAATCCCCTTTCTCTACAACTGTTAAAGTTACAGGAGCCCTGACCTGGATTTTATCTGGCCAGCCTACCCAAGGCAGCTGACACCACAGACAAGCGCCCCCTGGACTTGCTCCTCCTCTTCATCATTGCAACTTGCTCGCTGTGGCCCAGACAAAGGCGATGCTGAGAAGAAGGCGCAGGAGATGCCACGGCCAACATGCTCACTGGCTCTCTGCCTCAAACAAGCAACGGCAGCGAGAAGATGCACTCACAGAGGGAGGGGGCCCAAGGAGGGAGCCTTGCCCAAGGGCCCTCAAAAAGCTGGAGATGGCCCCAGCAACTTAAAATCATCCACCTTCATGTGCCCCTGAGCACAGCTGTAGCAAATGCAATCCTGAGACATTGAAACAAACACTTACCAGTTGGTAGATCATTGTCCATTTGTCGTTGCAGGAGTCGTCGTTGCAGGAGTCGTCGTTGCAGGAGTCGTCGCTGGTTTTGGAATGGGGATGGGGACCCAATAATACATCACAGCTGGACGATTTGAGTTTTGTGGTGGAGGTACATAGAATGGATATTGTGGATAGAATGGATTTCGCGGATAGGATGGATTTTGTGGATAGGATGGGAATCGCTGTGGCCGGTACTTTTTTTCATTACTTCCACTCCTGCTAGCCTGGGGTGGGGAAACAGAACAGAAATTGGCAAACATATTTCACTCTCTTCTCTAGCTTATCGTCACAGATAATTATTTTAAAAATGATGTGATAATATCTAGTCTGAAAATATAAGGAGCAGTTTGATATGGATGGGTGCTGTCAATCTCTTTTTTGATTGATGTGTTCTTTATCATTTTTAATTGATTCAATGTCTAGATTTTTATTTCAATTCTGTATTCTGCACCCCAGTGCACAAATTTTAGAGGAAAGGCAGGACATGCACATAATAAATAAAATAAAATAAATATACCAAGTCAGCACATCAGCAGCTGTACTGTTTACCCAAGCCAGTGTTTCTCCAGGCCAAATGCTGGCTAACAGGCCATGCATGGCAGCCCATTCCAGGATCAAGAAGCCTCCCGTTCTTTGCTGTACACTTGGAACTGGAGAAGTCAAGTGTCTGGTAGAGCACAACATCTGGCTCCTTGCCTGCAACTGGCTTGGTGAAATAGGCGTGCACTCCTCTCAGGCTTACACACCTTTCACATAAGTTGTGCAAGCCCAGCTGGCAGCTTCTCTACAAGACCTCAAACTACGATCATTCCCAGATCCACTATTTGAGATAATAATAATAATAATAATAATAATAATAATAATAATAATAATAATATATTATTACCCGCCTCTCCCTCCGGATCAAGGCGGGGAACAACATCATCATAAAACACACAAAACTGATTAAAAATACATAAAACCAATACATCATTAAAATACCAATAAAACACCAATAAAACACTTAAAATTCATCTGAGTAGGCCTGCCAGAAGAGCTCAGTCTTTTTAGATCATTTAAATTCCTGAAGACTGGTAAGTTCCCGGATCTCTCCCGGCAGGTCATTCCATAATCTGGGAGCGGCAGAAGAGAAGGTCCTCTGGGTAACAGTTGTCAGTCTAGTTTTTGTTGACTGTAATAAATTCTTCCCAGAGGACCTAAGCGTGCGGGGCGGATTGTACGGGAGAAGGCAATCCCGCAGGTAACCTGGACCCAAACCATGTAGGCTTTTCCAACCTGGTGCCCTGCAGATGTGTTGGACTGTAACTCCCCTCATTAACAACCGGCATGCTGGGATGGGAATGATGGTGTTGCACTCCAACACATCTGGAGAATACTGGATTAAGGCAGGTTGCTTTAACTGGAGATGCCAGGTATTGAATCTTTAAGTTAATGACCATTCAAATCTCTTCATTGCCATGAACATCTCAGGTGGACTCTCTCTTAGCCTCAGTCCCCCGTCTGCGGCAATACAGGGCCATTGCTGATCAGCCTTACAAGGCCATTGTAAGCGCACTGCAGTCATGAATGTGAAGTGTTTTGAGCACTTCAAAGTACTACATATAACCCTCCGAGGTATTACTGCAGTGTAAGGGCAACTCTTAAAGCCTACCTCAAATGGGACAGTGATGGCCAAAAGACAGGCAAGTACAAGGAGGGTCTTCATTCTGGCTGTTAGATCTCTGAAAATGAAAAGCAAAAACCATCTCATATAGTCAAAACAGAATGTTATCCTTCGACAAAACTGACCGCATGCTTTCACATGGGTGGGCATATTCACAGAGGCATTAAGGGTAAAGAAGGACTTGACAATGAGAGGAATGTCTGGATAGACAAATTGCTGGGATTGAGCAGAACAATGTGGATACCAGACACTTTCCCCACTCCCAGAACCTTATCCATAGCTGCACCTAGCTGGCCTGTGGGACACCTTGCTCCATGAACTACAGTTCCCACCCCCGCCTTTGTGTTTTTCTCTGGTGGTTGAAGACCTTTCCATTCCAGTAGCCTTTTGTACTGTAAGGCAGGCAATGTTTTGTTCTTTCGTTTTCACTGCTGACCAGTGTCCTCCGTCTCTTTAACTGGCTCTTTTATTGTTGTTTTCTAACATTGTGGTTCTCTAAATTATAAGACACCCTGAGTAGTGCATTTGCACTAGGAGAGCGGGCTATAAATGCTGGAATAAATAACAAAGAAAATTAAAAAACTAAAACTGCACTTGTGATTCTAGTTATGTTCACTCAATCGCTTTCACCAACTACAGCAACCTTTTTCAATCTGGCTCCCTCCAGATGTGTTGGATTATAACTCCAACCATCCTGATACAGCATGGCCATTGACTCTCCTGGGTGAGGATAATGGGAGTTGTAGTACAACACTTGCAGACAACCGCTGGTTCAGTCTCTGGCATTTTTTAGTTCAAAAGGAGCATGTGTCTACCAGAGAACTTGGAGAATTTCTGACAGTCAAAGAAGACAAGGCTAGGTTGAGTGAGGTATAATACCATAAGCAAGCTCCATGTGGTTATGTTTCTCTGAGCATGAGAAGTATATTTACCAAAGGGGGGGATGAAGAACATTGTTATAGAACAAGACTAGGCTACTTGGTGCCCTCCAGATATTTTGAACTCAGAACCCTGACCATTAACCATGCTGGCTGGAGCTTATAGTTGTGGTAGTCCAAGTTATCTGGAGGGGATCAGGTCGTCAAGGCAGTGGAAGAGTACACAAAACAGGGAGAAATAAACATAAACAACCTACAACAAAGACCATCATATGTAAATTCATAAAATAGAGAACACACCCATTATATTTATTTATCATATTTATATGGCTGGCCATCCACAAGTCTTCTCTGGACAGCTTCCAATAGGACATTAGAGCACTTTTAAAAAAATCTAGAAAAGGAGTACTAAGCTTCTACTAGTAAATCAATTTCAATGAGAACATTAAGCATGTGCCTGTGCTTAAATCTCTCCCATTGAGCTCAGTGGGACCTAAAAGCACTTACAATTTCACTAGCTGATACTCATTCCACTCTTCAACCTACTAAACCAAAATTTCTGTTTACTAAAGAACAGCAGGTGAAGTTCTAAAACATATCAGTAGAAATATTCTCACTTACCTTTTTCTTCACTATGCAGTTTTCACTTCTCTCTTGGGTTGCTGATACAGCGAGGTGCATTCGTAGCAGTTATATATGCTCTGAAACGTCCTGGGATTAGGTGGGAGAGTCCCACAAAGCATCTTCTGGGATTAGAGCATTTGGCCCTAATCTTTTCTAAATACACACACAATCACCTTCTAAATCACCTGTTTTGAAACTTATTAGAGACTGCAGGGACGACTGTGTGTCAGTATTCAGACAGTAACTGTAGGACTTTTTTCCTCCCAAGGTTCAAGTGGGGAGAAACCGTACCAGGAGAAATCCTCTTACTTCTAACAGATATTCCCTAGCGGAGCCATTTTCCGTGGCAATTTAATGCTTACTTGTGGGGAAGGGAATGAAAAAAGAAGGTGACTATTGATTTATGCCACCTGGTCCCTGCTGCTTCCATCAAAGGACCTTGTTTGGCTTGCAGCTACATAGAGGCATAAGTCTTTCTTTGCAGGAGAGGTTGTGGCAGTCATTGTATGTACTGTAGTCTACCGTTATTTTGTTTTGTTTCAGCCAAAGGAAATCACAAATGAAAAGGGCAACCAAAATGATCAATGGGCTATGAGGAAAGGTTACAATGTCTGGAGTTGTTTAGCTTAGACCCCCTCTAGATGGATTCCGTTTGACGCCTGTTCCTCCGATTATGCGCATCTTCTCGGAAGCGCTTTATCGTAAATGCTTGTATGCAGGAGGTAATTGAGCACTCAACAGGTGACCTTACCGGTTGTTTCAAATGCACTTTACAAGTAGTTAATGTGGAGAATCACTTGTTCACATAGTCAAAATGCGCTTTAACGGCCGGAGCAAAATAAAACTCGCTATTTAACTCGCATTCGATAATGCGCATAATTGGAGAGAACACGCGCCTCTACGCCCGATTTGCGCTCCGTTCTTGTCGAGGTAATTTTTTTAATGCGTCTTGAAAGAGCTTTAAATGCCTCTTGTAGAGGCAGCCTTAGAAAAAATGGCAAATCAAGGGGGTGGGGATGTGGAGAAAGTGGATTAGGAGATTTCTTTCCCCCTCCTTGTTTCAGAAAATTAGAACCAATAGATCCAGGACAGATTTTTTTTTTGAAAAAGGACCTTCACACTGTGCATAGTCAAAGTATAGAATTTGCTACCACAGTATGTAGTGATGGCCAGCAATGTAGGCAGCTTTAACAGGGAATTAGACAAATTCATGGAAGATAAGGCTATCAGTGGCATCTATATCAACAGGTGAGGGCAGTGGTATGGTGCTGATCTCCCCTTCTCCATGCATTCAGTATATATGTGTATGAAGAGGGCTCACGTGATAGACAGATGCATTTACCAATGGGTGCAACCACTATTATCCGTACAGAAAAATGGGAACTCCATGAAAACCTGTGAACTAATTATTTTTTATTATTATTGCTATGGGGTATTACAAATTTTAATGTGGTGTAAGCCACCCCGAGTGTTGCTTTTCCAACAGAAAAGCAGTATATAAATGTTAATAATAAAGTAAATATCTTCTGCCCACATGTAGATTTTACTGAGCCTGAATGGTGTTAGGTGCCATCTAAAAATTAAGTTATAGAAATTTCCTTAGTATTCATACAAAGTTGTGTTCTTTGGGTTGAACTTCAACATTCACTCCTATACCTCCAGATAACATTCCTTCCTGAATCTTTTCCCCATTTACCCTGATAAGGATTCCTTCTTGCATATAAACCAATATTTTATAGAGTTGTCTTAGGTTCCTTTAGATGAGTTACTTTTAACAGCTTTTACAAACTCTATGCAATCCTTTAAAGAACCATATTTATCTACCCAATTTGTAATTATGTGACTGATTTCCAAAATTTGGGGAAATGGGATGCAGTTTTCCCCTATTTGTTCGTTAACTTTTCAATAACTCCTGACGAGATAATTTCTTTCTTTTTCTCATGAGGCAATTTCTAATCATTTTCCTTCTCTCTATTAAATCATTTTTTTCTCAGACCGTCACATTGCCCAATATGTTTTTTTTTTAATTTCCATTGTAATTTATAACAATTAATGGAGAGAAGATGGGGCTTAACTTACATTTATATGCAACTTTTGATGCAGGGTTCTCTCTAATCAAATCCAGGTACTTTTTTTACTGCTAAATTGAAGAATATGCTTAATATGGGTTGCTAACATATACCTTTATCCCTTTATTCATTGTGATCCATGATTTTAATAATAGCTGCTGTGTAATGCCATTTAATACAAGGAAATGCTATAACCCCTAAATTATATGGTTGATACAGTATTCTGGCAGCCACTCTAACTTTTCTTTTCCCCTGGCCACAAGAAATTTAACATTATTATTTTTTTCAATTGATTATAAGTGATGAATTCACCTGTAATGGAATAGTCAAAATAAAAAAATGATTCTTCACATCACATTCATTTTAACAACAGATCAACAGATATTAGCCCAGCACAAGCAATGTTCAAATGTGACCAACTGTCAAGGTCTCTTTAAATTTCTCCCAATAATATATTATGACTATAGGAAACAAGATCCTCCAAATTTGCAGTAATCCATACTCCCATATATTTATTTGGGAGATCTCTCCATGGAATTAAAACTGCTTTAGTGATAAGATTTTTTCCCCTCTATTTTCTAAACTAAAACCCATCCCCTCTGACTTGCTCAGACTGACTTTATACCAGGAATGGAGAATGTATCACCTCCAGATGTTGATGGACTACAATTCCGATCAGCCCTAGGAAGCACAGCCAGTGGTGAGGGATGAATAGAGGGCCATACATTCTCCATTCCTGCTTATACCATAAGATTTGTTCACGCTCCAGAAAAGCCAAGTATTTGGTGTGTACCTTTGCTGTGTGTTGTCTTCTCAACATGTTTTTTTTCTTTCTTGCTTCTAGAGAACTAGTCCACCAAGGAGGATGTTAGCATCTCATTTATTAAACAAAGATGAAATATTGCTTTGTGTTTTAATCCATAGTGTATGAAATACTATCTAGACCTGCTTTTCCCAACCTGGTGACTGGCTGGGGGATTCTGGGAGTTCTAGTTCAACACTTCTGGAGGTCACCATGTTGCATAAGGCTGGTCTACACACTGGGAAGAAAATGGAGTGCCAATTTCAGCATTGATTTATTTGCTCCCTTTGACCTGTTCAAGTGACGTATATGGAGATATGAAGATGAAGATCAGGATTCCCCAATCTGGTCCCCTCCAGATGTTTTGGATATCAGCTTCCATTGGCCCCAGACAGCTTGGCCAATGGTCAAGAATGCTATGAGGTATAGTCCAAACATCTACATGAAACTGCTGGGAGAGATCATCCGGAGGCATGGGGCGGGGTGCTATCAGTATGCTGATGACACCCAAATATATTTCTTTATGCTTTCGACAACAGTGTCAGCTAAGGATAATGTGTCTCCTCTGAATGAATGCTTGGAGGCGGTAATGGGATGGATGAGGAAAAACGAACTGAAGCTGAATCCAGACAAGACGGAGGTGCTTACTGTCAAAAGCCCCAACCTGGGTTTGGAGGTGTGTCAGCCAGTTCTGGATGGGGTTACACTCCCCCTGAAAACTGCATTTGCAGCTTGGGGGTGCTTCTGGATCCATTGCTGCACCCCTTCCTAGAGTTGGAAGACCTAAAGATGGTAGTGCATGTGCTGGTAACTTCGAGGCTCAACTTCTGCAATGTGCTGTACATAGGGCTACCTCTGTGCCTAGTCCGGAAACTTCAACTAGTTCAAAATATGGCAGCCAGGTTGGTCACCGGTACATCTAGGGGTGACCATATTACGCCAGCTTTAAAATCGCTCCACTGGCTGCCAATTAGTTTCCGGGCGAAGTATAAAGTGTTGGTTATTACCTTTAAAGCCCTACATGGTTTGGGTCCAGGTTATCTGCGGGATCGCCTTCTCCCATACAATCCACCCTACACACTCAGGTCCTCTGGGAAGAACTTACTCCAGTCAGCAAAAGCTTGGCTGACAACCTTTACCCAGAGGACCTTCTCTTCTGCTGCTCCCAGACTGTGGAATGACCTGCCGGGAGAGATTTGCCAACTTAACAGTCTTCCAGAATTTCAGGAAGCCATAAAGACTGATGTCTTCTGGCAGGCCTACCCAGTTGAATTTTAAGTTGCCTTTAAATAATGTATTAGTTTTATATGTTTGTAATAATTCATTAGTTTTATATGTTTTTAATCAGTTTTATGTATTTTATGCTGTTTTGTATTTAATGTTGTTCCCCGCCTCGATCCAGAGGGAGAGACGGGTATAAAATAAATATATTATTATGTTATTGTTATTACATCTGGAGATTTGTTTAGCTGGGATTGTTTAGCATGGAAAAATGGAGACTGAGGAGAGACATAAAAAAGTGTACAAATTTATGTATGGTGTGGAGAATGTGGATAGGGAACCATTTTTCTCCCTCTCTCAAAGTACTAGAACCTGGAGTCATCCCATGAAGCTGATTGGTGGGAGATTCAGGACAGATAAAAGGAAGGACTTCTTCACACAGTGCGTAGATAAACTGTGGAATTCACTACTGCAAGATGTAGTGATGGCTACCAATTTGGATGGTTTTAAGAAGAAGTTAGATAAGTTCCTGGAGCAGAAGGCTATCAATGGCTACTAGTCCTGATAGCTATGCACTACCTCTTGTAACAAATGCAGTTTGCCTATCCACACCTGTTGCTGGGGTACATGGGTAGGAGGATGCTGTTGCACTCGTGTCCTGCTTGTGGGTTCCTGGCCAACAGCTGGTTGCCTACTGTGTGAACAGAATGCTGGACTAGACGGCCCCTTGGTCTGATCCAAATGGTTCTTCTTATGTTCTTATGTTTCAGAAGGCTGATGTAGATCTTGGGAAAGGGATCAGTTCAATTTGTTAGGATTGAAGAGTGAATGGGAAGGCAAGACCAGCGTGGACAATCCACACTGCTGTCTGCACATTCACATCCCCAGATGGGCTGCCTGAACCAGCCTTTTTGTGTATTTAAATGGCTGGTGTTCTTTGCAATAATCACAGAAGGCAATATTGGGGACAAATACCCCCTCCCCCCATTTACAAGGATTTTCTGCATGCAAAATGTACAGGCTATGCCTGAATTTTGTACTCAAGTTTGCTCATATACAATCAAAAAAGGGATAAAGTGTTCTCCAATCCTTAATATATTCTTTAAGTTATCCAGCCCAGATCCCATTGGCGACAAAGTGATCTCCCAGGCTTACTTTGTCCAAATGCTTACGTGCTGAGTCGATTTCTCTTGGAATGCTGAGGCTTTGGCATTCCGTCCCACCAAATTAAGCTATGTGCTAGCTGGGAAAGGGAGCCACAAAACAAGAAATGCAGCATGAATTTCACCATAAAGGATAATCAAGGTTTTCCTATGGATCAGCCTAAAAGCCACAAAGCCCACCTTATTAGCTGTGGCTCACTGTTGTAGAAATGGAGGATTTGATCTTGGGTGTTTTCCCTTCCTCGAGAATTTCAGGCTCTGCTCCAACTGGAGACTGGAGGTTGGGTTGATGTGGGATTATGTGCCTGTCTTTCAGTTTGCCAAGGGAGGGTCACTGCTTACATTTGCAATGCTCCCCATCCCATGGGCACTTTCCATGCTATTCTGATAAGATGAGAGGTACAGGCAAAGTGATTACTTCCCTAGACAGCAGTAACTCACCCCCACCAAGGGTGGTGACGTTGGTGTAGAAAGAGACCATATCATTCATTCTTCTCCTGCCCCCAACCCCCCTTGTTCTACCATGACCAAAGCACTGTGAGATGGAATCAGAAAGGACAAGCAACAAGTTCTTTGCTAGTTCTGTAATGTAAGAACTCTCTACACCAGGGGCCAGCAATGTGGCACTGGTGGTGGATGCATTACCACCCATTGACATACACCCCAGTGTGCATATGAGCTCTTTATTAGAGGTGGGGGCAAATGTCCCCTGCCCAAAAATGGCTGAGTGGGTCAAGACAAGAGAGAATCCAGAAAAGGAGGGAATAGAAATGGGAGAATGAGCAACGTTCAAGCTCATCAAAGTTCTCTGCTTTCCATCATGATGTTCATCTCACATCCTTCTCGCACCCCAATGCAAGCATCTTTTTTTCAAACAGGAAGAATGCACATTTTTGAACATGAACAATATGCATTTTACCCAATGGGTTAAAGCATGAAAATGTGAGAATAAGGGGGAAATGTGTATTTTTGGAAGTGTGTGGTTTTTGAGCATGAATGCAAGCTGAGGAAATTGTGAACATTCCCCAAGAATTACGCTGCTGCTCACATTCGCTTTGGGGGTTGAGAATGGGACATGCTTACTTCATTTTCAAACAGGAATGAAATTCTCGTACGTCCCTAGCAAACAGAGAGAGAGAGAGAGAGAGAGAGAGAGAGAGAGAGATGGGCCCCCTCTACAAGATTTCAGTTTGACGCCCGGTTGCCCGATTATGCGCGTATACGGAGAAGTGCATTTACTCCTAATACCTATTCACGAGAGGCAGTAAAGTGCATTACAGGCAGAGAATCGCATGTTTACATGGCCATAAGGCGCTTTAACTCCCGCGGCAAATTAAAACTCGCTATTTAATGCGCATTCGAAAATGCGAATAATCGGAGATAAAAAGTGACTCGACCCCCGATTTGCGCTCCGCTCTTGTAGATGTCAAATTTGTAATGCACCTTGAAAGAGCTTTAAATCGCTCTTGTAGAGGCACCCAGAGAGAGAGAGAGAGAGAGAGAATCCAAAGAACGGAGAAATCCCAAGATTTTACCCCCATGGCAAGTCATGGCAGTTCCCAGGACACTTTTCCAAAATGTCAAATGTGCCCACAGGTGTGAAAAGGTTGGTTACCTCTGCCCTGGACCTTTTCAGATGAAGATCACACATTCACAAAATATATGGACCAAAGAACAGATTCATGCACACTCTTCCCCTTCCTTGACTTCCATGTGTTCAGCTGAAAGTTGGAATAGTGGTATCAGATTGTGCTGAGAGAGCCCTACAAAGTTTCTCAACAAGGCTTTTATCATGAAACTGCCTTTCCCTGGAATTGTACAGAAGGTCTAGATCATGTTGTCTTCCTCTGGAAACCTTGCATATTTCCCACTGCTGCTTCTCTCTTTTTCTTTTCCTGTACGGAGGAAAAGATGGAAGGGCTATTCAATGCCTTTTGATTGGTAGCACTAGGAGCCCTCCATCTGGAATCACCCTAAGGGTGAACTACCACAGCATTCCCCAACCTGATTCCTACCAGATGCTTGGGACTTCAACTCCCATCAGCCCGAGCCAGCATGGCAAATTATCAAGAATGCTGGGAGTTCTGGTCCAAAAAATCTGGACGGAACCAGATTGGGGAAAGCTGCTCTATTCTAACCTTCCACCGAGTGTGTGGAGGTCAGAAACAGGATCACCATGCATGCATGCATGACCTGTCATCACACACATGTTCAGTGAACATGCAAAAAGCCAAACACAGGCTAACAGTCGATTGGCTTTGCCCGCTGCTGAGGTCTAACTAAGGGCCATAACTGGGATCAAGAGGGCCTTTTACAGCTGATGTGGTATAAACTCTTGAGTGGGAGTTATCTCCCAGCCCCCTATCTGCATCCAAAGTTTAGGCCTTGACCAAGGTGTCTTTTGGTGCCTCCTCCAGTGTTAGTGGGTCCTGGCAGGCATACCTGGCTTTGGTGGAAGCACATTGGATGGCAATGTCTAGCCCCACTTTTCATTCCCCACAATATCTAAGAGCAACACCAAGTCAGGGGAGGTTTGTGGGAAGTTAAAATGGTGACTAGTTCTGACCAGTCCAGAAAGAGAACACTTCAAGGAGCAGAAATCAATAGCAGGCCCAGGCAGCTGCCCATGGACCCCAGATGTTGGCACCAGCATTAGATGTATCTCTACAGGGCTTCCATATTGGAAGGAGGGGACCCAGCCAGCAGTTGTCAGGGAAGACAGGGGAGTTGCCTTTTCTGTTGAGCAGTCATCTGAAGCTATTGCTTATGCCATTCCACCAATGCTTTGGTGTGGTCTGGTTTGTGTGGGTGAGTTGTTTACTTATTGCATTTCTATCCCGTCTGTCCTCAAGGCAGCTCAGCTTCAGCAATCATGTAGCCGCATCTTATGTCTTCAGAACGTGTCCTTGCCTGCTTCAAGCCATAGAGTAATGAAGGCTTTTGAATGTTCCTGCCCTGGGAATGGTTCTGCAATCTGGAGAAGTCCTAGCTTAAAATAGAAAGTATGCTGCTAATCGGCTTCAGTAGGTCATCAATATATCACTTCAAAGTGCCTCATGCACATGATCTCAAGTGTCTTTATGGAAGCCCTGTAGAGATACATCCATGGCTGGTGCCAACACCTGGCGTCCTGGGCAGCTGCCTGGGCCTGCTAGTGATTTCTGCTCTGGGCCCTCCATGAAGTATTCCTCTTTCTGGACTAGTCAGACCTAGGGTGACCATATGAAAAGGAGGACAGGGCTCCTGTATCTTTCACAGTTGTGTAGAAAAGGGAATTTCAGCAGCTGTAATTTGTATGCAGCACCTGGTGAAATTCCCTCTTCATCACAACAGTTAAAGCTGCAGGAGCCCTGCCTGTCCTCCTTTCCATATGGTCACTCTAGTCAAATCTAGTCACCATTTAAACTCCCCACAACCCCCCTGACTTGGTGTTGTTCCTAGATGAAAAGTGGTACTGGACATCACCATCCGGTGTGGTTTGGAATGCTTCCCCCCACAGCCCCATATGCTTACCAGGGCCCACTAACACAGGAGGAGGCACCAAAGAACACCTTGCTCAAGTCCTGCATTTTGGATGCAGACAGGGGGCTGGGAGATAGTTCCCACTCAGAGTTTATATGGCACCAGCTATGGAAGGCCATCCTGATGCCAGCCATGGCCCTTAGTTAGACCTCAGCTGTGGGCAAAGGCCATCCACTGTTAGCCTGTGTTCATCTCTTGGCATATCCACTAAATATGTGTGTGATGACAGGTTATTCCCAACTTTCAGCTGAGCACATGGATTTCCACCATGTGGCCATGTGGGAGGAGGGAGCAGGGGGTGGGGGCGGGGGCGGAGCGTACATGCCTGAGGACTGTTGCATCCCATTCCTGACATGATAAACCATGATTTATTATGATGTCTCAACAAACTCATTGCCTCTGGTAAATCTGATAGGATTTGACAAGCTCTGGGAACCAAGTTGATAGCCACAGTTCTGAACACGAAAAAGACAAGTACAAGGAAATAAGTTTGCATAGACATCTCTAAGCAAGAGACACTAACTCCCCCACCCATGACATCTTCCTCCAGCGTGACTATGTGGTGATCAAAAGTTTTTGCTTTTGTTTTTGATTAACTACCATTCATAAACTACCATAGTTTGTGAACCTGGCTTGTTTCAACAAACCATAGTTAAGACTAGCCACAGTTTAGGGTTCGGACAACATGCTAAACTGCAGTTGGCTAAAACAGAAGAACAAAGTTTCCAGTCTTCTCCTCTAGGAGGTCTCTCTCTGACAGCTGTGTAAGTTTGCTTGAAGATTTCACTGCATCAAACCAAAAGCTATTCCAACCCATGTGAAGCCAGGTCTACTCTCGAGAAATTATTTATATATACCTTGTCAGTTATATATTTGAATCAGGCAGCCCAAAATGTAAGGAGTTTAAACAAACTGAACAAAAAGATGCTAAAGGACACCAAACGATCCTTAATTTTTTCAAAGCAGAGAAGGAACTGGAGAGGGGAGGGAGTGTTGCAAGTTCTTATAAGGCCCAGAGGAATGAAACCTGGCCTCTGTCTATAGCAGCTACACAGCAACTAGAAATTCACACACTCCCTACCTATCCATGGTTCTTAGAAGGAGAGAAATACATGAGAGCTGTCAGGTTTGGATTGTTAAGTGCTGTCTTGTAATGAATAGCTCCTCAGCTTGAAACTTTTTTTAAAAAAAACATGACATCAGGATTGCTTCAGCCATAAAAAAATAAGTACACAGAAGTTGCTAGCCCACTGTCCATATGCTGTGGCCTATATACCAACTGCTTTTCTGCCTGGTTACTTGGAAGGGATTTGTACTCATTCGAGGTGATCAGTCTCTGTAAATTGCCAGTGTTATTACCTGCACTGAAATGGCCATGTCCAGTCTCCTAGGCATGGACATTGCCCAGCCTTCAGCAGGGTTTGGCACGGACTCCTTCTCCACTCTGATTAAAATGAATATTTAAGGCATACCCACACAGTGCAAGTTGGATTCTAACGCCTGATCCTCAATGTGGGAAAACAGAATTTTGCTGAGGCAAACACCAGATGTGCAGAATAACTTTTAAAAAGCTTCTTAACACAGAGTAGGTAGGACCCAAAAACAGAAAAAGAAAAAAGAAAGAAACCAGACCTGATCCAGGCACCTGCATGCATGAAATAATTGAATGCCACTAGATCTGGGATAATGGGTGTATCACAAGTATGAGAGCCTCTAGAATATCTTATCATCATTAGTCATCACCAAGAGGATTTCCTCCTTCAATCAGGCAATAACATAACCTTGACTTTCTTCCCTTTTCTTCATCTAACATAGGAACACACACAGAGCTTTAAAAAGATCATCAGACCAAAAGGGTTTATTATAAAAGAGGCAGAAAGGTAACTTAAAATGTACAACAGAACGGAAACGAGAGCCACGTTGAAGCTGGGAGCTGTGAAGAAAGGGGCCAAGATGGCTACAGTCTGGCTAGGACTGGTAGCGTTGGCCTACCTTGCAGGGCTGGGGCCTCAGAGTTGGGAGGGGGAGGATTCCGATGAGAAAATGTTACAAGACTCAGAGCTGCTGGTTACCAACAACCGCACCTGGCCCTCTTATCTTGGAAGGCCCAGGCAGAGCCCAGGCTCCAAGGTCAGCATTAAGAGTTTCAGCTGAGGGAAAGGGCCATTCGCAGGGAGGGGGCTGGTGTCATGAGCGGGACACCTGGGGATTGATTTGGCAAGTCATGGTACCAGCTAACCCGAAAAGGGATAAATGGGATAGCAACTGTGTGGAAACCATCTTCTCCTGGACCGGTGCATGGATGTAGGGATTCCTACCCAGTGAGGTGACGCTGGGGAATAGATAGATTGCTTTCAGGTCTGGGGCGTTCCAGGGAAAGACTTATCACCCTTCGGGTGTGATTTGTAGTGGGTTAATTGGTTTATTGCTGCTAGACTCTACCTCAAACCTCATCCTAACCCCCCTATCCCCCTCTACCCCTCCCCTTCTTTCCTTGCTTGTATTTCCTTATTGAACGGCTGGAGCCTTACGTGGAATAGAAATTAGGATTTTAATAAATCGCTTCAGTCCTTAACTAGTGTGGTTAATTCTGAAGGCTGGCTTGGGGCCATTTGGCATTGGGCTAGGGAGGTGGGCTTGGGGGGAACTCAGTTCATGAGTTCCCAGCCTACCTGGTAGGAAAGTGGGTTCTTTTCTTCACAGGAGCAAAAGAAATTGTTGGCATTGCTCACGTCACAGCAAGTGGACCTTTGATCTCAGGTACCTCAAAGAATACGCTTCCTGGCAGAGAATGAAGGGAGCCTGGAAGAACACATCACTACCGATTGTGCTTGCAAATGGATTGTTTATATGCCCGTGTCAATGAGCCTCCAGGAAAAGTGTTGCAGTGCCTCTGGCCAGCAAACCCATACTGAAGACAGCCCAATTCATACATACTGCAGGACACGCTTTTTGGCCAGCAATAGAAGTACAGGCCCCCATTCTGAACCACTGAGCGAGTCCAGGGCACAGCCAGTAGCCTCATGCTTAGGGCCTATTCCTTTTCTCCCTTTCCATGTCATGATGGCATCAACACATGACTTTGCATGGTCTATGTCGACTGGGAATATAGTGCTCCAACTAGCTCAGTACTGTCCAGTGGAGGCTGGTGGCTCTAATTTTGGTGGGGCTGTGATTCCATTCTGGATTTTAGTCAGAACTCTAACGGAGCTAACCTAGGTCCTATCCCCAAAATAAGTTCAGCATCTTGTATAGAGCCTTTAGAGTTCTGGCTGGTTTTCACTGACCTTCGTAATGGAATCCATAATAAATTGAGAGCCAGTGTGATGTAGTGGTTAGAGTGTTGGACTCAGGGTTCTAGTCCCCGTGAAGCTCACTGGGTGACTTTGGGCCAGTCACTGACTCTCAGCCTAACCTACCTCACCTATGAAGACGAGGAGGACTATGTGAGCCACCTTGGTTCCTTGCAAGAGTTTTTTTTAAAAAAAAAGCAGGATATAAATGCAATAATAATGAATCAAAACCCTACCAAAACTGGAGCCACCAACCTCCACTGGGATTGTTTACACCAGCCTTCCTCAACCTGGTGATCTCCAGATGTTTTGGACTACAACTCCCAGAATTCCTCACTATTGGCCATTATGGCTGAGGCTAATCAGAGTTGTGGTTCAAAACGTCCAGAGGGCACCGGGTTGGGGGAGGTCTACATTGACTGGCAGCAGTTCTCCAGTGTTTCAGGCATGAATCTTTCTCAGACTTAGGCCATTTCTACACTGGCCTGTACCTGGGACTGTCCCTGGCTGGTCCCTGTGTGTGCAAATGACACACAGGGACTCCCGAGGACGTGGGGAACAGGGACGGGATTTCCCAGGGATAAGGGCTCCCTGGAAAATCCCAATTTCCCCCCAGTCCCTGGAACTTCCGGAGATCGTGGGAAATGTGGCTGCTCGTCCCAGCTGCTGCCATGCTCACTCATGAGCAAACACAGCAGCAGAAATGGGCACAGAGCCACACCGCGTGGCTCCATGCCTATCAGGGGAGGGAGGAGCAAGTCTGCCATCCCCAGAATGGTGGGGGGAGGGTGGGGGCCTGGTTGAGTTTTTTTTTAAAGCCTACCTTTGCGAAGGAGTGCAAGTGCACTCTTTGGATCCTTTCATTTAAAAAATGGCAGCCACGACTGTGCGATGTCCCTCCTTCCTCATGGGACGTCATGCCTCCCACCCATGTGCATTAGAGCGATGATCCCGGAAGCAGGTACTTCCGGTATCACCGCCCCTCCCTCCCTCTACACCCGTATGGTGTAGAAACAGCCTTACTTGGAGAAGCCAAGGGAGCTTTTTTATTTGTCTAAACATGCATAGGATTGCACCTTAAGTCATTCAGACTGCAGATCTCCATTTTGAGACTGGATCTATCTAAACTGCTGACCTCCAGGGCCACAACATCTGGCCAAACTTGTAGACTTTTCTCTTTCTTTCTTCCCCCCTCCCCTGCTGTTCACACACCACACAGCCTGATGAAGTTCAGGAGAACTTGAAAGCTTGCACATTTTTGTGGAATTTTGGTTGGCCCTAATAAAAGTAAATCCTCAACTATGAATAAATAAATAAATAAAGGTAAATCCTCAACTGCGGATTTTCTCTTTCTCTCATGGACCAACTTGGCCATCTTTGTGTGTTGGGGTGGGGGTGCGGGGCGTTATGGAGTTCATAAAACTCTAATCCCACCCAATAGACTATTAAGCTAAGCAGCTTCAGATAACATAATCTATCTCTAATTACAGATTTAGCAGAGACAAGTCCATTAAACTCTAGCTAAAGGTGTTGCTACCAACACTGAATCACATTTCTAATACAAGTGGGGGGGGGGGAACCAAATGGGTTATATAAGCGCTTCTGACACAGGTATTAACAAATTTGCTAACCTCATGCATGCACCGTGGTTGCGACAGTTGGGTATTGTTTGGGGGCATTGTTTTGGCAGAGGTCTCATTGTGTAACAATGTGGCAAATGACTTCCATGAGCTAAAGGCTAATATCATTGATATCCTTATCTTTCTGGATATAACATGTTACATTGTCCTACATTAGTGGCATGTTTTTCCCATGAAAGAGAAATGACTCACCAAAAGGACTCAATTTGAAATATTTCCTTTATATGGCTAAGCATTAGAGAGAAGAATAGAGAACACATCATCTCGAGATTAAGCAATGTCATCTTGAACTGAAGTGAATGCTACTGATTGGCTGAATTCGGACAATACAATAAACAACTGGTGTGGGTGAAACAATCGTCAGTTGTTTTGACTATCGTGTCGTCCGAATGCTGCCATAGTCAACTCAGTGCTGATCCTAATCCACACCACAGTTGATTCTTTATTACCATGTTGTGTGGGGAGTACCCCCTAGATGAACAACTGTAAAGTTGATTATCACCCCACCATTGACTATCGTGTTGTCCAAATTCAGCCACTGTGTCTCTACAATCTCAAAAGATTACAAACCAGACAAATATGGCAATATGTCGTATTAGCAAGACCACATGAAGTTTTGAGAAAAAGTTTTCCCTGGTGTTTTAACAGGTAACATGGAAAAGACCTAAAGACTGCTTTATGAACATATTTCTCAATTTATAGAAGATATAAACCACTGGCAACTGGCGACTCTAAAGCAGCCCATGGCTGAATGCCAGTTCGTCCCCATGCCAACTTTCCTTACCGTGATGCCCTCGAGATGTTTTGAAATTCAACCCCATTCAGTCCCAGCTAGTATAGGTAATGATCAGGAATTCTGGGAGGAGTTGTTGTTGGAAACATCTGGAGGGCCCCAGGTTGGGGAAGGCTGCCCTATGCCCTTATGAACACTGCTGGGTTTTATGTTTTCAAAAATGAGGGATCAGGATCAGCCCTGGGTGCAAACTGAAATCTGCATAAAACCTGCTGAAGCCTAATGTCATTTAGGGCGCAAGCCTAAGCACTTTTAGACAGAAAAACATCCTATAGACTGGCTGGAGAAAAGGGGAAGTTGTAAGACTTCTTTTTTGTCTAAATATGCGTAGGATTGCGATTGCACAATTAGTTTGCAATCTGCTCATACATTCTATTTTAAGACTGTGACTAAATGGAGACGTTCTGGTTTCAACATCACGGTAGCTTCGAAAACGGTTTTAAAACTGCATATATGGAGTGTGTCATGGGCCCCGACACTTGTCAATACCGTTATAGACTGTTTTAAAGCAGTAGTGTAGACCCTGCCTTAGTTGGACACCTCTGCTGTGGCTGAGGAATGTTTTCATATGACCCTTAGGACAAAGAAGTGATAAAAGTTCTAGGTCTTCAGTTAAACAGCATGCAGACAGAGGTTTTATTCTATTACTCTATTTCCTTTCTTAGCAGATGTTTATCATTTTGTGTGATAAGTTTATCCAGTGCCCAAAATTTCAGATCTGTATAGGAATGCTGTTGTTCTGTAAAGTGATTTACCAATGGAGCACCCGGCCTGTTATGCCTAATGTTGCTCAGGTGCTCTCCTATATGACTTTTTAGTGGTCTTGTTGTCTTTTCTGCATAAATCTTAGGGCATTTACATTGGATAGCATAGTAGATTACAGACACACTACTACAGGTGGTAACATGTTTCAGAAAATTTATCTGCTGAACAGAGGGATTTTTCAATTGTTTGACTTTTGATGTATATCCACAAGTGTCCACATGGGTGGTGCCCTTAGACAGTTTCTAAGATATAAAGAATAAACATTTTGCATCCTGAGAACTCTCCTTTTGACCTGCCTTGGATGCTCACTTCCTTCTGTTTTTGTTTAACATCCAGCCTGATGAAATGTTCTGGAGAACTGAAAGCTTGCTCACTATTCTGTGACATTTTTAGTTGGTGCTGATAAAGGTATTGCCTGACTATGGATTTTGACTTTTTTTCTTCTTCTAACAGACAGAGAGCCGATCTACACGCTAGGTTTTTCACGTTTTATAAGGGTTATGAAAACTCTTTGGGCCACATGACTCACTCTCTATAACATTGTATATCTGAGGTTTTTTAAAACTCACTTCAGTTATATACAACGGTTTCACTTTTAATAAATCATTTTAAGTAAAATAATGTGTCCTTCCTTACTGTTTGTGATTCATGGGGGCAGTGCTTCATTTACTGGTGCCCAAATGCTTAGCAGTTGATTGGTAGGGAAGACAACAGGGCTAAGGAGGAAGTGGGCGAGTGAACTACAACACCCACAATTCTTAGCCCTGTACTCATTAGGGAATGACAGAGGAACAAAGGAGGAAGTGGGTGACTGAACTACAACGCCCACAATGCCTTGCCCTAAACTCATTGTAAAAACCAAACAGAAAGAGACAGGGCAGAAGAGTGTGTGACCGCACACACCGCTTTAAAGACTGAAGAATTTTTCTCCTGTAATGTGAGTACTCATTAATGTGGCCTAAGACGTTTTAGAACGCACCTATTTGGGACGTTTTAAAATACTATTTAAAATGTTCCAAGGGACTGTGTAGATTAGAGTGACCAGATAAAATCCAGGTCAGGGCTCCTGTAACTTTAACAGTTGTAGAGAAAAGGGAATTTCAGCCAGTGTCATTTGTATGCAGTTAGTTCCTGGTGATATTCCCTCTTCATCACAACAGTTAAAGTTGCAGAGCCCTGCCTTCTTTTGTATATGGTCACTCTAGTATAGTTCCTGCACCTTTAACAGTTGTGATGAAGAGGGAATTTCACCAGGAACAAATTGCATACAAATGACACTGGCTGAAATTCCCTTTTCTCTACAACTGTTAAAGTTACAGGAGCCCTGACCTGGATTTTATCTGGTCAGCCTAGTGTAGATAGGCTCAGACACAGCTTCCATTCAACCTTTCCAGAGACTAAAAGGAACTTTTTAGCCGTGCCATCCCACCACACCTTGCCCTGCTGGTTCATAGAGATGCTCGAGGAATTCAGCCTTGGCAAATTCTGATATGAACTGACCTGATCCTCACTTGTGTGAACAGAATGTAACTTCCCTTTGGATTTTGCCATTCTCTGCATGTTGTAATGCAGTTCTCAGCTCAAAGGGTGAAAGCCAGGTGATTTCCCTCTTCCCTGCAGCCCGCCCCATCTGCATACTCCCCATCTGCTCCTGAGTGTGTAAAGTTGGTTGCTTTCCTCCTCACTATGCCGTCAGTGGGTTTTCAAAGAAACGTTTTGCCTTTTTAGTAAGAGAGATTGACAGCATTGTGCAGCCAAATGAGCTGTGTGACAATAAACAGTCATATTCCTCCGCAGAGTCGAAATCTGCTCCCCTCCCCAAAAGGCTAAGATCGGGTTCTTGACATTTCCTGAGTCAGCAAAATTATGTCCTGGACACCAACGAAAAAGCCATTCCAGGAACAATTGCGCAGCAAAGAGAACATTTGCCATTAACTGCTCGCTGCAAAAGCCAGAGCCTTGTCATCACGCACATCCTTAGCCTGACAAGTGGACTCCGCTGGGGAAAGTCGTGGGCTGTTAGGAGAGTTGAAACATGTAGACATGGAACCCCCTCCATGTCTCCCTTTCTCATGGCACTGGAGGATTGGTGAAATCAACCTCCTGCTGCCCTTGAAGTCATACCGTTTTCAGTCCCCTGGTTCAGCAGTTTGCAAACATCCTGGTACATTACTTCCTTGATTTGTGATTTACTGTGTAATGCCTCTCTGTATTGGCCATGGAGCATCTGTACTTTATCCAGAGGGAGAGGCGGGTAAGAAATAATAATAATAATAATAATAATAATAATAATAATAGTAATAATAATAATTATTATTAAAGATTTCTGGGGTTGAAACTAGGGTACACTCCTGGTTGGCAAAAGAGGCAGCCAACCCTGGTGATCCTGTTGTCCCATCCAATGCTGCCTGTGGTTCACAGAACCTATGCATGTTTAGACAGACTGTGCCTCTAGACGGACATTATCCATCGTGGTAGCTTCGGAATGGTGGCAGTTGCGTTACATGATGCTGCCGCCAATCCGAAGCCATCTAGGGGCAAAGCCTCAAAGCTCCGCATTGAAAAAGTCGGGCATTTAGTCAGACTTTTTTAGGATTGAGCGACGCGACAACGGCTTTTGCCGTCTGTTGATGTTGTCTGGAGCTTCTTGGAGGCCTGCCCAGTCTATGGCAACCACTGATTGGTTGCCATGGGCTGGGCAGGAAAGGGGGTTGACAAGCGAGCCATAAGCTCACCGGACCACCTCCGCCCCTCCACAAACCTCCCTCCCTTCTCCCCATAAAATACATTAAAAATAAAACAAACCCCCTGTGACGATACTCCACATTTCCATCTCCCTATGTATGTCTGAGTTAGTATGTCTGGAGAGTGCAGAATGTTGGACTGAATGGGTGTGGCTGATGATGCTGGGAAAGGAAGGGGGAGGAGTATATATAGTGTGAGGGAGTGTTTTAGATTATCTTAACGTCTTATCATTTTATTGTCTTGGTTGTGTGGATGATAGCTGTGTGTGTTCCAGTCAGGAATGTGTGAAGAGATTATAAAGATTTGGGATTATTAGTAGGGGTGTGCACTGGATCGGGTCTGATCCACGATCCGGATCTGATCCAGGAGAAATCGGATAAAGAAAGCGGATGGAAGTGGACAGCCCCGAGAGGTAAGGAGTGCGGGGGAGGGGGCTTACCTGTCGGGGCCATCCACAGCGGACGGTCCCGGGAGGTAAGAACCTCAAGGGGGGGAGGAGGGAGTTAGGCCCCCCCTCACCCACCCACCACCATTTTTTCCCCATAGCCTTGCATTGGGGGAAAGCTTTCTTTCCCCCAATGCAAGTCTATGGTGAAAACAAAAATGGCGGCCAATCCAGAAATTGGATGTCCGATTTTTGGATCGGGATCGGGCCCGATCTGATCTGGTCTGGCAGGCCTCCGATTTTGTCTGATCTGATCCGGGACAAAATTGGAGGTCCCGATCCGATCCGGGGGGGGTGTCCATGCACACCCCTCATTATTAGTAAGATTATTAGAAGTGTTAAGAATAGGCAGGTGTGAAATTGATTTGAAAATAACAGTTAATAACAATAAACGTTTTCTTTTATTTTTGCTACCACAAACCACATGTCAGCTTGGCTTTGTAACCTGCTCTGTCAGTTTAATAAAGAAACACATATCATTACACCTTCAGCCAACATACTCACAGGAGGACCTTATTCAAAACCCTTAACAGCCTTTTCCCCTCTGCTATAAGGGAAAGTAGTGCGTCTTTTACCCTTCCCTCAGGTATTTAAGTGGTGGTGCTTAGCCTGAGAGGGGTGTGCTCGCCTAGGCCTAGTGTTTGAGGCTGTGGCGGCACCCCCCTTCTTCCCCACCCCATGTTTAAAGAAAAATAAATACATAAAAACATTTTAAAAAAACACTCCCCGCCGCCGACCACCAGCCCTACTTCCCCACCCCACATTTAAAGTAAAATAAATTTTAAAATGTAAAAGAAAACCTTCCCACCGCCGACCACCCACCCTACTTCCTCACTCCAGAAAACATTAAATAAACTTACCTTAAATGCCATTGGTGGGTGCTGTGGCAGCTGGAATGCCCGCTGTCGCGCTCCTTGCGTGTAAAGGGACACAAGGAGAGCAATTTCATGTCACGCCACCTGCCGCCGCAGGCACGACACGGAAGAGAAGCCGTCTACAGGCGGCCAGAAAGAAGTCCTACGGTATGCAAGACTGCAATCCTATGTATGTCTAGACAGAAATAACTCCTACAGAATCTAAGGATGCAATTTAGACAGAAATAAGTCCTATCAGTCTCAGCCTTTTTTTTTTTAAGGGGAGATTTGTCCCCCACCCCACCCTTTGGATTAGAAACATAATTCAATGTTGGTAGCAATGCATTTACCTAGAGGTGAACAGGATTGTCTCTGCTAAATCCATAATTCAAGGTACATAATGTTATCTGAAACAGAATATTCCACTGGGTGGGCTTTACAGAGTTTTATGAACTCCGTAATGCCCCCACCCACCCCACACAAAGATAGACATGCTTCTCCATGAGAAAACAAATCTACAGTTGAACAATAACTTTATTAGGACCAACCAAAATTCTACAAAAATGTGCAAACTTTCAAGCTCTCCAGAACTTCAGGCTACGTGGTGTGAAAAGCAGGGGAGGGAGGAAGAAAAAGTCCAAAAATTTGGCCAGATGTTGCAGCCAGGAGATCTGTGGTTCAGTTCAGTCTACGCATGTGTAGACCTCATGCCCCACAACTCCTAGCAATGCCCAGACAATCATGCTGGCTGGGGAATGCTGGGAATTATATGACCTATTTCTTTCTAAACGTGCATAGAATTGCACCCTTAGAGGTCCTTCTAAATATTTTCTTGATTACAAATGAGTTTCAGAACAAACCTGTGCTGTCCATTGTACTTATTCTATTGGTCGGTAGATGGCAGAAGAGATATAAGGTCTCAGCCTGCCTTTTCAGAATGCATTCTTTGCAACTGTCTGGCTGCCTTTGTCTTGAGAACATAGGGCACGGTGTACAGACAGTGGTGTAAAAGGTCTGGTTTCTCCTTCATACCAATGTATGTTGTGTAATGCTTGAGGACTGGAATGACCATCTCAAGGGCACTTTCCATGACCCTTGAATTGGGATTGGTTAAGTGCAAAGATCCACCCCCTAGCAACATCCCTGTTGTGCCTAAGGGCCCTTGCTTTTGCCATTTTCAGGGGTTCAACCTTTCTTCCCCACCCCATGCAAATCAATGGAGACAGCTTTTTGGGGGGGGAGGCGGTAATCAGACAAACGTGGTCAACTGAATAAGCACTTTGGCACTAATTAAATAATTTATTTATTTTTCTTTTGAAGGATGCCTCAGATGTTTTGTTTTGTTTTTTAAAGTCTGCTCTAGTGAATGGGGAATTGGACTTTCTCCTTCCCCACCCACAGCAATTCTGTCACACCCATAGGTGTAGGTGGGACATAGCATAATATAGACAGTGTGGAAATCCCATTGCAATTCTACTTGTAGCAAGGATTACTAGCACTAGGCGCCTCCCATCCAGAAGCAGCCATAGACTAATCAGTGGTGTGCTGTTTCTTTTTTCTTTCCTTTTTAAGATGGAATTCAAACAAACCTTGGCTATTATCTTGGCTCGGCTGTGATAGCAGCCAAGCACACGCTTGAGCGCCAGATTTTCTTCCTGATCTTCCAAACGGTCTCTGCTTCATTGACAGCAAATGGGCTACTATAGTATACATGCCAAATAGCTAGCAAGAGGCTGAAGCTTGTTGTGACTGAGAGTAAAGAATGGTTCTCGGATAGATAGATAGATAGATAGATAGATAGATAGATAGATAGATTTTTACAAAGGCCACACTTACTGAACAAGAGCGTTGATTTCATAACACTGTTCTATCTATCTATCTATGAAGGAAGTAGAAATCCCACCTTTTCTCTAAAACAGCCTTCTCCCTCTTGGTGCCTTCCAGAAGTGTTGGGATACAACTACTATGCTGGCTGGGAGATTATGGGAGTTGTAGTCCAACACATCTGGAGGGCTGCAAGTTAGGGAAGGTTGCTCTAAAACAGCACTCAAAGGCCCTGACAAAAGTTACAGCTATAAGTCATACAACAGTCTAAAAACATTTTAAAAAGCGGCATCTTGCAATAATACAAAAAAAAAAGTGCAGGATTGAAATTACAGAGTGTTATAACAAAAATAGGAAAGAACAGGAAAACTGCATTGCACATGATACCAAAATTTCACCAGGCCCATTTACCAGGAGAAGGAATAACTGGACCAGCAGCACAGGAAAGAGCCCTCCTGCCAAAGCTCTCAAGGTAGGTCTACATAGACTGAGTCATATGAGAGAAGGTGGTCCTTCAGGTACCCCCTTGCTCCAAACCATTTAGGACAGGGGTGCAGAACCTCAGAGCCAACAGTCAAATCCACCCCTCTGGGAATCCCCAGATGGTCCTGCCCCCTTCCCCAGGCATCATCCCCTTTTCCCTGACCACCAATCATTTGATGATTTCCTGGAAAATTAGATAGATAGATGATAGATAGATAGATAGATAGATAGATAGATAGATAGATAGATAGATGATAGATAGATAGATGGTTGATAGATAGATGGTTGATAGATAGATGATAGATAGATAGATAGATAGATAGATAGATGATAGATAGATAGATAGATAGATAGATAGATAGATAGATAGATAGATAGATGATAGATAGATAGATAGATAGATAGATAGATAGATGATTAGATAGATAGATAGATAGATAGATGATATAGATAGATAGATGATATAGATAGATAGATGATAGATAGATAGATGATAGATAGATGATATAGATAGATAGATAGATAGATAGATAGATAGATAGATGATAGACAGATAGATAGACAGACAGATGGATATAGATATATAATCTCCAAGGAACCCCAGCTTGAAAATCTCTGCTTTGGGAATAAAATTGTATCCTTCTGTCTCTTCTTGAGAAAAGTTCTTTGAGCAGGAACTAACATGTGAAACACCATCAAGCTTGTGAAATACCATCTCTCTCTCTCTCTCTCTCTCATAACTCACATCTCAATGAAGATATGTCAGAATATTCTCAGGGCATTTTTTCTGGGAAAGCACAAAGCTGAGCACTTCCATATGCCCATCCATATTTAGAAAATGCACACACCATCTCAGGTTACAGGGATCTCTAGTGTGAGTGATGAACTCAATAATTTCATTTCCCTTGAAGAACTATCATAAAAACTGAAGAACACCATGCAAGGAATACCATTGGTCCCAAAAGCTATTCAAGGGAAGTGCGCCAACTTCTTTCAGTCCATATTAAACTAGCAATCTTGGTTGAAAGATCGGGGTTGTGGGGGGGGGGAGCGAACGAGGAAAAGAGGAGTGCTGAAGTGTTAGTCATGTTAGTCCTCCATCCAGAATAAGCGTGACATGGATGGCTTGTACAATCTCAGGGTCAATTTTATAGATATTTGATATTAACCGTTTTATTGGAGAGTCAATAAAATCAGTTGCTCAAATGCAGTTATGGATCTACTGGCCTGGTTCCTTATGTCTCGATTAGAGAAAAAATGAAGAACTTGGTGTAATTTACCAATCTTGTAAGCAATTTCTCTTTCAATTGAGAAACTGTTTTGGAAGTCTCCTTCACGAACGCATCGCGTAGGGTGACTAGACCCATGGGTTTCCATTGACAGAAGTATGCAAATTTGTTCCTATCAGACCCTCTTCAGATGACACACTAAGCCACGATGGTTAAGCACTTTGAGCTAAACATTATGGCTTAGTGTGTCATGTGAACCATTCCTAACCATGGTGACTACTTAACCATGGTTTAAACACTCTCACTAACCATTTGCTGCAAAAGGGTTAGCAGCCTAACCATAGGGTGACCAGATAAAATCCAGGTCAGGGCTCATGTAACTTTAACAGTTGTAGAGAAAAGGGAATTTCAGCCAGTGTAATTTGTATGCAATTAGTTCCTGGTGAAATTCCCCCTTCATTACAACAGTTAAAGGTGCAGGCACTATACTAGAGTGACCATATACAAAAGAAGCCAGGGCCCCTGCAACTTTAACAGTTGTGATGAAGAGGGAATTTCACCAGGAACTAATTGCATACAAATTACACTGCCTGAAATTCCCTTTTCTCTACAACTGTTAAAGTTACATGAGTCCTGACCTGGATTTTATCTGGTCAGCCTACCTAACCATGGCTTAGTGTGTTGTCTGAACAGGCCCAGTGAGTATAGTAAAATGCGAATAAGGGGCTCTGGGGTGGGGTGGGGTGGGAGTCAATGCATAGGGAAAGGAAGCTGGCTCTGCCATTTCCTCCATCCTCTGTGGCTGCTAAAATTGCTGTCTCAAAGAAAAAAATGTTGCATACATCAGAGCAGGCTTTTGTTGATATATATATACACACACACACACACACACACACACCACATCTCACCACATCCAGCAGGCCCTCCTAACACTCTGGCTGAATTTGGACAACACATTAAGCAACTAAGGGGGGGGGAACAATCGTCAGTTGTGTTGCTTATTGTGTTGTGTGGAGGGTAACACGCCGCTCACAAACTACTAATGGTATGCTATTCTGCCCAAATAAGCAACGGAGAGAAACAACTGGCTTGTAAGTTGTTTAGCTTGAAGCCAGTTGTTTAAAGTGTTGTGTGGAGGGGTGAGTGGGTTCATGGCGTGTGGTGAGTGGGTTAAAACACAAGCCCATAGAGGCAGGTGGCAAGAGCGACCAAAGCGGCGGCTGCCACTCTGCTACAACTGGTGCAACTTGCAGAGGCTGTTGGGATAGAACTGGGAGGACCAAGGGAGGAGGGAGGGTGGGGAGAGGGGCGGAAGCTGTATCAGTCAAATGCTGGGTTGACTATTAGTCCACTCAACGCCAGCCCCAACCACCCACAGTTGTGTAGGAATATGTTGTGTGGGGAGTACCCACAAAAGAACCAACTGTGAGTTGGCTACTCAACCCACCATTGACTAATGTGTTGTCTGAATTCAGCCAACGTGTATCATTTTCAAGGGCTGGAGGGGCTATCTTTGAAAAGAGGGGGCGAGGAAATCCACTTGCGCCAATGCAGCTGATCCAGCATAAATCTATATCCAATCCATCATATCTAAATGGATGAAATATCTCAAATGAACCAATCCCATTAGTGATATATGTGGAGTATTGCCATTCTGCTGTTTGATTTCTAAAAGCTGGATCCTGCACTCTGCTGCACAGAGACAGTAATAATGATTAAAAGTGCTTCATGTGCATCATCACAATATACTTTATGACCCCTGTAATGTAGACAAAGATTCATCTTGTAGGTGTAGGGAGGGGGAAGCCAAAAAACTGTTGGGTGACTACGGCAGTACAATCCTATACTAAAATAAGCCCCATTAAGTTCCATGGGACATAGTTCCAGGTAAGTGTGCACAGAATTGCCTTTCCTTGCCCTACAACACGTATTGCTTGGGCTGTCACATTATATTTCTGGCCAGGCCTTCATGTCTTCCATTGGCAGTATGATGGCAGAGATTCAACAAGAGAGGCTTTCCGAAATCATTGCATCTACAAGTTGGGAAAGCTCTTCCTGTTGAATTTCTGCCTGTTGGAAGTGGCTCAATGTTATTGCTGTTACAATGGCTACTTGCCTTTCCTTTTTATGCTCCCCCCACCCAACACTGCATGTGTGCCCCGGAGTGGGATGGGGAAAAGGAGATGGTGGCCAAGCAATCCAAGAATGAGCTCTGTAGGTTGTAGTATTGCTTCCCCCACTTGTGGTAGCAGAATAAACAGAAGGGGGGAAATATACCCACTGCCCTGCTTTCTAATAGTAAACTTGCTCTGTGGTGGTGAATTTCGGTGCCTCTCATTCAGGAAGATTTGTGAAATGTCTCCCAGATTTGCAGGCCATGCTTGGGGCTGTGAAATTCAGGTACCATTTCATCCCAGCTTTAGGTGTAGTTAAATCAACAGGAGCTTTCCCCTTTTCAGGACAAGATAGGAGACTGTGGTAGTGTAAAACCTCTTGCTTGGCCACTACTGCCTTTCTGCTGCTGATCACCCATAACCCGGAGCAAATGTTCTTGCTTCATTCCCCAGCTTTGAGTTAAGCAGCTGATGTTCCAAAAAACGGAGGGAAAGCAGAACTAAGTGTTGTGTAAGATAACGCTCCTAGAATAAATTCTATTAGGCCATACATACATTGAGAAATAATCTGGAGCTCCAGGCCACATGGCATATAAAAGACAAAGCATATTTTCTGCACAGGATGGAAGAATAGCTCTAGTGCCAAAGGTAGATCAGATAAGTCACAGGCATTTGGAGATGTTAGTCAAGCTACTCAGTGGCCCATCTGCCTCACTTTCTTCATGGTAATATGGAGCAAGAATTGACCCAACTGACAAATTATACAGAATTAAGATAACCTTTGAATATGGTCAAAGGAACATAAGAAGAGTCATGCGGGATTAGTCCATCTAGTCCCGCATTCTGTTCACACAGTGGCCAACCAGCTGTCGACAGGAGACCCACAACCAAGACATGAGCGCAATAGCGCCCAAAGAAAGGGTGTGCAACAGTACCCAAAGGAAGAGTGTACCTTTCCCCAACCACCCCAAATCACCCCATTTTGCACTTAAAATCAAATGTGCAGATTACGTTAATCAGGCTGATATCCTGATCATATTTATGTATTGATTGCCATTGATTTTGCTTGGGGAAGGGACTGTAGCCCAGTGGTAGAGCATGTGCTCTGCAGGCAGAAGACCTGAGGCCAGCACTGGGAAAGGCCTCTGCTGCCTGAGTCCTTGGGAGCGGCATGGTGGCGGTGCTGCCGGTCAGACGTGGGGCTTGGCAGATTGACTTTGTTTTGTTTTATGCTAGAACCTTGAAATCCATCAATAAGAGCCATGTGGCCAAAGGGTGGCATTGGGGGAGGCGGCTTCTGAATATGTTTTCAGGACTAGAACCAATCTCAATCCTTACACATAAATCTTCCCCCACCCCAAGCTTTTTTTTTGTTTCGGCATTCTAATTTAGGGGTCTGGGTAGGCTTTTCTGGATACTGCTATTAAACCTTGGGAGGCAAAAATTCTACTGCAAAACATCTTGAGATCAGTGGTCAGTGGTAAATTTTGAAGTACAGGCGCTCAACATTACAGCTCCCCTAGTCACGCCTCTAAATGCAGGCAGCTGTATTGACCCACCCTAACAAACCAGTTCTAGAAGCTTTCATCTCCACCAGGAGCAGATCTCTGGTAGATCTAATGGGTCTTAACTGCACATTCCAGACCAAAACACTCTGCATTACAACAAGGAATGATGGGTTGTTGTTTGTAAATTCATCCCCAACTGTGAGAATCACAGCTAAGATCAGCAGGAATAGAAAATTCTAAGGGGATGGGGGGGGGGGGTGGCAGATGATGTTAGCATCCCTGTTCATTAAAAATGTGTTGGCATTGCATTCCCGCAAGCCCTGGCTCCACTACACCACTGCCCGATATCTACCAGAATCAGTAAATCCCAATCTACTATCCATCCCTGGAGTAGATAATACTGCCTTGATGGCCAAAATAGCCTGACCTGGTATAAAACTGAGCAAAGATGTGGCTAAGAGGGCAATCGTGGAACAAAGAAAAGAAAGAAGAGACATGGAGACTGAGGTTAGCAGGTCACTAAAACTAAGGAGGCAGAAAACAGTAACCACCAGTAGGAAATAAGAGCTTTGGAGATTGCAGTGGAATCCCCCACGTTGAATGGATGAGGTTTGCTTATCCCATTTCGAAGCAGAAAACCTATTTATTCCCATGTTTTTCCTCTCTCTTTAATGGATACTAGAAATATACTTAAAGCAGTCTTTCCTGACCCTTGTGCCATTGGCCACATTGGCTGGGAATGATGGGATTTGCAATCCAAAATAGCTGAAGGGCACCATTTTAGGAAGGCTCATAGAAAGAAAGAAAGAAAGAAAGAAAGAAAGAAAGAAAGAAAGAAAGAAAGAGGGAGGGAGGGAGAGGAGGGGAGAGATATGAGTTTTTTAGTGTGCAAAACAAGGTCTGACACAGTGAAAGTGTTGGGACAATCAAGACTTATTTCATAAATTTATGAAGCAGTTTCTGTTCCTGCAAGAATGTGTACTAATCCAACACATCTCCTTAATTTCTTTTTTAAAAGTTCAGCCTCATCGGGGTCAACATTTTCATCATATTCAGGGGGCTGCAACAAAATTATTACTGGGTAACAATAACCAACCAAACAATCAATTAATCAGTCCATCGGTCTTTCTTCTCGTTTAGGCATAGGCCATTTTGCAACTATAATGGGTTTTAAATACTGGAAACCCTTAGCTGCAAATGCAACCATTATTTCGATGGCTTGAGTGATTCAGATCTTAGACATGTGTCGGCGTCTGTAGTTGTGATACTGTGCAATGTATGGCAGACAATCCAAACAATGGCTGGAAATCGCTCAAAGTGGAGGCACTGAGCAATAATCTTCTTCTTATCTGACATATGCCTAATGACCTGCCTTGGAAAATTACTGATACAAGGGGATGGGGGAAGAACCTTGCCTTTTTAGTATGAGAAAATGTTATGTCTACCTTGGTGAGTCACTGGTCTAATGGTTTAATGGTTAGCATGCCTTTTGATCAGTATATGGGGTGTATGTTTTTTGTGCAGCTTGCATGATCTGAATGTCTGAAGGGCGGGGGGGAGGAAGTGCAGAGACCTGCTTTGGCTCATGCAAAAGGATTGGGGCCAGCCTGTGAATTTTTGGTAAATTTGTCTTTTAACAGCTCACCTCTGGATGTATTTCAAGATGGTTTTAAAGATGGAACTACATGCCACAAAGCAATTTGGGGGTGGGAGATTTGATTCCTCAAGAAAGCATCAGTGCGCAGAGAGGATATTCAACCATTTTTGAGACCACTGGAGGAAAACAAATGGCCTGAGATGGTGATTTGCCAAGGAGGCACTCAGCTAAAGAGGAAGGTTTAAACGTACCCATCAATTTTGATCTATAAATGTTACCTGGCAAACACAGGATTGCAAATTCAAGTTAATGAGTAGTTCTGTCCTGAAACTCCCCTGGTTTTAGGATCGTGCAGGATGTTATTCAAGAAGAAGACAAAAGTCTAAACCTCCCCACTCCCCTTGACTCATTGAATTTTGGCAAATGTTTGCCAAAAAGCAGGATCTTATCCAATAGCATCCCCTGAAGATGCAAAATTTAGTCCCTCAAAAAGACGATGCCATTCCAGTCTTCTGCATACATGCCTGTAGGTGCTGTGATCTGATGTCTAATTCCAGGCTCAGATTTTTCCATCCCCCACACCCCACACCCCAGAAGATGACCTGCTCAGAGTGCTCTCTGTGGCATCTTGGCTTTACTATCCAAGTAACACTTGGAAGAGAAAGACAAGAAATGGATAAGGGAGAAATAGGAACAGAGAAATGCCCCAGAAGCTGAGCCAATTCCTGACTCATGACACAGCAGATTTCAATCAAAATGGAGTGGGTGTGCTCCCACCTCCTTCTTGGAAGTCTAAAATATAAGAACATTTTATCAAACATATCATTTTTATTAGGGATGTGTATCGTATTGTTCTGATGTCCGATAACGATCCGATAAAGTCGTTATTGGACATCCGATTAATGATAACGATACTTTCCTAAGGAGATCCTATCTGATCGGATCTGATATCCATATGTCCGATAACTATCAGACATATTGGATATTTGGACTGCCAGTTTAGAGCCGGCCCTCCCTTCTCCCCCACTTGGGCTCCTTACCTGCAGCCTTCCCCGCTGCCATCTGCTGCCCTTCACTGCTTCTGGACTACTGAGAACTAGGCTTTGCAGCCTAGTTCTCAGTAGAGCAACAATGTGCCCGGTGACGACGTCACCCGGAGCGTCGTCGCTCTACTGAGAACTAGACCGCCAAGCCTAGTTCTCAGTAATCCGGAAGCAGCGGAGGGCAGTGGATGACAATGGGGAAGGCCATAGGTAAGTGGGGACCCCTCCCTCCCCCTCACTCACGCTCCTTACCTGCGGCCTTTCTCACTGCGGCCTGCTGCTTCCAGACTACTGAGAACTAGGTTTTGCAGCCTAATTCTCAGTAGAGCGACAATGCGCTGGGTGATGACATCACCCGGACAGTCATCGCTCTACTGAGAACTAGGCCACAAAGCCTAGTTCTCAGTAGGGATGTGCGTGGCTAAAATTATCGTATCGTTATCAGAAATTCTGATATTAAAAAATTTCAGATCCGATAATATCGGAGGGTACCCAGATTTGATCGGATCCGATATCCAATGAATATCGGGAGTTCCGATCCAATAATGGTGTTTTCCCCATAGGTTTGCATTGGGGGAAAGAAAGCTTTACCCCAATGCAAGTCTATGGGGGAAAACACTGGGCTGGCACTCCCTCCCTCCCCCCATTCATGTTCCCTCCTCCCACTCACGCTCCTTACCCCCCGCCACCGCCACCCTGTACTACTGCTAAACAGGCTTTCCGGCCTGTTCATCAGTACAGAGAAGTGCCGAGTGATGTTGTCATAGAGGAACAGGCCAAAAAGCCTGTTTAGCAGTAGTATGGGGCGGCAGCGGTGACGGGGAAGGCTGCAGGTAAGGAGCGTGAGTGGGGGAGGGGAGGGAGGGGTCCCTAGGGGTCACCTCTTACCTGCGGCCTTCCCCGCTGCCCTCCGCTGCTTCTGGACTACTTAGAACTAGGCTTTGCTGCCTAGTTCTCAGTACAGCGATGATGCTCTGGGTGACATCATCACCCAGCGCGTCATCGCTCTACTGAGAACTAGGCAGCAAAGCCTAGTTCTCAGTAGTCTGGAAGCAGCGGAGGGCAGCGGACGGAAGTGGAGAAGGCCGCAGGTAAGGAGTGCGAGTGGGCTGGAAGGGAGGGCCGGCCCTAAACTGGCGGTCCGAATATCCAATATGTCCGATAGTTATCGGACATATGGATATCAGGTCCGATCAGATAGGGCCTCCTTAGGAAATTATTGTTATCTTTAATCAGATGTCCAATCGTGATCTTATCGGATCGTGATCGGACATCAGAATGATACAATAGATATCCCTAGTTCTCAGTAGTCTGAAAGCAGCGGAGGACAGCGGACGGCAGCGGGGAAAGCCGCAGGTAAGTGGGTACCCCTGGGTACCCCTCCCCCCACTCACGCTCCTTCCTGCGGCCGTCCGCACCGCTGCCCCATCCTACTGCTGAACAGGCTTTCCACGGCTTCTCTGCCAGATGCTTCTCTGTACTGACGAACAGGCCGGAAAGCCTGTTTAGCAGTAGAACGGGGCGGGGGCAGTGGAGGCAGCAGCAGTGGGTAAGGAGTGTGAGTGGGGGGGAGGGAGGGAGGGAGTGCCAACCCAGTGTTTTTCCCCACAGACTTGCATTGGGGGAAAGCTTTCTTTCCCCCAATGCAAATCGATGGGGAAAACACAGTAATCGGATTGGAACTTCCGATATTTATCAGATATCGAATCTGATCAAATCCGGGTACCCCCTCCCCTCCGATATGATCGGATCTGAATTTTTTTATATATCAGAATTTCCGATAACGATACAATACGATAATTTCGGCCGTGCACATTCCTAATTTTTATCATGGCTGAGTATCTGGTTAGTGACACCAAATCTGAGTATACAGATCCCTGTAAGTCCCCACTCCAAATAGGTCCCTAGATGTGTCATTTTCACAGAATATTCTTGCAGAAAAGAATGGCTGCTGGAGGATCTATCTGATGTTTAAAAGTTTTGGAGCAAATGGAACAGCAAGGTTTCTCACCTTTTATTGCTATGTCTACCTTCCAACAACATAATTATAGAGCAAAAAAATAAAAATAAAAATGATGAAGACATGTAAAGACGCCAGAAATAGCCGTTCCTTTTTCAAACTGCCTCCTGGGGAGTGGAGGGGGGGACAATTGCCCATCTCAAGCTTTTGTTACTGAAGAAGAGCAGTAGGTGTAAGAAAAACACTGATACATTCACGGGTCATGGTAGCCTGGCATCACATTTAAAGGGACCTTCATGCCAGCCCCTACACATTCAACATTCACACACCAGCAATCTATAGCCCCAGATGGAAACTGCCTTGGCATGTAAATCTACACATACTATAGTACTAGTCCCAAGCAAGCACATAGGTGAAGGACTCCTTAAATGCCATGTCAGTAAGGCTGAAGCAAATATTATCCTCTTTTGATTTTGGGTCAAAAATTATGTTGGAAAGTAGACATATTTCCAAAAATATATCTGATTTTTGACTGACTTTTCTTCCCTAACTTAATAATCAATGGGCCTTTCTGCATGAGGCTTTTATTGTGCACTCATGATTGCTCACCCACGGTAGTTTACGGGTCCTTTACACAACATTGTCATATTCCAGGGCCTCTCTCCCATGCTTTGCAATAATTATCACAGATTTTTTTTTTCTAATGAGGAAAATCTGGTATATCTTGAATGGTGCCTTGAAACCCTCTGTGTAATTGCGCAATTCCAATATGCTACAATGCCATCTAATGGTTGTATAATGAAACATATAGAAAGGCAGAGAAAAAAAAACCCTGGGGAAAAGTACGTGTAAAAGAGCCAATCATAATCCTGCAAAGAATCTAGAAGCAGAAGCCTCAGGATAAAAGCCTCGAGTAGAAATGCCCAGTGTTGTTCTATTCTATCTGCTGCTGCACTGGTGCTATTTTCCCTCCCTTGATTACTGCTTCTTTCTTCTTCCTAAATTAGTTACATGGGTGATCCTTGCTAATCAATGAGCACATAGTGAGCAGGAGGACGTCCCAATAATACATAGCTGATCAGATCTGGCTACATAATGACATCCCTGATGGCAAATGAAGTCACTAGAGCATGAAAGCAGTGCATGGTTGATATCAGCCACTCAGGGATCACACAGCGAACAGGATGATGTCATCAAATTTGGTTATGTGTTGACATCGCTGACAGCAAATGAATCTCAGAGAAGGGGGGGAAATAAAAATTTGAATATTTTCACAGGCATTGCCAAAATTAATTTCTAAAAAGGAGGTGTTTTTGAACATGTTCCTAGGAAATAATGACTAGCTTCGGCTCAGCCCTAGATACTGGGCTACATGGAAATCAACACACAGAAATGTTTTTCACACACTCAACATCATTGTTAAATTAGCTTTCAAAGTGAGCAGTTGAGGTGCCTAATAAGGGAGTGGGTTCCATCAAATTATCCACTGCAGTTCACATGGGGGCAGTGTGGGAGGAAGAAGCTATTTGCAAGTGTGGCAGCGAACCGGTGAGTTTGTGGGCAGAGCTCATATGGCTGACATCCATCAGCCCCCTACCTCAGTTTGAAATGTGGTCCCTCTTAAAAATTTGTTTTAAAATTTGCTAAGCCAAGAAGTCCTACCCACCTCTGCTGGCTTTGAGCCACACTGTTTGTGGAACCGATTACAGGAGAGATCTGCTAACATTTCGCTTTTGACGAACATTGCATGGTTGCACACAGCTTCAACCCATATTCTGTTTAGAGGAACTTATTCTGGAACTGTGCTTTGATGGGCCAAGTATTCTTTTTCCCTGGCATGGTGCGCAATCTCAAATTGTGACCTCATGTCAATAAGGATGTCATTGATACCTTGAGGCCACTCCCCATTGTTGTGCAGTTGAACTAGGCCTATAACAGTCAAGAGTCTCCAATGGCCCAAAGAATTTTGCTTACATTTTAAAAAACCAACAATCTCAGGGGGCGGTGGGAAACGAATGATGAGAAATGTCAAGGTTTTGTATGTTTTTGGCAGCTGCGGGGGAAATGGTAAGAAAAATGCCTTATCCTTTGTAACAAATCTATGTTAGTTCTTTTAGCAAACATATTCTATAAACAGGGAATGTCACCATTAATAAATCTTCGGAGGAGGTTTTGGCAGTGTTTCGTTTTCCATTGAATTCCCATTGAAAACATTTCCCTCAAGATGTTACAATGTGGTCTAAATAGCAAAATTGAGGGAAGTGTTGGTAAGCGGGCCAGTGTTGGTATAGTGGTTAGAGAGTTGGACTGGGAATTGGGAAATCCTGCTTCTAGTCCCCGTTCAGCCATGAAGCTCACTGGATGACTTTGGGACAGTCACTGACTGTCAGCCTAACCTACCTCACAGAGTAGTAGTGAAGAGAAAATGGGGAGGAATGCTGCCTTGACATGTAAGACCACCTCAGGTTCTTTGGAGGACTAAAAGTGGGATAAAAATGCAATAATAATAATAATAATAATAATAATAATAACATTCTTTATTATGTAGATATTATTATTATTATTATTATTATTATTATTATGCTGTTGTTAATGATGATGATGGTAGTGGTGATGATGATTATGTGAATAGCATTTTTACCCTTCAGCCAAAAAGGCTCCCAAAATTAAAGGAAATGTTATTAAGAGATTCTTTATTATAAAGTGCTTTATTCTGATGTCATCATCATCATCATCATCATCATCATCATCATCATCATCATCTTACACTGTTTCTCAGCCAAATAGGCTCCCAGAGCAGTTTACATGCAAACAATAAAAACACGATTGTCCCTTCCGACAGGCATACAAGCTAAATAAGATAAGAACTAAGAATGCACACAATGGATTCCTTCCCTCTAAGAGGCCTATGCTATCTTAAGAAGATACCTGTAGCCGTGTTTACTAATCCCATACTTCCTCTAAGGAGCTCAGGCTGGTCAGCATGGCATTCTCCATTTTGTGCTCACAACAACCCTATCAGGCTGAGTGTAAGGAGAGGTGCAAGATCACCTGGAGAACTTCATGACTGAGTGGTGATTTGGATTTGGGTCTGCCTAGTCCTAGTCAGACATTCTACACACCACACTGGCTTTAGGTATGGAATAACCTGGATTGGGGGAGAGAGAGAGAGAGACCATCCCGGCCTTTTACAGAACAACACAATCTGCCATGTTGGTGAGATCCGAACAAACAGCCATATCCAAAGCCTTTCTGGGCTCATGCTGGCAGGGTGGAAGGGAGGGACAGGGGCGTTTTTGTTTCCTCCCTCTCCCCTTCTCTCTGGGCCATCCCTTCTTCTTCTTTGCGCAAATTCTCTTCCCTTGGTGCCAAGGAGAAAAAATTAATCTATGCCAGTTCCAGGGCTGCTGTAATTCTGTCACTGGTTGGGGGACAGTTTGCGAACCTGGGGGGTGGGGCTGTGATGCCATTATGTTCCACAGCCTTTCCTGGAACACCCCCAGGCACATCCCCAGCCAGGGGGGAGGGTGTTCTTTACCCCGCTTTCCCTGCCTGAAGTCAGAGTTCCAACATTAGAGAAGAACCAGCTATGGGGGCTTCTGTAGTACTTAGGAGGGACGTCCCACTCTTGAATTTCTCTCTCTCTCTCTCTCTCTCTCTCTCTCTCTCTCTCTCCAACATATATTCTGGCCCCGGGATATCCTCCCTGGAGCCATAAGATTGCAACTTACATGTGAGTGAGAACTGGCTGCAATTCATGCCGTGCTGGATCAGACCAAGGGTACACCTAGTATCCTAGTCCAGCATTCTGTTCACACAGTGGCCAACCAGCTAAGACTACAAGTAGGTCATGAGCGCAACAGCACCCTCCTGTTTATGTTCCCCAACAACTGGTATTCAGAAACATATACCTCTGATGCTAGATGTAACATGAAGCCATCATGATCAACAGCCATTGATGACCTTATCTTTATGATTATCAAATCCCTTTTTAAAGTTATCCAAGTTGTTCACTATATCTTGTAGTAGCAAATTCCATTGTTTAAAGCTGTGCACTGCATGAAAAAAGTAATTCCGTTTACCTGTCCTGTATCTCTCACCATTCAACTTCATTGGAGGACCGCAGATTTGAGTATCATGAGAGAAGGAGAAAACTGTCTCCCCTTTCTCCATACCATGCATAATTTTATATACACCCCTACCATGTCTCCCCGAAACTGCCTTTTTTTTTTAAAGCTAAGGAGACACAACCATTGCAACCTTTCCTCCTAGGGGAGTTGCTCCAGCCTCTTGACTATGCAGTCTACTGCTCCCATGTGAGCATCTCGTCTCATGCTGTTGGTGCAAACCACATTGCTGTCCTGGCTTGACCGCCCCCTCATTTCCTGGCTCCTTTGTGCAATCTGCTTATTGCTCTTTAAGGAGGAACAGAGGGCAGTATTGGACTATCTTGTGGGGGTGAATAGCCTTGTGTGTGACCTCCTCTTTTTTCTCACTTGGTCCAGGTCGGTAGACTTTATATTTAGTTCTGCACACCCTGCTTATGTGCTGACTCTCATGTACTGCCGTAGATTGCGTGAGGGGGATGTTGGCAGTGTCTTTGCAAGAAAGCTCTGTTTCACTAACCTCAGGACTTATTTTCACCTCAATGCACTGATGCAAATATTGAGAAAATATGTGTGTGTGGCAGGGCAGGGCAACATTTTGAAATGGAGATCCTGGGACAGGCCACTTCGGGGTGCTAGAAGACAAGACCTTTATCACATGTTCACCCTGCCACATTCATGGCAGGAATCCCGATGTTGCCTTCCACCCATAACCCCTTCATGTTTTTCCACCACTTCCATCTTTTTGCTTCCTTAAATATGTTAAGGGAGAAAAGACGGAATCACTGCACAATGCCTTCTGAATGGGTGGGCCAGGAGCTGTGTAATGTAATGGTACCTCATTACATCCTGAATAGTGACATTTTTCAGGGATAATACCTAAAGATCAGCAGGCATTGATAGCTAGAAGAGACCTGCTTAGGGCTGCAGTCCTATACCCACCTACCTGGGAATGAGCCCTATTGGATTCAGTGGGATTCACCTCTCAGTAGACATCTATAGATTGCAGCTTTCCCACATGAGGCTGTTAATCAGCTGTTAATCCTTTGTATCTACTTTTGGTTTTGTTGCAGAACTGAGATCTGAGCCCTACTTGAGGAAAGATTCCTTTCCTGCTTTTCCAGTACATAACCTCTAGGTGGCACTGTGGTATAGCAGAATAGCACAAATACACAAGAGGAAATTGCATTTTCTTTCACTTTCACTATTAATTATTGCATTTCCCCTGCTCTAAAAGAAAACTAACCAAGAGTGCTGTGGTTAAATTCAGACTCAAAACTGGAGGGTTATGACAGTGTCTGAAAAACACATAAATAGCCATAAGCAGGGAATGACAAATGCACCATAAATGCCTCATGTAGAAAAACTCTAAATAAGCACTGGTGGCTTTTGATGGCTGGTGGCTACTATCTATTAAGCACACCTTTCCCTGCCTGCTCAGGTAGGGACTGAAGAAAGGGGTTTTGCAGTTTAAACACAGTCAGCAAAGAAGAAAGTAGTTTGAGTTTTGTAGCCGCTGATAAGAAGAACCCTTTGGGGAGTGAGGGAGCTGATAATGCATAGTGAGCCTATCTACACACGCAGGATAAAACACTTTGAAAACATTTTGAAAACTGTATATGGAGTGTGCCTGGGCCCCAACAGCCTATCTACACTACTGCTTTAAAACGGTTTAAAACAGTTTATAACCGTTTTGAGAACTGTTGGGGCCCAGGACACACTCCATATACAGTTTTCAAAACATTTTCAAAGTGTTTTATCCTGCGTGTGTAGATAGGCTCCATGTTTACTTTCGGAAAACTGGAGCTGCTATAAGAGCACTGTTTGAGTGTGGCCCTGTAGATGCTGTTAGACTGCAGCTCCCATGATCCTTCATCATTGCCTACCCAGTTGAATTTTAAGACGTCTTTTAATAATGTATTTTAATTAGTTATATATGTATTTTATGGCATTTTGTATTTGTTGCTGTACCCCGCCTCGATACAGAGGGAGAGGCAGGTAAGAAATAAATAAATAGATGAGGACGAGGATGAGGATGATGTCTTGGGCTGATGGAAGTTCCAGTCTAACAAAATCTGGAGGACCACACATTCCCCTAGGTGCTTGCTTAATCTCCCATGCACAGCTTGTAATTTGTAAACAAATAGAAACCGTAACGCAGAAAAGGCTGGTGGCTCTGATGTCACCAGGGCAGTGAATCTGCTCTGGGTTTCAGCCAGAACCAGTCAGAACTCTAAAGGAGCTAGCCAAGATGCAAATCCATGCTCCTTTAGAGTTCTGACCGGCCCTGTCTGAAAACCAGAGCAAATTAACCACCCCACTGACATCAGGCTACCATACTCTACTGCCATAAAGACAACATGGTTGCACGGGATTTGGAACACCCACTAAAATCGATGGGTTCGAATATGTCACCCTTCCCTGTATTTGACCATGGCAAATAAGTCTACAATATCCTGTCTCCACATGCACGAGGAAGGGGGAAAGCCTAAACCTGTAAAAGGCTGCTCCTGGAATGCCCTGCCCCTGAGGAAGTGGCTAGTTGTGAAACCAGTATTTATCCAAAGCAATCCCTTAATTTATCATTATCTTTAGCATTGGTCCAGCAACGCCTGCATCAGCAGTTGGGGGAAATTCCACTACAATTTGCCAGAGGAAGACGAAATTCTTTGCATACTTTGTTAGATGGGTGGCTTCACATAAAGATGCAGGTCATAAAGAGCCCCAGAGACACAGCTTAAATCAGCAGAGGAGTTTAGAAACAGAGATTGCTGGTGGATTCTGAACAGATACCATGCAGATAAGCTCCCCTGAAGCCAGTACAAATGCCATTTCTGCAACATGAAATCCAGTAAAGGGGAATTGAGAGATCCAAAACCAGCCCTGTCCCAAAGAATCATGATAGGTTACAGTATTGTATTGTCATAAGTTGTGGGGTGGTCTGGACAGCCCTTCGGGATCCCTTCCAACTCTGTGATTCTTGATTCTAAGATTTCTGTGAATAAAGATATCGGTGTGAGTTGCCCTGAGGCACATAACACTAAGCCATGGTGTTATTTGTTGAAATCTGGGTTATTGTGTCTGTACCCATCCTTGCTAGCAATCCATGGTCTGTTAACCAACAACAACCTAGAAAGAGAGCCCATGATTTGTGGTGATGTTGTGAATGCTCTCTTGTTTCAACCAAGGCTTATTGTGTTGCCTGAGCCCACAACCATGGCTTATCCCTGGCTTGTTTGCTCTGTTGTCCATCCTAAAACAGAACCATCTAGTGGGTAAGAAATAAATCGTATTATTATTATTATTATTATTATTATTATTATTATTACTCTGAAGGCTGGCAAAATGGTTGGGAGAGAAACAAACCAGAAACAGTGAAAATAAGCCATAGTTTCTTTGCTTGACAGCAAGACTGCAAGACAATTCATGGCTAAAGAAAGAAACCATGGTTTAGTGTTATGTGTGAATGCAACCAATGACCTGGTTCAAATGTAACAACAACCCATAGGTTAAACAACCCATGGGTTGTTGTGCATGAGGGAGAGTGAGGGAGTGCACAGCCTCTTGTGTGCCTGCGTCTTCCGTTTTTACTCCAGAATCAAGAATCAGCTCCTTTGTAGGTTATTGAGCGTGGATCCTGAACCCAGACTGATGGGTTGTTTATCCTAAACAACCCAGCAGTTAAGCCATGATTTGTTGTTGGCCCTAAACAACCTATTGGTCCAGGTTCAAACATCATGCTCAACAACTTACAAAGGAACTGAATGCAGTTTGTTGAGTAAAAGCAGAAGTGGTGGGCATATCGCAGGCAATGTGCCCAGTCTTCCCACTCATCCCCAACAGCCCATGACTTGTAACAGATGAGCTGTCATTACATGCAAATAGGCTCAATGCTTCTTAAGACCTGAAAAAGGCCTGCTGATAATCTGTAATAGTCATGTGATGGTGTCTCAGTGGGTGCTAAGATTTTAGTGTGAACCATTTAGACTTTTTTATTATATTAAGCATTATAGAAGCATAATAAACATATAAACAAGTAAGAAAGATGGCCCAGAAGGCTTAGGACAGTGGTAGGCAAAGATGGATCCATCATTATTTCCCCCGCATGACAAGGGGAGGTGGCCCTAAAACAGTTCATGTTGTGTAGGTGATTTGTTAACCGTGCCCAGCCTCACCAGGTTCAGACAATACAACAACATACAAGCAGGAGTTGGGTTACAGAATGAACATCAGTGGGCACCTGGCATGAACCACAAACCACGGTGGCTTATTTAAGTCACGGTGGCTGGAAATGATCAAGTGAAATTGAACCCACCCTTAAACCCTGCCTGAGCCTGTCAGCCAACCCCTGAATATCTGCATTGACATATCAGCAGGCATGGGGTAATTAATCAATCCTTTTCCAATATTTGTAACCTTGTGCTCTGTGAGATTCTGCAGGGGTTGGCAACCCGCATGCCCATCCTAAGCATTTCTTTGCTAACATGCGAAGTCTTCAGGTTTTGCCTATAACTTACAGAGAGTCTGTTCAGACAACACGCTAAGCCATGGATAAGCTGCTAACCCTTTTGCAGCAAATGGTTAGTGTGCATGTTTAAACCGTGGTTATGTAGCTCCCATGGTAAGGAATGGTTCACACAATACATGAAGTCAGGGTTCAAATAACATACTGAGCCATAACGTTTAGCTCAAAATGCTTAACCACCGTGGCTTAGCATGTCATCTGAACAGGGTCATAGTGGAATAAAACCCAGTCATATGCAAATTCATGGAGCCCAGTCAGGCACTGCTGTCGTGGTGTCTCCCAATTCTGAGATAACCTATCATTAGGGTGACCAGATAAAATCCAGGTCAGGGCTCATGTAACTTTAACAGTTGTAGAGAAAAGGGAATTTCAGCCAGTGTCATTTGTATGCAATTAGTTCCTGGTGAAATTCCTTGTTCATCACAACAGTTAAAGTTGCAGGCACTATACTAGAGTGACCATATACAAAAGAAGGCAGGGCCCCTGCAACTTTAACTGTTGTGATGAAGAGGGAATTTCACCAGGAACTAATTGCATACAAATGAAATTGGCTGAAATTCCCTTTTATCTACAATTGTTAAAGTTACATGAGCCCTGACCTGGATTTTATCTGGTCAGCCTACCTATCATTGTCAAATGCATATAGCCACAATAAACGGGGTAACCAGGCCCACTGAATCCACTCTGACATTTTTGCTCGAAAAAGCATACTGGATTCAGATGACCCATACTTCCACTTTCTCTCTCATTGGATTGTGGGGACTGTAGAATCCTGGAAGACAAAAAGTTTAGCAGAGAGTGTCACCTGATGCCTACATTGTATTCTTTTTGCTGCCAGGTAAAGACATTCTTATTTTCGTAGGCATTTTAGCCTTTCCGTTTCTGTTTGAAATCTGTTATTGTATTTTAAACCTTTGTATTGCTGCTAGGTTTTATTCTGGCTTTTATTTCTATTTTTTTTCTTGTAGTTTTAAACTTTTATGTTGTATTTTATGATTTAAATTGTTGTGAATCACCCAGAGAACTTCAGCTATTGGGTAGTATTGAAATGTAATAAATAAACATAAATGAATACATTTAGAAATATTTATTATAATTTAAAGGGAAATACAGTATATCTCATTATAGGGAGGAGTCTGTGATCAGGTGACCTGTGTGTCTTGCTCAACCTGCTGTCCAGGTACTGTTGATGGGCAACATCAAGGCCCACCTCTTTCTTCTGGTGGGTTTTCCTTAAATGGGGCTTGGGCTGAACAGCCCTTCAAACAGAGGACGCCTACAAAATAAAGGATAGTCCTGTGGCAGACCTCTCAGAGCACTTTCCAAAAGTATTGCCCATAGGATGGACCAGCGTGAGTTTAGCTTTGTGAAATATGAAAGTGTTCTGAGACTCATTACCATAAGTTTGCTCTGGGGAAAATCTGGCTTTGGACAGCGTAATTTTGCTGCTCTAGGGGGCACTCTCCCACAATGCTGGCTTCTAAGAAGGCCTGAAACTATTTATTCAGAGAGAAAATGCCTAGCAGGATCCAACAGTAAAGAGCACGCAGACAAATAATCCATTTGCCGGGATCAGAGACAACATTCGTTAGCAAGAAAATAGCCTTGCGATGGAAGTAAACCTATGCTTGACTGTAAAGAGAATATGCCTTCGAAGCCCCCTATTTGAGAAACTATTTCTGCTCAGGAAAGGCCCCTCTGCCTAATTTTGGGAGATCCCCCTCCCAGCCTCCCCACAGCTTAGCCTATTCAGCACCCCATTCTGTATAGCATTTTTAGTGGGGATGAAGGGCCAGCCTGGGGAAAGGGGTTCCACTTCTGCCAGTGCAGTTAACCCAGCTTAAATCTGGATCCAGTCCTAAATGTTTTACTGTACCTTTCTTCCCCTCGTCCGCCCCTTGGAAAATTGGTGCAACAGGCTTCAAATTCAAGTGTCAAACAGATTGTTCTGATATGTGACCATACTAAACATACATATCCAGGTCAATTGCTGTCTCTTCTTATGGGAGTTTTTGCGTCACTGTGTGTTTTGCAACTTTCCCGATCCTTTTGAAAATGGGTACAGAGGTTCAAGCTGGTTCGAGGACTGGAAATGGATGGACCATTGTGTCCTCAGTGAGGACATCCATTTTCATTCCAATCTCTCAATCTTCAAGGCAGATACCTCTTTAAAATGTGTGTTGCATCTTTTCCTCCTGCTCCCTGAATGAAGGGTTGGATCCAGACTTGAGTCTTTTACTTGTCACCTTCCCATGTTCTCCACTGCTTCTTCGATCTTTTCTCTTACCCGAAAAAAAAAAATCTGGTAAGGAGGTAAAGATGGAATAGCTGCCCATTATGCCTTTTGATTGGAAATACTAGGCACCTCTGATTGGAAACACCCATGGTGATACAGGCATTTTAGTGCTGTGCAGATTTGCTTGCATCTTGTGACCTAAACATACCTTTTATAGGCTACCTATGAGACCTTTCAGATGAGAGCCAAAGAACTAACAGAGTATGGAAACGCAGGGAGTAATGAAAATGTCCACCACAAAGTAGTTTAATATCCATTCCTCTACCCAGAGAAATGTCAGGGGAGTTGCTAGGCCTGGGCCCATAGAGCTGAGTGTCCATTTGTACCAATGGAAGGGGTTTTCCCCAGCTTAACTGGCATGCAGGAGGTGATGTTCAAGGGGAAATGGAGCTGGGAAGGTATGAGTTAACCCTCCCTCCCCACGTACTGCAACCCCACATCCAGTTACATGGCAAGTAAGCTAAGTAAAAGATTGTTTCATTGATGCCATTGGGAGGTTTGTTCTTTTGCTAATGGGGGATGGGATTTCCTGGGGGATCACAGTTGAGGGATGGCTTAACCCACCCTCCCTCTGTACTGTGGCTCCCCAAAATTCCATCCCTCCCCGCTGCATGGCAATTGACCCTATGGGAATGAGCCCCTTATCTTTTAAGCACTTAGCAACATCCCTTCTAGGAACTGCATGGGAACCTTATGGATTAACTATAGCTGTTTCAGGACTGAGAAGACAACTGAGACAAATCCTAACAATCCTAACACATGCTTATTGTGATGAGGAGTGATTGACAGCTCCTGGACTGGATCTGCATAACTGCTGACCCACCAAAGAACCCACCAGACAGGTATTGCAGCCTGCCAGGTGTTGACCTTCCTGTTCTGACAATCCAAAAAGTATGGTTAACAAGCCCCTAGTGGACTACACATTCATTCCTTCATTCTATTTCTACATCCCCCAATAGTCGAAGATCTATGTGTGGTTCTAGATGAGTTACACCGTTGGGTCACAAGTGGCACTGGCCTTTTCTAGACAGAGATCCGTTGTGTGGCTAGCCTAGGCATTGTTTTAACTCAGCCTTTCCCAGCCTGACATCCTACATGTGTGTTGGACTACAACTCCTATCCTCCCCAGTCAGCATGGGAGTTGTAGTCCAACACATCTGGAGGCCACCAGTTTAAGAAAGAAAAGGTTGTTGTACATTTTAACTACATTGCGTTAAAGTAAATTGATTTCGTTTTCATGGGAAGGATCTCGTATGGCCAATTTGCAGGCTTTCCAATGACCTTCTCCTGCCCTCTTTTCCTGTGGATTGGCACAAAGGCGAACATTTCGCCTGAACCAGTGCGTAGACTGCTTCACACAAAAAAGGGGGGGGGGTAGTCATTCTAACAGTCTGCTGGCCAAACTGTGAAGAGAAGAAGTCTATGACTTGGGAGGGGGGGCTGGCAAATTGGCCCTTACCAAATGCACTACACTTCCCAGCCAAGTTATATAATTAGACCAGAATCCTTGTTAAAGGCCAAGCAGTCTGGGGTCAGCTCTGTCTGCTCCTCCCCAGCAATTTGAGCACATGTGGAATGTAAACTGAAGCTCACCCCTGTTCACTAATGGACCTGATACTCAGACAATAGACAGCCTCTTGAGCTGTGTCCACCTTAGCATGGGCAAACATTTATGGCCTGGGGCCCAAATTGCTGATTTAGAAGGAGGAGGCAGAGGAGGAGGAGGAGGAGCACAGTGATGAATGCCAATCCCATTACTTTCTTCCTCATACACACACACACACATACGTACATACATTCACTATAATTTTTATACACACCTGGCAGTTTCCCACCAACATCAAGGGCATTGCTAAGCCTGGGCCCATGGAGCCTGGGCCCCAAATATTTTTTCCAGAGCCCAGATTTCTCAGAGCCCTGGGTGTCCATTTGTGCCAATGGAAGGTTTTTTTTTTTCTCAGCTTAATTGCCATGCAAGAGGTGATGTTCAAGGGGAATTGCAGCTGGGAAGGAATCAGTTAACCCTCCCTCCCGAATGAAAGTAAGCCAATGATGCCAATGAGAGGTTTTTCTAAGCTTAATTGCTAACTGGGGGATTTCCGGGGGATCATAGTTGGGGTGTGGCTTTGTATGTTCCCCAAAATCCTTCCTGCTGCTGCTGAATGGGAATCAAGCCTGTGGGTCTGAGCTCTAACCTGCTAGGAATGGTCATTCTATGAGCAGGACAAGAGGTCTTGAACAAAGAATTCTCAGCACCTTCCCCCAAGCTACACTGTCCTGGATTCTTTGGGCCAACGCAATGGTTGAGAAACCAAAAGGAGGTTATTGGGAAAGTATGTCTATGAACCAGGATTGGATCTGGACTCAATCATGCTATAAGCAGACTCATTACTTGCCATTTCAATGAGTCTACTCTAAGCATGACTGAGTCTGGATCCAAGCCAGGATTTCCAATATCCCCTCACTTTGATGTCTATCTTCTTTCCATTGCACCATCAGAAGTGGTTTCTTGTGATCCATTCACTCCCTTCTGTGATTCCTTACTTTGGCTGAAGATTCTATAAGGCTGTTTCTACACTGGCCTTTTTCCCCAGGAATGTCCCTGGCTGCTCCCTGTGCATCCAAATGATGCACAGGTACTCCCGGGGGCAGGGGCGATGGGCACGGGTTTTCCCAAGGATAAAGAATCTCTGGGAAAACCCAATTCTTCCAACGGTCCCGGGAACGTCCCGAGACCATGGGAGGTATGAGCGCCCATCCCGCCTGGTTCCTGCTTACTTGTGAGTAAGAGGGTACCAGAAACAGGCAGGCACGATATCCGTTTCCTTCCAGGCCGTCACTCTCGTTTGCACAATAGTGACAATCCCGGAAGCTGGGAAGTACAGGATCGTCCCCCCCTCCCTCCCTCTATACCCGTAGGTGTAGAAAGGACCTAAGCTAGGCTGACCAGATGAAATCCAGGTCAGGGCTCTTGTAACTTTAACAGTTGTATAGAAAGGGGAATTTCAGATAGTGTCATATGTATGCAATTAGTTCCTGGAGATATTCCCTCTTCATCACAACAGTTAAAGGTGCAGGCACTATACTAGAGTGGCCATATACAAAAGAAGGCAGGGCCCCTGCAACTTTAACTGTTGTGATGATGAGGGAATTTCACCAGGAACTAATTGCATACAAATGACACTGGCTGAAATTCCCTTTTCTCTACAACTGTTAAAGTTACATGAGCCCTGACCTGGATTTTATCTGGTCACCCTAACTTAAGCAAAAAAAGTGGGGGCAACTGGAATAAATTCAGAGAAGTAATCCATTATCTGGAAAGACATTCCAAAGGATGGGGGCTTAGGGCAAAACCAATGATCTCAACTGAGCTGGGAAACAAATTGGCACTCAGCACAGTTCATTAAGAATTTGGATGCAACATTCCATGTGTGTAGTGATTAGGGATATCCATTTCTGGAAAATCTATTTCTTTTTCCACTTGCAGCATATGAGGGTCGAGCCATGGATTTTTTTTCTGAACTCTGGGAACCCACAAATGCTCAGCCCACAAGTTGTGCCCCAAATTTACACAATTTGTGCAAATTACATGGATTTGTGCAATATTCAACTGTAATTCGCACAGCTTTTTAAAAGACCCACAGAAAATCTAAGAACTGGCCCAACTCAACACAGATTGCATCAGGCTCCATAGAGGAAAGGAGCCGCATGTGATATATAACATAACAAAGGGCTTTTCCTTCAGGTCAAAGTAGACATGGTGTCTGCCGTGTGTTTACCCTGCTATGCAAACTTGCTAGAAAATAAATAGTTGGGAGAGATCAGAGTTGTGGTGTGCGGGGAAGGTGCTTTTTAACCCTTTGCCTCCACCATGGTCCACACCCCCACATCCCACGCCCCACTATTCTCAATGGGAGGAAAGCACACCTCTCATGGAAAGGCCCAATTCTTATCGAGACTATGGCGGGCGGGAGTGGGGTAACGATCCACTCGCTGCCACGCCATAGTCCCAATCCAGCATTGGCTGTTTATTTATTTATTGCAGACTAGGGCTAATCAAATGTCATATTCAGTTTGGCTATTGGAATAATCTAGTCATGAGTTAAGAAATCACACACACATACATACACACACATCTCAAAAAGGAGTGTTGTGGCACTTGAAAGACTAAATCATAAACTTTCATGGACTTGAATTCACTTCAGCAGATGCATGAGGTGGGAGCATCTGCTGAAGTAATTGCTATGCAAGATACCACAGTACGCTGCTCTTTGCTATGTCCCTGTCTATTTATCTATCCATAATTTAAGCTTTGTGCAGAAATGTCACAGACTGTACTTTTTGTATTTCATAGCCTTCCCCCACATACACATCTGTCATTTCCCCTACCACCACTGTACTGTACTGTGCATGCAGAGAGAGAGAGAGAGAGAGAGAGAGAGAGAGAGAGAGATTGGCTGACCCTATGAAAAGGAGGACAGGGCTCATGTAACTTTAACAGTTGTAGAGAAAAGGGGATTTCAGCCGGTGTCATTTGTATGCAATTAGTCCCTGATGAAATTCCCTCTTCATCACAACAGTTAAAGTTGCAGGCACTATACTAGAGTGACCATATACAAAAGAAGGCAAGGCCCCTGCAACTTTAACAGTTGTGATGAAGAGGGGATTTCACCAGGAACTAATTGCATGACACTGGCTGAAATTCCCTTTTCTTTACAACTGTTAAAGTTACATGAGCCCTGTCCTCCTTTTCATATGGTCAGCCTAACAGAGATGTCAACTGAAGATAATGCTTTATGCACCTAACAAAAGCTGCAACCCTAAACACATTTGCTAGGAAGTAAGCCCCACTTAACATTGTGGGGCTTACCTCTGAGTAGACGTTCTTAGGATTCCACTATCTGTCTTTAAGATGCCCCAAGATTCTGTTCTGCTTGCTGTAACAGGCTGCTCCGCTAGAGTAAGAAATCAGAAACGGATGATGAAGCAAGCTGCAGACTCTGAAAGTGCCTGCTTTAAGGGACACACAGTACTTCACATGTAGGCTGACCATATGAAAAGGAGGACAGGACTCATGTAACTTTAACAATTGTGGAGAAAAGGGAATTTCAGCCAGTGTCATTTGTATGCAATTAGTCCCTGGTGAAATTCCCCCTTCATCACAACTGTTAAAGTTGCAGGCACTATACTAGAGTGACCATATACAAAAGAAGGCAGGGTCCCTGCACCTTTAACTGTTGTGATGAAGAGGGAATTTCATCAGGAACTAATTGCATACAAATGACACTGGCTGAAATTCCCTTTTCTCTACAACGGTTAAAGTTACATGAGCCCTGTCCTCCTTTTCATATGGTCAGCTTATTCACATGTTTACTCACAAGTAAATCCCATTGTGTTCATTTGATGTATTCCTCCTTCCAAGTAAGTTTGCTTGGGACAGCACCCCTATGGCACAAGCCATTGTCATTCAGATCTACAGGGATTTTTCCATCTATTTTAATATCATATTGATTACACCTTTAGGGTGCATCCTATGCATGTTTAAACAGAAAAACATTCTTCAGCTCTCAGCATTCCCCAGGCGGCAGTCTAAACATGCATAGGATTGCATTCATCTCTGAAATTGCCATACTGACCTAGTTTGCATGATCAAAATAAGGCATGGTAGCTTGTTTTAAACCCTGGCACATGCTCAGCACCATTTCCCTAATTACCTGCTTAGTCATGCCATCCAAACCTGGACAACATGGCTTGTTTGAGGGGAAAACACCTTCAAATGACCCAGCAACAGTCCATGGGTCATATCATCATCATCATCATCATCATCATCATCATCATCATCTATTTATTTATTTCTTACCCGCCTCTCCCTCTGGATCGAAGCGGGGAACAACATCAAATATAAAATACATAAAACTGATTAAAAGCACATAAAACTAATACATTATTAAAATACCAATAAAACACCAATAAAACTCTGAAAATTCAACTGGGTAGGCCTGCCGGATCGGTATGTATGGCTTTCTTAAAGTCAAAGAGACTGGCTCAATTCAGACGACACAATAAACAACTGGTGTGGAGGAAACAATCGTCAGTTGTTTTGATTATCGTGTTATCCGAATGCTGCCATAGTCAACTCAGTGCTGATCCTAATCCACACCACAGTTGATTATTTATTACCATGTTGTGTGGGGACTACCCCCTAGATGAACAACTGTAAAGTTGATTATTACCCCACCATTGAATATCGTGTTGTCCGAATTGAGCCACTGTCAAGTTGACGAATCTCCTCCAGCAGGCCATTCCACAGTCTGGGAGCGGCAGAAGGGTTGTTTCCCTCTAAAACAAGCCATGCCGCCCAGATTTGGTCAACAAAACAAGCTGCATCTGGATGGGTAATGAGGTTAATAGGGATAAACAAGTGATGTTGTTATTTATGCTTGTTAAGCCACAGTGGTTAGTTTGATCATGCAAACCAGCCCACTGACTAGGGCTGACAATTTCCATTCTTGGCATCCAAAACTGGCATGGTTCTTCAACTGGTAAGGAAATTGCCTACTTGCTTGAAGTAGAATAGCTTATTAGGAAATGAAACTTGTTGACTTTCATTCTGTGCCCCTACTACCCACAGTTGCTAACTCACGGCAGATTGTTGAATCACGACCTAGCCCGCCATCTCTTTCGGGAGTTGAGACATATGGAATATCTCTCCCTTTGGGTGGAAGCTGCAGCCAAAAAGATGGGTAGAGTAAATATCACCAAGGGAAAAGAGGGGGATTTGCACACACACAAGAAATGCATTGCTTAAGAGAATATGTTTCCATTAAGAGAGAAAAGACATGGCTGGCTAAACACAACAATGCTCCATGTCTCAGTCTTCCCCAATCTGGTGTCCTCCAGATGTGCTGAACTACAACTCTCAACATGCTAGCTGGAAATGCTGGGAGCCGTAGTCTAACACATCTGGAGGGCACCAGATTGGGGAAGGCTGTCTTCCTTATTTATTAGCAACATTCCCTGTTTTCTAGTTCTTGTCCCTCATAAAACATTGTGCCAAGTTTGTTTGTTTGTTCACTTACAAAATCTATATACTGCTCCATAACTGAAACAGATTCCAGAGCAGTGAACACAAGAACTAAAACAGCAAAACTAAAATTAAAACACTGTTATCCCCCCCACAAAAAAAAAAACCCAGAATGCCAATAAAAACTAGGGGTATGCATTGGATCGGGTCCGATCCATGATCTGGAGCTGTTCCAGGGGAAATCAGATACAATTATCTGATTTCCAATCACCCCTCTGGATCGTCCGATCTTTCTCGAACCGGTCCAGAAGGATCCGATCTGGTTCAGAAAAAATCGGAGGATTGGCAGGCTGTTTTAACTTTGTATTTTAATCTGTATTAATCTTTGCTGGTTGGTTTTATCCTGGTTGTGTTTTCTCTATTGTATGTTATTTTGTGTTTTTAGATTGTTGTTTCTTTAATATTTCTGAAAATGATCTCATGGTTTTAATTTTTGTGAACTGCCCAGAGAGCTTCGGCTATAGGGCAGTATAAAAATGCAATGTAATGCAATGCAATGCAATGCAATGCAATGCAATGCAATGCAATGCAATGCAATAAATAAATAAATAAATAAAGCAAGCACATGGGGCCTAATGGTTGCTTCTCCTGCATCCTGCCATAACTGCCTCCTCAGATAGCAAATGCTGTTGAATGTGTTTTGAGTTGCAGCTATAACTAAACAAGATCTATTATAGTTAGGTGCAGGGTTGGATCTAGGATTTGCCTTCTGCAAGAGGAAGATCTCCACTTGTGAAAGATGTTTCCCCCTGTTTTGGGGGGGATCCCCCCTCCACATCGCACCACAGGTCACCCTGTTCAGCAGGGTCTCTTGACTCACTGTGTTACATTTCCAGAGGGTGGAGGGGCTGCTATGGGAAGAGGGGGAAAGGGAAGCCCACTCCCATCAGCACAATTGATCCTGCTTATATCTGGATTGAACCATAAATATTCTGTTAAAGATTTTAAATAGTTTTTTAAAAAGAAAAGAAAAGAAAAAAACATTTTTCAAAAGTCCAGAAGTGAGTGCAGGACAGGCTAACTAATGGAAAGTAAACCACTCTGATAATAAGCAGAGGGCAGAAAAAGCCTCCAACGATGTGTACTGGGGATGAGTATATCTAAACTGGAAAACAATGGAGGATGTATAGAGGTTTGAAGGAAAGTGCTGACCTCCATTCTGAAATATTAGCAAAGCCCCATAGGGTGCAATCCTATGTATGTTTAGAGAAAAAAAAGAGTCCTACAATGGGAAAAAGTCCTACAAAGTTGTGGGGCTTTTTCCCATCTAAACATGCATAGGATTGTGCCCTTAACAAATTATTTCAGCCTTCCCCAACCTGATGCCCCCCACAACAACTCCCATTAGATCCAGCAGGCATAGCCAGTGGTCAGGAATCCTCAGAGTTGTAGTCTAAAATATCTGGAGAGCATCAGTTTGTTGGAAAAGTCTGAACGATTGTGATGCTCCTATCCCACTGTTGTTTTATTTCCTTTCTGATATCCTGAGCTTTGCTTCCTCTGACATTAACCAGCATTTGAACCCATATCATCTGCTTCAAGCAGGGGTGGGGGAGAAATTAATTAAGTTCACATTTTCCATGCGCACTTACCTAATTTAGCATTTTCAGATACTACATGAACTGAACCTCGTTCCAGAGCTACAACTTGTGTCAAATCATTATGAATGTGGAATAAAAAGCAGGAAATAACACTATAAAAGTGGTATATGGAATCTGGATTGTGCCCCAACAGTTATCAGTGTACTTCAATACCGGTAGAAAGCATTAGCGTAGATCTTGCCTCATTTATCCGTCAAAATTCACACTTCTCCGAATTTTGCAATGGAGTTCTCCAGTCAAAACATGCATACAAGAATGTGCATATTAGGGGAAATTATGTTCAAAAATGGATTATATTAGGGAAATTGCTGGGGGGGGGGGGAAGATGTGTATATTAAGCAATCATGCATATATTAGGAGAAATGTGCACAAACGTGCTTATGAATTTTCATACACATTTTGTTTTAAAATTGATGAACTGAATTCAAGACTAAAGAGATTTGCAAAGTTTGAGATGAACTGAATTTAAGATTGGAATAATGAGCAACTGAAATTGACAGTTTTGTCCCTCCCTTGCTCCAGGCAAGAAAGGTTACCAGGAGACAATCCCTTCACCCTTTGGTTGCTGTGTGACTCTTGCTTTGCTTGTGTTTGCTACTAGGGCTGTGAACGAATCCCCCGATCCGATTCGGATCCCTATCTGTCAGGTCCGGATCGGGCCAGATCCGATCTGATTCAGATCCGGATCCAATCAGGGTCCATTCACAGCACTCCCTCCTGCTCTCCCCCTCTCTCTCTCTCCCTCCCTCACCCCACTCTCCCTGCTTACCTGCTGCCTCCTCCACGTCATCCTGCCATTGTCCTTCCTCCTCGCTGTAAGCCGACCGCTTTCCCGCTCACGCTGGGTGATGACATCACCCTCCACGACTGGCAAATGTGGGGCTCTAACCAATCCAGATCCGGTCACAGCCCTATTTGCTACTGCTGCTGTTGTAGCAGGACCAAAGGAAAGCCCTGACACTGAAGCAACAACAGCTGGGCAGTTTGTGGCCCTGAGATCTGCCTCCCATTGAAATATCGTAAGGAAGGCTATAGTTAGATAAACCAGCCAAAGAGGTAGACAGACTCCAGATGAAAACCCAAACCACTGAAAGATCAGAAGGTGTTATTGTGTTTCTGAGAGAAAGAAATGTTGATGACTAAAAGACTTGATTTGGATGCTCAGTGTAACGGGCTTGCAGAATCCTGTCTAAGTACTTCTATGGCCTTCTTTGCCTGAGTCACTGGTTGTGGTATCACTAAAGGTTTTAGGTCTGCAACAATCATCGATTGCAGGAATGTTTGAATGTGGCAAAATGTTCATGAAATGCAGTCAAGTCATCCAAAAAAGAAGGCAGAGGAAAGTGTCCCCTCTCAAAAGAGGAGACAAATCCCAAAATAAAGGGTGAGACACTCCAATCCACTATTTAGAAGAAGGGTGGACAACTTGTGGCCCTCCAGATGTTTTGACTTATAAATCCCATGAGCACTTGCCACCATAGCCAATAGTGAAGGATGATAGGAGTTGTGAGCCCAAACATCTGGCGGCCCACAAGTTGTCCACCCCGATTCAGAAGAATGGAAAGAGTATGTATATTATTACTCAATGGTCCTCCACTTTATTAACCCTCAGTGTATAAGGCACTTCACAGATTAGAAGAGGTCAAGTCCTTGCCCATCTAAAATTACCATCTAAACTTCAGCACAAGGGAAACAACAGAAGAAGGGGAGAGAAATGGAGGTGGGTAAACAGGGATAAATTGTTTTCCCAATTAGTGAGAAGTCAATCTAAGGACAGGGCTACAGGGCTAGAGAGGCCCTTTCTACACCATAGGGGTGTAGCGGGCAGAGAGCGGGTGATCCCAGAAGTAGCTGCCTCCGGGATCGGCGCTCTATTTACATCACAAGTGTGATGGCCTGGGTTCCTCCCAGATCATTGCATGTCGCGGCCACCATTTTTTTCATTGCAATGTGGGAAGAGCGCAGGAGCGCTCTTCCACTAAACGTAGGCGTTGTTGTTGTTTTTTAAAAAACTCACGCGTAGGCCCCCACCCCCCTCCCTGCCCTCCCGGGGGTGGCAAAACTGGTGCCACCCCCTCCCCTGATGGGCACAGAGCCACATGGTGCAGCTCCGTACCCAGTTTGCTGCTGCACTTACTCGCAAGTAAGTGCGGCAGCACCCGGGACAGAAGGCCACATCTTCCACGGTCCCAGGAACATCCCATGACTGCAGAAAAATCAGGATTTTCCAGGTTTGCCTTATCCCTGGAAAATCCCATGACCAACCCCCCACCCCCACCCCCGGGACTCCCTGTGCATCATTTGTACTCACAGGGAGCACCCAGGGGCAATCCCAGGCAAAACACCTGGTGTGGAAAGGGCCAGAGTATAGTTTTCTTTTATATGACAGATTGTGGATGGTTCATTTTGGAATTTCTGGCTGTTCTCAGATGCACACATTGAACTTGAAAGAGCAGAACCCCCAATAGGCCATGCTAGTCTAAGCAGCAGCATTCCCCCTACCACACACAAGAAGTAGGGTTCACTTTTCTCCCAGCCAGATGCAACACTCAGATCTGTTTTTAACCTTGATGCACCTCCCAGATTGTTTCTGGCCACACCCCAACTACATATGGAAGCAGCAAAACCTAGGCAGCGTCCGACGGTGTTATTCCGCAAACTGAAATAGCATTAGCAAAGCTCCGCTTTATCTTTCAGTCATGCAAGGAAGACCTGGGTACTAGGCCCCACTTGGCCATGAAGCTCACAGGGTAACTTTAGGTCAGTCATGGCTGAATTTGGACGACACATTAAGCAACGGAGGGATAAATAGCGTACTGACCAGGAGTTAAGCAGGTGGCGCTCCCACACAACACGTTGCAGCCTGCCTTGCACGACACTGGCAAATGCACCGATGGTGAACAACGAACACAGCCAGAACTGACAGCCCGCCCGCCATGTTGTCCACCCACCAACCACTGTAAGTCCTCCAAGAGGTATCCCAGCACACACCGTGGCCAGAAATCCATGGGCGCCGCCATGGAAGCTGCCAGAGGACACACCTCTCAAACACCATTGGACGCTCACAGGCAATGGGTGGAACACACCAGCCCTGGGCGGAGAAGCAGACAAGAGGAGCGGCCACACCGACGGAGTGGCCAACCCATGTCTCCAGCACAGCACCCCAACCGTGGCACCCACGCCCCGGCACACCCGATGCTCCGATGGGACCGGGCACGGGCCGGCCGGCTAGCCATCAGAGAGGCACAAAACACGCACGCCCGATCCATCCCCAACAGCACACCACAGCCCCATCCACAGCTGAAGAAGGCCGAGCACGGCCAATGCATGGGCGGGCCATGGCCAGCATGCACACCTGGGCACCAGAACCGGATGCCAGGCAGCCCTGCCCCAGGAGCGGCCCACACCCACCCTACACGGGAGGCGCGGCAGCCACGAGGGCAACCCACGTCCCCAAGCCCCCACCCAAGACAACCCCCCCCCGAGTACAATACCCACAAACACTGGAAAGAAGGCTAGAGAGGGGGAAAGTGAAAAACTTTATTCAGCGTGGCGTATAAAAATGGTTACATGGGCACAGGGCCACTGCGAAGCATGGGCGTAGTAATCGGAATGATGGGTCATCCCCGGGATAAGAGAAGGTGACCAGGAAGGCACAGTGGCGGGGGCCAGCAGAGCAGGCACCTGAAGCAGCAAGCTGCGGAAAGGGACGACAGGAAGGCGGATAGGGGTGCACCACCAGGAAGCAATGGCAGTCCACAGAAGGAACCCCGGGGGGGGGGGGTAGTGCAGCCAGATCCAGTCACCGATGCTCTCATGCACCCGTGCCGCTTCCGCACGGGCACAGTGCTCCCCAACAGGATTCAAGGGCCCGGGCAACGGTGCAATGTCACGCCCATCCACAGCAATGGCATCAGCATCCTTGCCCGCCTGAGGGAGTTCAGGGTGCTCGGCCAGTAACACATCCCCACGGGACTCACAGATGTTGTGCAGGTGCCCCTTCACATAGTCTATAAGAGGTTTCCATTCAGTTAAAAACCCAGATATTGACTTTTCTCTCATTAATGAAGTAAGTTTTGCCATCTCTGCCAACTCCAATATCAAGCATCCATTCATCCATTGTTGATAACGTTAGACTTTTCCACTGTTGTGCATATAGTAATCTCGCTGCTGTTATCATATATAAAAACAGGCAAAAGTCAAAGGCACAGTTTTACCAGGCAAGTAGGTGATTTCCATAAGTGAGGTCTGAGGTGTAGCCAAGGTCAAAGTCCAGGAGAGCAGTCAAGTGAAAACCCAGTTCAAAAGCAGAATCAGGCAGGTGTCCAGGGATCAGGTCCAAACACAAGAAAACACCAGTACAAGGCACTAGAAGTTGAAGTAAGGTGTTGTTTCCAACAGCTCTCAAGTTCCAACTCAGAGAGGATATAATCAGAGCTTCCAGACCCCCACCCAGGGCTCAGCTGAAGTTCATCACAGGCTTGTATAAAATATCCTGCACATGAGGAAGGCCCTACACATGAAGGATCAGGTTGCTGTGGTTCTTGAGGCAAGCCTTCTGGTGCCAGTGTGTTCTAAGACTAGATGGATCCTATGTATGGCCCTGAAGGACCTTGTCCAGAGGTTCCTCAGCGTCCATGAGTATTGGAGGACCTGGTGTGGCTTCCATTGAGGTGCTAGGAATGCTAGTGTCAGGATGATGCACAGGATCGTTGGACTCCGCAATCGCAGAATCATCATCATCATCCAGTGAGTCCTCCTGGCCTGGGTTAGGCATGACAGCTGGGAACCTGACATACCTAGTAGGACTTTAAGAAGTTGCGCTCCTTAGAACTGTATTTTTAATCGTTATTGGACTTCATGGCAATGGTGTTTGTTTTTTTGTTTTTTTGAATGCACGGTACAAAACTTTGGTTGTAGACCTGTAGCTTTGAGAAAAATGTTTTCAAAATAGTGTAAGAGTGCGGCTGAAATTCTAAACCCAGGGTGCTTCTGGACAGAGGGCTCCTAGTGCTAACAATCCAAAGCCACTATACAGCAATTCCATTGTTTCTTCCTTACTGGCTTTTCTGCAGTAAGAGCAAAGATGGGAGAGGTGGTAAGAAAAGCATGGGTGGATTACAAATGGAAGCTGACAATATCTGGACCCCCATAAAGTTTTGAGAATGAGGCAAGGTGATGGTGCTATATAAAACTTATCTAGAAGCTCCCCCCCTTACCTGGGGGTAAGCCCCACTAAACTCAACTAGACTTCTGAGTAAACAGGCATAGGATTGTGCTGCAAGTGAAACATTTTGAGCAGTTCTCTCTCTCTCTCTAAGAAATCTCTCCACAAAGTCCAATAACAGCCACTAAAGAAGAAAGCCATATCTTAGGACCGGTATTCAGAAAGGTCTCTGGAGATCCCTCTGCATTGTCTGACCGAGCAAGATAAAGGGAGAAAAGCTTCTCTGTACAAACCAGTTCCGTCTCCATCATTTTTTTTATATAGAACGTAGGGACTTCAACCAAGATCATGCTCCCCATGTTGCAAGGCATTGTGCCAACATATGATAACACTCCTTTGCATGACTGTTTTTAAGAGGAGTCAAGATAACTTTATATTGGATTTTCTTTTTATCTCGATCAGCTTTCAGATGCATTTTCCTCGGCTGGTTGAAGAGGGTCATAAAGCAATAATCTCTGAATTTAATTGAATATTTGCAGAGTTATAGAGCTCTCTAAGGAAAGATATTCCAACTTTCCTTCGTCCATTTGATTCCAGGAAAACCAATTAATATTTGACCCATGCTGTTTTCTAGCTTTTTGGTGCCAGCATATCAACTAATTGACGTGGTTCACACAGCATGACAGCCCATCATGCCTATATTTACCCATGGGGCCTGTTGCAGTGTGCTGGGTGCCATTTTTGCATGTCGTTCATGGGCACGCAGCTTGCTGTGACTTGTCGCATAAGCCCAGGTAGCAGGGGGTTTTGAAGGTAAGACAATCCTCAAATAATCCATGGCTTACTTTAGGGTTCTTTTAGGGCTGTCATGTTGTGCGAATTAGGCCACTGGATGTGCTTAATCTTTCTGAACTGATTGCCCGAGGCTAGGGTGACCAGGTGTCCTCTTGTACAAAGAACTGCCCTCTACTTTAAGGGATGCCTGAGGACTGACGTCTATTTGAAGGGATGTCCTGTCCAATTCTGGTTTAAAAAGAAAGAACCATATGGACTGCTGCCCCTCAACAGTTATCGCATGGACACCAGCTTGAACAAGAAGGCACACAGGTCACATGCTCAGTCTTCCACCCCATGATGAGCAGCACAGTGTTTTTATATAAATTATAATAATTTTGCATCTATGCATGTATATTAGCATATGTACATTTTATGCAAATTGTTGTCCTCTTTTATCCTCTTAGGAGAGGCATTTCAGCCTTTTAGTATGGGGAAGAGGGGGAGAGAAATGTGCAAAAGCTGGAAATGCACCAAATGATTGGCAGGCAGAGGGGAAGGATATAGTCAGGAAAAGGCATGTGGTTTGGGAATACAGGACGGTCAGATTGGGATTGTAAATCTTCTGAAGTTTGGTTACAACATTATTATTATTGTTATTATTATTATTATTATTATTATTTCTAATCCGCCTCTCCATCCAGATCGAGGCGGGGAACAACAACAAATATAAATATAAAGATCATAAAATAGATAAACCATTAAAACAGATAAAAACAAATACATTATTAAAAGCTTTTGGCTGAGTATTTTCAATTCCTTTGTGTTTTGTCTGTTCTGTGATTACTGCTGTGACCCCCCCCCCCTTTTTTTTTTTTACTGCTGCTTTATGAATGGTTGTTTCTGTTATTTAAGTGATTATTTCTGGTCTTCTTACATTACTTGCTGTTCTTCCATACTGTTTTATGTACCATTGATCTATATTTGAATATTGTTTGGCCATTTTATTGTTGTAGGCCACCTTGAGTTATTTGTTAAAAAAATAGGTAAGGTACATATTTTAATAAAAATAAAAGCAGGAGGAGGAAGAGGAGGAGCAAGAGATTATCAGGAACTCCCAGATTATGCTTAATTAAACACAAATCTTTTCGCATGAAAGACATGCATGTCATGCTAGTAGTCTTAGAATGTGCCGCTTTTCTTCCTTTCTTTTTTATGTATCATTAAACAAAAAACCTACGGTTTACAAAAACAATGTTAAGGCTCTACAGATTCCAACCAAGCACCAAAAAGCAGGGAAACTGGGAGTTAAGGCTCACAAGCCTTAACGCCACATCCTCCCTAAGGAGGCAGAAAGTGCAAGTGAAATTCTCATTCCCCCAAAGCAGATAAACCATGAGGACAGGGTGGAGAATATGATATGCAGAGGTGACTGTGGGGTTGTGGAAAACTGATGACCAACAACTTAGGGCCACCTACTTCTCGTTTTTTTGTTTAGAGCAGCCCTTCCCCAACCTGGTGCCCTCCAAAGGTGTTGGACTACAACTCCCATCATTGCAAGTCAGTATGTCCCATGGTCAGGAATGCATTCATTACACAATTCTATGCAGACTGATTGAGTTCAATGGGACTTACTCAAGGTTAAGTGGATATAGAGTAAGCCCCACTGAACTCAGGGCCAAAAGAGACATTGCTTTAAATCCAAATTAAGCATCTATGTCTTTTATTTTTATGAAGGGTATTATATGTGTTTATTTCAAGCATAATCAATCTATCTCAAAAATCCCTGGGCTCATCACTGCTGTTTTGAATTTATTCCCAGCCTTTGAATCTACAGTCACTAAGTGTTTCATAGAACAGGGGTGGACACACTTCAAGAATGCATGGTCTACTTTGCTTTTTACTTGAACCCCAAGATCCCTAGCTGGCATCAGGTCCAAACCAGTAGACATATAGAACACACATTTTGTTTTCAGTTCTCAGTCCTGGGCCAGATCTATGCCAAGCAGGATATAACACTTTGAAAGCAGTTTGAAAACGGTATGTGTCATGAGCCCTAACAGTTGTCAATGCACTTCAATACTGTTATAAAGCAGTAGTGTAGATCCTGACCTGATCTACTTTCTGCACACTCGTCATAAAAGACACTTCTAGCCTATAGACATCACTAGTTTAAACCCCTCTCCTAGGGAACTATAGTTCTGTTGTAGAAAGGGATGGAATAGGACATCTAAATAGAATTCTCTTCATACACACCAAATTACCATTTCTAGAATTCTTTGAAGGAAGCCATGGCAGTTGAATTAATATGCAACTGATAAAACATTTGTAGTATAGATACATTCTTACTGGTGAGTGCTTTACGCCAATAAGATGCAGTCTGAATTTACGCACACATAAATTATATTGTTAGCTTGAGGTAGCTAATATGGGCTAATTAATTTTGTTCCTTTTGAATGGCCAATTTGAAACACCTTGAAAGGAGTGGGGAAGGACGGATTCCTTTTTGATCACAGTAAATTGCTATTACTTTTAAAAGATTTTCTCAGTACTTTGACTGGAATTTCACTGATGTGAACAGACTGCTCATCCACATATTTTAATAATGACAGATATAGACATGTTGCATACAAGCAGGATGGGTATGTTATTTTGTATTTTTAGATTGTTGGTTGTTTTATATTTCTTAAAATGATTTCATGGTTTTAATTTTTGTGAACCGCCCAAAGAGTTTCGGCTATAGGGCAGTATAAAAATGTAATAAATAAATAAATAAATAACTACTCCATTGCATTTCTAATTTTCTTTTTGGGTGTGTGTTTTGTTCTACTTCAAGCAAAAATCATTCCAGTGGTTTTATTCCACAATAGTTTCTTTTAATAGGCGTTCAGATTTCAATGTAGTACAAAAAGGAGATGCATCCTGAAAGGAGTTTACATTGTTGCAGCATTTTTCATTGATTTGCATTTTGAAAGATATTTTAAAAATTATGCCACCAAAATGTATAAATGTATATAACCTTGATAACTTTAACAATATATACAAACTAACTTTTACACATATACATACATGTATTTTACAGGTAATAAATAGCAACGTTTAAAGCCAAGTTATATTTTCTCACATATAAAAAACCTTCACCATTTGGTGATCAAGTGCCATTGGTGTTTATTTGAACTTGTATTAAGATGTGCAACTCATAACACATCTTCATTCAAAACTAAATAGAAATCAAATGGAAGTCAAGAAGAAACTATGGATCACCTTTACAGATCTCCTTCAGTGCTCATTTTATCAAACTCAAAATTATCCTGCCTAAACCATAGTTTGTGGGGTTGGGAAATAACTTTGTGCATGCTCAGCTCTTGTTACTTTTTTAAAATAAAAAAACTGAAGGAAACAGTTTCCCTTATGTTACTTTTCAAATATTGGACAGCATTTGTTTCTACACACACACCACACACGCTTCTTTCTGATAAGCCATTCGCTACAATAAATATTGACTGTCAAATAACCAAGCAGGTGCTATAAGGCCAGTATATAAATTCAGACATGCCGGTTTTCATACATCGTCATACAAATACAACTTCCATTGCTTGTTTTAAGTGTACAATTCATTAAAATAGTACACACATATCGTATTGCCACTTTGTACATTTGAGTTTTTTGGTTAAACTAAAACAACTACTGGATCACTTTTAGCATGCTAAGACTCTCAACACCCCTTTGTTTTATTCATGACTTTGATTCAAAGAGTATTATGATTGCACTTATTCTGAAAGTGTACAATACTGCATTTTGCTAAAATTTACATTACTTCAGATAAACACTGTTTTCAGGTTCTGCTGTTCGTATGGCTGAGCAACAAATACAGGTTCTGTTCTCGGAATTAGAAATACCAGTATCAGAAAGGGAAGGAGGTACATCATGTTGAGATCGGGACGAAGGAAAGTAACAGTAAACTCAGTAAGGACAGTAGTCCAAGACTAGGTCCAGTAATGTTGCACCAGTTAACACTATTTGAAACTGATGATGGAAATAATGTTCCTCTATTCTTTAGCAGACAGTTGCTCCTTTTTAGTGGTTGAGTTTGGTACAGTATCAGAGGTTGCATATGTTTTGAATAGAGATGCACTGGATTCATGTTTAAAAGATGAGCATAGAACATTGAAAAGTGCTGGATTTTCTTCTGGAAAATTTGTTGTCATATAAAGATAGCATACATTAATAAGCCATTCCTAAATCTAGGCAACTATATTCATGCATTCACCTGGAATATTTCAGAATCCATAAACACTCTCCATCTGTGCAGTCCGATTTAGGTATGGGTAAGAGTTTTATCCTAACCAGCATATGTTAAGTGGGGGCTATCTATTGCCTTAACCATTTAAGAGAAACCACTGAGCTTCAGCCAGCAAAAGTTGCAAAAATCCATGAACGACTGAATGGTCCTTGCCCAGCAAAATGTCTAGTTCTAGATTTTTTAAAATCTTGTCCCAAACATGTAGCTTCTCAATAAATAGTCATTTTTACACACACCGTATGTTATAAAAGTAAAGAAACGTTGTTAAAAGGTGGTATGAGAATTATTGTAGTTTGTGCCAATAATGCATCTGTCACCATTTGTGGCAGTTTTCTTGCTAAGTTTAAAAACAAACAAACACCAAAACCCCAATACCTGGCTAATGAGTTCTCTTCTGTGCTAAGATGATACAAAAGTACTCTGATCCAGATAGGAAGATACATATATGGGTTCTGTGCATGCACCACTTTCTGGATGAGATGTGGATCTCATGAGATGTGGATCTTTCTGGATGCTGATCTGAACAAAAGTGTTGACCATCTGTATTGCTTTCAGGTAAATGTGCATTCCGCTTCACATCCACAACCATATTCTGGGGCAATCAGACTGGAGCAGAATCTGGGTGACAATATTACAGAAGGCTGATGAAATAGTTCAGTACATTCAGTCCTGAACAGCCAGCACACTAGCAATTCTTCTTCATCTCTTCAAAGAACTCAAGTGATGATATTTATTTCATGACGCCTGGAGGTTTCTAAAAAAAAGGAGGGGGGAATACAATTTAGAAGCTCTGTAGTTAACAGTACTTTATAGAAGCTATCATTATCACCCATATTAGAGATCTGAGGACTCATCTACATTTGCAGAATAAGGACACAATCCTATGCAGGTATAGACAAAAAAGGGTCCTAATTTTTCCAACATTCCCCAACCAACATGGGTGGGGGAACACTGTGAGCTATAGGATTTTTTCTTCCTAAACATGCATAGAATTCCACCCTTAACCTGAATAATCAGTCTGGGTTTTCTGCCTAGGGAACTCTGGAACTGTAGTTCTGCAAGGGTTGGCTAGGAATATTAACAGAGTTTTCAACCTTTACCAAATTATATTTCCCAAGATTCTTTGGAGGAAGCCACATCAGTTAAACTGGTGTAAAACTTCTGTGTGTAGTGTAGATCTGCCCCTGGGACCCAGTTGCCAGAGTGCATAGGGGGAAATGTAATGGTTCCTTCAGATGCTATTACACACTACTGGCAAGATGAACTGAAAGTTTCTATAAACCTTGTGTCTGCAAGCAGAGGAGGAGGTTAAAACGAAGTAGTAAAGCATTTTGGGAAGAGAGACTTTAATTCTCAATTGCCCTGAAATGCGTACTGTAATTTCTACAAATATCAAAATGTTAGCATTTACAGCAAGATTTTATATCCTCTTTGCATAAATGTTGTAACTGTATAGGCCGAATACAAAACACTGGAGTATAAAAGTGGAGGAACCTTTTGTAACTGATACCTAAATAATATCTGTCTATCGGTTACCATGAAACCAAGGCTGAGGGAGCACATCTTTTGCAGGGGAGGATCGAAAGGTGCTTAACATTTCCCAGGACCTCAGATTGTCTTGCAAGTCCCTCCCAGGTTGTTTTCTTGCTGAGATGAGATTTTTCAACCTTGGAGCTTGGATTGGGGTGGGTGGCAGGGAGAGCACAATAAAAAAAATGCAGGCGGTATTTGCAGACAGGAGATGATGTTTAATCCCCTATCCATCCATCTCTCCTGCGAAGGTTACACCCTTGCATTACTATTATGACGGAAACACAGGAAACTTGCATTTCCCTCATATGTTGTACAGTTCTGTCCTCAGAGATACATTTTTAGGTGTCTGATTGAGGCCAGTCAAGTCTCAGAATATCTAATGGTTAAGGTTTGCCATGCTTCCATTGCAGCTTCTTCAAAATTAAATATCTGCATAATGTTGATGAGAGTCTCTGGAACAGGTGAATGTGAGATGGAAACAGATTTTACTCAACAGACTTTCCACCTCATGTGACTGGCTGCCCTTGTGTTCCAAGTACTGGTAGCTCTTGGAATGTATGGAATGCAACACAGGAAGATAGACAAGTCTACATCCTCCAATAACTCTCTAAAATACAGAATCACAAGACGTTCCAGAAAACAATAGCCATGAGGTTTTCTATTGAAGATCAGATGTTTCTTCAAAGTTTATCTTCACAGGTACAGATTGCTATTTAGCCATCTAGGAAAATTAATGGGACTACTTTCAAAGCAGAACATTATGTGAAATTAGTCCCCACCAATGTAAGTAAGAGACAGGGATGTTGTCAAGGCTGCTAATAGGTTTCTTACAAGGCACTTAAAATTCCCTAGTTTTAGAGCCAGGCTGCACATTCAGCAGAATCATGCAATTCAGCTCTTTGTTTCATAATGCAAGTGGGAGATCACACATTTGAATGCTCTCCCAAGAGGCTTAATGGGAAACCTGAACATAGAAAATTAGTGTGTCAGAGAGAAAGGGTGTACTTTGGACTTCTCCAATGTGATGCTCTCCAAATGTTTTGTACTACAAGTTCCATCATCCCTGATCATTTGGCCATGCTCTCCGGGGCTGATGAGTTGTAGTCCAAAACATCAGGAGGACACTACGTTGGGGAAGACTGTCTTAGGGGATTATAAACAGAAACCCCCCACTAACCCACAGACACCCCAACCATGGGGGAACCCATCCTGCAGTAAGAAGTGGTACAAACCAGTAAGAGTGCTCCACATGATTCTGCTAATCATGCATTACTATTTGAGAACAGCAAGCAAAGTTTGCCACTCTTGTGGGGCAACTGCAAAGTTCTTACCATGAACGTGTACCATTAGGTTTTTTTCCAAGGCATCGCACAAATTCTACTATGCCACTTCCTTTTTTGATGTAAGAGAAGCCTTCCGGAGAGCAGAACACCAACCTGCACGGTACACATGACATTTTTAACCCTCTGAAAAATCAACATTTGTAACTATTTTTATAACAAAGCTAAACCAATATTTATATCTGTAGAGTTTATTTATAAGCCAGTTGTGTGTTTAGTGAGCTTAGCAGGGATAGAATTCATTTCTGATTCAAGAAGAAAGTAGACCCCTACAGATAGTGAGGTCATTGCTATAATTCTACCATAATGTGCCATAAGCACAAAACAGGATCTAGCGACATGCACATAACAGAACCAATAACTCAAGTATGTGACTACACATCAGGTCACAAAAATATGATGTGCAACATGCATGTCTTGCCAGCCCCACTGAATACCACCCCTGATGCTTAAACATACTCCTTATAAAACCACACAGACTGGGTCGCATAAAAATAACATCCTCGATTACATTTTGTAACATGTTTAATACACCAAACCACAAAAGCACTCAGCAGCATTAAAAGAGAGCAGCAGTAAAAGAGATCTAAACAAAAGATATTTTAAGAGGCTTAAGCAAATAAAGAGGTCAGTCAGCCTGGTGGAACAACCTGATATTAAGTTGGGTGGCCATTTATGCATCACCCTCCCCAACACACACCAAAGAAAAGGACAAAAGAGGACACTCTTTTGCATAAAATTAGCATGTGCTAATTTATACGTGTAGATGGAAAAGTAGAAATAATTGTGGGGAAGGCTAAAGCTGTGGCCCCTGTGTTGTCTCACTCTGCTGTCCCGATGCTGACTTTTGAGGGGCAACTCCAAGGCTACACTACTCTCCCTTCTTAGAGTTCTTTACCCTTTAAACCAAACTTAGTCTGCAGAGTCCTTCAAATAGAGGACTGTCTCATGGCAGCCCTTCAAAATAGAGGGCTTGTCCTCTGGAAAGTAGGAAGCATGGCCAGCCTATTTGGGAGAGCATTCCACAGGCAAAGTGCCACAGCCTTTTCTGTGATCACCTCCCACCTAATCTCCAGATACATATTTCTCCATAGACTGGGGCAGAATTATTGGCAAGAGGAAAACCAACACATCTGGGAGAAGCCTAGAGTGAGCCTTCTCTTGGGAAATGCTTGTTTCTATGGAAAGGCATTCAGCCCCCCCCCCATCCTCACCCCAAGCATGAAGTGATACAACCCTAGGAAATGGTCACTACTGGATTGTACTAGTTCTGTAAACTGTCTTTCTTAATAAGGAGGGCTTTCCTGAAAAAGGTTCTTTCTTGTCCCTTTAACAATTTTTATGACTGGACAAGATTTACAACATAGTCACACACACACCATTAACAAATCCTTTACATAAAGGAATTTCATGTTTGCTTCTTTTTTCCTGTACTCAGTGGGGGCTGGGGGTTCCAATACCAATGGGACAGTGAATCCACTCCAGGTTTCCGTGAGAACCAGTGGAATTCTAAAAGAGCTATCCAAGGTGCCTCATACCTTGGATAGCTCCTTTAGAGTTCTGATTGGTTCTGAATCCAAAGCAGATTCATGGCCCACTGACATTGTAGCCACCAGCCTCTACTGCCTGTACCAAACATGTTAACTACTGCTTGGTACTTTAGAGGACAGCAGACCAACCTCCATGCTCTTCCTAGGACATATAATGCTGACTTTTACAAAGTCAGACTATTTGCTGGTCAATCAAGACTTGTATTATCTACTCTGACTTGGAGAGACTCTTAAGAGTTGTATCATAAGAAACACAAATAGTGCTTTCAAAGACATTGTGCCTTCCTTGTATGAGCAGAAGTATCTTTCTGCTCACACAAGGCATCACTGGACCAATCCATAATTCTCAGGGAGGCTACACTTTAGGTGGATATGCCAGGTCATGTGCTTTATCACTGAGCTAAATCATCTTGGGTTCCCTTCCAGAGAAAAATGTAACATGCCACTTGCATACTGACTGAATAGATGGCAACTAGTCCTGGGTGAAAACATGATTTACCATAAAGTAAACACTGCAAGAAAACAAGACATAACCCATTCCCTTTTTCTGCAATGAAATTAAGTCATCTTACTTTTTCTGGGTTTCTCCAGCCTTGACTCTGACCCTCTGGATACGAAACACAGGATTACTCGACCAAAAGCTGAAAATAGAGTCTTTCTCCCATTGCAGTTTGACAATAAGGAGCTCTCCAATATCGATCTCTGTGTATATCAGGAAGGAATGGGTTTTGTTTGTGGAGATCTCAGGCCTGTTAAATACAAATTTTGAAAATCTATGCTTAGCCATTGCTTCTCTGACTCCTTCTTTGGGAGTTCCATTCCTTTTGGGGAATGTGAAAGAGATTAAGGTGTTCACTCAGCAGAGATGCATACATCTTTCCAAGCATGCAGGAGCAAAAGTGTCAATTTCACCCACTGTGTAAATCCTTATAGAAGCAATCCAGCAGGGACTCTCAAAGACATTTCAAAAGGAACAGATTTTGCCTCAATACCAACTCTTGCAGGTTGCTGCTTTCATTTCAGAAGCATGCATATCAGATGGCAAAGCAGTGGCTTTGCAACAAAACTCTGTGGGATTCCAAGCTAAGACAACAAGCAGAATGTATCCCATCTTTGAAACAGCTACTAATCCACATTTGCCAACATATCTTACATGGGAAAACAAAAAAAAAATCAGATGTTTAAATCTTAGGTGACTAATTTTTATTTCAGCTGGCCTTACGTACTACTGTCTTATGATCACAACCATTGTAATTGTATACATTTAGAGGCCTCTGACACAAGGCCTCTAAATTCAAAGCTAATCATGTGCTTGTAAGTCATAAGCTCATAAAAATAAGAGTGATGTTAAGTTGAACTCTTCACTCCTTAAAATAATGGGGGAGGGGGGGAGATCTGCCTACACAAAGGTAAGACTCCTACTCATAACTTGTCATCATTACATAACTCATAGTCCCACATGAGAAAGGGACGCCAGGCAATTTTAAGCTTTTACCATACATAGTAGATTGGGTGCCTTTAACTCAGAAAGAAAAGGAAGTTTAAATTTACTCTCTCCCCAAGATAGCTACTTAGTTCCTAATTTAACTTATTAGACTGGAGAGTATGCAGAAGTTCCAATCTCAACTAAGCACTTCCCCTTTTTTGTGCCTCCAGAGAAAATGTGCCAAAGGGAAATGCAGGCATCATGTATGCTCCTTTGCACACTTCTATGGAAATGTATAGTTGAGGGGGGACAAGACAAAGCGCTGTTCACTCATTGTTTTTGTTTTGGCACGTCTGCATAACATGCAGAGCTTGCCTGAGAGCCCCTTCTGACATTACAAAAACACACGCCACTCATGGCAATTTAAAATGGGGCTCTTAGGCCACTTCCATGTATTTCAGTGGAAAAGGTGGCACAATAGCTACTTCTATATAGTTAATGGGGGGGAGGGGAAACCCAGCAATTTAGTCATACAGGTGCCATTTTCAACGGATTCTGTACACATATTTTGATTAGGATGAAACCCAAATTCAAGGAAAATGCAGACACCCTTAAATTGGCAGAAGCCAATGCAGAAAATGCAGACGCCTTAAATGATGAGGCTTAAATTGGACACAAGTGTTTCTTCTAAATTCTAAACATTACATTTTCGACTGGCTACTACAAATAGAGTTGTTTCCATTGATACTCACAGTGTAAAAGCAATGTTGTCACTTTCATCTTTAGTGCCATGCAGAGAGATAAGGAATCGTGGCTTTTTCATGGTTATATTCGTCTTTCCAAAAAAGTGGATCTTAACTTGATAATGAAAAACTGAATAGCAAAAAGAACAAAGGGGGCATAAAAAATAAGATCATAAGAAGAGCCATGCTGGATCAGAACAAGGCCCATCTAGTCCAGCACTCTGTTCACAAAATGGCCAACCAGCTGTTGTCCAAGAACCAACAAGCAGGACATAGGTGCAACAGCAGCCTACCACCCACGTTCCCCAGCAACTGGTGTATATACGCTTACTGCTTTGGATATGGGAGGTAACACATAGCCATCAGAACTAGTAACCACTGAGAAAGACCAAAAAACCCTACAAAAAACCCAACTTTAAATATACCTTGATCTTGAATCTACTACAATTACTCAAGCAGAGAACTACTTCTGCATGGATGTAACCAAGTCAGTTTTGTATTAACTCATTTCATGATTTAACCAGAATCCATTTACACCCCAATCTTAGAATTTTATCAGATACATCTGTAGAACAATGAAGGGGGGAATCATAATGTCATGTTGTGGGGTGTCATAATGATAAAAGAGTCACTAGTCCTCCACCTAAGTATGTAATTCCCCAGAAAGCCTTAGGATTAGCAGATAGGATGGATTAGTAGCTTTGTACTGCAGTGACTGGTATTTGGAGAGCTCTCACAATGGAAATTTCTCCAGGTGGTTTCAGTCATGCACTTGCCATAAAGAAGTCCATACTTTATGCCCCCACCATTCATTAAAGTATATGTCTGAAGAGGCCACTTCCAGTAACATAATTACTGAACTTGCATATCATCCCAAATTACTAGGTGCATCACCTCCCACTAGGTGCATCAGTATTGCTTTATCAGTCCACACTAGACTGGCTGTCTCTACAATTCCAAAGCAAGGGGGCGGGGGAGGGAACCCACCCCAAACACATTTTTAAAAGGTTGGCAGACAACACAGCATATTGAAACACAGCCTATTTAAGGTAGTCCTTAACATTCAAAAGCATTGAATGCTATCCAGGTTTGATTTGGGGGGATCAGAGCTGGTACATTTTATGACTTTTTCTTTTTTTCTGAAAAATATTATTATTAATTATTATTATTATTACATTTATATACTGCCCCATAGCCAAAGCTCTCTGGGCGGTTTACAAAGCATTTAGATGATGAGAATATCTGCCTATCCTATATCAAGTTGTCTAGATTCTCCATAATAACAGAGCAAATGGAGGATGTCAAGGATTCTCTTATTACATACTTCCTATAATATTTTCTACCTTTTATGATGGAAAACTTAATGAGGAAATAGGGTCTCCTACACAAGCATCTTTGAAATTAGTAGGATCTATGCAAGAGAACCATCATTTTTTTCCCAATAGCTCCTATTTTATTTATTTATGCATTCATGTATGCATGCACTGTTTTCCCCCCCCCCTCAAGTGGGCCCCCAAAATGGCTTACATCCATGAAACTACATACAAAAATTAATGCAAAACAACAACAGTCATTAAAGCTAGCAATAGGGAAACTGGCCCTATCATAATTCATAATTTGCTCTCCAAACTACAAATCCAATAGAATAAAAAAGAATGGAAGTTCTGTGAATCTTTGCTCATCTGCTCAAAGTACACCTTGGGAAGACAGCATGCATGAAATGATGCTCTTTTCCACCCTGTATATCATGACCTCATGAGTCATAACACATCCTTTTCTGATTGGCTCTTATCCCATGTGCTTTGCTTATACTAGTGGATTGATATGGGCAGAGGCAGTGGAAACAGAACAATCATCAGCAACAAAATGCTTGTGCATCGCAGGACTTGGCACGTTGCAGACGCTGTTTCTTCCAGCGTACTTGGTTGTTGAACGGTTTCAGATCCAAACTTTCAACTGATTGGCTCCTTTGGCAAAGAATAACTAAAGGACTAAAGTAAAATAATAGCAAACGGGACTTTTTCAGAAAGTAAAGGGATACAACACGGGCAGAGATAATTTAGCTGTTTAATCACGCAGATTGCCCAGGCACAAGAATATAAGTGAACTCCTATCAAACTCTGTGTGCATGAAAGAAATATTTTAAAAACTTCGGATTGAAGTCAGGGCTCATTATACATTTAAGAATTATGGACCTGCTATTCAACTTACGAACACTAATTTTAGAACAAAGACTTACTCAAACTTAAGTTTTATTATTTCACTGGGGCCTAGGCAAGAGACCTTTCTGTTCAGTCATGTTCCTGATCAATTTGTTTTCCCATGTTATGAAAAGCACCTTCATTTTAATAATCAAATCAACTTACCTTTATAAGGCATTTGTGATCGTGTCTTCAGGTACATTCTGGTGGTCCTCTTGCTTCTCACTCTGTTGATTTTATAGCCTAAATTATTGCAGCGGTTCTTTCTACAGCTCAAACAGAGCCCTCTTTCAAATGCTTCTTTTGAGTTGCAGCGGTACGCCATAATGGGCTTTTCTTCATGTAAGAGGGAATCAATGAAGAGGTGGATGGAGCGTTCATGAGAGCATTTCACCAGCTGATCTGCATCTTTGAAGGAAAGGAACCAACTGGTTACTTAATGGCATTATTTAAGATAGGCAAGGCTACCTCAAATGTTTTCCAGTTTTGATTTTTGGGGAGTCAAAATAAATAAGTTTGAAGCAGACTTTTTCTTTCCTGAAAAGCATTTAGAATGTTTGCTTCTTTTCAATCGGTTTTTTTCCAGCACTATTATTGCTCTTCATTGCTGCTTTTTCAATGCTACTTTTCCCCTTGGCTGTCATTTCTTCCTCCTCGAATTAGCCCCAATATTAACCTCCTCTAGTCAGAGATCACACAGTGCATCATAGGATGTCACCATGTTCTGTAGCGAGTCAGATCTGTTTACATGATTATGTACGAGCAACCAAGAATTCAAGCAAGCGAAAGGCAAATGGTTTCCCAAAGAGTGCTGAAAAGGCGTCAAGGAATTACACTGCTGAAAATATTGTCGGAAATATGTAGGTGTGATTTCCAGCTCACCTTTAGTTTAAGGATTCATGTGGGCCAATTCTTGCTATGGAGAAAAAAACAATTGTACACAAGACCAGGACCAAAATTAATTTTAGGCTGGGTACTATCATTCTCTACTCCAAGGCCCCTATAAGCTGTCATCTTCCTGTGTGCCTTTTGTTGTTCAGCACACATAAGAGGAATAGAATGATGTAGCCCTACGGCATTGCTGATTATCTTGTACTTGCTAAATATCATGGGTCAAGTCCTTACTTGCAGCTGATGTACTGGAGATATTAATCCAATGAGAAACTGAGCAGGACTCTAAAGCACAATACTTTTCGGGAACATTGAGCACTTCCTTAACTGCTCAGCCACTGCAGCTCTTGAAGGGCAGTTAAGGCAATGTGCTGTATTCCCCAGGCTGTGACTAGATAGTTTGATCAGGAAACAAAAGTCCAGCTAAACTTGGAACCAGTGGGAATAGAATCAGCCAAGCACATAAATTCGAATAAGAAATGCTGTTTAATTAATAGATATTTTTGTAAAGTATCAAAGTAATTTTGAGTAGAGCATTTATTATTTATGAACTCAAATGGCCACTGAGTTTTAATCATATTTACACCTTAATTGCTATTCAAACTTGAACACTAACCTTGAAACCCTTTTTCTGCAATCGCAAGTAGGGCTTCTCCTATGTTACAACCTGGTTGGAAGTTACCTCCATTAGGGTAGATATCAATATGCCCAACAGGCTTCTGTATTCCAATACTACGATCTGGGGAGCCCCTTGTATAAGTGTGCAAGACATCTACAAAGACAGCATCATCTGGGGAAAGGCGTACAGATGCCTCAGCATATTCAAAATTAGGTCCAGCAGGGTCTAAACCTAAATGGGAAGGTGGCAGTAGAAAACCTGTTAGCATTGCCTGTACATTGCTACTATATAACACAATGCCATTAATATTAAATCTTATCAACACCATCCATATCTCATTCAAGACAATGGCAGAATTCCCATTGATATTAATCACTCTTGATTTCATCCACTATTCTCTACGGAATGAAAAGTACATCCTGGAAAAAAATAGTTTAAGGATGGAGACAGAACATGGTTTGGACTTCACCCTACCCCCATTTTTAACTCTCTCCCATTAACATCAATGGGACTCAAAGTAGTTAACTTTATCTAAACCTTACCCAAACAGATAGCAGTACTGAGAGTTACTGCGACGAATATGGTATCTAAGCTATACTGCTTGAAAATCTCACTGAAACAGTCACTATTTTTCAAAGTTCTATATTCAGGACAATGAGACACAATTGCCTGAAATCAGCTACATTTATTAAAAAAAAATCTAAAGCAATTTCTAAAGACAAAAAAGAGTGGAAAAACACATTCATTAGAGCAAAGCCAGAACGCGGTCATGAAATGTTACATAAAGGCTTTAAAATCTTTCTGAAATGTCAAGTAGCTCTTATAAAAGATTCAGTCTAGCATTTGTACATGAATTGCATAATTGTTTTCTGAAGGCCACTAATTCCTTCCAAAGACACCATTAAGACCCGAAATAAGTACTCATCTGAAATAAAAGCTTAGTACTTCCATCCAAATAACCTATTCTACAGATCAGATGCTAATTTTATAAGGAATGCTATCCTCAATCCAAAAATCCCATTGAAACCTATGACTACTCAGAGCACTCTGATCAAGGTGTTTCAGGATGGCATCCTTGTTTGTTGTTGTTTTTTAAAAAAGGGTAGACTATCTTCAACACACACAGTGGGCTTGTTTGCACGATCGTTGTAGGCTAAACCAGCCATGGTGACTTAAGCCATAGCATGTGCTGGGCACAATCTGCATAAGCACCCACCCGGCTGTGGCTTGTTCTGTCATCCGAACCCGACAGGCTGCAGTCGGGCGGGTGATTATGCAAATAGCTCGTGGCATGTGCCATGGCTTAAGCAAGCTACCATGGCTTGTTTAGTTTACAATGATCGTGCAAACCAGGACCATACCTTCCCAGAATCTGGTTTTGCCAAGCAGGATACATTTTTGAATAAACAGCTATATTTTACATTTTCAAAAATGGATGATAAAAAAAATAGGAGCAGCTACTGCAATGTGTAAGCATCACATCACCTGCTAAAGCCTTATTTGAATGTCTGCAGAGCCTTCCTCCTCCTTCTCTCCATCTCAAGATTGTGATAATACAAACATTGTGACTTCGAGAAGTCCTGGCTTTTCCCTCCCTTTCCCCCCACCCTCCAACCTATTGTTTGTAACATCTTGCCTGATGAAGAGATCTGGAGATCTTGAAAGCAGGGACATTCTTTGTGATCTTTTGTTTGGCCTAATAAAGTTTTTTAAAGTAATATGGATTCTGGAACTGAAAAATGCTACTGAAGCTGGAAAACATACTCCAATGTATACCATACCAGTTACTAACGTAGTTCCATACCAGAATCCCACATCAAACATTCATAACGTTGAAAGAACTGCAGCATTCCTTTGTTATTCCTACGCCACCAAGACTTTCTTACCAGTAATTCTATTAATCTTGTTATTGGTCAGACTTCCAGCAATGCCAGCAGCATGAGCACCAAGGCTGTATCCCAGCAAATGGACTTTGTCCAGGGAGTAATCGAACTGCTCCTAGGAACGGTAATTTTTAAAAGATTAAAGGTGCAATCCTATGCATGTTTAGGCAGAAAAAAAGTCCTACAACTCCCAACATTCCCTAGCCAGCCTAACATGGTTGCTACTGGTGAGAGAGTCCTGACCAGAGATGTCAAGGGCAATTGACTGGGGATGATCACAAAAATGAATGCCTCCTATCAAACCGTGAGATGGTTCAGGACAGCCTTGATTGTAGTCTGCTGCAAAGAAGCTAAGCAGGATGGTGTTTGCCCTGTTCCTTAAACCACAGAACGTCTTCTTATGCTGATGACTGGGCTGGAACTTGCGACCAGCACACTGCTGTTTCTGCCTTCTCTGTCTTTCACCTGCCCAAGGCAATTTTTGGAGATGCTACCCTGAGCCAAGTGAAAGCAGAAAAGCTGTCAGGCACCTTGTGAGGGTTCACATTCACATAGGATTGACCCCTTTAGTTCAAGCAGTAACTAGTTCTTCCCTAGGGGGCCACCTGCCTAAGTTCTGCTAGTGGTGGCACAAAGCTTCAGATAAAGATCTCAGTCTAAAGGTAGGTTCAGGTGGGATAAAGTGGTAGTAAGTCAAAAGCATCTGTTTGAATTGCACCAAGAAACCAATTGGAAACCAGTGAAAGTAACTGAGATTAGGCTTTGTGTGTTCGGAATCATGGGAATTTATTAATGAGTCAATCACTACAACCTAGAAGAAACACTGTTTCCAAATGCTTTTCAAAGGCAGCTCCACAGAAAGTGTGTTATAATCTGTTTAAAATCCAAAGAGTTTGCCAACCCATGAATGACAGTAACAGGTTCATCATTGCCCAGGAGAAAGAGTAGTTGGCACACTAACCAAGCCAGTGAAAAGCACTCCTGACCAAAGGTGTCAGCTGGGCATCCAAGAGAAGCCAGGAGTAACCTGCACCACCACCCCCAGCCACACAACGGCAAATCTGATCCTTAAGAGGGAGGGCAATATTAACCAGAAAAGAGTTAACACTAGGGCTGTGACCAGATCTGGATCTGCTCCAGGTCCGTGCAGAGCCCTCCCTTACGCTCTCCCTGCTCTCTCCCTCCCTCCCTCCCCCCAATCGTCCTCCTTACCTACAGCCTCCTCCGCAGCATCCTGCCTCCTCGATGTCGATCGGCCGCTTTCCCGCTCACGCCGGGTGATGACGTCACCCGCCATGACTGACAAATGCGGCGCTCTAACTAATTAGAGCGCCACATTTCCTGGTCGCAACGAGTGACGTCATCACCCACCGCGACCAGGAAATGTGGCGGCCCACAGCGAGGAGGCGGGACGACGTGGAGGAGGCTGCAGGTAAGCAAGGCGATTGGGGGAGAGAGGGAGAGAGTGGGGAGAGAGTGGGGAGAGCATGAGGGAGGGCTCTGTACGGACCCGGAGCAGATTCAGGTCCGGGTCGGATCGGGCTCACTCCGGACCTCCCAGATCGGGATCCAGATCCGATGGGGGGTCCGTGCACCAACCTAGTTAACACTAGCTTCAAATCAACAGTCCTCCCCATCAACCTTATCTCAAAGTCTCAGTTTATTTACAACTCAGTTTATTTACATTCGTAGCAAAACTAGTTACCTTATATTAGCTATCTATTAATGCCTATAAAGAAGTAGTAACTTATCCTGGAGTGTCCTATTATTCCTATTTCCAGATTTAAAAAGTCATACTAGTTTTCTATATGCAGGATTATTATTTTTTTAATGTGGAGGAACATCCAAACATTCAGATTCCAGTTGAAGCCTGAAATGGTGCTCTCCATCAAGAGCTGCACCATTGATTCTATTTCATGTATAAATCTTAGCCTCCTGGACATAGGAGTATTAGTATGGAAAGAAAGGTTCAAGCCTGGCCATCCACCAAATATGCCAATGTTCTATATGCATGGCTCCCCACACATATATACACACAATGGGGAAGCATTCAAACATGTGATCGCCACCTGTGCTTCAGTAAGAGTTGCATCATGTGATTCCACTGATTGTGTACCTAAGCTCTAATACACATACTTTGTTTCACATATGCTACTTCTTTGGCCCTCCTGAATGTGTGCAGTACAGAAACTGCATACAACTGCTTACCTCCATCCAGTCAACAAATGTGGCAACATCTTCTCCCACCTGTTTCGTGTAGGCAGCAGATATTGGATAATGTAAGCTGGCTCGAGCCAGCCAATCAACAATAATGACATTAGAGTTGGGTTCCCTCTTATATAATGCCTTTACCAGTTTGGGCACCCAGCTCTCATACATGCCAGTCACCTGGAAGAGAAAAAGATAAACCACATTATTCTGTTGCAATCTATAACAGGGACCCAAATGACTAAACAGTGTACACAAGTGGTATGTTTGTGGTTTATGTCACAGCAGCATCAAGGGCATCTTTTACACAAATTCATGAAGGACAAATCCTTCAGTGGCTAGGAAACTCCCTGTCAAAGTTGTGTTGATGGCCAGTAGCTTAGATGATTTATTAGAAAAATACCCCATCTAAACAGAATCACACGTATTAATGAAGGACAAGTATATTATTAGCCATGATAGCTAATAACCATCTGATCTAATTGGAGGCACTACTGTGCCTCCAATAATCATGGCTAACAGGAAACTGGGAACTCCATGCACAAAGGCAGTATACCACTGAATAGCAGACACTGAAGACAAGCAACAGGGAATCACTCTGACCTTAATGCCCTGCTCATGTCAGGACTGGATCTGCCAGGACTAGAACCAGGAAGTAGACCTTCAGTTCCATGTGTGGCTGCCTCATGCAGTGTGATATCAGAACTGCAGCTCAGAATACCTTCTTGACAGTGAAGTATTCTCAAGCTCTGGACTAGTCCTGCCTACGCAGGTCAGACTTTGGTCCTTCCTTGACAGGAAAGGCTCAAAAAGGGCTATTTGGGCTGGGATGTCACCTAAGCAACCACTTCTTCCTGGCTCTGGTGTGTTTCTTTGTCTCCCACAGTGCCAATTCCTAGCTTTTTTCTTGGCTCTGACTCCTTGGCTCACCTCTCGCAACTGCCTACAGTTCAGCCATGACAGCCTGTTAGCTTCCAAAAGTATTTGGCTGGCTACCATTGGAAGAAGAGTGCTGCACTAGATGGTTTGATCCAACAAGGGGATTCTCATGTTCTTATGTTGCCAGAGATGCAATGAAACAGTGTTTTTTAACGGAAAATTAAACAAAGATCATAGTTGCTATAAAAAGCACACATTATAAATTCTAAACACAAGTCAGAAGTCTTTCAAAAGACTACCCACCCCATGCTGAAATGTGATAAGTATACAAAAAAGTAGGGAGGAGATAATGTATGAAAATTATGCAAGGAAGTCAGCACTGGGCCTCTATTCCCAATTTGGGAATTCTTATTAACCCGGTTGGAGAACTGCTCAACCCCTTACCGTCCATCCATGTATAACCACAAAGGTTTTACTGGTATGATTAAAGCTGCATTGTGCAACACTTGTTTCTTGTCCAGGAACAATGTGACAGGTGTCTTCATCAGGCTTTTCAAGTGTCCTTAAAGCAAATTTGCTCTCAATAATATTGAAGTCCCTCTTTTTTTCAATAGTGCTTCCTGAAGAGAAAACCATTAAAGAGTTTGAAAGAAAGGAAATGCCAGCAAATAGTAGGAGCATTCTATATTACACACATAGGCTGAATTCGGATGACACAATAAACAACTGGGGGGGGGGGGGACAATAGTCAGTTGTATTGACTATTGTGTCGTCCAAATGCTGCCATGGTCAACTCAGGGCTGATCCTAATCCACACCATAGTTGATTATTCATGACCATGTTGTGTGGGGAGTACCCCCTAGATGAACAAAAGTAAAGTTGATTATTACCCCACCATTGACTATTGTGTTGTCTGAATTCAGCCATAGAATGTATGGCCCTGGTTCTGCTGGAGGGCCTCTTTGAGGATGGAAGAGGGCAGTGAGCCACTCCCCCCACATGGAGTCCTGGCAAGCCCCATGTCTCTTTCAGCGCAAGCCTTTGAGTTGCCAACTGAGGAGGCAGATGGGCCACCCTGAAGTAGATACCTGGTGATAGCAGGAGTGAGCAGAAGGTAGTTCTGGATCTATTGGTAGATTTCTGGGTGAATTGCAATAGATCTGCAAGAACTTCTGACTCCCAATGGTTTAACAATAGCGGCAACAAAATGATTCCCCTCACCCATTTCCTAAATTATACTGCTGGAATTAAAAAAAATGGGAGCCAGGGCAGAACCAGAATGAATGGGGAGGGAGGATTGTGAGCACCATTCAATTCTGGGACACAAAACAAATTCCTGGACTCAGAATTCTTTATAGGCTATGTCTATTGCACCAGGCTCCAGATGTTTGATCTCAGGGTTTTAGTAAAAACAACAAAACGAAGTAGATTCTGATGTCTGCACATCCCAGTGTATAGCAATCATGGAGCTAAGCATATAAACCATTTTCAGTACAGAGAAGGTGTAGAAAACATGCACCATTATAAATAAAATGTATCACATTATCTATGGTTTCTCTTCTCCTTAATTCAGCCTTGCAATTTAATCCACAGAAGTTAGCAGCCCACCTGCACACAACATATACACCTCATTGGTCCCTGTGGCCGCTCTGATGCCATCCAGTTTACAAAACCTTCCTTGCTTAGATGACTCTATACATGGCTATTTAGGAGTCTCCCTTTTACTTGAATCAAAATATTTACCCTTCACTAGTAGCTTCCATCTTGTCCTTTTAACAGAACATATAGGCAACATGTTCTGCAGTAAAGACACACACACACACACACACACACACACACACCAGTCTAAGAGAAAGTGTTTCCATTCAAGAAGCATTAGTTTTTTTTAAAAAAAAAAAGAAATAAAGGTTCTGAAATCTAGGTTTTAAAAAATTGTTAACAAAATCCTGTAGGCATGCCATCCAAAAGAGATACAGATTGCCCACGCTTGTTAAGAGGTATGCTTTCCATTGGAGAGCATTCAAACATTTGTCTGAGAAAGTAAAAGGGTACACATGGATACACCATTAGGGCAGAGGAGTCACTAAGAATTGGGCCAGCTCCACCCCCTTCATCTGCATATCACCTGGGTTTCATTTATTGGTGTGACAGAATATATATATATATATATATATATATATTGTTTATTATTATGTACTGCATTTTTATACCACCCAATAGCCAAAGCTCTCTGGGCAGTTTACAAAAATTAAAAACATAAAAACCATTCAAAATATAAAACAACGACAGTATAAAAACATAATTTAAAATACAAGATAAAACACAACCAGGATAAAAACCGAGCAGCCATGCAGAAATTGATAGGGATTTAAAATACAAATTTAAACAGCAAGGTTAAAAGTCAAACTGAAGAACTGTGAAAACACTGTGAAAACAAAAAGGTCTTCACCTGGCGTCTAAAGGAGTATAATGTAGATGCCAGGTGAACCTCTCTGGGGAGCTTATTCCACAGCCAGGGTGCTACAATAAAGAAGGCCCTGGGAACTGGCTTTTGTATATACTGATAAAGTAAAATGATCTGCAGACAGACAATTTTTTAAGTGGCCTGCATAAAATGGTCTCTTACACCAAACACTTTGGAAATGCTACTTTGTGCTTTTATTTTTATGTATGCTTTGGACAAGACTATCTAGAGGTAGATAAGTGTTTTAACATTAACACATGAACTAATCTCAGATTGAGTCCTTTATTCATTAGGAAAGCCCATAAGCCTGGGCACTGAGTCCAGTAGACCAAGTTACTCAGCACTTACTTGGTCTACTTCCATCTATCAAATATTGATACACCTTTTCGTAACATAGGGAACGTCACTACAGCTGCATTGTTTACCCAATTGTGAAGTCAATTCATCCTTTTCCATGAGAGTTTCACAAAGTTCTTAGAATGCAATTGGGAACGGCAGTTCAGAACCAGCAAAAAAAACATTGACACAAGTTCAATGTATTCTATTTGCATACAACAGGGGCTACTCTTAATTACTTTGGAAGTTTTGTGATTTAACACCCCGCAGAAAAGAGAACGCCTTTAAGAATAAGATACCCATATAACATTTTAGTAGCATCCCTCTATTCAATGCATTTACAATATTGCACCAAAAGGTTTGCAAATCCATCGATGACACAAAAGTTGAGCAGTATTAAACCAGGCTGACAAATCAGCCCAGCATATCCTCTAGTCTCACTGATAGGTACACATCTAATACACTAAAGCTTTAGTTGCAGAAATATCAGCAGTGTCTAGGGGAACATTCTCTTTTAAAAGTGAAGCAAAGTAAACCCACATCATAACGCCTCACGCTTAATATATTCCCCTGTTTGAAGTCAGTAGAACTTTGACTCACCAAAGTCTATGCAATGCTGCCAGAAGGACTAATAGATGTGTGTGGTGGAAGGGATGTAAAGGAAGCAATTAAGCTCATTTACTTTCATGGAAATGGTTTCCAAACGTTGGAATCTATGACTCGTTGGCTCCCCTGCCTCAGAAGGAAAATGTTTCAATGTGAGAAAGTTTACACACACACTATATTGTGCATTTATTAGAACTACTTCTAAATAAATCTCTTAGAATTAAATGTTCCACTTGTTTATGTTACATAATGCCTTTCGCACCACTAATGCTCACTGCCCTCTTTATGGAACCCCCTTTCAAAAGAAATGAATTTATTCCCTCACTCTGTACACGTTCTATCACTGGGTGAAGACATTTGTTCAGGCTGATGCTGTCAAACTGTGCATTTTTTAAAAAGCTGACTGGTATTAGTTCATAGGACTTTTATATTATTCAATGGCCACATTTGCATCACATTTTTGTAAGTCTCAATGGGTATTAGAGCTTCAATGCAAATGCTATAAATAAATTAAATTCCCCTCAGTCTATTCCCTGTTTTAAAACACATCTTTAGGGTTACTATATAGCTCCTATGTGATAATAAATATTTATTTTACCACCAAGAAAAGGAAAAGCCCTTGTGGCTGAATGGGTCTTAAGTTAAACATAAACTCGTTGCTGTTCCACTCAGTTATAAATCAACAAAGTTCTGAATGGAATAAAAAGAGCTTTTCAACTATACAGAATATATACAGGAAACTCATAATAGACTTCTGGTCATGAAAGACTCCTGTTCCAAACAGGAAAGCAAACAAGAACACCATGTCTATACTTTATTTATACCCTTTCCTTTTCAATATTTCGCTATTATGCTTCTCTGGTGTGTATTTTCAAAAATGTATAAACTTTTACCAATCTCTTGGCATGAAAAATCAAGCTATTCCATTTAAATTGTTGCCTGCTACCTAAATATACATACTAACCTGTAAACTGCATTTCTATAGAAGTGTATATGACTGTTATTAAGATTTCTATAACCTCTTTGAAGACCTCAAATACTTTACAAATATAAACTGTCTAGACCAGCCTTACCCAAACTGGTACCCTCCAGATGTTTTGAACGTCAACTCCCACCAACCCAAGCCAATGATGGGAATTGTACTCCAAATATCCAGAGGGCACTAGGTTGGGAAAGGCTGGTCTAGAACACACACACTCTTATGAACCAGATAATGCATAGTGAAACATAACTGACTGCCAGTGAGGTGCAATTGCTTCTGTGAATGCTCGCGACTGTTAAACTAGTGCCAATCTAGTTAAACGCGTCACTTGTATTTGCATGACTATTTTAAAAAACAATAAATAGCAGCTACTGGGGGCCCTGATCAGGATCAGAGGAGGAGGAGGAGGGGGGGACCAACAAAAAATCCTCTGCACAAAGCTACAATTCGCCCCAGGAGAGAAGCTTTCATTGACTACTGTAACTGAAAAGAAGGATGCTAGTATAAGAGGAAAAGTATGCTCTATAGCAGGAGAGGGCAACTTGTTGCCTTCCAGAAGTTTTGACCTACAACTCCCATCAGCTCTAGCCAGCACAGCCAACGGTTGGGGATGATGGGAGTTGTAGGCTAAATATCTGGAGGACCACAAGTAGCCCATCCACGCTCTATGAGATGTACCCAGATCCAGTCGTATGTAGAATAGACCCACTGAAATCAATGGACCCTAAATATGACTAAGTATGTCTGGGTACAACTCTATGAAATTGTACTCATGCCGCCAACATTCATGTCAACTGAGAATACCAGAGCAACGTTTACTGGACTCCATGTGCATGGAAAAATCGGTTCTATTGCGGTTTACAGAAATGACAATACTTACAATTGACACAGGGCTTTCTGCACATTCAAAGCATTCCACATACACTACAGGCACAATCCAGCCCAAGTTAAGCTCCTTACCTGATAGGGCTGTTATGAGGATTGCTGATTTAGGTAATGTACACGAAGCACTCTGAACACTGGAAATCTGCTAAATATTGTTTTAAGTCCAGTAATTTCAGTGGGAAAGTTTTAAATATGTGCCAAAACATAATTCAATTCAATCTCAACAATAGGTAGGTCATTCTGCAAATTCAGGGTAATATGGGCCTAAGGCTACCTAGTTAGCACACGGCCAAGGTAAGATATGAACAGGGGATTTTCTCACATACAAGCTCTCATTCTTAGCTGCAGCTACTCCAGTTGTGAAGTCAATGATCCTGTTTTCATGGAATGTCTCATAGAATCTACACTGTAGCCACAAAGGTCAGTGGGTCAACTTAAGTCCCATTCATTTCAATGTGTAGGACTAACATTGGATACTACCCAGTAAGTATTTTACATATCAGTGGAATGCCAATTATTGCAGCAACCCTGGTATACTTTGAGATACCAGAAAGCAAGCCTTCCTTTGATACACACTAACACCAAACCCAAAATTTACCTGGGTTGATAACTTATAAATCTGAATGCATTTGATCTTCAATAAAAATGAAAGGGCTACTGGCCCAGAGCATGGGGTACCATTGTAACTCCTTGCAAACATGACATGGGAAGGAGAAATAGTTGGCAGAATCCCAAGTAGTAGAAGAGGAGGGGGGTGATGGCAAGGGAAGCTCATTGTTTAAGAATGCTGTTACCTTCTTTGGAGTGAGCCCAAAGAATGTGATACTAAGTTCAGATTTTCTTTTGATCTGACCTACTACAGCTGTTAAGTCAATATTGAGAATAGTGTTTTGCCAATATGCAAACAATTTTCTCCGAATACACAGTGCTGGTTTCTACAGCCTAATCAAGAATTTAAAGGGCCAGCTACCTATTACATGACCCATAGAATGCTGCTGAAAGCAGTACTCCTATGAAAACTGAAGACCACAAACAAGTTAAAAATAATCGAGCAAATTTAGGAGGAAACCCATTTTTTCCCAAATTTTCAAAAAATCCCCAATGTTTTTTTCTGACCCCCCACCCCCATTTTCCTGGGTTTTTTTTTTCAGGCCTTCACATTTCTAGTCACTTCATACACCTTCTTTCCTGCTTTAAAGGTAACCTGCTGTCTCTGCTCCTATTTGGATGCTCCAATTATGTCAGTGAACTGCTCACACTTTACATTTTTGATAATGGTTAGATGCACCAATCACAAATGTGTCCTGTTTACATGTTGGATTGCATTATATTCATTATAAGGGAACATTCAATCCACTCACTGAGCAATATAAGGTAATTCATCAAGGGTTACAATGAACCTAACAGAAGAACATAAATGATAGGATTTCTCTGGCAACGATTACTAGCATCCCTACCACAAACACTGTGGTAGGGATATCACTGTGATATATTACAACATTATTTGGCCTCCATTTTGATTTCATCATTATTTAATGACACTGTGGCAAATAAGATATAAAGCAAGCAAAACATTGATGGATTCATATACTGTCACAGGGAAGAGCCTCAGTTAATCCGTCTAAAAAAAAGCATAGTCCCATCTAAAAAAAAGCAACCATGAACATATTTTCAAATTGCAACATCTATACAAACAACAGGATTTCAGAAGCAACTACGGTAGTTCTACTGCACATAAGGGGCTGTAATTCAATTAACACCTTGACATGAATGCATCATTTTACATAACCCCATCATCCACAGTAAAAACAGTTTTGTACCCTACAAAATCCTTTTCAAATGCGACTGAAAAATATATTTTGCATTTTTTTCTGCACTGGAATTTTTTTAAGTATCTCATATTGTTAACTTCTTGCACTGTGAGTTTACTAACTTGACAATTCAACGAACTAGGACAGTTTGTTTAACTCTCAAAAAATAAGAGATCTCTGTGACTCAGATTCTGCTATCAACAGCAGGTGGGTGGAATGTTGCTAACACACTGCTCCACTGATTAGGAACAAAAGCCCACCGACAGATATGTGGTGCTGAACTAGAACTAAATCTAATCCTTGAGGAATCGGTGCTTAACTTGGCTGCAAATGATCTATTTGCAAGGGAGATTATGAAAACCTTTGCCTCTTTGTACTTAACTGAAGGATTCTCATTGCCATTCTTTTCATTTTCTACATTTTAGCGATGTATACTCTCACAGCTTAGCTACATGGTCCTGCTCTACTTACCTCAGACTGGTGACCTAAAATTATGCTGATAAAAGTATATAGACCTTACAAAATCCCTGTTCAGAAGCTTGTGTAAAAGATGCCTGCCGGTGCTGCTCACGTAGTAGCCTTTGGCAGAAAGTTTGAAAGAGTCATCCTGCATTCAAGCTATGTGTGTAAATCTGAATCCACGTGATTTTGGACCCCTGAATAGGCAGGATCCATAACTGGATGTGCAGTTTATGCAAATATAATTTGTACACTGGCTGGGGAATGCTGGGAGTTGTAGGACTTTTGTCTGTCTAAACAGGCATAGGATTATGCCCTAAACATGACTAAAAATGTGGTTCTGATAACTATGCCTACAAACCTATGTGCCCTTACTTCTGGTTAAACCCCCACTAAAACCATTGGGATTTACTTTGAGTACATACATATAGGATGAGGCATTAAAAGGGCACAATCCTATATGGGTTTACTTAGAAATCCCATTGCCTTCAATGAGATGGATTTGCAACTAATAGTTAGATCCAGAGACTTAGTCATACTTAGAGTAGACCCATTGAAATCAATGGAACTTAAGTTAATCATATAGATTTGCAGCATTTGCCAATCAACCACACACATATCCAATCAGGGTCTCATACTAATCAGACCCTTCATCTGCCACATAGAAATGCCAGGCAATCAGTTTACCCCAGCTAGAGAAAAACATCACTAGCTAATCACAAATGTTGTTATACTTTCCCTACGAATGTACCAAATTACCATCTTGTGTACTAAAGATTAGTTATCTATTGCCTCCTGTTTTTATACTATGTTTGCAATTTTCCTAGCAAGACCTCTGTTATCTTTAACTAATAGATGGCAAGCAGAAATGCAAAAGATGAAGCGTTTTCTGGCATGGGTATGCAGCTTCCGAGGAAACAAAATCTTGCTACGTTTCTGCCTGTCACAATCTGTTAAAAGCACATGAGCCCTGTCATTTTGCACCTGTAGCCATAAGGCAGATTACAACATTGCACAAAATATAAAAATTTAGATATTTAAAATATAGTCAATGGGTAACTAATCTATACTAAGCAGGCTTGAATATAAACAGCCTGGGTGAATGTTAATGAACATTTTACCAAGTGACAACTTCAGCATTGTTGTAAGTTACTACTTGGTAAAACGCTCATTAATATTTACCCAGGCTGTGCTTAAAGATGACAACATCTACTAGCGCTAGCTCTGTATGGTGGTGATCGTGGTTTATCTAGTCCCCCTACAAAGAAGGAAAGCAGTGCTTTCCATCATCATCCTGTTCCCCACCATTGGTAAATATGCCCCCTTCACATCCCTGCAAGTCCTGATAAGCCTGATGAAATGGAATAAATCTAATTCGTCATTTAAAAAAATACTGTGTTGCAATGCTGATGTGCCGCAGGACAAAACAGAAATGGCTTTTCACACACACCTCTGCAGCAAATCTAACAGGCCTGGTGAAACTGACAAAGTTTGTCAATTTCAAACTGTCATAGTGAGCTGCCTGGGGTAGGATAAGACTGGCAGTTTTGGCACCCAAGGAAGGTGAACCTGCTTGGGCAGAAGGATGATTGCATGCAATTACCAACATGACAGAAACTTCTGATACAGATGAAACAACAGGGCTACCGTCAACTCCCATCTGCAAAGATTATACTGGCATTGCAGTGAAAGCTTTAAAAATGGAAGCATGTCAGCAACGCTTGGGACAACATGGGAATGCAGTGGTGTGGGGATAAACATTGTGTGGACTTTCAGAAGTTAGCAGATGCAGTCAATTCCTGAGAAACTGGCTAGTGCAAAAGCTCCCATTCCCTCCAGCATTTCATAAATCAAAATATGGTTGTTGTTGTTGTTGTTGTTGTATTTAGGACATTCCTGTTCTCACTGCTGGAGACTATCTCCCCCACCTTATTACGCATTGCTAAAAGCTCTTGTCTGCAGTCTGTGTTCATTTGTTCTGCAAAACACTTGTTCTCTGGCAATTTAAGTGTATTTTTTCTATTTTTAATCAAAAGATCATTGTCCTATCCTTTGTTATGGACATTTTGAAGATGAACTTCACCAGCTAAAACATGTGTGAATTGTCAGGCTATGCACTTCATTGTACTTCAAGGTCTACGCTCCTGAATCATATCTCCAATGCATTTCTACTCTTCCTCCTCCCCCAAAGATTTAACTTTGGGAGGGGGGGATGACTTACCACCAACTTCTTCCCAAAAGACAAAATAGTAGAAAACATGGGAAATTATTTCCCAGGGGTATATATAATAAAAGAAGAGCTAATAAACAGGAACAGATGAAAAAATAGTCTGTGTGTATAGCTATTTAATAAAGCAATCTGTAATATGTGACAAGTTTTTGTTTGGTTGGTTTGGTTTTTTGATGGGGGATGAAAGGTTTTCTTACTACTGATCTTCCTGTCGTTTCCAATCACCTGTATGGTAAAACTCCATCATGTTTCCTCTTTATCTCTTATTCTTTCTACAAGCTGAAGGTGTGTGGGTGAGGGGCATTTTTCCTTCACTGTGCACGCATATTATTAGATTACGAGCTTCCAACATCACTTACACACACACTACAGGAGCACTTTCTCACGGGTACCTCCTTCCTTCTCCCACCCTTGCGCGGTACTTTCATCTTCCAACAAGCATCCCAGCCATGATACGGAAACTGAACACACACCGAAGCTTCGCTCAACACTATCTCCCTCCTTCCCACAAGGGCTGGGCTGCGCCCCGGCTCCCCAAACCACCTGAACCAGGGTGACGGCCCACGTTCCAGGCATTCCTGGACTCGCGCGCCGCGTGGAGTTACTAGCGGTCACCAGAAAGAGCAGCAGCCGCAGCAGCAGCCGGCGGGCCCCTTCCCCGCCCAGGACACACCTCCAGTCCAGCGTGCACGTCAGAGGAGCTGCCCCTGCCCATTCCTGACTGAGCGGCGGGACTAACCAGAGAAGCGGCAAAGAAACCAAAACAAACATGGAAGTTCCTATCGGTACTGCCACGCAGAGGCTGCCTCTCCCACAGAAGGAAGGAAGTCCTCCTTCACACACGGCAGGGTTACATTATGGAATTGGCTACCACAAGACGTAGTGACCGCCACCAATTTGGATGGCTGTAAAAGGGGTCGGGACAAATTCATGGAGAAGGCTATGGATGGCTACTAGTCCCGATGGCTATGTGCCACCTCCAGAATCAGAGGCAGTAAGCCTATACACACCAGTTGATGGGGAACATGGGTGGGAGGTTGCTGTTGCACCATGTCCTGCTTGTGGGTCCTGGTCAACAGCTGGTTGGCCAATGTGTGGACAGAAGGCTGGACTAAATGGACCGCTGGTCCGATCCAGCATAGCTCTTCTTATGTTGTTGTGTGGTGGGCTCCCTCCCCTCCCCCAGCTCTTTCCTATTCTGTCTTGTTGCTTCCAGAGGAGGTTGGTGGCTCTGACTGTGGTGGGTCTGTGATTCCATTCCGGATTTCAGTCAGAACAAGCCAGAAGTGGGTTCAGCCCCTTAGATAGCTCCTTTAGAGTTCTGGGTGGTTCTGACAGAAACCCACAGTGGATTCACAGCCCTACCGAATTCGGAGCTACCAGCTCCATGGCTGCTCCTACTACAAAATACTTCGAGTTGTGGCATAGCCCGCCAAGCCGATCATGCACCCCTCAGCGGGCTTCTTGTCCCCCCAAACTGCTCTCTGCCTCCACCTTCTGCCGCCGCCCTTCATTCCTTCTCCCCTCGGCGGTAGATTTCTTTTAACGCTTTCCCCGCTCAGCTCCGCCCCCTCGGAACGCCGGCCTGGACCACCGCCTTGTCTCCGCACCGCGCAACCTGTAGCCGCAGCGTGCGCGCCCCGCGCCCCTAACCCGTGCAGCCTGTGCCCAAGCCCTACGAGACAGAGCCGCGAACTGGGGCGCAGGACGGCAAACAGGCCCCAGGCAAGAGCAGAACTATGAAGGCTGCGGGTTCCCACACACTCTGGGGACACCATGCGCGCGGGTGGCTTGCACAAAGTCACCACTTGTCCCAAACCCTTCTCAGCCCGTCTGAAGCTTGGACGTCTCTTCAGGAGGGCGCCACCCCCTCCGGAGCCCACCGCGCACCGTCTTCAGCTCATTCCTGTGGAGGCTGCACTCTGACGTGGGTGGGAATAAGTCCCACTAAAGTCAGGAGGTCTTTCCACCATGTAAACTCGGCTTCCCATGGCCCTCTCTCCCGCCGAACACCCTGAAGTCCAATTCCGCCTGTCAGGCAGTGCCTTGTCCTGGCGCTTCCCCCTCCTCCCGGCTCCCTCCCGCGAGTCCCGCCTTCTCCCCCTCAGCCTCCTGGGAAGCTTCCCTTCCACTCCCGCGGCGCCTCGCGTCGACCCGCCGCCGCCGCCTTTTCCTTCTCCTCGTGCGTTCCCTTCTTCTCCGCACCAAGTTCCAGCCAGGCAGCGGTTTGTGGGCTATTTGGTTTGGGGGTTCCCCTCCTAAGCAAGTTCGCTTTTCACAGCCGGCGCGTGGCCGGGCTGCTCTCTGGGAGGCGCGGAGCCGGACTTACGTGGTTCCGAGGTGCTGGCCGTGGAGGGCTCTCCGCGAAGGGCGACGAGGTAGTGGCTCCAGACGCACAGGGCAGCCAGCAGCGCTCCCTTGCCCATTGCTCGAGACGTGGTGAATGCCCGGGAACGAAGCTAAGGGAGTGCAAGGTGGCGGGAGCGTCAGTGCAATAGAGAAAAGACTAAAGTTCCTCCAAAAGTGCAAAAGGGGGGGGGGGAGTGCCAGAGCTTCTGGTGGAACAGGAGGAGGAAGGCAATTACCTCGCGCCCGCTGCCACCTGGCTTGTTTCGCCTCCAGGCGCCTAAACTTATCTGAATGGAAATATGCAAATGAAGCTCAGCACCTATTGGCTCTCAGCGTCCCAAGTGGGCGGGGGAGGGGCCCCGGCCCCGGCCCGACTCCTTCCCAATCACTCGAGTCAATCTGGCTGGCCAAGGACGGACAGGCGGGGAAAGGGAGGGCGCGGGCGCGCTGGGGCGGGTGAGGGGCTTGATTCTGCAAGCGGCGTTTGAACCAATCTTGCTCTCCTTTGCAATTTGAGTTTAGCAAGGGCACGCGTGGTGACAAAGAAGGCAAGTGGGTTCAGGGATGCCTTGTACAACTCCGTGTCGTTCTGAGGACCAAGGGCTGCCACTGTGCAGTTCGGGACGCGTGTGGGAACGACCTGGCCTGCCATGGTGTTAGATCAAGGATGGGAAACGTGGCTTTTCAGATGTTGTTGGACTACAGTTTCCATCGTCCCTCACCATTGGCTATGCTGCCTAGGATTAATAAGAATTGCAGTCCACCAAGATCTGGAGGGCTGTACATTGCCCGCTCCTCTATTACTTGTTCAAATGTAAAACCTTGACTTCTGGCCCAAGGCGGAGAGACTAAACTCTTACCTTAGGGCAACTATAACTTTATCACATGGGCACTTTGATCCACACACGCCATGACTTTCATCCAATTCTTTCACATGACCTGCTCCTTTTTTCCTTCCTCTTTCGAAACATCCCTGAAAGGGGATCGTGACCATGTGTGATCAAAAGGCTACACTGGCATAGGAAACCGAGAGGGAATCCCCATAAGCAAAACCGGTAGGTGTGATAACAGTCTAAACTCTGCAGGACATCCATGTTCAAATCTCTCTTCCCTCCTTATTTATATACTGATTTGTTTCCTGTCTAAATTGCATCTCATCTGCCCAAAGCAATCCTGTGTGGGTCTGTATTTCAAAGTCTAGCTGCTTTTTGGAACTTTAACAAAATTAAGATTTTGTTTTTAATCTGGATTTTACTGTTAGCCACCTTGAGCACCAGTTCTGGGTGGAAAGGTGGGATATAAATATAATAATGATTATTATTATTTCTAGGTAAGTGTGCACAGGATTGCAACCTTAGTTCTTCAGCTCAGCAGGGAGGGAATATAGGTACCTGTCAGGTTCAAACTGCACATGATTTAAAGGGTGGGTGGGTTATTTGGTTTGTTTAAAGCGACCACCCAGACTCCAGTCTCCAATGGGAAACCAGCAGACAAGAGATAGGCTGACCAGATAAAATCCAGGTCAGGGCTCATGTAACTTTAAGAGTTGTAGAGAAAAGGGAATTTCAGCCAGTATCATTTGTATGCAGTTAGTCCCTGGTGAAATTCCCTCTTCATCACAACAGTTAAAGTTGCAGGCACTATACTAGAGTGACCATATACAAAAGAAGGCAGGGCCCCTGCAACTTTAACTGTTGTGATGAAGGGGGAATTTCACCAGGAACTAATTGCATACAAATGACACTGGCTGAAATTCCCTTTTCTCTACAACTCTTAAAGTTACATGAGCCCTGACCTGGATTTTATCTGGTCAGCCTACAAGAGAAGGACATCCTAATTCTTCCCTGTATGTTTTCCCTCTTCAAATCATTCCCGCCTCCCAAATTGCTTTAGCCCCATTATGGGAAAAAATACACATACACTGTACACACTATACAGGTGACGCTTTTGTTTGCGGCCCGGCCCACCTCTTCATCTTCCAACTTCATCCATTTATTTTCACAGATTGCTGAGTGTTCCAAACTTATTTTTTCATTTTGTGTTGGGCTGCAATATATATACCTGAAAATGGTCCCTGTTGGATTAGTGCAACCTTAGTTTTCTTGCTCTGGTATCAGATCCAGTGAGGTTAACTACTGTTGGAATTGCATTCCAAGTTATGAATGTTATATGGTAAAATCCAAAACGTCCTACTTAGAGTAGACCCATTGTAATGAATGGAACTTAAGTTAGTCATGACCTTCATTTCAATGGCTCTACTCTGAGGAGTACTTGTGTTGGATTTTACTCATAGTATTGAGGAGCCTGCTATTCCAAATTGTAACAATCAGGAGTGAAGGCTGCGATGAATCTTCTGCCCACCCCCTGAGAAATTTATCTGGTCTTATAAAACTTCTTTTGGTTTTGCATGAAATTGCTTGGATGCTCTCTTAGCAAAAAACCTCCAAGTTTGCCTCAGAATTTCACTTTTGGTGAAATATGGTGGCAACTCTACTCAATGTAAGTATGATTTTTCCCCCCTAGCAACTGTGTGTATGGGGAAGTATATGTTGCCATTGTCTCAAAGGGGAATCTTAAAAGAAGAAGCCTGAAATGATCAGGACATTCTCCTGGAACAAGTCTAAGGCTGCCTCTACAAGAGGCATTTAAAGCTCTTTCAAGGCGCATTAAAAAATTTACCTCTACAAGAACGGAGCGCAAATCGGGCGTAGAGGCGCTTTAAACATCCGATTATGCGCATTATCGAATGCGCGTTAAATAGCGAGTTTTATTTTGCTCCTGTCATTAAAGCGCATTTTGACTATGTGAACAAGTGATTCTCCGCATTAACTACTTGTAAAGCGCATTTGAAACAACCGGTAAGGTCACCCGTTGAGTGCTCAATTACCTCCTGCTACAAGCATTAACAATAAAGCGCTTCAGCGGCTATGCGCATAATCGGCTAACCAGGCGTCAAACGGAATCCACCTAGAGGGGGCCTAAATCAGGGCATAGGAAGCAGCTTCCCTGCTGAAGCTAACCAGATCTGGGTTGGGTCAGTATCTGAACATGAGACTGCTTGCGAACATGATGTACACTGCCTTGAGTTGCAAGTTAGAACAAAGTTAGGAGTTGAGCATGCTTAAAAATAAGATTGCAATCTTATGCATGTTTAAATAGAAATAAGTCATACAATTCCCAGCATTCCCCAGCCAGCCATGCTGGCTGGGGAATACTGAGAGTTGTAGGATTTTTTTTCAGTCTAAGCATGCCTAGGATTGCACCTTAAGTATGCTCCAGAATTTTTACTTCACTTGAAATGTTCAGCCCAATACCCCAAGTGTTAATTGCTTCAACCTTTTTAACATGATTATGATCTCAACTGCTCAATGGCAATGACTGTTGGGAAATATAGCAATGCAAATAAACTTACCAAGTGACATCAGCAATAGCAGATCAGCACTTGTGAATCTGCGGATATGTCACATGATGCCTCCACCCAAACATCTGGGAAGAAGCCGTGCAACTAATTGCATCCATGTCGCTCACTTAAAGATGAAATTGAAGCAAAGTGTGAAACCGAAGTTAATTCTCCAAACATTATAGCTGCAGAATTTGTCTTTTAATTAAGATTTAAATTAGTTACACGCTTACCCCAACTTTAGCGCTCAGCTGAAATAACAATTTAGAATCAATACAAGTATTGATTAACACCATATTAATAAACCAAAATGCATACTTAAGGCATTTTCATGCCTGTCACTATTAGAAAATTTATTTGAGCCTTTCACTCATTCTTTAACTGGTTAATATCTGACACAAAGCAGAGAAGAGCCATTTTAAAATCAAATGATTAACATCAAATTGGTCCATTTGGGCCAAACTGCTTTAAATTCACATTATGCATGCAGGAAATACTAAAAAAAAAAATGTTCTGCAATACATTGTATGTATCCACCAAAAAAACAAAAAAAAATCTTAAAGAATGCTCCTGGTCTAATCCTATCTCTGACATGTTTGTCATGCTCAATGGATTACCTTCTAAAGCTGGGGTGGGTGACATTTTTTCCTGCTGATGGCCACATTCCCTTGAGAGTAATCTGTCAGGCACTACTAGGCTGACCATATGAAAAGGAGGACAGGGCTCATGTAACTTTAACAGTTGTAGAGAAAAAGGAATTTCAGCCAGTGTCATTTGTATGCAGTTAGTTCCTGGTGAAATCCCCCCTTCATCACAACAGTTAAAGTTGCACCTGCCTTCTTCTGTATATGGTCACTCTAGTATAGTGCCTGCACCCGACGAGGCCCGCCTGGCGCCAACATTGTTATCTTTTCGGGGCCAGGTCAAGACTTTCCTCTTCTCTCAGGCATTTGGCAATATCTGAGGAGCCTGGGTTTGTTTTGTTTTGTTTTTGTAGTTTTTTGAAGTGTTGAAGTGGTTTTTAAATGTACAGATTGTGTGTATGTTGTATGTTTTTGCTGTTTTAATTTTTGTATATTGTTTTTAATTGTTTTTAATCCTATGTAAACCGCCCAGAGAGCTTCGGCTATGGGGCGGTATACAAATGTAATAAATAAATAAATAAATAAATAAATTTAACTGTTGTGATGAAGAGGGAATTTCAGCAGGAACTAATTGCATACAAATTACACTGGCTGACATTCCCTTTTCTCTGCAACTGTTAAAGTTACATGAGCCCTGTCCTCCTTTTCATATGGTCAGCCTAGGCACTACAGACTAATGGGTGGAGCTAAAGCCAGCAGTGGTTGGGAGCCAAAGGCCTCCTCCACACGAGACGTTTAATGAGCCTTGAAGGCTCATTATAAATTTTACCTACACACGAGCGGAGCGCAAAACGGGCGTACAGGCGCGTTATCTCCCCGATAATGCGCATTTTCGAACGCGCGTTAAATAGCGACTTTTATTTTGCTCCGGCCGTTAAAGCGCATTTTCGCTGTGTGAACAAGCGATTATGCGCATTAACTACCTGTAAAGTGCTTTTTGGGCATCTTTTAATGCGCTTCGCCGCTTCTCGCCGCCTCCCGTGCAGAGGGATTAGGCGTAAATGCGCCTCCGCGAAAATGCGCATAATCCCCGAACCGGGCGCAAAAGCGCATCCTTGTGGAGGGGGCCAAAGCCAAAAGTGGACAGAGTCAGACACTTTTTGCTACCCCTTTCTCTCTCTCTCCCCCCTTTTTCTCTCCCAACCCAGTGGGGTGCTGGAGGAAGGTCAGTTTGTTCTTGCCAGAAGGCTGAAGTAATTGCTCACTCTGGGCTTTTGAAACGAGGCTGCTTACCCCTGCTCTAAGGCAGGTCTCTACTTACCTATGTCTCCATACAGTGGCCCGACTGTTCCATTAACGCTAACAACATGGTAATTGCATAGAAATGGAAGTGACAGTGCTAGCCTTTATCAGATCCCCCAAAAGCAAGCAGCATGTCTTTGGAGCCCTCTGTGGCCAGCTGCAAAACTTCAATCACCCGTTTTGTTCACTATCTACATTCTAACTCTAGAGCTTTCTAGCCCCACATCCCTGGGCAGAAGACGGATTGCATCCCCTACCCTGGCTGTGTCCAGTAATGACTAGCCCTTAAAGGAACATCTTGTAAGAATTAGTACCCTGTGAGAAACAATCTTTAGCTAGGGAAAAATTAACCCTTCATTTGATGTCCATTGCATTATGCCAAGTTAAATCATGTCGCTGGTTAAAATCCATGGGAAGTTACTTCACCCAAACATCTTCTCATGTGTTTCCATTTTCAAACTGCTACTGTGTCTGTGTTGTAACATTGAAATCAAGCAGGTCTGGCTTATCAACTCAGTGGGGATATTGGAAGGTGTGAAGCAATCAGGGTCCTTAAAAGATAAATAGGCACCCATAATAGCTGTGTATTCTTTACTTAATAACCAGAGCTGATGTTTCCAGTGAAGAGGGTTAGCGGCCACCATGTGTGCTAGTGCAGTTATCTAATAGAGGCTCAATTATTTTCATGGAGGCTATGATGTTTCCATGAAAATGAGGGCTATGAAGTCTCCATGAAAACAAGGGGCTGTAACTCAGTGGCAAAGTACCTGGTTTGCATGCAGAAGGCCCCACGTTCAATCCCTGGCTGCTACCAGGGATTGGTACCTGCCTGAAACCCCGGAGAGCCTTTGCCAGTCTCTGTCAACAATACTAGGCTAGATGGACCAATGATCTGACCCAGTAAAAGGCAGCTTCCTATGTTCCTAAGTCCCAAGTCACTTCTAAAGAACTGACCTTTGTGCATATATTGCAGTCACCCAGGATAATAAGCTCAGTTGTCCTCATCATCCAGAACCAATTGAGCCATCTGAACTAGGAAATCTGTTGTGAAACAAGGTAGCTGGTACAACAACATTCTGTTTTCCAGAGTCCCAATCCAAGGAACACATGTTGCATGTTGAATGTCAAGTACTGGATTCCTTCCACTGGCCAAGCTTTTGTTAGAGTTCACCACTATTCCATCTACCCAGTCTACTCTCCAGGACTTGGTTGGCACTCTACCAGCTGCAGTCATCTGTCCAAATACCAGCTCTGGTGCTTCATTGAGCCTAGTCTGAGTTGCACAGCCTGAACCTTAAAGGCATGAGAATATAAAGGAAATGAACAGAGTGGTGCAAATTTAGAAAGGCAGAAGAAAACCTGGAGAAACAGCATCATAACTGTAAGAGAATGTCCACTGACCTGCCAATGGCAATACCATCTGCATGGGTGAAGATGTCTTGGGTTAAGGTTGTTCTCCCTCCATCCCGCTTGGATATCTGAGCTCCAAACTTTGTTCCAGTTAATTTCATCTTTGCTGTCCACAAGAACGGAGCAGACCATGAGCCAGTAGGGGTGAAGGAGAAGAGAGCCCTGGTTCGGTGAGATAGAAGGAGGCAGCACTTCAGCTTACTTATAATAGAGAGATTCTCCAACCTGATGCCCTCCAGGTCTTTTGAACTACATCTCCCAACACCTCTGGCAACCCTGGTTGGGGATGATAGGAGTTGTAGTCCAAAACATTGGGAGGGCATCGGGTTTGGGGAAGGTTGGCAGAAACTGGCCAAGTGTGTAGGCTGCAAAGTTCTTAGTTTAAATCTCACCTCAGCCATCATCTAGTGACTAGGTGGTGCCTTGCAAGTCAATATCTTCTAACTATGTATCTGAAATATACAGATAAATTGTAATGACCTACCTTATGAGAATTAGTGAAGTAATGTTTATTATGCCCTTTGAAGACTCTAAAGTGCTGAATGAATCCAGGTGGTGGAGGCCTGATGTCCAATGGTCCTTTTGCCTCTGCAAAGGACAATTGACCATTGCAGCAGAGTTCTCTCTAGAAGGGAGAAGCAAGCAGTCTCTCCTCTGCTCTTGGTCCTCTGGGGCCAGCCTGGTCTATGTCTGGGGCCAGCCTGACTTTTCCACTGCCGTTGCAATGCATTGATGCTAAATATTACTAGTTTCTCAGCTGGAACTCTTTCCCACTTAAGTCCACGAGGCCTGAATGCTTCATTGTAGCAGGATTATAGCCCATTTCAGCAGGCGTTGTTTTTGTTTGTTTATTCGGAAGGGAAATTAGATAGCTTGGAGGGGGATACCAACATTGCACATAGATCCCACAGCTGTATATTAATTCTTTATGGGCATGATCCAGCCAAAATTAAGTACTTTGAGGCTTTGTTGATTTCAATGGAAGAGTTAATGATCCTATCTACACACGCAGGATAAAACACTTTGAAAACATTTTGAAAACTGTATATGGAGTGTGTCCTAGGCCCCAACAGTTCTCAAAACTGTTATAAACTGTTTTAAACCATTTAAACTGTTTTAAAGCAGTAGTGTAGATAGGCTAAAGGTTGAGGAATTAATGCTGCTTAGCATTTAGCATTAAAGCTATTTGCTTTACCCAGGATCTAATGCTTAAAGCCAGCTAACATTGTCTTGAGCATATTTAGGTCATGGCATAGGACTCTTCTCAATCTGATTACAATTATCTGCAGCTGGAAGAAACAACTTAGAAATAGTGGAAGAGTCGCAGCACCAGGACTGAGCAACCATCCTGGAGTAATATGATATGCATTGTGTAGCTGGATTTGTGCATAAACTAGTTGGGAAAGGATTGGTTTAAGCAGCTTGCTTGCTCTAGGAATTTGGATGTTTCCCCTCACCATATCCAAGGAATGTGTGTATTTCCCCCATTCTGGAATCTCATATGCAAATCCAGACACAAGGATAGAGTGTTGGACATGCAATATAGCTTGACTGGGTGGCCACGGACAAGTCATCAGCCCTCAGCCTAACTACCACACAATGTTGTTGTGAGGAGAAAATGAAAATCCACCACATTGTCTTCAGATCCTTGAAGATAAAGCAGGACATTAATGTGATAGGATAGAAAGACAAACAGCCCAGCATTAATGCAAGGGACTTGGTTCCAATTTTGTAGGTGGATGTTAACCTGTATTGGGACTACAGTGGGGGACAAAGGAGTAAAGCCCCCTATCCCCCATCTGGATACCAACCTGGATCAGCAGCCCTGCACCTATTTACTCTTTTTTTAAAAAAACTTATGCAAATGCTAATTGTGTGAAAGGTGTCATGTTTAATTTGGCCCTTAAGTCCTCAGTCCAAAGCACACTTTAATGCATTATAGCACAATCCTGTGCATGTTACTAAGAGATAAGTTCTATTGAGCTCAATGGGACTTACTCCCAGATAAATGGGTATAGGACTGCAGCCATAGGGGATGACAGGGAGTAAACTCCATTGATCTGAGTGGGATTTACTTCTGAGCAAAATATGCATAAGAATCCATTGTACATGTACTTAACTCTGTACTGGCTATGCCAACATATCTTACTATGTACCAACTTCGTAGTTTCCTTACTTAGAAACTTAGTAAAATATACAATTAAAAGGAGAGGTTGTGGCCTTCAGAAACAGTGCAAAGTCAACTCAAATTATTATTTTAGTTGTTGGAAACAGCATCCTGTTCTCTATAGCAAGCCTTCGTGTGAGATTACAAGCACATAGCAACACTCTATTTTGGTGTGTGCAATATTGAAGAGCATATATTGTTCCATCCAATCCAGAGACAGACAGGAAATGAAGTAATGGGACTTAAATTACAGGAAGGTATCGATAGATAAAGTATGAGGAAAACATTCCTTCTGTAGCATCTGCTCACCAATGGAACAATCAACCTAGGCAAGTTCTGGTATCTCCTTCCTTTGAGATTGTCTTGGATACCCCAGCCATGAGTCTACTAGGACTGTTTGAGGGACTTGATATCTCCTGTCTTCCTGAAGATAGAAGAATGAGGTCTTGCTCTCTTGGCCACTTAGGGTGTGACAGGGTGTCTGACATATTGAGAGACCAGGCAGTCACAACATCTTCCTGTTCTCTTCCCTTGCACACCTGGAGTCCAGTTCATTGCAGAAGCTAGAAGGATGGTGAATGATAAGAACTGGGGGTGAACAAGTGGTAGAAGCCCAATTGCCTCATCACCTGCAAGGCCCTTGGGGAAGATACTCTCAATAGCTCCCCCTCCCTCCATGAGGCTACCTACTCACCTTCATTGTCGCTAACTGCTATTGCTCCTCCCCTTTCTCATCATTGCTACTGTTTGCTTGCTGGGCAGGTAGAGAGCCAGTGAGCAAGTCAGCAGTAGCATCTCCTGCTCCTCCTCCTCACCACCACCATTGTCGGAGCCAAAGCAAGAGGCGAGTGAACAAGCAGGCTGTAACGGTGAAGAGAAGGTGCTCGTCTAGGAGACTCTTGTCAGTGGGCCCGTGCTTGGGTCAGGTGCCCAACCATACCTACCTTTGATGCTAACCCGGATGACTTGATGCAGTGGCAGGGGAGAAGGTATTGAAAGTATTCTAGGTTGCAAGCTAGCAAACCTAGTCTCTTAAGTAGTAGAGGGAGAGGATAATATATCCTGTACCCCAGTACTCACTGGCTTAGGACTACACTGCACTGCTTCCAACCTGTCACACAAAAGTATTTAGCTTGGCCAGTTACACATTGCTAAAAAAAAAAAAAAAAGACAAAAGAGGGAACAGGGCTGCACAAAAATTGCATATGCTAATACACATGTATCAATGCAAATCTAGAAATAATGTAATTTTAATAGAAATGCAATACATCTTACCTTAGTAAGGTGTCCTGTGTCCCTGCTCAGTGTGCTGTCCAAGTAACTGTGAATGGGCAACTTCGAGGCCCGTGCTGTTTCCCTTCTTTGGGTTCTTTATTTTAAGCCTGACTTAAACTGCACAGGCCTTTGAATAGTGGGTGCCTTTAAAGAGAGGGCTGTCCTCTGTAAAGTAAGACATCTGGCCACCCTAACATGTACTCTTGCAGGTTCAGATTTCATCCCATAACCCCCCTGGTGTTGAACCATGGGTTATTGTGTTTTCTGAATGCAGCATGTTTTCCAGGGTGGGCTATTGTAGGGTGACCATATGAAAAGGAGGACAGGGCTTCTGTATCTTTAACAGTTGCATAGAAAAGGGTATTTCAGCAGGTGTCATTTGTATGCATGCAGAACCTGGTGAAATTCCCTCCATCACAACAGTTAAAGCTGCAGGAGACCTACCCACTTGACCAGATTCAAAAAGGGACAGGTCTGCTGCAGCTTTAATTGTTGTGATAAAGAGAGAAATTCACCAGGTTCTGCATATATACAAATGATACCTGTGAAATTCCCTTTTCTATGCAACTATTAAAGATACAGGAGCCTTGTCCTCCTTTTCATATGGTCACCCTAGGCTATTGTGTTGTCTGAATGCAGTGCATTTTCCTCAGGATTGCTCTTTAACCATGCAGTATGGCTTGTTAACCACCCTGAACAACCCAACAACAAGCCATAGATTCTCAAGGTGGCTTGTTCGAGAAAATAAACCACACTGTGTGGTTAACAAGCCACCCTGTAGACAACATATTAACCCACCCTGTGGAAAGCGTGCTATGTTCAGATGACGTGATAAGCGATGGTGGCTTAGCATGCTGTGTGGACCCAGTGTATGTGTCCCACCCCTTTCTTCTTCCAGTAGCTGAGCCTGGACAGTTTCCAATCAGGGCCTTCTCAGCTCACATCTATTCATACTCTTTGTGAACTGAAAAGCAGACATGTCCATAATAATAAAAATGTTAAATACTAATGTTAAGTACAATAATTGGTGGAGGATTTTTGGTCTGGTAGTAATTTAATTTTGCCAAAAGGGAGCAAGGCACTGGGGGTGGGAAGCGGGTGGGGGTGTTCCTGTTGTGATGTGGCCACTGGAGTCCTCGCTGTGTACTTGCATTTTAGGTTGTCCAGATTAAGGTGTCTCAGGTCCATTCACACATTCCTTGACACATGTATAATCTGAACATACACATGTTCAAGCCACAAAATAACCTCCAGTTTATTCCTCCAAAAGTCCTTACCTCTCAAGTTTCCAAAGTTGACATCTATTCAATCCCTGGTCAATTTGGGGGCACGTTTAAACTCTCTTCTCTTCCCTTGATTAGTTGAAGGGTTTTTTTTTTAATCTAGGCAAGCCAGCAATGAAAAGCCTGCCTCCAGTAAAATCCAGGCATTGGATTTAAAACACTCTGTGCTGCATTTTTGGTGAGTACGGTTTAGTTCATCACGCTGCAGAGCCAGATACCACCCGCCAAGTGCGGCTGGTTGTCCTGCCAGCCATTTTTTTTAAAAGCATGCAATGTAAAGAGACAGACGGGTGCCAGCCCTCTCTCATTCCAGGGGTGGGTGGTGGGTGTGGAAGCCAAGTCCTTTCTCCCATTGGTTGCTTCCCCGCTCTGTCGATCAGTCTCACAAGGTTCCTTGACGATTTCTTCAGCATGGGAAAGATCTTTGCACTCCAGGCCTTTGCCAGCTACATAAATGTGCAAAAGTGAGGAAGAGACTGGTCGAGTGGGGGCTGCAATGGTTTTGTTTTATTCCTTGGTCTATGAGAAAAACCTTCGTTCCTAATCCTACCGAGCTTTGGCTTCCACACGGACAAAGTCACTACACTTGCCAAGATGCTCTGAACCAGCCAACTCCCTCTCCCTTTTGTCTTCGCATATTTATTAAACAAATCATTTGAGCCATGGGAACGGATTCGCCTTACTCTGTTGACCACAGCCCTTCTTTTCAAAGAAAATAAAGTCAGGGGTAAGCAGAAAAAGCACCCGCACGCAACAAAGAATACCCAGGAATGATCAATGCTGTTTCTTACAGCCCAAGATGTAATATCCTAAGCCACTTTTGTTTATCTCTGTTCTGCACAAGAAGGAGAGAAAATGCAGACACGTGCACAATCACACAAACTTTGTTCTTAGTAAAGGCACAGCCTAGCCAATATGGATTGTGTAGCCCCATCCTATGCAGAGTTAGGCACACATAATCCTATTCATGTAAATACTGAGCTGTAAAGTTGTCTTGAGACTGGAAAGCAGAAAGGAAGCACACTCTGGCTTCTGCCATCAGCTAGGGTACAGCAGAAGGAAGGGGAAAAAACACCCTGGCTCCCTCCATTGGCTTCAGGAACAAGAGCCTCATCCAGCCAAGAACACCAGCAAGGGAAGACCAGCCTGGCCCGGAGTGCATTTAAATGCCTGCTTATAGTTCACCACCTTGTTCTGACCTTGGAAAAATGATATCCCTTCTCTTCCTTTCCCTTCCACTCTGCCTTTCATTGTTCATTTTCCCTACCCATCATCTTTTCCTTATGTGTCTTGTCTTTTTAATTTGTAAGCCTGATGGCAGAGCCTGTCTCTACTCTCGATTGATGTCAGCTACCTTTAGCCAACGGACAGATTGGCTGGAGATGATGGGAACTGCAGTCCAATTGCAGGTGCTAGAGCATTTTGGGAATAGGGTTCAGCACTTTGGGTTGCTCCTTCGGCGTTCTGACTGGTTCGGACTGAAACTCAGAGTGTATTCACTGCCCCACTGAAATATAAGTCACCAGCCTACACTGGCACAGACGTTTTATCAGGGAGAAGAGGATGCTTGGGATGTTTGCCTAGCAACAACTGAAGTCCAAGGCCTGCAAATGACCAAGGTAAAATGTTTTAGGGAAGGATCATCAAAACCTAGTACAGTCATGACATTTTCAGCCTTTTCTGTAAAATTACTAAACATAAATTGCCTCTTTTACTATACTTTTAAACAACTAGACCAGCCTTCTCCAATCTGGTGCCCTCCAGATGTTTTGGACTTCAGCTTTTGTCAGCCCTAGCCGTTATGGCCAATGGTCAGAAATACTGGGAGTTGTAGTCCCCAACATTTGGGTTGCACGAGATTAAGGAATGCTGAACTAGGCTGCATTTTTATGAGGTCCATATAATGGCAAGGCATACATACTATTTTTAAAGATGCACATGAAGGGTCCTGCGCTTTAGTGATACAGCAATTAGGCTACAATTCTATACACCCTTACCTGGGAGTAAGCCCCACAGAAAACAATGGGGCTTACTTCAGAATAGCCATGCACAGAATTGCACTGTAAGTGTCGAAGAGCGGAATCCTATGCAAGTTTAGACAGAAACAATGTGTCTATGTACACCAGCTGCTGAGGAATAAGATCAGAAAGGTGATCTTCAGGCAGCTGAACACTGGAAAAATCCCACAATATACTACTTCATCATGAGGATTGGGGAGCCTTGGAAAAAACATTCCCTGCGATTAGGAGTAATTCCTCTTTTAACAATAGCAATCATATTTAAAGGCTAGCATGAAAAGCCCTTCATTTGTTTGCCTGAAATTTGGTAGCATTCACCCCCCCCTTATAAGATACAACTTAGCCTACAATTTTTCAACAAAAAAAAACCCCAGAAAAACCTACCTGCCCACCCACCTAGCCTGCTGCTCTCCCTGCCTGCCTCCCGCCTATGTTCCAGCCTGCCTGTGTCGCTCAGTGCCCGCTTGCCCACCCATGCCCAGCAACAACATTAATGGTGGTAGGCAATCTCCATGGTTTCCAGAGCCCTGGAGAACGCTCTGCCTGCTCTGCCCCCGCCCCACCCCTTTCCTAGAATGAAAGGGCCTCTTAATTCAAGTATTAAGAGACCCTTTCATCGTGGGAAATGGGCAGGGCAGAGCAGGATGCATGTTCTTTGGAGTTCTGGAAATCTGCACACTTTCCAGAGCTTCAGAGAACGCATGGCTTGCTTTCCCCCAGCCGCACCTTTTCTGGACTTTTTAAAAAAGAAAATAAAAAAATCGTCCAGACGGCCCAAAGGCCAGAAAAAGGAGGACATGTCTGGGCAAAACCAGACAGATGGTCACCCTAATAGAGCCACTTTACAATTGGGGGTGGAGTTAAAAGGAAACAGAATGTGGTTTCTTTTCTCACCCTTAATGGGCGGAATTGTGCTTGTTCGATCTCTTCCATTGTGTCAAATTGTTGTTTAATAGAAAAATTCACCCAAGCCTCTACCGCTGGCTCTTCCTTAGAAGGCAGAAATTGGGCTTTTCTTCGACGGCAGCTTCCTCCTTGTGTTGGGTGCTCTGCCAGTAATGGATCACCACTATGTTAAAGTTGCAAAACAGCTCTATGGTAGTAAATCCCATTGTTTGTTTATTTGTTTTTTCAAATGCAGCCACTTAGCTGACTCAAGGCTTCAGAGCAGGAAGGATAGTGAGCAATTCCAGCTTCTTACCAATTAATACAGATCTCAGCAGAAAGGTAGGATGCACAAGAAACACGACATACAGAGAAACGCATTAGAGATTACAGACGTTACATCACTTATTTGAAAAAGAAAATTTAAGATGCTCATCTTGCACAACCCATATGGGAAATGCCTCTTGCACAAAGCAAATGTCTGCAAAACCAGACTTCTTCAGAAACCAAGAAATTGGCTTGAAATTGCAAGCTTTTACACACAGACACACAGACACCAGTTTACTTTGTAGTCTAATGTGACCAACTGTCCCGGATTTGTCCTGTTTTTTGTTCTATTCTGGGATTTTAAAAATAATTTTCTATAATGTCCTGGAATGACACACTTTCCCCTTTAAGACTGCCATTAATGTGACGTGGGGAATGACACACTTTCCCCTTTAAGACCGTCATTAGTGTGGCAAGGGGAATGACACACTTTCCAAGGCCCTGGAAAGCGCACTTTCCCACCCCCCACTGGGTGTCCCATTTTTTGGTCTCCCAAATATGGTCACCCTAATGTGAATCACTTTCGGAGACATGGAAAAGTAGGATAAAAATGCAGTAAATTAAATCTCATTTCAACAGAAGCTATTAAGCACACCCTTTAGGCAACAACTCTATGCACACTTAAAGAGGGAGTAAACCCCCATTGAACTCGAGGCAAACTTCTGATTCAACATGCACAGGATTGTACAAAAAACATGCCCACTGAAAGACAATAAAAGTTCTTAACTTTGTCTGGATCCCTTCTATAATTGCAATTCTGTTTCCAGATGAGTGCTATGCTACCTATTTTTTTTAATTTAGTTATAGCATTTTTAAAATCCCACTCCTTAGCCAAAAAGGATCCTAGAGCACCTTACAAACAATCAATTAAACAAGATGGTCCCAGCCCTCCGGCTTACAATCTAAAAAAGACACAACACACAAGGAAAAATGGATGGGTAGGGAAGAGGAAAAACAAAGTTAGTCTTTTAACAGGGCTGGTAGAATGACCCTGCTTCCCATCTCATCTCCCACAGCTGCAGCCTGCTGGAATGGCTGTTGGTGGTGACAGTTGAGGGAGAGGCCTAATGGAGGTGGTCTTTCAGTAGGGATTATAGTTAATTCTAAATGTAGTTTCTAATACACACACACACACACACACACACACATTTTTTCAGTTCCTTGCAACCAAATTTAGGTTCATGTTGAGTCCTCAAGGTGCAATCCTTTGTTTAGACAGAAAAACGTCCAATTCCCAGCATGCCCCAGCCAGCCATGTTGCATGAGGAAGGCTGGGAGTTGTAGGACTTTTTTCTGTATAAACATGCATAGGATTGCACCCTAAGTGAACTTTAATCAGCTGAGCCAAAGTCAGTCAACATTTTTTGAAGCGATCTGATTTAGTTTGAGTTTGTTTTGTTTTCAAACCCTTCTGTGTCGTACGGTTTTAGTGCAATACTTATGGAGATATCAGGAAACAGTGTCACTAACTCCAAAAGAACTTCACACCTTCTTGGGTGTTAATGTGCGACATTAACAATCCAGCACTGATGGGTGTAACTAGGGCTTCCACAGACGTTCACACATTTTAAAGTTTGGTTAAATAAAGGAGGCTGCCTCCATCAAAAGTTATATTTAAAAATCCACTGGCATTTCGTGATTCTGCATTTTTTCCTTAACAAAAGCTAGACTCAGCCATTCTATTGCAAAAACAGACGGCAGAATTCCTGCAAGTGTCCTGCCAGAAAAAGCCAGCCTGTCCAGCAACTACTAGCATATGTGCAGAAGACACCAGCCCCTTAGGGAGCACCCAAGAGCCCACCAGGTTATGTCTAGATGCGGTTCTTGCCCTGCAACCACTGCTCTCCCATTGTCAGGGCTGTTCCATAGGCAGTGATCCAGGGGCACCAGAAGCTGTGGGACCGGCCAGACATCAGGACAGAGCAGGTCAGAACCAGAGGATGCAAATCAGGCAAATCAGGAAGCAAGCCAGAAGCCAGGACCAAAGGGTAACCAAGAATGACACCAGAGTTCAGGAAGTCTTTGTTGCCCAAGCAAGGCCGAACTGTCAGAGGAAACCATCTTATACACCTTTCTGTCAAGAAACCCAATGGCCAACTTGGGTGGGCAGAGTCAGTCCCAGGCCTGAACGTATTTCACTGACAAGAAGCCACCTGCTCACCAAACAGACTCAATGGCTCCTGAGAAATGCCCACAAACAAGGGTTGCCAACCTTTCCACTGTGGCTTTCCCTGGAACAGCAAATTGATGTGAAGATATTAACAGATGGTAATATTGATCTTAGGGTAGCCATGTGTGTCCTCTTTTACAGAAGACAGTCCTCTATTGGAAGGGCTGCTAGAGGACTGTCCATTGCGAGTCTGGTTTAAAGAAAAAGAAGGAAGCGCTAAAGGGCCTTGACGTTGCCCATCAGCAGCACCTGGACAGCAGACTGAGCCAGGCACACAGGTCATCTGGCCACAATCTTCCACACTATGGCGAAATGCACTGTATTTCAATTTAAATTATAATAATAGTGTCTACATTTGCATTTCTACACACAAATTAACATGCAGATGCTATGCAAATTGGTGTCATCTTTTTTTGTTATGCATTTCCTTTGTTGTTGATGATGATTCATAAGTTGCCATCCTATCCATACCATAACAGCATCAAGCTATTCTTCAAGGCATAGGTATTGGCCAGGCTGTTCTCCCCAGCACCCTCCCCCTCCCCCTCCCACACTTCCTGGTCAATTAGCATCTCTCTAACACAGGGGTGGGAAACTTGTGGTCCTCCAGATGTTTTGGTCTATGAGCCCCATCAGCCCTAGCCAGCACAGACAACGGTGAGTCATGAAGAAAGTTGTCAGCCAAAACATCTGGAGGGCTACAAATTGCCCATTCTTGCTAAGACATTGCAGAAATTTAAATTAAGCCAAAATTGCCCATCCTTGTTAAGACATTGCACACATTTAAATTAAGCTCCACATATTCCATTGTGTTAAACCATACATAAAGCTACTATTAAACCCTGTGACTGATAAAAGTCTGGAGTGTGGTGCAGTAGCTCATCTTCATTTGTAAAGGCCTCGTCTGGCGTTTATATAATCTTTTTGCTGGCATAGAGGAATGCACTTAAGTGAAAACAGTAACTTTCACAAACCTGTTCTGCTAACTCATTATGCAGTGACACTGAGGAAGTGCTGTAGTAGTAAATTTTTGAAGGTAGACGTTCTTCCTGACAATTTCCAAATACGCATCTCCAAAGAGAATACAAAAATGCAGACAATTGTATTGGTCTATCTATCTATCTATCTGTCTATCTATGTAAGTGTGGGTTTGTGCACCCCTCAAAAGAATAGCAGTAAATAGCATAATACTAAAGTTATTAGAATCAGCTAACAGTCATCCAATAACGAGCTGGCAAGGGGCAATGTAGTAATTAGCATGTTAGACTTTGGCTGCAAAGATCCAAGATTGCAAGAGAAATTGTAAGAGCAAATGTGCTAATGCATATTAGTCAATTAACACTAACACACACTTGCACTGATGCAAATTAGTGCTAATTTGAATTCTTGCAAAAACAATGAAATTGTAGTTTAAAAAATCCGATTCCATCAATGAGCGGATGACCGAATGAAAGATTCCTGACAATCCACAAAACACAGATAGACTAAATTTAACAAAATCCATATATCTCTACCACAAACAGCATAAGACCACCAGCTCAAGATTTTCCAGGAGTTTCTTTTCCCAACATCAGAGAGAAATAGTTTGTCCCGAAGTCAAAAAACCAGTTCTAACAGTTTTTGTCTACATTAGAGCAGTTTTTTTTTGCAAAGTTAATGGGTTGTAATTGCCCATTGCACTGGTCTGTGACTGTGCAATAAACTTCCATTTGATTCAAAACTAAACCATCCCACAATAATTTATATTATGATAGGGATAGCTCACGACAACGTATTGTACTTGGGGAAAATCCATCTCCTCATCCCACCCCATCCCACCTCCCAGCTACTGTGAGGACTTCAACTAAGTTCAGAGGAAACAGGAAAGCCTGAGGAGGTGGGCAGGTGATGTTATAACCTCTGCTAATCAAAAGGTCCTGGCGCTTTGACCCTGGGCGTCCGGCTCTGCTCTTCCACTGCCCATAAATAAATGACTCTGTGTTTTACATACATAAAGCGTAAAGACTCCATTCAGTGTCTTTCTAAGAGGCTTAAACCTCTGCAAAGATAAAACTCCAAGCATGAATTGAGTACAAGCCATAGTTGTTCTGGAATCTGCCTTGGATGAGTGATTGATAGCATTGTTTGGAGGAAATGTCAATGTACCTGGAAAGTAGGGGTGTGCACGGACCCCCTGGATCAGATCGGGACCGGATCGGGACTTCCAATTTTGTACCAGATCAAATCGGAACAAAATTGGAGGTCCCCTGGATTGGACCCAATCCAAAAATCAGATGTCCGATTTTCGGATCGGCTGCCATTTTTTCCCATAGTCTTGCATTGGGGGAAAGAAAGCTTTTCCCCAATGCAAGTCTATGGGGAAAAATGGCAGCGGGGGGTGAGTTGGGGCCTAACTCCCCCCTCCCTGTCCCTCCCCCCCTTGTGCTTCTTACCTGCAGGGGCCTTCTGCTCCCATCTGCTGCCGTCTGCGGGCAGCAGCAGCCCCGGCAGGTAAGCCCTGGCAGGTAAGGGGCCCCAGCAGGTAAGCCCCCCGGCGATCCTCCTTACCTGCAGGGCCGTCTGCCACCTTCACCTGCCATAGATCTACTGAGCACTAGGCTTCGCGGCCTAGTCCTCAGTAGATCTCCGGCAGGTGAAGGCGGCAGACAGCCCTGGAGGTTAGACGGCCTCCTCCCCCCTCCCCCCTCGTGATCTTCCTTACCTGCCGGGGCCCGTCCACTGCCATCTGCTGCTGCCCGGGTGGCAGCGGATGGCAGCAGAGGGCCCCCGGCAGGTAAGCCCCCCCCCGGCGATCCTCCCTACCTGCAGGACCATCCGCTGCCTTCACCTGCCGTAGATCTACTGAGCACTAGGCTTCACGGTCTAGTCCTCAGTAGAGTGCCAGGTGCTTCCCCCCTTCCTCCCCCCTTGCGATCCTCCTTACCTCCCGGGGCCATCTGCTGCCACCCGCTGCCACCCGGGTGGCAGTGGATGGCAGCGGACGGCCCCGGGAGGTAAGCCCCCTCCTCGCGGTCCTCCTTACCTGCTGGGGCATCTTCACCTGCCAGAGATCTACTGAGAACTAGGCCACGCAGCCTAGTTCTCAGTAGATCTCCAGCAGGTGAAGGAAGAAGACGCCCCAGCAGGTAAGTGGCCCCCCTCCTTCCTCCCCCCTCGCGATCCTCCTTATCTGCTGGGCCCGTCCGCTGCCACCCGCTGCCACCCTGGCGGCAGCGGATGGCAGCGGATGGCCCGGGCAAGTTAGAACCGCGAAGGGGGAAGGGGGTACAATCCTCCAATCCAATCCGAACCAGATCAGGTCCTTTTTGGATCGGATCGGATTGGATCAGCCGATCCAGGGGCAGGGGATCAGATCGGATAATTTTATCTGATTTCCCCTGGATCGGATCCAGATCGTGGATCAGACCCGATCCGTTGCACACCCCTACTGGAAAGCAGGTGAGGATTTTTATTTGGCTTGTTTCAGACAATCCATCACAAAAGCAATTCAACTATTTTAGTTTGATAACACACAGCCCAGTCATGTGCAGGTTTATTTGAAGAAGCTTCCACTGAGTTCAGTTGAAATTACCTCCAACTTAAGTGTACATAGAATTGCAGCTTAAGGGTTTTTTTTTTCCTTAAGTGGTCTTGTGCAGCATTTCTATTTGTTTTCCATGGAATCTGGGATAAGTAGATAGGTAGGTAGACAAAATGATTTTGTTGAAACCATTCAATCTGAGGACAGGGTGGAAGGAGCTGGTAGCCTTAGCAGAAATTTTGGCAAGCCCAATAAGAGGTGTGGCTACCATAGAAATCATGCTATATATATATATATATATATATATATATATATATGGGGCAATATGTTGCCAAAACAGCCATTGATCTTCATACAAGACTGAGAAACCACAAGTCAGCAATAATAACAAGGAAGACAGAACTACCTGTGGCTGAACACTTTAAAAATGAGCCTATCTACACTACTGCTTTCAAACGGTTTCAAACGGTTTATAACAGTAGTGACAACTGTTGGGGCCCTGGACACACTCCACATACAGTTTTCAAAATGTTTTCAAAGTGTTATATCCTGCATGTGTAGATAGGCTCTCTGATAGCTACAGCCTTTCGAACCTGGACCTTTTCTGCTATGGCACCCAGCTGCGGAATGAGCTTTCTTGAGAAGTTCACCTGGCACCTACATTGTACTCTTTCTGGTGCCAGGTGAAGAGCTTTTTATTTTTCCCAGTATTTTAGCAATTCACTACCCTAATCTATTAACTCTGCTATTTTAAATCTGTATTTTAAATCCCTGCATTGCTGCTCAGTTTTATTCTGATTGTATTTTTGTACTGTGGTTTTATATTGCCGTTTTAAGCTTTCATATATTTTATGCTGTACTCACGTTTTTAACTGTTGTGACCTGCCCAGAGAGCTTTGGTTATTGGGTGGTATAGAAATTAAATAAATATATATTTCCAATGGAACAACAATCAAATCCGGCAGTTTAGATTTATAGATGGGATACATTGACTCCATATGACCTGAACGTGAAGGAAACCCAAACCTCCTGGGCTTCTCTGCAGTCCGGGAATCCACAGTGCTAACGTTCTACAATGGTCACTTGTGCAGGTGAGGGGGAGGCTATGTATCAGCTCTTGCACTAACTGTTGCCGACGAAGGAGGAAGTTGAAATTACCCAAGCCTCTTTGTGGAACACCCTAGAAAAGGTTTCATCCAGTGACCGACAAAAGGGCCAGAGACTGATAAAGCTGTTTATCAGACAAAAACCTTGACCTCATCTAAGTACACAGAATGAATCAGTTGACTTCAGGACAGGCAAGCTTGTACTGGATAGAGAAAGCTGGAAGCAAAGGTTGTAATTCTGCAACTGGCTGTTTTGTTATTCTGTGTGCTGTCTTCACACAGTGCATGGTTAAACTATGGAATTTACTATCACAAAATATAGTGACGGCCGCCAATTTGGATAGCTTCAAAAGGTGGTTGGATAAATTTCTGAAGAAGGTTATGAATGGCTACTAGTCCTGATGGCTATGTGCTACCTCCAGTATCTGAGGCAGTAAGCCTATATACACCAGTTGTGAAACATAGGTGGGAGGGTGTTGCACTGTGTCCTGCTTGTGGATTCCTGGTCGACAGCCGGTTGGCCACCATGTATACAGAGCGTTGGACTAGATGTACCCTTGGTCTGATCCAGCATGGCTCGTCCTATGTTTTATTTATTTATTTATTTATTTATTTATTTATTTATTTAATCTGCCTTCTCAATCAAGGTTGGCTGCCTAAGTGGCTCACAATGATTAAAAACCTAATACAAAGACACAATAAAGTAGGGATCCATGGGTGTGCTTACGGCAGTCTCTTTTGCCACCATCGGTTGATAACATAATCCAGATTCTAGGCTCTTCCTTGCACAGCATGTGGGGAGAAGGAATTGCAGGTGGGTTCTGGTGGTAAAGATGCTGCCAACCCTTCTCAGCCTCCCTACTGCTAGTCAGCAATATGTATGGGTCAGCCCCATTGTTATCATGGGGGGGGGGGGCGTACACCCTACCATCACCATCAGCAATGAAAGACCAAACATGCCCCACCAGCTTCGGCCCAATGGAGGGGCAGTGAATGCGTTCTAGGTTTCAGTCAGAACAAGTCAGAATTCTAAAGGAGCTATCCAAGGTGCTGAACCAGCCCCCCCCCCAAAATAGGTTCTGCATCTTATGGATGTTCTGACTGAAACCCAGAATGGGTTCACAGCTCCACTAAATCACTCAGAGCCACCAGCTTTCATGGTTCCTGCCACAAGCTTCACGGAGCAACACTGATAGCTGAAGGTGGATCTGGAAGAGGAAAGACATCAACTGATCAGTCCCTCTTCCCAACACCCCACATGTGGACAAGGTATGGAGGGCCAGATCATGGACTTTGTCAGATTGTTTCCCCACTGCTCTTCAAGAGAGATAGGCTGCTCCCAGGTAGAGGGGTTCCTAGCATTACCAATAAAAAAAAAATGTGCCGCCAACTCCAAGAAGCTGAGAGGGTTACAAAAGGACAGTGAAAGCCCCTGGACGCTCCGCAAAATTCCATGGATGTGGCTGAGTCTTTGCACAGGAAAGTCTCTTCTGGAAGCACCCCTAGACAGACACACGGACATTAGAAAGGACTCACAGACTCCCAAAGCCACATCTCAGCTATACCCCATAAGTCCACTGCTGCACATGAAGTATGCAGTGGCTTTGAGCCAGGTGCGATTGCAGGGAAAATGTGCCCTCTAATGTGTGCATATCAAGATATACAGTATCTAAATGTCCTGGAGAAGGTTCTTGCATTAAAATGATCTTAAATATTACAGTTTAGTCTACTAGGCTTCACTTGGGGGGGGGGGGAGGTAAGATCTTTATTTTTAAAAGTTATCCAGGATGGATCAAAATAGCAATGAAACATTTCACTGTAATTGCGTATTTTTTCTCCTCTCAAATCTATTGTGTTGTTGTTTCTCCTATACCACATCATCTAATAAACACCAGAGCTGTGTACTGAATTTTAAATTTCTGAATACTTTCATGTTTTTCAAAATGAAATGTGTGTGGAAACAAAGCCATGGCATTTATTTCAGTGAAATCTGAAAACGTGTTTTTTATGCTTGTTGTGAAATTGTCTTTTAAAGAACACATTTGCACCACAATTAGATGTCATGCCACTAGTCCATGTGAATGAACCTGGCTTGTTTATCTTACTTGTAATATTACCATGATCCCCTTATGCATTCACTGGGCATAATCATCCATGAAGTTCTCCTGCAAAATCCCACTGAAATGTCCCCTCTGAGGACATCAGAGGAAGAGGAGGCCCCTCCATTGTGTTTGGATCCAGCTGTATGACCTGTTGACCTTCTTCTCCTCTCCAACCCCCTTTCCTTTTGTGTCATATCTTTTACACTGTAAGCCCCTGGGCAGGGACTGTTTTATTTCTGAACTTTCTAAGAGTTTTTGTAAGTGTTTTTATGCAGCTCCCATTTATTATAATAGGGCTGGAAAAAGATAACTTCCTGGCGAATAGTGCCTGTCTGTCACCTTTTAGGTAGGGAACTCAGGACCTGGCTGTCCGCTCACCTACAAAAGAGTAATTCAGGAGATATTCCTCTCCCCCCACAAAAAAAAAAATCAATATGAAATCTCCATTGGAAACCAAATTTGATAGTTGCAGGTATGTTTTCTTTTAGACAAGAAACAAGTTATAAACTTTCTTCAGAGAGCTGAATCTGGTATGATACAGACTGTCACCTCTTTATGCAAACTTTTGTAGTGCTTCAACAACCTGGGGTTGGGGTTGGGGGAGAAACAGTTGACGGAAGAGAACAACAGGATGAAAGAAGTGCTTGTACACCAAAAGTGCCAAAATCAGATAAACTGGAGGGCCCAATTTCCTATCTGACATATGATCCATGGTCACACCCATATTTTTTTTATCACCAAGGTATCAATTCCAGCTCAACTATACGGGTATCAGTTCTTTGCAAGCACTTCACTGCTTGGGGTGCCCTCCAGCTATTTGGACTATATCTCCAAGATTCCTGACCATTGGCCATGCTGGGTGGGGCTGATGGGAGTTGAAGTCCAAAACATCTGGAAGGCACCATGTTAAGACTGCTCTAGGCCTTGCGTTCCATACCCCTGGAAAATGATGAATCTATCATTCCACCTTCAAATTGTGTAAAATATTGTCTGTCTGCAGCCTAGTATTCCTGAGTGGGTACTCTTAAAATCTGCAACTTTTTTGACTCCACACTTTTTCAAGATCTTTACCCCAGATCTTTAGGAAGAGCCATTTCTTTCACAAGTGATGAAACCTGAGGCCTACTGTGGTGGGCCTAGAGGGAGTTGATCATGGCTGTAGTTTAAATACATTCCACAGCTTTTGGGTTTCTGACGCAATCCTCCTGAGAAAGGAATCTATCTGAGATCAGAGGGCAGGATGGAGCTTGCTTGGGAAACAGACAGACTGAGCAATTGCTAAAGACTGGTGTGCCCTTGGGGGATACGAAGGAGAGTAGAACAAAAGTATCTGGGGGGAATTTGAGCTCCCCATTTTGGACTATGGTTTGGGGCTGTATATCCTAATGTAGCCAGACGCATAGGAGGACAGAACTCCTATATCTTCTACATTGGGGGAGCAGAACTACTTTCAGTCCATTTCAGAGAAGCTGGGGAGGTGGCATTCCAGTGATAGGTGGGGCTGGAGACAAAAGGGGCAGGGCCAAAAATACCAACATGTTTTAAAGGAAAGCTCTTTCTGCATTAAGAGTGGCATTTCAACCCTTTTAGAATGGGAGGGGAACTGCACAAAAGCTGGGTAACAACCAAATTATCAATGGTTGGGGAAAGGGGTGGGGCCAGGAGAAGGGGCATGGATCTCTGAGAGCTGGAATGGGACTCTGGTGGGCCGTATTCCCCCCCCCCAGCCCTGAGATTCTGCACCCCTGTTCTTCATGCACAAAAGCAGGGCTCTGGCCAGAGCTGCATGGTTAGGCAGCTAGAAGATCATCATTTGGGGACAGTAACCCTTTGAACCTCCACTGAGCGACCCTCGCTCAATCACTCAAACATGACAGTGGTTGCTATTCGCTAATTATTCTGGCCAGATCTACACCAAGCAGGATATGACACTTTGAAAATGGGTTGAAAACTATAGATGGAGTGTTCCCTGGGGCTCCATCACACTTTGTGTTTATTTATTGCTCTCCCAGAGTCCATCCTTTCTGGGTTTGGTGCTGTTGACTCGCATGACGTCATCCCCCTCCTGCACTATTCTCTCTTTTTTCCCTCCATTCTCGCAGTTTATTTTGTATCTGGGAAAGTCCCTTTCATTTTGGAAGCGTGCAATGAAAACCCAAAGGTAAACCAGTAAATCCACTTCTGTGGTGGGGTGGGTGTGTTTTGAAGGCCGTTTTCAGTGATGAAAGAATAGGGCGTGCTTTTAATCGGTCCGGGCAGTTTTACAACTTACTTCCTCCTCTTCATCTTTGGACTCATTAGGAGTTGGAAGGAAGGTTTCAGTGCTCCAACTCCCTCTTCTTCTTTTTTTGACTTCCTTCCTTGTTTTGCTGAAGCCCTGTCCTGTTGAAATCGCAGAACTTCACCCTGGCGCCTATCCACCTTAACCTTTCAAACCACTCTGATCCTTCCTCATACATCCATTTCTGTCCACTTCCATCACCCCTCCACATGCCTTATAAATCTTCCTAGTGGTTCTTTTCTGTTTTGTGTCATTATTCTTCCTCCTATATTGGCCCATATTATCCTAGATTATCCTGTATTATATTCTCCTATAGGGCTGGAGAAAACATTTGCTGGTGCTAGTGAATTTCGTGTTCTAGTTCCTTTTACTGCCTGAAATCTTCTTAGGCAAAGCAATTTAATACAAAATCAAGCCCACAGGATGTTCCCAAGGAGGTTCCAATTTGCAAGACAAAAGGCTATCCTTTCCAGTGAGTCATGACCAGTGAATTGCTAGCCCTGGCCTTGGCAAGAGATTAGCATCTGAAAGAATGTAGTAGCGAGATCTGACAGGAAGAGAACGCAAGGTAACTTTGAAGTAAGACGGAGCTATGGGTGTGTGTGCGAATTTAGTTGTAGCCCTGCTGGACCCAATTTATAAGTCAGGGCCAGAGCCACACCAAGCAGGATAAAACACTTTGAAAATGTTTTGAAAACTATTTATGGAGTATGTCCTGGAACCTAACAGTTGTCAAAATTGTTCTAAACCATTTTAAAGCAGTAACGTAGATCCTGCCCAGCTTTCTCCAACCTGCTGTCCTCCTCAAGACTTGGGCTGAACCTCCCATCCCCGTCCCAGCCAGCATTGGTCATGGTGGCTGGGGATGATGGGCATTGCAGTCCAATACCTATGGGGGGCACCAGGTTGGGGAGGGCTGAACTTGATTTATGTGTGGTCTTAAATGCATGCACATGCAAACAGACACATAGACACATGCAGGCCGGCCTCTCGCAGCCACTTATTCACATTTTGATGGAGAAATCTAACATAGGGTGACCAGATAAAATCCAGGTCAGGGCTCATGTAACTTTAACAGTTGTAGAGAAAAGGGAATTTCAGCCAGTGTCATTTGTATGCAGTTAGTTCCTGGTGAAATTCCCTCTTCATCACAACTGTTAAAGTTGCAGGGGCCCTGCCTTCTTGTGTATATGGTCACTCTAGTATAGTGCCTGCACCTTTAACAGTTGTGATGAAGAGGGGATTTCACCAGGAATTAATTGCATACAAATGACACTGGCTGAAATTCCCTTTTTTCTACAACTGTTAAAGTTACATGAGCCCTGACCTGGATTTTATCTGGTCACCCTAATCTAATGTGCCCGCCCACTATGGGCATGTTACAAATTTCAATCAGATTTCAGCTGACTGAAATATCATAACTCTGAAAGAACCTGGAATTCGGTTTTAGCTTTGTAATTTCAGGATTCTCCTGCTGGGAGAAATATGGTGGTTAAAACTGTTATCAAACATCCCCGCCGTCTCCCCCCACCTCGAATGAACCCACTTGGAGAGGGGGAGGGAGAATTCCATAGGCAAACTGCAGCATCTGGGGCTCATGGCAGATTCAGAGCAGCTCTTTCAAAGGGATGAGGACCTTTTGTAAGGGCCTGATTCAGTACAATGGGGTGGGTTCTATGATCTATGCAACAAAGGGCATTTTATGCATGCAGCATACTTAAATTTCAGCATATTCTGTAGTGCAGGGAACCTGGCCCACTTCCCCCACCCCATAGCCATCTGCACTGCAGGGTGTCGGGGGGAGAGGATGCTGTTCTGGCACTGGACAGTGATCTCACCCCGCTTGCAAGATCACCATTTTCGTGCTGCTAGTAGCTGCGGAGAAACAGTGATCCCTAGACACTAGCAGGCAGGGAGGGGAGGTTTCAACCTTCCTGTCCCTGCACACTGAGATGTGGATTTGGGGAGGGGAGGGAGAGAGAGAGAGAGAGAGAGAGAGAGTGCAATCACGTGCCTCCTAGCCTCTTATTTAGAACCGGTTGCAGCTGAAAAGCTTGTGCCTCCCTGCCGTAGTGCATTGCTGGGCAGAAATTGATATTGGATTGTAAACATAATTGAGTTGAGGGAGGAAAGGGAGGGGATCGTTGGGCATCATGCAAGCCATGTTTTCACCTTTTCTTCAGTGCCCTCTCAATTATCTTTTTTGTCTTCCCTGCGAGGCAAGACAGCTTCCTTCTCCCTCAAGGCGCAGGTGCAAATACTGCTGCCACAGAGAGCAAGAGAGAGGTGCCTTTTGCCGTGGCCACCTTCTTCTAAACTTTGCAACGGCAAACCCGTCCATGGGCTTTGTGCAAGAGATGGAGGCCTGCCAATGCTGTTTCTGTCTCTGGTCCAAGACGCCCACGCACACCAGACGTTTTTAGCATGTGTTTGCGTGGTTTGCCTCCTCTCCAAGTCCGGCTCTCAGGGGTGCAATTTGGCTCTACGCTGTAATCACATTCAGGCTCCAAACACCATTCAGTTTGCGCTGCAGGGGTTTGCGTCAGTTGTTTCCCTTCGAGGGTTAAAAGCATCTAATGAAGTGTATTGGAGCAAAAGGGAAGATGATGTACTCACTTTGTTTTCTGAGACAACCAGTTCCTATTCATTTTCCAGGAAGTCTTGGAAGCAAATTCCATTCAACTTCCAATTAATGCGTTTGGGAGCAGAGAATAAGTCAATCCACACTTTTCAAGGGCATCATTTAGGGAGAGAGGAGGCTTTTGCTGCCAACCCATGTTTCAGACCATACGTAATTATTCTGCGAAAGCATCTCCATCTCCGGCCAGCTCACAGGTTCATCAACACTTAGGCCCTTTCCACACCAGGCATTTTGCCTGGGATGGCCCCTGACTGGTCCCTGTGCTCTGATGGTGTGTATTAGGTACTTCCAGGATCTCCCTCCCTCTACACCCAGGGGCTATCCCAAGCAAAACACCTGATATGGAAAGGGCCTAAATGTTGATGAGTGTTCCAAAACAGGGCTGGGTAACATGCAGTCCCGTGAGCCCCATGCACGGCCAGTTTTCTGGCCCCCTGCCTCCGCTGCCACTTATGGAATTTAACGCAAAGGGCCTGATCCACTGAAACATTCTTCTGCACGAACCGCTGAAATCAATGATAGACATACAAGAGACTCCTGTGCCCTTAATTAGCTTGTTATCACAGTTCTAGAAGCAAAATTAATGTTTAACAAGTGGGACCTGCAACAAAATGTTGCAGTGTAGAGTGCTGCTGTTCAGGATTCTGGCCACTGATACTCCCTTACCTTTCCATTTCACCGCTATTATATCTAACCCCCCCATTTTCAGTTTCTTCCTCACTCTGTCCTCACTGGGCTATTTTTGAGTGGGGTGGGGTTCTGCCATTCTTGGTTTTCCCCAAGCCTGCTGATACCTCCCCCTTGAGCATGGGTGGTGCCATTTTGGCGACATAAGCAATGGCAACTTACACCATGCACAACAGAAATAGAAAGAATGAACTGTGGATTAACGAAAAGCTACAATTTAACTTTGACCGTGAAGGATTCAGTCATGAACTGCTGAGTCCTCCAGTCCTCTCAAATAGTAAATATTTGCAAAAAGAAAGAAAAGAAAAACAACCAAAAAAACAGGGGATATGATCCAGCCAAAGTTCTTAGACCCACTGATTTCAATGGAAGAAATTTAAGCATGTTCTCAATACTCAAAATGAAATCAACAGGATTAAGAAATGTATAATTCTGACTGGATGATTAAAGTGGTCCAGTTTGAGGGGAAATACTGTCAAACATAACCTGTGTTTAAATCATTTTCTCAACTTTGCTGTTTTTTGGTTAATACTACTTATAATACTACTAATTACGACAACGTAATACTAACAACAACATAAGAATCATCAATAAATCTGGCAGTTCTTTCAGGCTGCAGCTCCATACGCTCTTGCCTGGGAGTGAGCCCCATTGAAGTCAATGGGTCTTACTTCTGAGTAGACATGCATAGGATTGCACTGCCAGTCAATGGTAAACAACATTCCAAGATGATCATATGGGAAAGAGGACCGGGCTCCTGTATCTTTAACAGTTGTATAGAAAAGGGAATGTCAGCAGGTGTCATTGGTATGCATGCAGCCCCTGGTGAAATTCATCATCATCACAGCAGTTAAAGCAGCAGGAGCCCTGCCCTCTTTTGTATCTGGTCATGCTAGGCAGGGCTCTTGCAGCTTTAACGGTTGTGATGAAGAGAAAATCTTCTTCATCACAAAAGATAAAATACATGGAACTGTCATTCAAAGGAAGAAGCCTCATATTGGATTCCCCCTTTCACCTTCTCCATAATGTCCAGGTCAATGTAGCGTTGTCTTAATGTCATTACAAGCAGTGTTTCCCTGCCCTCACTCAAGAGCACTGGCCATCACTGGCAGAAGTAGGACATGCCCACCATATGGCCACACAAGTTGCACAAGGCATTGTGTTGATATACACGTTGTACGCTGCCCTATGCCTCCCTCCATAAAGGCCCCTCAAGGTGATTCACAAGAATGAAAACACAACCCTGAGGCAACAGAAACAATAAAACTGGAATTTTATTTTATTTTTTAAAAAACACCAATCAAAATGAAAGCAACTGCCAGCAAAGTTAACACACTGTTAAACTGATTAAAGGCTTGTGAAATTTAAAATGTCTTGACTGCCCACCTAAACACCATCAAGTAATAGGCCAGCCAAACCTTTCCTGGGGGAGAGTTCCACAACCAGGGTGCCACCACTAAGAAAGCCCTATCTTGTGTTACCTCCAGCCGCAACTCCATTGGCAACACAGAAGAGGTCTTTCAATGATGACCATAACTGATGGGCAGGTTCATGTGACAGAAGGCAGGCCTTCAAGTATCCTGGAAGGGAGGCTGATGGACATGGGGCTGCTGTATTCTTTGCTTTTGGAAATGTCTGGTTCAGTGGTGAGGAGCCTTCAGATCATCCCTGACCATTGGCCATGCTGGCTGAGGCTGATAGGAGTTGGAGTCCAAGAACATCTGAACAGACACAGGTTCCCCCACCCTTGGTCTGGTTCCCCTCCCCCTTAGGGCCAAACCGCATCTTCGGGCACAAGGATGTGTAATGGGAGACCAACTATCCTGGCATGATTGAGAAGCCACAGTCTCAAGTTGCAAATGGGAGCAGAGCAAGAACGGTGGGAGGGAGCACACCTTCCTTTCCCAGCCCAAATCCTGCCCTGCAAGGTCTCAACCTCAAGGTCACCCTATCTTTATGAAAGGATGTGTTTTGCACGCGCACCCTGACATTCATCACTGTGGGCATGAATCCTTTTGCAGTGCATAGAAAAGCCGAGGACCACGCCCTGCAAGTACACAGCTCCACAAGCTCACCAGAGCCCCCAAATTGCAGCCTCAGTATTGGCAGCTCTTGACCGTATGCTACAGGATTCTAAACTCTTGTTTGTTTCTTGAGTCATTTGCATTGATTGACAGACACATATCTCACAATGTTGACTGACACGCCAAGGCGTTATTACTTTTGGCATTGCAATAATGGGACTCTGGTGCCGTGTTGCCCGTGAGAGGCCTGCCTTCTTCTGCCCCTCCCCAGTAGGCAGGGACCTTCCCCATTTCGTTCTGACACTGTATCTTGGTCTGATCTACCTTACAGGGTTATCGTGGGAATAAAATGGCATAACCCCTAGGAAACCAGGCTGTGCTCCTTGGGGAAGGGGAGATACAAATATAGTACAAACAAGGGTGTGGTAACAGCTCCTTGGGTCAGAAGCCATACAAAGCAAAATGCCTGAGGCAGGTGGGCAACCTGTGGCCCTTCAGATATTGTTCCCATCATCCCTGACTCTGGGCAATGCTGGCTGGGGCTGATGGGATCCATCTCTTGAAAACCTGTGTGCATTCTGTGAAAAGTCTACCATCACACTCTTCCCAGTCCTCGTCACACCCAATTCAAATCCTTAAAGTTTGCTTTACTTTAAAATATTAATGGCTCCTTCAGGGGAAACCTGGCTGATTTTGTAATCCAAGTCAGATTTGTATTGAATTAGGCTGTGCATATCTGCTTGAATTGTACATTTGGTTTGTGATAACCTTTCTAGGTTGACCACTGTCAGGATTTCCCTGGATTTGTCCTGGTTTTTGTTCTATCCTAGGAATCAAGGGGATTTTCTGTAATAATGTCCTGGAATGACATGTTGTCTCCTTTAAGGCTGCCATTAGCGTGGCAGAGGGGAATGATGCACTTTCTGGAGGCATGCCATTTCTCTCCTACCCAGCCCACTGCTCCAATGGGGGCCTTAAAGGGGAAAAGCATGTCATTCCAGGACATTATAGAAACGTCCCCGATTGGAGCAGTGGGGAGGAAATGACACACTGTCTCCTCCTCTGCTCTAATCGGGGGCTTTAAGGTGGGGGGGATGTCATGCTTTCCAGAGGCCCTGGAAAGCCGTGTTCCTCACACGCGCGTGCACACACACACACACAAACACACACACACAGAGGCTCAATTCGGACGACACGATAGTCAATGGTGGGTTGACTAACCCTAACCCTAGGGGGCACTCCCCACACAACATGGGAATAAATAATCAACTGTGGTGTGGATGAGGATCAGCGCTGAGTTGACTATGGCAGCATTCAGATGACACAATAGTCAAAACAACTGACGATTGTTTCCCCCACACCAGTTGTTTATTGTGTCATTCAAATTGAGCCAGTGTGTCCTCTTTTTTGGTTTCCCAAATATGGTCACCCTAAGACAACAAAACTATTACTTCCTGACTGATCCAAGATATGGAAAATCTAAGTACACCGTGCATGCAAAAGCCTCCCATGTGCTCGGCACAATGCCCAAGGGCGACTCTGATGCACTGCTAAAGTTTGAGTAAATACTAAGAGAGGGAAGAAAGGATTGCAGTACACAGTGGGCAACAGAGATAACAAATTGGCATGGACAAATGTTTATGTAACTGTTGCAGAATGGTGGGCAGAGACGTAATGCAGAGAACTTGGCCCATTGAATACAGAGATGGGGAACATGTTGCCCTCCAGATGTTGCTGGGCTGCAACCCACATCATCCCTCACCTTTGGCTATGCTGGCTATAGGGTTGATGAGCATTGATGTCCAAGGAGAAAAGCAGCAGTACTGTGCAAACCCCGGTGAAAGTCACAACTCTCAGGTAGATTGTTGCTCTAATGTTATGAGATTCTGTATATAGCAGGGGTATTGAATCTAAGACCCAAGGGTCACATCCGGGTTTGCCAGAGGGACAGCAGTCTTTTCCCCGGCCCCACCCCTTTCTGCTGAACTGTCCATCATTTGGTAGTTTCCCAGCTTTTGTGTAATAAATCATCATGCAGTTGTGAATAGGATTCCCCACATATTCTCAATGGTTATACCTTGCGCATATCTGCACTTAACCTGCCACTTTACTGAAGCTTCTGTTTCCATATTCTTTTCAGGATTAAGATCAGCTCCTTTACATGTGTGTGGTTGTTTTTTTTCTGGGGAATTTGTTTCTCTTCCTTTCCTTATGTTCCATTACACAAGCACTAGGTGACATTGTGGTACAGTGGAATTATGCAATTGCACTAGGCTTTGTCCTGCCATTCACAAATAATAGCAGACTTCCCTCATTAAGAAAAAACCAAAAATGCTAAAATGGTTGCAAAGCATGGGAGAGGCCCTGGGGGATGACAACATAATGTAAAGGACACTCAAACTACCATAAGTGAGGAATCACAAACGCACAATAAATGCCTTGTGTAGAAAAGCTCCTTGTTTCTATCATTCAGCATACTGAATTTTTGTCCACTCTATTCTAAAGATCTAAAATAGTTACACACCGAACTTTATTATTATTATTATTAATTATTATTATTATATTATTATTATTATTATTATTAAAAAGATATGGAAATGCCACCTTTTGATCTGGAAGCCCTTCCCCTTAATCCCTGTTGCGTAAGGACATGCTATGAAGAAGAAAATACACTCTGTGTCTGCCCAGGGACACTTTTTTCCTCTTCTTTGTATTTTTCAAAGTTGAAAAAAGTGCTAGTGTCAGCACTTATTTATTTTACTCTGGCAAAAACTGCACTCAAAGTGGAGTATCCTTGAGCAGCTTCCAGAGCCCCAAGACCCTGAAGAGATCCACTGCTGATGTACGCCCTGCTCCCTCCCCCATGCCAGATGGCTGGTTCTAGCTACCCTTGTAATTCCCCACGATGCCTCAGGATTTAGTGTTGCTCTGGGGGATTGTGGGAAATTAAATGGTAGGCCAGGCCCAGCTGCCCAGCACCACTCAGAGGACTGCCAGTGCCACCAATGCCATGCAAGTTCACCAGATCCTCCTGAGAATGGAGGGGGCCTAACCCCCCCCCCAAACCAGATCTCACCCCGAGCCACAGGAAACAGAGTCTGAGGGCTGAGCATCAAGAGCCCTGACACAAATTAAGCCTGGGCACGCTTGCTCCAGCATGAGTGGGAAAGCAACTCTTTGATTCACTCAGTGCTCCAGCATGTCATCCAGGTTTATTTATTCTGAGGAAACTGGCACAGAAAGAGAGAGAAAGAGAGAGAGAGAGAGAGAGAGAGAGAGAGAGAGAAAGAGTCCCCTACAGTTATGCTCAGAAGTGAAGCCAAGCCAATCTCAGGGATTGTCTGACCCAAGGAATTAGTTCCAGCGTGCTCAGGTACGTGATGTTCCATGTGGGAACTTGAATAACAGCCAAAGGTTTGCATGAAGACAGTCTCTCGATTGCTTATATTGCTATTTCTAAATGTAGTGAGAGCAAGTGAAGGGCTGGGCCTTTGAGGGAAGGCAGGAAGAGGCAGCTTGTGGCCTCTTGTACGTTCAGCCCGTGACGAGGCATGGAGCACATTCAAACTCCTTTTCAGATTGGCTCAGCTGGAAGCCACGTCTTACCCCTCTGCCATGGTTGTTCTCTCAACTTGGCTTACAGGAGCCCTCAAATGAATCTCTGCAGAGAGGCTTGGAGAATTGCTGAGCACAACAGAGCTGCCACTGCCTTGTCCAAACTATCTGAAAAGAAAGGCACAGCCGCACACACACCTTAAGAAAAGACCACTGTAACGTCCAATGGACTCTTGATGAAGGAACCCAGTTCAGCCAAGCCACTTAGAATGATGGAAAGAGCAATTAGGGTTTGAAAAATTATTATAACAGCTAATAGCAGGGATGAAGGAATCAGGACTCTGCCTAAAGCAGCTTCCAGTCATGTCGGCTTCAGTGTGGTTTGGGAGTCTGTGTGACCTCAACAGGCACAGCACCTTCACATAAATGTTGATGCATTGCCCCCCCCCCCCATGACCCTGTGCTTTGGGATGAGCCGAGAAAGGTGGAGAAGGCTGTTGTTTTGAACCTGCACCTATCCGGAGATGCAGAGTTTCACAAAGGGTGAGTTTAAAAAGATGCTTTGTTTCCCTACACACACACACAAAGGAGCCTGTGCCTCGTGATGGCTGTTGTTCCTTTGAAATCTCCACTTCTGCATTGAAAACACTGATTCCCGTTGTCTTCCACTGTACTTAAGAGCAAAGAACAGAGAGAATGGTGGGAAGACAATAGCATTGAACCTCGTTTTCCAGAGGTCTGCAGGAGCAACCGTGTCTACGCAGATGTAATTCCCATTTCCTTGCACTGAGGAGGGAGGGTTGGGGATGTCTTCATGGAGCTTTAATGAGCCAGCAGCAGGGAAGATGGCAAGAAAGACAGCAAAAGGGTCGGTGACGGAGTCAAGAAGGCATCCGCAGCCTGCCAGCCTGGCCATGGCACACTTTGGTGCTGGTGCCACCAGCAACTCCTTGGTGTGGTAGGACTTGGTGGGATCCTGGTCCTGGAGATGGGCAGAGGCAGAACAGGGGCACGAGTCAGGCTGCTGCACTGCACAGGGGTGCAAATTGGTGGGAGGAAATTTCCTTGAATGTAGGTGATGACTTTTAAAAGTGCTTTGTATCTCTCCCAAGTGAGTCTTCATATCCCATCATCCCCATCCATTATGGCCATACTGGTTCAGGATGGTGGGAGTTGTAGACATCTTGATTAGGCTGACCATCTGAAAAGGAGGACAGGGCTCATGTAACTTTAACAGTTGTAGAGAAAAGGGAATTTCAGCCAGTGTCATTTGTATGCAATTAGTTCCTGGTGAAATTCCCTCTTCATCACAACAGTGAAAGGTTCATGCACTATACTAGAGTGACCATATACAAAAGAAGGCAGGGCCCCTGCAACTTTAACTGTTATGATGAAGAGGGAATTTTACCAGGAACTAATTGCATACAAATGACACTGGCTGAAATTCCCTTTTCTCTACAACTGTTAAAGTTACATGAGCCCTGTCCTCCTTTTCATATGGTCAGCCTAAATGGTATCAGGTCAGAGGAGGCCAACTCATCAGATTCCAGAGGAAGGCATGGCTGGCTGGCTGGTTGGCAGAAACACTGAATAGGAGCACTCTTGGGGGTAAGAAATTTACTGCAACATTTGGTTGCAGGTCCCACTTGTCTTTCACAATACAGATATCATAGGTTGAACTTGCTTAGCCAAAAGTTGTATAACTTCCTAAAGAATCCTTCCCCGCATTATGAAAGTACACAATGCCCCCTGGTGGTATTGGAAGGGAACAGAACAAAACCCCACTACATTTCATCTGCTTGGAGTTGTCAATTATTTAGGAAAATTACAAGAAAACTAATGAGATTTTCCCTTCAGATCCAACTCTTCCCTGACCCCCAAGGCCTCTCCAAAGGCAAACAAGCCATAGGACCACTTCTCACTCACAAAAGTGACAAGCACTCCAGTCCTAAATAAACTCATTTGGAAGCAAGAGCCAATTCAAACATTCAGATACATAACATAGTCAGTCATCCATGTGATGTATCAAGATGCTCCATGGAAGACTGCCTGTCCAAAATCACACAAGTGACAAAATCTCATGTGGTACAGCCTTTTCACATGACTAGAAGCATTAAATGGAGAGAGAAAATGATGTTCTCTTACATGTTGGTATATGCACAGTTAGGGAAATCATAATGTAAGCTTGATCTAGAAAACATTCACACTTTGAAAGCTAGAAAACTTGGCACGAGCAGTGGATTTTAAGGAGGCTTCTTGGATAAAATAAATTACTCCACTTAGCAAATTATTACAGCTAGGTCCTTATTTAAAATGGGAGCACATGCCCACTTATCGGGATGTGTGAAATAACATACAGCCTGGTGTAGGCTGACCATATGAAAAGGAGGACATGGCTCATGTAACTTTAACAGTTGTAGAGAAAAGGGAATTTCAGCCAGTGTCATTTGTATGCAATTAGTTCCTGGTGAAATTCCCTCTTCATCACAGCTGTTAAAGTTGCAGGGGCCCTGCCTCCTTTTGTATATGGTCACTCTAGTATAGTGCCTGCAGCTTTAACTGTTGTGATGAAGAGGGAATTTCACCAGGAACTAATTGCATACAAATGACACTGGCTGAAATTCCCTTTTCTCTACAACTGTTAAAGTTACATGAGCCCTGTCCTCCTTTTCATATGGTCAGCCTAGCCTGGTGACATTCAGTTAGACAATTTCATAAACTTCTAAAATCAGGACCAACAGCCACACATGTTTCCAGCCCAGAAGCCTCAAATGGTTACAACAAAACCATTTCACGAGCGATAGAACCAAGCTACGAATTCTCCATTATTGTTACGGCAAAGAGCCACCCTGAAGGGGGAAAGAAGTTTGATAGAATTATAAACCGAATAAGGTCAGTGCTTGCAATAACACTGAGTAGGAGCAATTTAATAAGCACTGAAGGACGTTGAATCTGTGCCACACATAAATGGATAAGTGATTTATTGATTTAAAAAGCAAGCGGATTTAGACCACTCGTTGATCCATCCCAGAACAGTCGCTTGTACTTGCAATGTAGCTGCGAAAGACCTTTTAGAAGCAAGCGCGTCATTTGCTGGCATGATAAGCTAGAACTCTAGGGACAACAGAGCTTTACACACTAAATCAGGGGTGAGCAACTTGTGGCCATCCAGATGTTTGGGCCTACAACACCCATGATCCCATCAATTGGCTATATTGGCTAGGGCTGATGGGAGATGTGGCCTTCCAGATGTTTAGAAGTACAAGTTGCCCAGCCCTCCACTAGATAGGAAGTAGGCAGGCCCCAGCCATCACTATGGCCAACGGGAAAAACTCGGCAGCCAAGTATATTCTTTGCGATAACATTTTTTGAAGAGCCCATATATCCCACAGCCTTCTGATCTGCTCAGGGCCTCCACCCAGGGATTCGGTGACTATAACCTGAATCTACCCCAAGGGTTGCCATCCTCCATCATTTCCTCTCGTTTTCTCCTGCTGCACATGGTGTACCTTCCGTCCATCTTACCAGCAGCCTTTATTTTTGAGATTCCACCTCAGCAATGATGTCGATCAATCACGTTTCCTTGTGATAGACGAAGTAGCTCTGGTCTTGCTGCCCTTGTGTTCCTTTATGATGTAGGCCTTACAATTCCAGAATTAAGGATAAGAGTTCTCGTTCTATGAGCAGAACACTCCTAGGAATCGGAGTGGCTTATCCTCCTTCCTACTTTCATACCTCTTTCTCTCAGAAACTTTCAAAATGAGCCCTTCTGCATATACTTTGAGTAGGTTTACAACTATCAAGACGTTATGAGGAAACCAGAGTAGGCCAAAAACATTTTGCTGCCTGAGGCAAAGAACAAGATGGCAGCTCCACCCTGTTCCATATATAGAAGCCAACCAGACTGGTAGTTGACTCTTATTTCACTCCATGCCCCCCGTATTTGCCACCTGAGGCAGCTGCCTCATTTTGCCTACTCATAGGGCCAGCCCTGGGGGAAATATCAAGACAAGGCTAAAATCTTTTGGAAGGCTTTGGGGGAAAAGGACCAGACTATTTTGCCCCATGTTGCCCCATGTTTTCACTAATTGTGAATTTGGAGGATACAGAGAGTAAGGCTGTGCATCACTTCGGGTGGATCCTGAACCAGTATGAATCTGGATCAGAACCAGATCAGGCCAAAGTGGTCCAGAGTGGGTCAGATCGGGTCCAAAGCATTTTGCACCACTTTGGACTACTCCAGGTTGATGCCGGAAATGGCCCTTTACGGCTGTCATGGTTTGCAGCATTAGATCTAGGGAAAGATAGAGCCCTCATCTTCCTTAAAAATTGCAGCTCTCACGAAAGACAGACGGCAACCAGACAAGTCCCATGGGGGGCTAGGGCAGTGGCTCACAGTGTTCATGGGGCAAACGGGGGGAAGTCTAATGGACTCCCAGTCGGCCTCACGCCCACGAAACTGCAAAATCCGACACGCTTCAGATGTCTGAATCTCACTTCAGATGCAGATCCAAAGCTGATCAGACTAGACTCGAATTGGGTTGAGCCAGATCCAGGCGGATTCAGAAACTTTGAATTGGCCTCCAAAGTGGATTAGGGGGTCCCTGCACAACCCTAACACACACACACACACACACACACACACACACACACAGAGAGAGAGAGAGAGAGAGAGAATGGCCTGGTTCGCACATAACGCCAACCCATGCTTCGTTGTCTTACCCAGGTTTGTCTGGCAGACGACTGAACAGAGTGTAGTGTGTTTTCTTAATCCCTGGCTTGTTTGTTTCCCTCCTTCTTTGCCCTCTCCCTCCCTGACCAGATACAAAAGAGGGCAGGGCTCTTGCAGCTTTAACTGTTGTGATGAAGAGGGAATTTCACCAGGTGCTGCATGCCTACAAAAGACATCTGCTGAATTCCCTTTTCTATACAACTGTTAAAAATACAGGAGCCCTTTCCTCCTTTTCATATGGCCACCCTAGCCCTCACCCCCACAAAAGAGCGGATGCTTACCGAGAAAGAATTCTACCAAGCTAAGCACTATCACCACTGAGCCACATGCAGTGTCAAAGTGAGGTCCCAGCTGAGATTCAGCATAGGTGGAGCTCATGGAGAGCTGGCCATAGCCAAGGAACCAGTCCATGTTAGCTAGGGGCTGATGGGAGTTGTAGGCCAAAACATCTGATGGGCCACAAGTTGCCCACCTCTGGTCTAGGAGCTAAGAGCCTGACTACATGAAACATAGCCCAGCTCTGTTTTGCATAAGGCCTCAGTAGCTTTACCAACTCTTTGCCTTCCGCCACCCCTCCTTATTGACCTTTCCTTTCCTTGCATAAACTCCCCCTTTTTGGTAGTAGAGTTGCCATCTGTCCAAGAAATATATGGCCTTCCGGATTACTGGCTACTTGCCAGAAAATCAAGGGGGCAACCATCTCCATCTTAGGGAAGTAGAAAGACTTTTTGCTCCAGCCTCTGCCTCATGATCCACCAGAAACCACTGGGCTCAAACCTCATATCTGACCTAACCTGTTGAGCTTCACTTCTTCCATACCCAGGGGTGCCTTTGATCTCAAGGCTCCCAGAGGTACCATGGGACTGTGCCCCAAGGGTGTCCAGCAATTTTTAACATCAAACATTAGCCATCCAACCTGTTAGCAGACTTTGTTTTGCACCAAACGACCAACTGTGGGAAACTGAACACAAAGGGGTTGCTCCTATCCTGTTCTGAAGTTCCTTAAAGGTTACAAGGGAACCTAGTAGCTTCTGATGGCAGTTAGATCAAGGCAGGAAGAACATAGGACCTTGGATAGCTCCAAGTGGGTCGTGCTGGCTTGAACTCTCTCCATCTACAACAATAGGAGGCTGTTGTCTCAGCAGGGAGCAAAGGCCAACTGATGAAGACTGACAAGGCCACTGGTCGTGTGCTCAGCTCCACCCCTCCTAGAGGAGTTGACTGGATTGTTACAGAGATCTTGCCTGGGAGATAAAGGTTCTGCTGGGAACTCATCTTCTGAGCCGGAGGACAATCACAAAGTTGCATCCTCTGGCCCAGAGGGCCCTGAATAAACCATTGACTGTCCTAACCACAAAGAAGTTGCCAGTGTCTTGTTTTCATCAGAATCCGCTGCTGCACCCTGGAAGGTCTGAGGGCTGGGAGTCATGACAGCTCCTTATTTTGACCTTGAAAGCTGCAACTTTGCACTTTGGCCTTGCAAGCCTGTTGTTGTTGATGCTGTTTGTTTGTTTTCACTATTCTGTTCCCTGTTTCTGTCACCTCCTAACTAAACTATCCTTCAGGAACATACTTAAGCCTGGTTCTCCAACTTACCTCTTGCCCCTCAGTCAAGCACTTTGGCCTGACTATCTCACTGGAAAAAGATAGACTTCTCTGCTCTCCTCACAAGAAGCCCTGAATTTGAGAGATGCTGGTATTGGTTATGCACAGAACTAGTACTTGGCAGATGGCATTCCCATTGATATAAATCAGCACTGACATCAATGGGCGGACACTGGGTTAAATTAGCCATTGATCTGACTCAGCCTCTACAATAATCATGTCTGACAATAAGTAATCCCATTTTAACCATCAATTATCTGGTCTAATACACTAGACATTTCATTAAATATGTATAGACACAGCTTGTTGTTGCTAATTTTGCTGTCCAGTCTGCACTAATATTTAGCAATTATCAGACACTACACTAACTAATAATTAGATATTTGCAGGTAATTATTACAGGTAATAATTAATAACTCTATTATGTGTAACTAAAAGTTACAGGTAATAGTTAATAACTCTTAACTATAACCTGTAATTTAAATGACTTACAGATTCAGAAACATCCTTCTTGTTGTAGTTAAATGATCCAGAAATTCTGGGGAATCAGAATTTGTAAAAGGAAAAAAAGAAGAAAAAGAAACAATATTTCACAAAATACATATTCATGGAAGCACAGAACATTAGAAGCCTAGAAGTGCTTCCATGTCATTCGTCCAATGCACCGGCATTGTGTTGTCAAGCAGAGTGTGAAAGAGACCCATGACGCTCCTCATCAGAGTTTGTCCTCCAGAGGTGTGAGACTACAACTCCTATCATCCCCAGCCAACATGGCCAAGTTCTTGCTATTTATTTATTTAATTTCATTTCTATACTGCCCAATAGCCAAATTCTCTCTGAGCGGTTTACAACAGTTCATAAAATAATATACTACAATATCAAAATGCAGCATCAAAATGCAGCATAAATATTTACACATACAAAATTAAAAACAATGTAGATAGCTAAAAACTAATGATGTGCCAAAAATTTCACCCATTCCATTTTGGGGGGAGGGGATGGGATGAAAACTCAGGCGAAAGAGGCTGGGAAAGGTAAGAATTTTGGAGAATTTTCTCCTTGGGGAGGGGGACAGGTTTTCCACATACCTTTTTAAATAAAGCCAGTTGTTGAGGGGGGTCTTCTTTCTTTCTTATTTTTATTCTTTTTAAAACACCCCCACATTTTCAGGAGCCCAGGAGTGCTTATTGGATGCCTATTGGAGAGGGAGGGCTCACATGGTCTCTAACAGGCATTCACTCAGAACTGCTAGGCTTATCCAAATGCTGGAGGAAGGGGGCATTGCTGTTATTTTACAAAAAACTAAAAAAAAAAAAACAGGAAGAAGGGCCCTCAGCAACCAGATACACTTTAAAAAGGTATGTGGAAATCCTGTCCCGCCCTCCCCAAGGAGAAAATTCTTCAAATCCCCCCTCCCCCTGCAAAAGGTGCAGAAAAAACAATGCCTCTTTCGCAGGGAAAGACAACGTTCCCGAAAACAGGGGGCAGGTATAAAATAATAAAATATTAGACCTGTTTCGATGACTGGCATAAATGCCCCATCATATGCCACTAAATGCCATTAAATGTCTGGGAACAGAGGGCAGTCTTAGACCTGGTACTGAAAGGATGAGAGTGTTGGCACCAGATGGGCCTGAGCGGGGAGCTCAACGTCAGGAGGCCACCACTGAGAAGGCCCTCTCTTTTGTTGCCACCCTCCGAGCCTCCCTCAGAGGAGGCACTTGGAGCCCCCCCCCAACAGATGTTGATTGTAGTTGTCCAGGTATGTTGACCTAAGCATAGGCAAAGGGCTTTTAAACCCTCACCCTTCCAATGTGAAGGCTCCGCCAAGTCCTCCATTTATACATTTCAGCTGCCAACTCCCATGTCCAAGCTGAACATGAGTCTAGCTTGGGCTCCCATGTCCAAGCTAGAACATGATTAAACTTAGGCAGAAGCGATTAAGCATCCTGTTGGGTTCCTGATGGTGCAATAAACAAAGTAACCAGAGCAGGGCACTCTAGGGATCATTTGTTTTCATAGCTAATATTGGGTTGGATTCATTGTAGCCCTTAATGGAGTTCTGCTTGTGCTGGAGGAAAGGGGCAGGGAAGGAAAGACAATCCTCTCTGTAATTTCTGGAGGACCCCTTAGAGCAGCATGACAACGCAGGGGGCTGCAGAAAGAACAGACAATTGGCAAAGCTTGGCTCCACATCCCTTTCCTCCAGCAATGAGCCTCCACTGGATCCTGGTGCCTTCTGTGAATAGAAAGAGCCCCTCTGTACATGGAGTGACCCAGTCAAATTTTAAGACTTTGTTGATCTTAATAATGTATTAAATTTATATACTTTTAATCAGTTTATGTATTTTATTGTTGGTATTGATGTTGTTCCCATCTCAATCCGGAGGGAGAGGCAGGTAAGAATTATTATTATTATTATTATTATTATTATTATTATTATTATCTGGATCCAACCCATTATTTTCTACCAAAGAGATAAACAGGCCAACTTGCTACTGAACATTTTAAGCAAAATATAATAAAGAAACCATTTCTCTTGAGATGCAGGATAAATAACAAAGCTGCAAGGTGATTTATTTAGCTTGAATTCTGCATGCGTCATGTAAAATGCCACGGAAAGTTATGGCACTGCTGTTTTATTACAGCAATTTGTAGCTGCCAAGGCTAGCACTAGTCTCTAGGTGGTCAAGCATACAGCTACAACCATATATATTTATATAGTTGTTTTCCATATAAATCATTGCTGATATTGTGGTCATGGCATATTTAAACTGAAAGCATACTTTTCAAAATGCAGGAACTATCGCCCAATTAATCACAAAATGTTTGTTGCTATCAAAAAATAGCTAGGGAAAATTCAGGTAGTTCACAGTGAAATTGGCCTAGAGAGAGATTATATAACTTTCTACACAAGGCATTTATTGTGTGCTCATGATTCCTCACTTACAGTAGTTTGCGGATCCTTTACATGACGTTGCCATCTTCCAGGGCCTCTCCCATGCTTTGCAACCATTTTATTGGGGAGGGGGTTCTAATGCGGAAAGTCTAGTAGTATTTGTGAATGGCAGGATAAAGCCCAGTGTAATTCTGCAATTCTGCTATACCACATCGCACCTAGAGCTCGTGTAATGAAACATAAGGAAAGGAAGAGAAAGAACACGTGGCTAAACTGAGGACTAGGTCCTAGGGTGACCAGATAAAATCCAGGTCAGGGCTCATGTAACTTTAACAGTTGTAGAGAAAAGGGAATTTCAGCTAGTGTCATTTGTATGCAATTAGTTCCTGGTGAAATTCCCTCTTCATCACAACAGTTAAAGTTGCAGGGGCCCTGCCTTCTTTTGTATATGGTCACTCTAGTATAGTGCATGCACCTTTCCAGCGAGTGCTGGAAAGAGAGTGTTTAGTAGTTGGGATATAGCCTGTGGAGTAGACAGGAGGCTGAGTTTCTGCAGCTGGCTAGCAAAAATAGCCTGGGGGCTCTATGGACATGCTGTTTGTATCTGGTCAAGAGGGCTGGGCTCCTGCAGCCTTAACTGTTGTGATGAAGAGGGAATTTCTCCAGGTGCTGCATGCATACAAATGACACCTGCTGAAATTCCCTTTTCTATATAACTGTTAAAGATACAGGAGCCTTGTCCTCCTTTCCGTATGGTCACCCAAAGTTTTGGAGAAGATCTTAGGGACTGCATTTCAGTGGTGGGTGGAGTCAAAGGCAAAAGGGGCAAGGCTAAAGGGGAAGGGGCGGGGACAGAAGTACCAAAAATACCAGCATAGTTTAGTTTAAAGCTCTTACTGCAGAGGCATTTCAAACTTTTTCACAACCGCTTGGAAACCACTCAAGAACTGATGCTCAGGGAGAAACGGTGGAGCTAGGGGAAGGGGTGTAGCCATCTAGGGAGCTCTAAAGGGCCACATCAGGACCATAGGCAAGTTGGATTTGGCCCCTGGGCCTGAGGTTCAACACCCCAGTGTTAATGTAGGCTGACCATATGAAAAGGAGGACAGGGCTCATGTAACTTTAACAGTTGAAGAGAAAAGGGAATTTCAGCCAGTGTCATTTGTATGCAATTAGTTCCTGGTGAAATTCCCTCTTCATCACAACAGTTAAAGGTGCAGGCACTATACTAGAGTGACCATATACAAAAGAAGGCAGGACCCCTGCAACTGTAAGTGTTGTGATGAAGAGGGAATTTCACCAGGAACTAATTGTATACAAATGACACTGGCTGAAATTCCTTTTTCTCTACAACTGTTAAAATTACATGAGCCCTGTCCTCTTTTTCATATGGTCTGCCTAGTTAATGTTTAGCACACGGCTCCATTCAAAGGAGTTCTGAAAGTTCCTATGCAGGAAAGTGAGGCATATGAAACAATATAATCCTTACTACCGTATCCATGCCACTTTCAGTCTATCGCTTATTGGCATCGCAGCCAAATCAAATTCTCCATCAACCCAGATGCCTAATTTATGTTCCAGCTCTGTCTCTTTTGTCAAGCAGTCATGAAGGCACTGGTCTGGAACTCAGAATAAGTGGATCTTATTAGCCTAAACGTCGTTATAGTTAGCAGTGCCACTTGCTCATCAAAGCATAGGAGACATGTTTTTAAAAAATGGCAGCAAGGAAGATACCGATGATAGGGAGAAACAGGGCTGTCAGTTCTAGGGGGTGGGAACGGTGCAGCTTTAGTGGACTCCTAAGCTCACGGAGAGCTTCACATTCTCCAAATATGTGGCCATGGTTAAGTTGATGAGTATGGTGCATGGTTTCAGAACATGGGGCATGAGCTTCCCCTAGGTCTGAGGCCCTGAGGAATGTAGGCAGCTGCAGATGGTTGACTGGTCCATGTAGTTCAATATCATCTACAGGAGGGTATGAAGCCTCATTCAGCTTGAGGACCAAATTCTGTTTTAGAGAAGTTCTCAGGGCTGCATTACAGTGGTGATGGGGCTGAAGGCAAAAGGGGACCGGGACAAAAATTGCTGAATATTTTTATTTAACGTTTTTACCAGAACTAAGCCTTAGGAGAGCCATTTTAACCTTCCCATCCATTGGTGCTCAGGGGGTGTGGTGATCTAGAGAACCCCAGGTGGGGCAGATTGGGACCCCGGCCGGGCCTTACCATGATGCAGAGTGAGGCAGTTGCCTCAGGGAGCAAATTTTGGGTGTCATAAAAGTGCAGCAAATTATTAATTATTTCCTGTGTTGTTGTTGTATTCCTACTGCCATGCAGGGAGGAGAGTTGCTTATGGCATTTTCTGCCACATGTATCAGAACAATTTAGCTAATTTTGACTGCTATGCACCTTGGCTTGTGGGGGGGGGCACCATTTGCTGCACTGCCTCAGGCAGCAAAATGTCTTGGGCCTGGCCTGGCCTGGCCTGAAATTCTGTACCCCTAGTCTGCACTGACTAACAGCAGCTCTTCCAGAGTTTCAGATAAAGAGCGTCATCACACGGGAGGTTTAATGCACATTTACCGTGACTTTGATCCACTTTTTCAGCGCTGGATTGGCAGGACGTCGTCCCCGTCTTGCTGTTCTCTCGCCCTGAGCGAGTCCAGCCCTGAAAACGTGGATTAAAGTCACGGTAAATGTGCATTAAACCTCCTGTGTGATGATGCTCAAAGAGTCTTTCCCAACCCTACCTGCAAAACAGGTGCTCTACCATTGAGCTAAGACCTTTCCCCTGACATTGTGGAGGGCTGCATTTAAGGGGAGATGTGTGCACCCAAAGCATCCACTACATTCTGCATCTACCCCACTCCTCTCTTCTACACAATTATTACGCAACCCAATCAAGCCTGATCTCAGTTGCATTGGTCTACTACCCTTACACTTTCCTGCATCCTACTTGTGCTTCAGGGCTACAGCTCGACAAACCCACTACACAAGCCTTTCCCCAAGCTGGCACTCTCCAGATGATGGACTACAACTCCTATCATTAATCAAGGCCACTCGATGGGTTAGTCTAGTGCTGTTGGGCACTAAACAGTGGAGGCTGGTGACTCTGATTTTGGTGGGGCTGTGAATCCATTCTGGGTTTCAATCAGAACCAGCAAGTACCCTAAAGGAGCTCTCCAGGGTGCTGAACCCAGTTCTGGCTGGTTCTAACTGGAACCCAGAATGGATTGCAGGGATGGGGAAGGTAATGGAAGGAAGGTGGGATGCTTAAGGAGGCAAAAGATAGAATGAACCCTGACAAGCAGTCTTTCTCAACCTGGTGTCCCCCAGATGTGGTGGACTACAACTCCCATCATTCTCATCCAGGATATTCATACAGGCTGAGAATGATGGGAATTGCAATCCAATACATCTGGAGGGCACCAGGTTAGGGAAGGACAAATATTCTGAGCTGGTGGTGGGAGTTGCCATATCCATTTAGACCCCATACCTCCCCCCAAAACATCCAAACATTGATGTCATTTGTGTGCTTTTTAAAATTCTGCCTCTGCATTTATTTATTTTAACAAATCATCTGTCTGGTTAACGTCTGGTGGCTACTGCACAAGTTAATCCATACAAACTTCCAAGTTGGAGAATGTTAATGGTGCTTAAGTTGAATTGAAATCGGTAGGATAGGAGAGCCGCAGCGAACTTCAGTCCCATTGAGTTTCAGTGAAGTGGCCGAGGGAACCTTTGTAGGCAGAATGATCCATGAAACGGGTGCCAACATTAAAAAGACAATGGCAGTGCATGTATGGGAGGCCAGACTTGGGCCCTCCTCTCCAGTCCAAGGCTTCCAGGTGCCTTCCCCTAATGCAGGCTTCCCAGCCTGGTGTTCTCCAGATGTTTTGGACTTCAACTCTCCTCAGCTCCAGCCAGCCTGACTAACTTACAAGAATTATGAAACTTGCAGTCCAAAATATCTGGAGGTTGTCCTAGTGTAAGAGCACTCATGAAACAGAAGGAAATTGTTTCTTTCTTTCTTTCTTTCTTTCTTTCTTTCTTTCTTTCTTTCAAAGCAGAAGAATTTTCCGCAAAGAAAAGCTCACTCGTAAATCTATATTTGTATATTTAGGATGTTGCTCATTTCTTCTTCTTCTTCTTCTTCTTCTTCTTCTTCTTCTTCTCCTCCTCCTCCTCCTCCTCCTCCTCACAGAATGCACTTTAAAAAACACTTCAGGCTTAACATTCCTTATAAGACATCCAGGAGCAGCAATGCATTTTAAACAATCTAAACCCTGAGTTGGAGCTAAATGCTAAATGCCTTGATCCATCTCTGTTTATTTTGATAAGCAGTGAGCAAGCAGAAAATCTTGCCGCCAAATTGATGTGCCTGAAAGACTGCTGGCAGGCCATCCATCAGGCCAGTATTGATTAGTGCCTGTGCAGCATCCATTTTGCACAGTAAGCCTTTATTCTTTACCCTGAGAAATCCTCCTGGAGATGTAAATAGGCTGTAGGTGTCTTTTGTATGCCATAGGTAGGACCGAGTCAGAAGTGAGACTAATAACAGAGGAAGGAGAAAGGAGAGCAGACAATAGGCAGAGCATTAACTTTATAATCACATAAAACACATACAGACACATTGTGTATGGCTTCTGGGTTTCCTCTCTTTTGTAATATTGTCTGAGAGCACTAGAGTGACTAGAACTGGGGCTTGTCTATATGCTCTAAATACCTCATCGTGGCTGCGCAGTTGTGCCCCATTGTTTATATGATGCAGCCACCAACTCGCAGCCACATTGGGCTTTTCCCTGTGAAGCTGCGCTTTTTCTAAGTGTCAATTTACCGAAACTTTTTCCATTGCTCCGATGTCATCACAGTTGTTTCTGTCAGTGGTGGCTTCAATTCAGGTATAGAAAATGGCCTTACCAGGGGCAGATCCCAGAGCAGGGTAGACGTGGGAATGCAGGCAGAGGGCGGGCTCAACAAGCCTCAGAATGGCTGCCATGGTAATGTAAAAGTTGGAGAACAAAAGTAAAGACAACTAATATAAGGAATGCTGCTACAGCTTTCAAAGTTGCACAGAGTTGCCATAAAAAATGGTTTTTTGCAGTTTCCCCGATCCCTCAATACTTACTCCCCATTCCTGCCATCCAACAACAGATTTTTCCAAGACTGGATAGCCGGCGTTCACTCCTGCCATGTAACTCTTTTGATTCTGCTTCGCAGCAGCGATGCTGCAGAGCTTGAGGGAAATCAGGAGCTGAAGCAGAGTTGTATAGATATGGCCCAGGGGTCGGGAACATGCTGCCTTTGGGCACCAGTGAGCTCCTAGACTCCTTTATTGATGATGTGAAAGAGAGAGGGGGGAGAGAGGGGGGAGCGGGTGTCTATCAGTGATGAGCCAGGGCGAGAGAGAGAAAGAGAAGGGGGAACGTGTTCACTGTCAGGGGGGAGGGAAGAGAAAAAGCTTGCCTTCTGTGAAATAGGTTTCTGTTGGCACTGAAAACTGCGGGGTCAAAGGAGTTGTTTTTTGTATTCATCTTGCACTCAATCGTTGGGGCAGGTTGCTTGGCCTTCGTGACTAGCCACTCCTGTCATACCAGCCATTTTGGTGGCGACAGCTTTGTGCACGAATTGTTTTAATCCGAACTTAGTCATAGTTAGAGAAGACCCACTGAAATCAATGGAACTTAAGTTAATCTTGAGTAACTTAAGTCTCATTGAATTAATTGGGTCTGCTCTAACTATTAACTCCCATCTCATTGATGTCAATGGGTCTATCCTTAACTATTATCTTAAGTTCCATTGATTTCAGTGCACCCAAGATGCTTCCACACTCCTGTTAAAATGTACGGGTCCCTCCCTCCCCATCCTTCCCTCTCCCTGAACTATCAGTCTTTGGTTTAGTGCAAGTCAAAAATTCACTGCAGAGTTGAGCTGATGAATTCCACTGACATAAGACCTGGCCAGACAGGAGTTAGACTGAAGCCCCCATTAAGTTTAAGCTCATTACATTTCTGGCAGCCAAAGGACAGAGCAGAAATGACAGATGATAAAACATTTTGTATTTGTTTATTTTGGTAGTTGAATATGCGATCTGCATTAAAAAAGAGAGAGGGAGACTGCCGTACAAACTTATCAAAATAAAATGTGTACCCATGAGAAGAGGAGCTAAAATAGACTTCTAGCAAAACCACAGCTGCTGACAATGCTTAATATTTATGTAGCAATTGTTGACTGTTCAAAACACTTCATATATGATCTCATCCTTTCAATGAACCTGTCAGGTAGGCTATCATTATCCCCAGGGCCAGCTCGAGGTTGTGCAGGGCCCGTGGGCAAGACACTCGTAGTGGGGGCCCTCTGTCAGGGAGCCTCCCTTCTCAAGAGCTGCAATTGCTCCTCCTTTTTGTCATCGTTGTTCCCACTTGCTTGCTTGACAGGCAAACAGCCAGCCAGTGAGCCAGCAGGCAGTGGTATCTGCTGATCCTCCTTCTCACCACCACTGTGGTCTGGGCCAGAGTGGGAGGCAGGTGAACAAGCAGGTTTCATTGGTGCAAAGGAGGAGCAACTGCAGGATACTATTTACCTGCTGGGGTGTAGACCCTTGGAAAGTGTCCAACCATTGATGCCAGCCCTGATTGTCCCCATATGGCGAACAGGCTGGGGATTGGGGAGAGGGAGGCTCTGAGACTGATGGGATGGTGGTTTACTATATCTGACCCCAGGCTAGTGCATTCATGGCTGAGATGGAATTTGAATGGGGACTTTCCAGCTCCTACTCTTAAGCAGGAGGTGGGCAACCTGTGATAGTCTGGATGTTGTTGAACTGAAATTCCCATTATTCCTCAGCATTGAAGATGGATTGTACATGCTGAGAAGTGTCTATACAGTGCAGCTTTTGCTACAGATTCCCCACAAAACCTGCAGCATCGCTATTGTGAAGCGGCAACAATAGGGTTACATGGCAGGAGTGAGTCCGGGGCTATCCAGCCAGGTAAATTCACAGCGACGTTGTCACATGGCGGTAATGCGCAGCAAATATCAAGTGACTGAAAACCTACAAAACCATGTTTGTTCGTTTTCTGGCAACTCTGCGTAGCGTTGTAGTTTTGAAAGCCTGCAACTGCGCATCTACGCTGCTCGAATTCATTGAATTTATGTGTTATACATAATACCTGTCCTTACTTTCATTCTAGAATGAGACTTCAATATTGCCATGGTGGCCATTACTAAACACTCACCTGGAGTCCACCCACTGCCCTATATTCTTGCTCCAACCCTGCACTGGAATCCACCCCCCAACAACACCCACTCTCTTAATCCGAACTGAAGCCACCACTGACACATGCACAAAGAACCATGGTGACATCGGAGCAATGTTAAAAGTCACAGTAAAACGAGACATCGAAAATGCACATCCTCACAGGGAATAATACAATGGCTCAATTCGGACAACACAATAAACAACTGGTGTGGGGGAAACAATCGTCAGTTGTTTTGACTATTGTGTCATTCTAATGCTGCCATAGTCAACTCAGCACTGATCCTAATCCACACCACAGTTGATTATTTATTACCATGTTGTTTGGGGAATACCCCCTAGGGTTAGGGTTAGTCAACCCACCATTGACTATCGTGTCGTCTGAATTTAGCCAATATGTCTGCAAATTGGCGGCTGCATCATCTAAACAACAGAGTGCAACTGCACAGCCATGACCAAGTATATACAGCATATAGACAAGCCCAAGATGTTAGTTGGCTTGACAGGTGCTTAGGCGTCACAAATTGCTGGGGAGCTGCCCAGTGTCCTTCACTTAACCAGTGTCCTTCAAGTAATCAAGGATGACACTTGGGTTAGGGAGCTGCCCAATGTCCATCACTTAATTAGTGAAAACACCTGGATGTGCCTGGTAAACTGTCAAGTGACTGTAATCTACGCATGTAACCGGAATAATCTCTAAAACCTGTGAGAATGTTGAGTCATACCACGTCTATATAAACCCTGGATATAGCCTCTGAGTCCCATTGGTGGACCCAGTTGCTGCAGTGTGTGCCCTGAGCCCTGGCCAAGGAGCTTGTCCATTGCTGCAAACTTCAGGGGCTTCCCAGCAACAGAAGGGACATGTAAGGCAATTAATCCTCTTTACTGTACCTTTCCTGTGACTGTGCGCAATTGCTTCATGCAGATCGGCACCTGTAAAATGCATTAACTTGTGCTCACAATACCTATGTGGACTAGGGCTGATGGGAATTGCAGTCCAACAACATCTGGAGGGCCACAAGTTGCCCACTCCTGCTTTAGGGACTACACTACAACCTCTATATGTTAGCATCACGAAACCCCTGAACACACACATCACACAGAACGCATGCATTTGTCCAGCTCTAAGTTGGATGCATCAAAACAGGCAGCCATTTGTGGCAAAATAAGGCCGGACGTGATTGGCATTGTTCGCTGTGTGCAGCCACCGGAGCTCCTTGGCCCTCAGCCATCCTGCCTGCACCAGAAATCATTCCGATCAGGTACTGAGTATCGGTTTGTGCTGCGCCAATTCCACTGTCTGATCTCTCGTGAAGGTCACATCAGTCCGTGAGTGATGTGTTTAATAACTGCTGGAGCATATACGATGCAGGTCTTGTTCGGGAGGGAATCCGCTGTACTCCACTGTCTGCTGTGACAGGAACAAGGTAGAAGGAGCTGTTGATGATGTTGACACACCGATGTTGTTGATGGGAGCCCGGAGTTCACTCTGAGGATGGGGAATGAAGTATTGATGAGGTGTATCAAGTTCATGCGCCAGCCTTGTGAACCGGAGGTCTGGGAACAAGCTGGGGGTGGAGTTTGGGGCTCAACTGCTCACCTGTTGTTGCTAGGCCTGCCAATAAAAAGAGACCAGCTTGTTTTTCTCTTTCCTGCTTCAGGCCAGTTACCAGAAGAGCAAGGGGTACGGCCATTTCTTCTTCTTCTTCTTCTTCTTCTTCTTCTTCTTCTTCTTCTTCCTCCTCCTCCTCCTCCTCCTCCCCACAGTTATCCCCCCCTTTAACTGTACACCTAGGGATAGGGAGAAATTACTTCAGTTCACATTTCACTGCAAACGTACCCAATTTCGCACTTTCAACCACAATGTGGACGGAAGCTCCGCTTCAAAATCCGCGCGTCTCTGAATTTTGCAACCGAGACCTCCAATCAAAAATGCATATAAAAATGTGGCTATCAGGGGAAATGATGTTCAAAAATGCATTGTATTAGGGAAATTGCAAAAAAAATGTGTTTATTAAACAATAATGCCTAGAGAAATGTTAGGAGAAATATTCACAAAAAGGCATATGAATTGCCGTGCAAACTTTAAAAGGGGGTATCTGAATATTTGGGATGAACCAAACTTAAGATTGGAGAAATTCACAAAGTCTGAGAAAACCTGAACTTAAGACTGGAAAAATGAGAAACTAAAATTGACAGTTTTCCCATCACTATGTACATCTGAAATAAATATAGGGTGATCATATGAAAAGGAGGACAGGGCTCCTGTATCTTTAATGGTTGTATAGAAAAGGGAATTTCAGCCGGTGTCATTTGTATGCAATTAGTTCCTGGTGAAATTCCCTCTTCATCACAACAGTTAAAGCTGCAGGAGCCTTGGACTCTTTTGTATGTGGTCACTCTAGCTATACTCCTGCAGCTTTAACTGTTGTGATGAAGTGGGAATTTCAGTAGGTGCTGCATGTATACAAAAGACACCTGCTAAAATTCTCTTTTCTATACAACTACTGAAGATACAGGAGCCCTCCTTTCCATATGGTCACCCTATTCAATGAATAGTCAGGTTTTGCCAACAGACCCAACTAAAAGTATCCAGCAAAAGTCCTCTGGCTTCAACACTGGAGCTGCTTCCGACTATATTGTATCCCAGGGGGTGTAGTGATCAATATTGCACTTATACCAGAGAGAGAGATCTAGGTTCAAATGATGCTCAGCCACAAAGCTTGCTACGTGATCTTGGGCCTGTCACCATCTCTTAGCCTGCCAACCTACTTCACAAGCTTTGTTGTGTGGGTAAAAGGGGTATCAATACCTGATGAAACGCCTCTCCCGACATGAACCTACCCGTACACTACAATCTACATCTAAGGTCCTCCTCCAGTTGCCTACTCCGAGGGAAGCACGGTGGCAACAAGGGAGAGGGCCTTTTCAGTGGTGGCCCCCCAATTGTGGAATGATCTCCCCGACGAGGCTCACCTGGCGCCAACATTGTTATCTTTTTGGCGCCAGGTCAAGACTTTCCTCTTCTCCCAGGCATTTAACAGCATATGATGAGGGTTTTGTGTTTTTGTGTTGTTGTTGTGCTTTGACCCAGAAGGATATTGTAATTTTAACTTGTTTTTATGCTTTATGGTTTTTAAATTTTGTATATCGGGGTTTTTAATGTTCAATGTTTTTAATTTTTGTAAACCGCCCAGAGAGCTTCAGCTATGGGGCGGTATATAAATGGAATAAAATAAATAAATAAATAAATAAATAAATAAATAAATAAAATATGTCCATTGCTGTGCACTCTTTGGAGGAAGAGCAGAATAAAAATGCAATTCAATCCAATTTGCGTTTGATATGCACTGGAGTGGGAGCGACTGGCTGAAATTTTGTCAGTCAGGCAAAGTGTTCTTGCCTGAAAATGTAGAATTCATAGAATAACTTTTGGCCATTCTCTGCTGTGTGACTTTCTGCTCAAGAGGCTTTTATCATACCTTTGGAAATATCTTAATCATTCTAGTTTTGTGTCCCCTCCCCCCGCCCTTAATCTGGGCATTTCGGTTCTTAATGATGTTGGTGTTATTACATTTATCTGTAAATTATGCATGGAGCCTTTCAAAAATGGTAACGGAGGAACTTGAATATTTCATACAGCCTAAATGTTTCATGCCTGCTTACAAAGTCAAATTAATTGGCAAACTCAGTTGCCTGACGGATGCAGTGCACCAGTGCAGGGTAACAGCCTTTGCTGAGTTTGCATCAGCCATGTTTTGCTTTGCTCCTTTTCCCACAGGAAGAGATCAGAAGGAGAGGGCCATCAGTTCCTTATCCATGGACTCAATGGATGGAATCGCACGGACGCAGTGGCCTAAACGGCCCCTTCAAATGCTATGATTCTATGCCCCCCACCCTTCAGAAGTCAAGGGTCCATTTCCTGGAAGGAAAGGTAGAGGAGAGGCAGAAAACAGACACCCCCAATGGGAAAACACAATAGTGACCATATGAAAAGGAGGACAGGGCTCATGTAACTTTAACAGTTGTAGAGAAAAGGGAATTTCAGCCAGTGTCATTTGTATGCAATTAGTTCCTGGTGAAATTCCCTCTTCATCACCACAGTTAAAGTTGCAGGGGCCCTGCCTTCTTTTGTATATGGTCACTCTAGTGTAGTGCCTGCAACTTTAACTGTTGTGATGAGGAGGGAATTTCACCAGGAACCAATTGCATACAAATGATACTGGCTGAAATTCTCTTTTCCCTACAACTGTTAAAGTTACATGAGCCCTGTCCTCCTTTTCATATGGTCAGCTTAAGTAACAGCACAATCCTCACCATCTTTATTTAGAAGTAAGCCCCACTATTTTAAAGATGACTAAAAAAAAGCAATTTTAAGCGGAGTTGTAAGGGTGGACTTACCTCTTCCCTTGCCACATGGTTTGTTTTATTTTATGTCCCCTCAACCTCTGGTTCCAATGGGGGACAGTTCTTTATGCCAGCTCCAAGCTGGCATACAGGTGTGGCGGAAGAAATCGTGAGGCCTCTCCGCCAGATGAAAGGGACCTGAACCCACAGCTCCAAACCTGCCTCCCCATCCCTACAATGCCCATTTCGGGTCCTTGTGCTGCCTATTGATGGGAGGAAGACCACTGGTGATAGATTTATGTTCATGTAGCTTTCTGTGGGTGAAACTAGGGCCTCCACAGTCCTAACACCACCACAATCCTAACCTTTCTTAGATGACCATTTGATGGGGCTATGATTGCTCTGCACCTTTCAAATAGGCATGCAAAAGATAACAGCCAAATTTCCTGCAATTTCCTATTGGCTGCAAGCCTGTGCATTCCTACATGAAACGTTTTTAGGGAAGGACCATAACGCAGTGGCTTTGGATGCAGAAAGTCTCGGGTTGAATTCATAGAAGGTCCACTTAAGAGGATCAAGGAGCCTTTTCAGCCTGAAAGCCTAGAAAGCGGCTGCCACCCAGAGTAGATAATACTGGACATACTAGATGGACATGAAGTGTGACCTGGTAGAAGGCCATTTCTAGAAGGTGATGGGGATTTTTTGGGTGGGAACCCCTCCCCCACCATCGTATCATGCATGTCCATAGTGTTCCCACCTGATCCCTCAGTTCCTGTTCAACCGCCATTGGTTTCACCTCGTCGGAGCTTCGCTGGTCGTTTTAGACTATATTTCAGCTGAAGAATTTCTTTCTTCTTATTCATCTTATTCTTCTCCTAACAAAAAAAGTACTCCTTATTCTTCCTTTTCTTCTTCGTTACTCTCTCCGTGCACATGGCCCTGAAGGCCCTGGTTACCAGATGCGTCAAGTGTGGCGCTAAATTGCCACCTTCCGACGGTCACTCTCTCTGTTTATTGTGCCTCGGAGAATCGCACGTCGTCGAGACCTGCGAGTATTTCGAAGCAGGCCAGAAAGAATAGGGCAGATAGACTAAAATCTATTCTCTGGCAAAGGGCCTTACAGGCGGTGGACAAACGGCCAACCACCATGGAGAATCTGGTCCCTTTGACTTCTCAAATGTCGGGGCATGACCAACCAAGTGCAGTTCTCTCACTCACGCTAATGGTTGTTCAGAAAATATCTAAACGAGTGAAGAAGCCCAAAACTTCGGCTGACTCAGCTCCCATAAAAAAGAAACCTAAGTCTAAACATCCTACTATAGATGTTGTGATACCACCTCCTCCGCCACACTGGATTCCCCCATATGTATAGTGATCGGCTCACCGCTGCCGCCGCTAGTGATTGAACCGATTTCGGCAGCGTCGGAGGGAGAAATCAGAGAACTCTCACCACCACCACCTGCAGAGTGTTCCAGGGAGTGTTTGATGCCGATACCGACAGATACACAAACTCTGTTGCCTCGGTACCGGAACCGCCCCTCGCCTCCTCGAAGTCAAAGGGTGAGCCCTCATGTCTGATCTCGCTCTCGATCCCGTATTAGGGAACGGAGCTTCTATATCTGCTCCCATTCTTTATCTGCTTTGTCTGATGAGATTCGTGGATTACTATTCAGGAACCAGATCATAGCTCATATAAACTGGACTAGTGGGCAAGGAAAGAAGCCATACTGATTGATTCAAAAGATGCTGCCAATTAATTGGGTAGCAGATTTTAATATTTTAAAATTATTTTTTAGTGCTAGCGCATCCCAAAATTGTTAAGTGGTAAAAGAGGCAGCATTCTCACCTTCACTTACCCAAAATGGAAATACATCTAAGATGGTGCCTGCTGCCACATAAATGGAGCCCTGATCTAGTTCATCCTGTCATCTCTGCACTGACTGGAAACAGCTCCAGGTTTTTAGACAGGCATCTTTCCCATCTCTACCTGGAGGTGCTAAGGATTGAAGCTACCACTGAGTCACAGCCCTTCCCCACTTCCTTTGTATCTCAGCCTCTAGGAGTGCCACCTGACAGGGCTGGCCCACCGATGAGTCAGGGTGAATCCCAACTTAAGGCGGCAGATTCAGAAGGGTGGCTGATTGCGTCCCTCCACCCCCCACCAGGAGGGCTGCATGCCCCTCTGCTACTGGGAGACAAACACGCAGACTGACGCTGCCCTATTTCTCATTCTGAGGATGACTTAGAGTGAGGCATGTGGCATGGGCAGAGAGCCCCAAAGGCCACTTTTCCATGGCCACAGCAGGAGAGTAGCTGGCATAGCTCTCCAGAGCAGCCACTCCCCACCTTATGCCTTAATCCTAGAACCTCAGTGTAACGAAAGGGAGGTGGACGGCCATTCAGGAAAGCCATGCCAGCCCATTTTCATGCTGCGGCAAATGCCGCAGCAAGAGAGCGCATTAGCTCAGCTCTCCAGAGCAGCAAGTTGATGCCTTGAGTGAGGCATCAGCCCACCCAGTGCTCCAGAGAGCCATGGCGACTTTTCTTCCACGGCACCTGGCACCACTGTTCCGAGTGATGTCTGCACAACACCTAGAAGGCTAAGCATCAGGCAGCCGGGTGGATGCTATAGGAAGCCCTGCCAGCTGCTTCCCCCAAAGCTAAAATGCCTCACTGTGAGGGCTTCTTCTTCATAGTGAGGCATGCCTGGAAGATGCCTTGGAGATCACCTGAGCAGCTCCTGCACAGATCATGTCAGCAAATCTTGTCCCCAATCTACACCTGTGCACTGTTACTACCTGTACAGTCCCTGCACATGTACAAAGTGCTTGCATGTAGGCTGTGTAAGTTGCCCCCACCTTCATAGATAGAACATTTGGCAGTAAAGCAAGCTCATCTCATGCAGCTACTCGCCTTTGATTAAGGAAGATTCACAGTAGAACATTTCCTAAAGTTCTATTTCATGAAGATGTGTTAAGTCTGAATACTCAACCACAGACATTTTCAAAAATTTAAATTCTTCCGACATTATTGGAGATCTGCTCTTTTTGCATTATTGTTTTGCTGTCTAACTTGTGAGCCTCTATATTTTGTTGGAATCCAAAGTTCCATTGTCTCCAGCCACGGTAACACTGGCTGGAACTGAGAGGGGCTGAAGTCCAACAAGATATGAAGGGCCACAGGTTCCCCATCCCTGTGTGGTCTAAAATGACACCATTTTAATCTGGCTCATGCCGGGCCTTTATGTAGTGCAAGGATTTTAAGGTTACGTTTTGCCTAGAGCACCAAGATGTCTAAGTCAGCCTGGAACAAACAGTCCATATCCTTTCAACAAGCTTTGGTCAGATTATCAACCATCTTCCTTCTTGCCTCTCTCATTCTTGGTCAAAAGCCACCTTCTCCAACCTGGCACCGTCCAGATGTGTTGGACCAAATTTCTGGAGGATAAGACTCAAATTCCTAGAGGAGAAGGCTACCAATGGCTACTAGTCCTGATGGCTATATGCTACCTCCAGAATCAGAGGCAGTATGCCTGTATACACCAGTTGCTGGGGAACATGGGAAAGAATGTTCTGTTGCATTCATGTCCTGCTTGTGAGTTTCCCATGGGCAGCTGGTTTGCCATTGTGTGAACAGAATGCTGGACTAGATAGACCTTGGTCTGATCCAGCATGGCTCTTCTTAGGTTCTTATGCTCTTATTACAATTCCCATCACAAGTGGCTAATGGCTGTGCTGGTTGGGGATGATGGGAATTTTAGTCCAACCCATTTGAAAGGCATCAGGCTGGTCAAAAGGATAGTTGCCAAGCCTGCTCCTTCAAGCCCTCTCATCAACCCTGGTTTTACACAAACTACAGTTTCTCATTTGAGAACAGTTGCCACCCACCCTGCATGGAGAACAGATGTGATGAGAATGAGGCAAGTATCCAAAGACATCATGGAGAAACAAGCCATGTGTCTTCCTTGGAGCAGTTGCTTTAAGCTTTGACTGTCGGGCTGTCTAAAAAGCAGCTGACTCCCAAATACCTCCATTCCAACATTTTCAAGGGTTTGGAGAGTTTAGAGTTCAGCTGCCATAATCAATCCACACCGTCGTGTGCAAAGGCACTGTGTGAGTGGTGGGACAAAGCCTCTGGCAGCAGCTGGCCAAGCTGCTCAAAAGCCCCAGTGGGGCAGGGCAGGTTGGGGCATTTGCACATGAAAATTGTTGCACCCCTGCAGGGTCACCGATGTCAAGTACAGAATAAAGTTGTGATGTAAAAAAGGAGATTAGTGGTAATTCTGGGAGAGGGAAGAATGTGCCCCGGTAGGATTTAAGCAGTGAAACTGGTAACGTAGGTAGAAGAAGAGATGGGAAAGGAGGAGGACCCCAAGCCAAGAAAGCAGAAGGAAGGCTGAAGGGAGCAGGAAACACGCCTGGTTTCCTTCAAATTACTGGGAGCGGCCTGCTCCCATGCTCCTGAGAGCTATTTTATTTTATTTAAAACATTTCTTGGCCGCCTTTCAGGGCAGAGGCCCTCACAAGGAGCTTTACAATAATCACAAGCTTACGACATAGGGATAACGTATGTGTTCCCATATATCTAGGGTGGGGTTTGGACCAGGGCATTAATGCCACAATGAGGACCAGTCTTCATTATAACTATATGTCTATCGCTGAGGTAGGCACTGGTTTATCAGGTTGTTACATGTCTAGGCCTTTCCTTCAGGGATGTCTTTCATGTGGGTAATCCACTTTCTTTTTTAAACACACCTACTTAGGCTGAAATAAGGATGGCTGAAATGTGAATTGCCAAAAACAAAAGACAACAGAGGGCACTGATTTGCGTAAGCTAATATCTATGTATGGTTGCAAATTTATAAATTACCTGTATAAGTTAAGTAGAAATACAATACATCTCACTATAGTGTGGATGGCTGTGAGCAGGTGTGCCTGCCTTGCTTGGTCCAGGGGCTGTTGAGAGCATCTTTAAGGCACAACTGTTCCTTCGGATGGCACTTTGCCTTTAAACCAGACTTGGACTGCACAGCCCTTCCAATAGGAAATGCCCTCAAAATAATGGCAACCCTTCCAATAGAGGACTGTCCTGTGTAAAAGAGGATACATGGCCATCCTAGCTGCAATCCTATACACACTTACCTGTGATCAAGTCCCACTGAGTTCAGTGGGACTTACCTCTGAGCAGACATGCATTGTGTGGCGCAGATAGGCAGTCTCAGGGGCAGATGACTTCTCAGAGCACAAATCCAAAGCTCTATTGCCGAAAGAAAAACATTTCTTGAAGAACCCCATCATAATTGGAGATCATAAATTAAAGAAGTATAAATAGCACTGTCTCGCATAGTCTGTTAGAGTTCTGAAGTTCTCTTAGATCATTGTTTTCCAGAGTCTAATACTTTTCTATGAGTCACTTTGCTCTTACATGTAAGAAAGCTTTTATTTACTTTTCTTTGCTTTTAGTGTGGAAGGGACAAACTAGACAAATAAGAGCTTCCCCTTCATGCAAATCACAGTTGCAAGAGAGGATAGATTGAATGCTTCCCTACTGGGGTCCTGATTCATATCAGGTAGGGCTGTGCACGGATCCAGATCCAGATCCAGATCCCGAATCCGGAACGGATCAGGCTGATCCGGGATTCCCAGATCTGGATGCAAACCGGATTGGGTCGGGTCGGGCCCATCTTGGGCCAGATTGGATCCTCGATCCAGATCCAATTCACATCCAGTCACAGCACTCCCTCCTGCTCTCCCCCTCCCTCCCCCACTCTCCCTGCTTACCTGCTGCCTCCTCCGCGTCATCCCCCATTGTCCTCTCTCCTTGCTGTGTGCTGCCCCATTTCCCGCTTGCGTCAGGTGATGACGGCACCCGCTGTGAGTGGGAAATGCGGCGGCACAGAGAGGAGAGAGGACGACGGCAGGACGACTCGGAGGAGGCAGCAGATAAGCAGGGAGAGTGGGGGAGGGAGGGGAGAGCGGGAGGGAGTGCTGTGCACAGATCTGGCTCGGATCAGGTCAGATCTGGCCCGATCTGGACCTGACATATCGGAATCGGGATCGGATCGGGGGGTCTGTGCACAGCCCTAATATCAGGGCCAAATGTACACCAAGCAGGATATGACACTTTGAAAACATTCTGAAAACTGTATATGGAGTATGTCCTGGGGCCCAACAGTTGTCACTTCCGTTTTACAGCAGTAGTGTAGATCCTGTCCAGATCCCCTGCGCTGTCTTGGATTTTTTTTTAAATCTGCACATTATGGCTCACTATTATATGACAAATATCATGTCTCGTTTGGCCCCAAGTGGAAAAGCAAGCCATTCTCAGAGGATTTCTGTGTATTGCTATATCTCTGTGTGAATCTTTGTCCTGGGCCTGTTTTTTTATTATTATTATTATTAGAAGGAGAAGTTTCTTATGCAGAGACAGAACAGGCAGCCTCTTCTGAGGACAGACAGCTTTGCCATGTTATTATCTGTCATTAGAAATTATTACTAGAAATCTCTCTCTCTCTCTCTCACACACACACACACGGAGAGAGAGAGAGAGTTAGGACCCTCCCAAGGACCCACCCACTCCCAGCAACCTGCTTGTTCACCTGCCTGTCATTCTGTCCCAGACAACAGTGGTGGTGAGAAGGAGGAGCAGGAGATGCCATGGCCTCCTTGCTCACTGGTTCCCTGCCTGTCAAGCAAGCAAGCGGTAGAAATGACGAGAAAGAGGTGGAGCAATAGCAGCTAACGAGGAGATTCCGGTGAGAAGGCAGACTCACTGAGGGAGGGCCCCCACTGAGAGTGTGTTGCCCAACAGCCTTCAAAAACCTGGAGCCACCACTTGCTGCACACACACTCAGGAAAGGCATGACTAGAGCAGCAAATCAGGCAGAGGACAGACCCTAGCTCAGCGGTAGACCACATGCTTCCTTTGCGTGCATAAGGTCCCAGGTTCAATCCCTGGCACCTCCAGTTCAGAGGATCATTTCTGGCAGACAATGGGAAAGGACCTTTTCCGCCACACAGAGCGAAGAATGTTGTTCTAGATGGACAACGAGCCTGACAGCTTTCTACGTTCAGCCATTTTGCAGAGAAACAAGGTGCACGGGGAGCATACACCTTGGCAGCATCTACACAACTCTTTAAAACAGTTTATAACAGTAGTGACAACTGTTGGGGCCCAGGACACAATCCATATACAGTTTTCAGCCCATTTTCAAAGTATCATGTCCTGCTTGGTGGAGATCTGCCCCTTGTTTCCAAGCAGAATTGCACTTCCAGCATGGGGACAACACAGGACCCCATATTGCCCACCCCTGCTTTACAGCTTCGATTTTATTCCTTGTGTCTGCTCGTTGTTCTGACATGATCCTTCTCAGTGTCAAGGTCCCTTTCCGGGTTACTCCAGCCATAAGCATCCCCTACCATGATGGAGACCTCGCCTCCAGGTTTTGAAGGGCCCTTGGGTAACATACCCTTCATGGGGGCCCTCCTCCATTGAGTCGACCTTCTCAACGTCATTGTCCCCAGCTGCTATTGCTCCTCACCCTCTTTCTCATCATTGCCACCACTTGCTTGCTTGACAGGCAAAGAGAGCAAGTAGGTAGTGGCAACTCCTGCTACTCTTTCTTATCACCACCCAGAGAGAGAAGCAGGTGAATAACCAGGTTGCAAAAATGAAGAGGAGCAATGATTCCAAGGGGATCTTGCCAATGGGCCCATGCTGGAATGTGGGTCCTGGGCAGGTACCCAGCTATGCGTTCCCTTGACGTTAGCCTTCCATCTGACAAGGAGCTGTTACAATGGTCTCCTCGGATTATTTGTTTTAAAGTACTACATTTATATCCTAACCCTCCATCAAGGAGCTCAGCCTGGTTTCCTAGAGGTTATGCCATTCTATCCTCACAATGATCCTGGTTATTCCCAGCCATAAGCATCTCCTGCTGGCATAGGCGTGCGCACAGGTGGTTCACCTGGTGCCCAGGCACCACCTAATGAAAAATCTGGGAAAGGTGCGGCATGGAGAGAAGGGTGGGAAGCAGGCCGTGCGTTGTCCGAAGCTATGGAAAGTGCACAGATGGCCTACACTATTAGCATGACTAACACGCTAATAGCATAGGCCACCTGCGCACTTTCCGGAGCTTCGGACAATGTGTGGCCTCCTCTGCCCCCTCCCCCCCCGCACCTTTCCCAGTATGAAAGGGTCTCTTAATGCTTGAATTAAGAGGCCATTTCACACTGGGAAAGGTGGGAGGGGGTGGAGGAGGGGGCAGAGCAGGCCACGCGTTCTCCAGAGCTCCAGAAAGCGTGGAGATCACCTAACGCCATTAGCATGGATGGGAGGATTCTCCCAGCCATGCTAATGGCGTTAGGTGATCTCCACGCCTCTAGAGAACACGCGGCCTGCTCTATCCCCCTCCCACCTTTCCCAGTATGAAACGGCCTCTTAATTCAAGTGTTAAGAGACCCTTTCATACTGGGAAAGGTGCAGTGGAGGGGAACGGAGCAGTCACAGCTTCCCTGCTCTCTCCTCTACACCAGTCTCGCGATACTTCAGGATGAGACTTCTGACATTTCATCCCCATCTCGTGAGACTTGTGGGAGAGGCGGGGTCTGAGTACGAGCGGCAAAAAAGAAGGAGGCAGCAGCAGCGTGGGCCTGGGGGTAAGTAAGGCAGGGCGGGTGGGCAGCGAGGGCAGGCAGAGAGCAGGGCATGTGGACGGTTAAGCAGCAGGTGGTGGTCAAGCGAGCAAGCGAGCGGTGGGTGAGCAAGTAGCGGACAGGTCAGGTGGGCAGGCGGCAGGCAGCGCAGGCGGGCTGCTGCCAGCTGAGCAGCAGGAAGCCTAAGGATGAAAGTGCGAGGGGTGAGGTGGGGGCTCAAACTGCAGGCTCATAGGCGTGGTTTTCTACTTTGTACACAGAACCTCGGTCTAATTACCAGCCAATATGCTTCACTTTGCTTTTTTAAAAATGGGTTTCTGTGGGAGCAAACAAATGTGGATTCAAAGGACACAGAGTTTTGTGTTTGGGATGTTCAGACTCCACCTCTGCTTATTGCTCCTATTTCTGCTTACCCAGGTGCCCAAGTCTTCGAACTTTCTTGCCAGTTCTTTTATATATTGCCTGCAAGTATTTTCATGTATATATCAAAATGTACAACATTATGATGTATAACATATGCCCCGGGTCTTTTACAGCTACTCAATGTTCCTACATAGCTTTTCAGACAAGAGAATAACTTTGGATCATTTCACTTGCATGTGTTGTAGATCACAAGCTGAATATGAGCCAACAGTGTGATGTGGCTGCAAAAAAAGCTAATGCTATTTTGAGATGCATTAATAGAGTATAGCTTCCAAATCGTATGAGGTACTGGCTCCCCTTTATTTGGCACTGGTTAGGCCTCATCTTGAATATTGCATCCAGTTCTGGGCACCACACTTCAAGAGGGATGCATACAACTTGGAGGCCTAAATCCAATTGCTACTCCTAACTAGAATAGACACAGTGAATCAATGGGAACTTGTTAAGTCCACACTTATCTAAGTTCCATTGCTTCAATGTGTTTGCTCTGGTGGGGACTAGCAATTGGACTGGTGATCCGATCTGTGTCTGTAATAGCCAGCAATGCAGAATGTGATACTGCTGGACCCAGAGTTCAGCCACCTGAAAATCTGAGTTTTTCTTTTTAAAAAGGATTCTAGCCTTTATGGCTGCAAAGATGTCATTGGAAGTGTGTCATAATGCCTGCTGAAATCTCAGCATTTGTATTCTTTGATGGTGATTTAACCCACTTTTGTTTTTGAGAGACATGTTTGTAAAATAAACATGGGAAGTGGTGATGTTGTAGTTCTGTCCCTTTCCTCCTTTTTCCAAGCTCTGACTGCATTTCCCAACAGTAATGGTTTAGTTGTAGGATTCAGAGATGCTCGACGATATCATATTTTATTGACTTTTAGATTCTGGTTTACAGTTCAGTAAATCAGATGTGTGACCAAGGCCACACACCCTTGGGGACGGTTATGTCAGGATGGGCACACATCCTTGGGGGCTGGACATGTTGGGGTGGGCACGCCTCCTTAAGGGTTGGCTATGATGTCCTCCTTTTTGGTTTCCAAAATACGATCACCCTAGTTAAATGGAATTTACTCCCAAGTTTACCTTAAAAAATCCCTGGGGGCACCACCTAATGAAATGTGCTGCGCACGCTTATGCCTGCTGGCTGCCCCAACAATTACAGCCAGTTGCAGGCTAATCTCAAAGAGGCAAAACTTCTTTTGAAATCCAAGGCATCCGTTGCTTTCTCCCTTCTGTGAAGACCAAGCTCAGGCAGGGAAGGGGAGAAGGAGGGTGGAAAGCAGGGTGATAAATAATCATCGCCAGGCTTCTTGCTAATTAGCTTGAAGCTTAAATAAAAAAACCACCAGCTGGTCATAGCATGAATCCATTAGATTCATATTCTATGTCGTACTCCTTATACAAAAATCATAAAGACTTATACATGAGACCACTAATCAAAATCCATAACAGTATCCGTAACCCAGCCTTCCCCAACCTGATAGCCTCCAGATGTGTTGCGCTACAACTCCCATCATCCCCAGATAGTAGGGTGTCCAGATGGCCTGGGATTTCCCGGTCCTAACCTGGAAACCTAGGCCGAACCGGGGCAACCGGGGGGCAGCGGGGGAAAATTGGGGTGGCGGGGGGTCACGCGGCGGTGGCGGGAGGCGGGCAGCGCGAGGCACTTACCTGCTGGGGCGTCCACTTCCCTCCGGTGCTCGGAATCTACTGAGAAACAGGCTTCGCGGCCTGTCCCTCAGTAGCACGCCAGGTGATGACGTCATCACCCGGTGCGTACTGAGAGACAGGCCAGGAAGCCTGTTTCTCAGTAGATTCTGAGCACCGGAGGGAAACGGACGCCCACGTAAGGAGCGTGGCGCGGGGGGGGGGGGGCGGCGCGGGCGCGCGGGGGGGGGTTGTTTTGGGGGGGTGGGGGAAGGCGGGGGGGTTCCGGGATTTTGATTGTCATAATCTGGTCACCCTACCAGATAGCATTATAGGAGTTGTAGTACAGCATATTTGAAGGCTCAGGTTGGGGAAGGCTGCTATAGCAGAACACTGGGAGAGATGTCAGCTAACAGAAAGGGAGGGGGAACTGATTTGCCACAGGTAAATGCTGGGGGAAAAAATGTAATTTGTTCCCAAGCAGGAAGGAGGAAGCGATCAGCAGGGGGCTGTCTACATGCCTTATTTGCCCCACGGTGGCTGCGCAGTGGTACTGCATCAGTTACATGATGCAGCCACCGTGGGGGTTTTCCCCGAAGCTGCACATTTAAAAAGTCAGGGACTTATCCCGACTTTTTCCTCTGAAGCGAGATCACCATGGTCCTTCCACCATGTGATCTTGTTTTGGCGTTGAGCTGGGGGTGTTCCGGGGCAGATGGCAGATGGAGATGTAGGCTAACAGTTTTGCTTAAGAAACAAAGATCCCCAAAGAGAAAATCCTCAGGGTGGGAAACAGAAAGTGAAAGAGCTGAGTGAGATCGATGAGCAGCAGGTACCTGGAGCGCTCCCTCCTGCTGTGAGGATTTCCCACCCTCCCACCGCACAGCAGCGATATTGCAAGGTATCAAGAGGAAAGAGTAGCAAAGCAGTGCCATGAAGACACGCCCCCCCCCCAGACAAGCTCAACAAGACAGAAAATGGGAGCTCTAGGGGACCAAACATGCAGCACCTGGTGAAATTCACTCTTCATCACAACAGTTAAAGCTGTACTAGCTATACTAGAGTGACCAGATACAAAAGAGGGCAGGGCTCCTGCAGCTTTAACTGTTGCAATGAAGAGGAATTTTACCATACATACAAATGACACCTGCTGAAATTCCCTTTTCATTGCAACTGTTAAAGATACAGGAGCCCTGTCCTCCTTTTCGAATGGTCAGCCTACCTAGGCCGCAAAGGGACCAAACTAAGTGCCTGTCATCTGCATTTCAGTCTCCGGCCTAGTGTCTCCATTTTCTTTTCCAGAATTTCACTTTTGAGTCAGTCAGAGTTTGGATTGCACCAGCTTGCTTTAAGTGCAGTCACAAATCTCAGCTAAGTTTGAGAATTTGGAAGGTGGGGGGTTTTGGGGGGGGTTGGTGGTGGTTTCTTAGAAACAATTGCAATTGCTAACTACCGCCCACCACTCAAGCGCCTCAGTTGCCTGAGAAACACAACGTGGGCACAGGCTGTAGCGAGTGATTGAAACTCCATTCTCGTTCCCTTTCTATCTGACTGGGTTTTTAGCCAGGGCTTGAGAAACCCGCGATCATTGTGAGGCCTGAGAACCCCCCTGTTTCTGCTGCTTTTGTGGGACTGCAAAAAATGGGGAGGGGGGGGGTTGTCATCAAACACTTGACAGGCTCAAAGACATGAGCGGTGGCGTTGTTTGGCTCATGGGGTCACAAATCATGCAGAGGGATGTCCAGCCCTAGGTTTTCAAGGGCCCTGTTGCAAGACTCCTTCAATCGGCCCCTTTGTGCATCTCCACTTGTCATCAGCTGCCGCTGCTCCTTTCCCTCCTCATCGCTCCCACTTGCTTGCTTGCCAGGCAGTGGCATCTAATGCGCCTCCTTCCTTCCTCCACCATTGTCTGGACCAGAGCAAAAGGCAGGTAAATTATGCCTTGGTGCCGGTTCTGTGCAGGGACATGTCTAATCCATGGCTCAGACCAGTTAGGATGTTGGCCTAAGTTAGGCTGACCATCTGAAAAGGAGGACAGGGCTCATATAACTTTAACAGTTGTAGAGAAAAGGGAATTTCAGCAGGTGTCATTTGTATGCAATTAGTTCCTGGTGAAGTTCCCTTTTCATCACAACTGTTAAAGGTGCAGGCACTATACTAGAGTGACCATATACAAAAGAAGGCAGGGCTCTGCAACTTTAACTGTTGTGATGAAGAGGGAATATCACCAGGAACTAATTGCATACAAATGACACTGGTTGAAATTCCCTTTTCTCTACAACTGTTAAAGTTAGATGAGCCCTGTCCTCCTTTTCAGATGGTCAGCCTACCTAAGTAACAGCTTATGCCTTATACTTTACATATGTACTCCACTCTGACTTCCCTGTTTGCACCACGGTGGGTATAACCCTGTCCCCCCGCACTCCCAGAACATAGGATGGGGAGCAGCTAAGATGGAGCGCTACAAGGACTTTAACATCTCTTCTTTCGATGACTCTGTAACTCAGCCAGGCCGTTCCATGGCAGCCAGATCCCTCCTGCATCTTACTGCTGGTAGCTTTCTTTCGAAGGCTCTTTCCACAGTTTGTCAACATGGCTCTGCTCCTGCTTTCGCTGAGGGTTGGCTGCATTCTAATTCGTGAATGCCATGGTTTCTTTAGCGATCTTGATTTATGATTTATGTATGTTCTTTTTGTTGCCTTCATTTCGTTAACTTCATTTCAAAATCAAATAAAATGTCATGGGGGGGGGGGGGGGGAAACAAATTAGCATTTTATTTTCTATCTTTTAATATATTTATTTTCCAGCTCCAAGTGGCTTCTAGACACAATAACCTGGATGCTGAGTCATTTCACACTTCGAGGAGAAAAATGGCCACCCCCACAAAAGCATAGCAGCTGCCACGTTTTTTGGGTGCGGTAGTCTTTTTCCCTACAAAAACATGGTTGCAGGCTGTAGCGATCAATCTTGCCCCCCTCGCTTGCCTCCCAGGCACAATGCTCCACAAAATAACTTAACTTCTGGGGTATTGAGGGCAAAACCAAGTTATTGGAAGAAGCTTGCACTGCCTTCCTCCCTATTTAAAAAATTGGGTATGAGCAGTAGCCCCCTCCCAGGAACTGCTGGAGTCCTGGGGAAGGACAAGCTGCTGATATTGACTGTAAGTCACAGATGACTTTGCTGAAAGGCAGCTGGTGAGGAAAGACAGGCATATTTTAAAAGATTATTTAAATCATGACTTTTTTTAAAAATGTAGAATCGCAGAATAGTAGAGTTGGAAGGGGCCTCTAAGGCCATCGAGTCCAACCCCCTGCTCAATGCAGGAATCCACCTTAAGGTATACTTGACAGATGGTTGTCCAGCTGGCTGTTGAAAGCCTTTAGCGTGGGAGAGCCCACGACCTGTGGGAGAGTATTTCATTCTGTTTGAGAAAATATTTCATAATCAAGTATTTCTCCCTGCCCCCCTTTCCCCCCTCCCCATGTTCAATCATTCCCCTGGGAAAAGGGTCCAATTTAGAAATAAGAACTATTATTTAAATAGAAATACAAAACATCTCACCATGGGGAAAGGCTGTGATTGGGTGACCTGCTCAGTCTGCTGCCCACCAGGTGCTTAAGTGTTGATGGGCATCTTCAAAGCCCCTGCCGCTCTCCTTCTTTAGGGTTCTTTGACATTAAACCGCAGTTGGACTGGATAGCCCATGAAACAGAAAACAACTGCGAACAGGAGACTATCCTCTGCCAGCCATCCAAACTAGAGGGCTGTCCTCTGTAAAGTAGGACACCCTGGTCACCCTACCCACGTCACAATCAGTGGTATGTCTCTCAAGAACAGCCACAGAACTGAGCCAATTTGAGAAGCAGCAGAATACAAAGAGCAGTTGTACGGTTGGGCTTTGGGGAGTCCTGCACCTTAACATTACATACTACTTAGATTGGCAGGGAGGAGTCGTCTAGGCGGGAGGGGACACCAGTAAGGAAGACTTGATGTTCTGGGAGGAGGTTGTGACCCACCCACCCCCAGCTATTTCATACAGTCCCTTTGCTGCTTGGCAGAAGTTGGCTTTGGAGATGAGATGGAAAGCAAGTACATCCTGATATTTATGCGCAGCATGGAACTTCCCGATCTGTGAACTTACAAGCTTGGCAAGCATATTCCTCTGTGCGTATTCGGATTGACAATTTCTGATTCTCAGCGCTTAAGTAACAAGAGTTCAAGCTAAAGGAACTCAGGGCAGCTCTGCCCAGTTTTTCGAGCGCCAGGCTTAATTTCCGATGACTGTGCATTGCGGAGCACTTGGCATTCTGTAATTGTGGGTATTTGCTGTGTGAATTCCTGAACAACTCTCAAACCACCTACAGCCACGGACACCCCACCCATCCCATGTCACAGAACTCTCATGGGCAGGAGGGATGGAAAAAGTGACCCCCCCCCCCACGGTGCCAGAGAAGATGCAGTCTGAATGTTACAGATTTATATTTTACCACAGGTGTCAATGGCAAAGTAAGAAAGCACTTGGAAGAGCTTCTGCAGTTAAAGAATGCAACACAGAGACAAATAAAACACATATACTTGTTAGTGTACATTGACTAAACCAGGGGAGGGGAACCTCAGGCCCGGGGGCCAAATCCATCGCACCTGGGGCCCCAGTATGGCCCTCCAAGATTCTCCAGATTGCTTCACCCCCTTCCCCAATCATCAATGGCTTGATCATTTCCCAGCTTTTCTGCATTCCATCCCCTCATTCTTAAAGATTGAAATGCCTCTCCAAAGGCTTAGTTAACAGCAGTATGAACTTTAAGTTACAATACGCCGACATATTTTTTTTGTATTTTTGGCCCAACTCTTTCATCTTGGACTCCACCCCTTTGCCTTTAGCCCCACCCTCAAGGAGGGCCCCGAGAGCCTCCTTGAAATTGAATTTGGCCCTCAGGCTAGGGTGACCAGATCGCCCGGGGTTTCCCGGTCCCAACCGGGAAACCAGAGGCGATCCGGGCCAACTGGGGGCGGCAGGGGCAAACCGGGGCTGAGGGGGGTCACGCGGTGGCGGTGGCGGGCGGTGGCGAGTGGTGGCGAGCAGCGGTAGACCCGGTAGGTCCGGGGTGGGTTTTGGGGGGGATGGGTGGCTTGGTGGTGGGGTTTCGGGTGTGGGACCCCCCCCCCCGCCACCACCTGCTGGGGCGTCCGCTTCCCTCCGGTGCTCAAATGTACTGAGAAATAGGCTTCGCGGCCTATCCCTCAGTAGCGCGCTGGGTGATGATGTCATCACCCGGCGTTCTACTGAGGGACAGGCCGTGAAGCCTGTTTCTCAGTAGATTCGAGCACTGGAGGGAAACGGCTGCCCCTGCAGGTGGGCTCGTGCCGCCGCCTCCACCGCCGGGCTCGTGCCGCTGCTGTGCCGCCGCCACCGGGCTCGTGGAGCTGCCGCCACCGGGCTCGCACCGCCGCCGCCGCCGGGCTCACGCTGCCACCAGCAGCACTGCAGGGCTCGTTCCAGGGGCTACGAGGAAGAGAACTGATTCTGGAAATGATGAAATCAGCCCTCTCCCACCTCTTCTGTGTGGCCTCTGGCCTCCTCAGGGCTTGTCACGATGGCAACAAGCCCCGAGGAGCCTGGATGCCTGCGCAGAAGAGGCGGGAGAGGCCAAATACATCACTTCCAGAATCGGCCCTCTTCCTCGCAGCCTCTGGCATGAGCCCTGCAGCGCTGCCGGTGGTGGCACGAGCCTGGCATTGGTGGCACGAGCCCGGCGGTGGCGGCGGCGGCGCGAGCCCGGCTGCGGCGCGAGCCCGGCGGCGGCAGAGGGCCCGGTAGGTCCAGGCTGGGGTTTTTGGGGGGTGAGTGGCTTGTTGGGGGGGTTGTTTTGGGTGGGGGGGTGGCGGGGGGACCGGGATTTTGGTTTCCAAAATCTGGTCACCCTACCTCAGGCTGAAAGAAACTCAACGCTCCTGGACTAAGCAATTGAGAAAGGCGGGGTGTCAGCTCCCTCCCACTGCCCAAAGTATTGATGATGGGGTGGAGTCAGGCTCCATGGGTGTGCCCCAGAAGGCACCTGCCCCCGGAGTAGAAAAAGGGCCCTGTAGTGCCTCTCACCACTTGCTCCACCATCTCTCCTGCTAGTTCAGGCTTTGAAATCCTCTGTTGTCATCTGTCTTGGCGACGCATTTCCTCTTTTTTGGCAGTGCTCAAACGGCCATCCCAGAAGCAAGACCCCTTTGAATTCTCATCATGTTCCTGCTTTGAATGCCAGCCTCTGCAGCCCGTTGAAGGTAGTTGCCTGAGGTACAAGAGAACCATACATCTGCAACCCTCACCTGATGTGTTTCAGGTGGGGGTGGGGATCACTGTTCTGCAGAGACAGAGGCTCTCTGCTATGGTTGAGACTTTCTGCATCCCTCCTTTTTCCCACTCAGTTTTCCATCATCAAAACTCATCTGCTAACAACAGCACTTTTCACACATTCTGTTTAATGTGTGCAGGGCGAACAGAAGGGGTCATATACATTATCCCCAGTCCTGGTCTCCACGTATTAAATTTAACATGTATATGCTCAGGATCTATTGACATGCAAAGTGTGGAGGTTGTGAGTAGGAACATAATGCTGGATGTTGCTAAGTAACCTCTTGGTATGTTTTGAGCTCATTTAAATTTTCCATATGTTTTCAATGAACTGTAACTTAATTCATATCGTATTAGGGCCGGCCCTACTATTCGGCAATGTGAGGCGGTTGCATCGGGCGGCAGATGCTGGAAGGTGGCAGCGAGGTTTTGGAGGGGATAGCTCCACATGCCCTGACCTGTGACCCCTAACTAGCATGTTAAAGAAAGATTCAACTACCAGTCCAGTTGGCTTTTGTACATGGGAGGGGGCTGCCATCATGTTCTTTGCCTTAGGCAGCAAAATGCCTTGGGCCAGCCCTGTAATTATAATTATGGCTATTGTATTAGTTTGTCTTTGTGAACCACTTTGAGCACAATGAGGAAATACAACCGTTACGCAGAGGACCTTCTCTTCTGCCACTCCCAGATTGTGGAATGACCTGCCAGGAGAGATCTGCCAATTCACCAGTCTTCAAGAATTTAAAAGAGCTATAAAGACTGAACTCTTCCAGCAGGCCTACCCAGATGAATTTTAAGTGTTTTATTGGTATTTTATTGGTATTTTCATGATGTATTGGTTTTATGTGCTTTTAATCAGTTTTGTGTATTTTATGTTTGATGTTGTTCCCCGCCTCAGTCCGGAGGGAGAGGCGGGTAATAAATAAATAAATATATAAATTTATTATTATTATTATTATTATTATTATTATTATTATTATTAAATGACCCATGGACTGTTGCTGGGTCATTTGAAGGTGTTTTCCTCTCAAACAAGCCATGTTGTCCAGGTTTGGATGGCATGACTAGGCAGGTAATTAGGGAAATGGTGCCCAGCATGTGCCAGGGGTTAAAACAAGCTACCATGCCTTATTTTGATCATGCAAACTAAATAAATAAATATATTATTATTATTATTATTATTATTATACAAATAAAGTAAGATTATGCACGATCCTGCACATTTACCATAACAAGTGACTAGCACTCTGGAAACAGACCTTGGTGGACTGGCATCAGGAGCTCACACAGGAGCTCACATCAGGAGCTGTGTGTGCCCAAGTGTCATTCTTTTTCCAAAATCGTATTCTCCTGTCACCATTCAGTAGCCTTAACAAGGACAATGTCCCCCCCTTGCAGTGATCCCCTCCTTTAGTCACTCATCACTGTACAAATTCTACTGCAAATGAAGCAAGAAAGCTCATTAACCACACAGCGATGCTGACATCCCCACAGCTGTGATAAGTCGCCGAACAAAGCTCTCTCCCAGGGACACGTATCAGCACATGGCGCCTAAATTCCATCATCTTTGCTAGCTTTCATTTCAATCTTCCCAAACTTTCAGGCTTTACACCTTGTAACCTAAGCCATTTTCTTCCACAAATTCTTCTTTGGTGAGTGATTGCAAAGGAGATTTTGTTTCGTTTATATATTAGACTTTAACCACAAAAGTGCAACTGCAGAAGCCGAAGGCTGAATCCAATCACTGTGCTACTTAGAGTAGACTCAATGAAATGAGTGGGATTTAAGTTAGTCATAACTAACATATTCCTATTCATTTCAGTAGGTTTTCTCTAAGTAGGACTGACATTGGATTTAACCCCTAATGTTCTATTGATCCTAGGGCAAGTACTAGACCTTTGCATGTGCAAGACAATTAGTGGGGTGGTGGGAGGGGAACACGCAGGTTCAAAGCACCAGGATTTATTTTGCAGCAGGATGGTGACATCAGCACCGGCCCTCAAGTTTCTCTGTTCCCTCCAAGCTCACAGATGAATTCCCACAGTATCTGAGGAGAGAAGTGATGCATTTTCCCAGCAAGAATACCACCTGGGTTAAAATTACAGCACAGGTGTGTGTACATTTAGGGCCTGTTCACACATGTGTATCTTAACCTTTATTCCTCATCATAACAATTAGTTGAGATCTCACGTCAGAGCAGGGCCGGCCCTCTCATAGGGTGGAGTGGAGCAAGAGGAGCCATGAATTGCATGCTCCCTCTCCCACCAGGAGGATCGGCTGCCACTGCCTCCCACCCCCTACCCTACCCCATGGTTGATCCCGCTTCTGTGGATCCTCCCAGAGTGAGCGGCAGGTAAGCGACCTCTCTGAAGAGGAAAAGCTGTCAGCCAGAAAGCTGTACAGGTGATCTCTAGAGACACACACACAATGCCTGGCTCTGAGGAGGATCCCCTTCCTCAGAGCCAGGCAGTATGTGTGTGCTCAGATTCAAAGCCATTTTAGAAGTGCGTGGCACAGATATCGGGGGGGGGGGGCGGTGAATCCGCTCCAGGTTTCAGCCAGAACTCTAAAGGAGCTATCCAACGTGCTCACACCTTTTAGTTAGAATTAGTCAGAATTGCTTCACACCTTGGACAGCTCCCTCAGAGCTCTGACTGAAACCCGGAGCAGATTCACCACCCCGTTGACATCAGAGCCACCAGCCTCCACAGAGAAGACACAGCAGGCAGGCAGGAGGAAGGGAGGGAGACAGATGGGGGAATTAGAAGATGGGGGAGGGAGACAGATGTGACCGCGCTAGTGGGGGACGGCAGAGCATGTAAGCTCTCCTGCCTCAGGAGGAGGCAGAGCAGGCACGGTAGCTGAACATGTGACCTAGCTAACGAGAAGTATATTGTGTTTGAGTTAATATGAGTGGCTAAAACTTCTATCTGTGATGTTGGATCTGTGGTGGCTCATTCACCTCCTGATGCTGCCGTTGCCCAAGCATGGGTGCAACACCTGGCTTTGGAGCAACTGGGATTGGTCACTTATTGGATAGAACTGGCAGGAGCTAATCCCCCCCTCTAAATGCTCAGCTGCAAAGCAATTTCAGAATTGTGTTTAAGGTTTTTATTTTTAGACATAGTGTATGAACGGATGGATGCGTGATTCACATTTGTGCCCTTGCAGCTCAACAAAAAGAAAAGACAAAATTTCAATGTTTTCCTTAGGATTTAAATTGACTAGACCTGAAGCGAGTAGTGATTTGGTCCAGTTAATTTCCCCACTCCAACAATTGTATGGGGACAGGGAAAGCAGCCGCTGTTAAGCATTTAGACAACAGAGCAACTCGGCCTTTCCATTTCTCCATGAGGCTTCTCCTCTCCGCCCCTTCTTCTCCATTGCAATTGGCATTTGTCCAGTCATGAGGCTACTGATGAGGGTTCCAAGTTAGTGCCATGGAAAAGAAAAGGGGGGGATCACTTGCATCGTCCCAGAGAAATAATCCTTTGCCCATGGCCTGAGATTACCTTATCTTTCCTTTTGGCTGCTCATCTTTCCTGCTGTATTCAAGTGCCTCCTACTCTCTCCCTTTTTAAAAATCAGAAGTACAGTTTGGCATTTGCCTAGCCTTAAGTGTTTGAGCAAGCATTCCTCTCTCCATATCGGAGAGCTCCTGTTCTCTGCATCTGGCATGAGGAGGCTCATTTTCACAGATACAGCAAGACAAGATGGTTCCCTTTCCCCCTTCTAGTATCTAGGAGTAGAAGGGATGTTTCCTCTGAGCTTAGGTAGGCTTGCCAACTTTTTATTCTACCATGACACTGTTCAGATGGCATGTTAAGCCATGGTGGTTAAGCATTTTGAGCTAAACATTATGGCTTAGCATGTTGTGGGAACTATGGCTTAGTGTGTCGTGTGATCCATTCCTAACCATGGTGGCTATATACCACGGTTTATACACACTCGCTAACCATTTGCTGGAAAAGGGTTAGCGGCCTAACCATGGGTTAGTGTCTTGTCTGAACAAGCCCCATGTCTTCTGTGCCTTGTACAGCTGCATGAAAGGAGTATCTTTCCCCAGTCACTGCATCCTTAGGCAAAAAGTTTCCTCTTCAATCTTCAAATGCAGCTGCTGAGATTCAGGGGCCCTGCTGGGAAAGGTCTACCATTCCTATTCACCCCCTCACTTTTGAGCAAGGCCTTGGCCATTGTGGCCTTTTTTTGTTTACTATTTTATTGATCTGTTGCAGCTGTGTTGGGCGATATCAACAAACCACTTCCAACAGTTTTCATCTCCGTCAGGAGCAGGTCTTTTGTAAATAGAAAGTTGTCCATTCAAGACCAAGCCACCCCAAAATGCACTGCATTACAACAGGGATAATTCACAACAATATATTGTTGCTGGGAAAATCCACCACCAACCTGCCCACCTACTGTGGGAATTGCATCTAAAGTCAAAGGGAACAGGGAAGCTTGAGCGGCTCGACAGACAATGTCACCATCCCTGCTAATTAAAAAGTCCTGGTGCTTTGTCCCTGCAGGCCCTGGTTTCACTACACCACTGTTTGCATGTGCTGGTGGTTAGTTCCCACTGTTTATCTGTTCATCTCTTTGCATTTTTTAAAAAAAGTCATTGGTGCTGGTGATGGCAGTATATTTGGTGGCTTCTTCCAAGATCCAGCAATCTGAATATGGAGGAAGAGCGGGCAACCAGATGTTGGTAGACTGCAACTTCCATCAGTGAGGGATGCTGGGAGTTGCGATCCAACAACACCCGGAGAGTCACAAGTTGCCTATGCCTGATGCAAAGGATGCTCCTCTCATCACGCATTATTTTTAAGTCCTTCCATAAATGTGACACAAAGGCTTGCAAGGTTTGCCACGGCTCCACACTACATGTACACACACTGGTGGCAAACCACTGTAGAGCAACAGGGGAGCGAGGAAGCAGCCCCGAGAAACACTCGACAGAGGCAAGTTGGTATAAAAAGGGACGTGTGTCATGCTTATCTTCACATGCAGAAATGCAACCTATAAACTATCACAGTTATTTGGATGCCTCTCAAGGGGTTGGGCCAGATCTACACCAAGCAGGATATAACACTTTGAAAGCGGTTTGAAAACGGTATATAGAGTGTGTCCTGGGTCCCGACAATTGTCAATACCATAATAAACCGTTATAAAGCAATCATGTAGATCCTGCCTCTTTTCGTACATGCATGTACATCCCTTGTACACCACTTTGTCTTCAGGTAAAGAGTCTTCTGATTCAGATGCAGGGAAAACAACTGCTGTGGTTAGTGTGTCAGCAACAGCACCTTTGGTGTACACAATGCAAAAATCAGATTTATGCAACTCTAGAAGCATTTGTTGAAGCCTACCAGGAGCTGTCCCTGTGGGCTTTGAGAAGATTGCCTCCAGTGGCATTTGGTCTGACTAAACTTTGACAACATTGATGGCACTTACTGGTGCCAAAGACAATGGCCAAAAGTTCCTTCTCGACCTGTGCATAATTCTGTTCAGGTCCCATCAGGGCCCTAGAAGTGAAGGCATTTGGCTGGTTCCTGGGATTGTGGGTGGAGCGACACTTGTCACAAGGTTCTCCTTGTGATGAGCCCCTTCAGGGAAACCTTGTTGCTTTTTGTACTCCTGGGGCTTGTGGTTGAGCAACTACACACATTTGCCTTTCTGCAAATCCAAGCCCTTGCAAGTGTTGTGTCGCTGCTGCATCAGTTCTATGTCTAGAGCTTGCATCAAGGTCAAATCATGCTCCCTTAGCAACCGGGCCCTCAGTCTAACTGAGCTCACTCCACAAACAATACGACTATTAATAAGTCTCCAAACTCACATATTCATTCAAGGAGCTTCAAATGTGTAATGCAGAGATCACCCTTTCCTTCTGAGCTCTGGTAATTAATTTGTGTTTTTCATAAATCACAATCTGGTAATTAATTTGTGTCTTTCATACACTCAACATCTAAGGTCCTCCTTCAGGTGCCTACTTTGAGGGAAGCTTGGAGGATGTCAGCAAGGGAGAGGGCCTTTTCAGTGATGCCCCCCCAATTATGGAATGATCTCCCTGATGAGGCTTGCCTGGTGCCAACATTAGGGTGACCAACTGTCAGGATTTCTCCGGATTTGTCCTGGTTTTTGTTCTATTCTGGATGTCAGGGGGGATTTTCTGTGATTTTCTATATTGTCCTGGAAAGACACACTTTCCCCTTTAAGGCCGCCATTAGCATTTTGGGAGGGAATTATGTGCTTTCTGGAGGCGCATCATTTCCCTTCCACTGCTCCAATCAGGACCTTAAATGGGAAAGTGTGTCATTCCCGGAGATTATAGAAAAGGCCCTGATTGGAGTAGTAGGGGGGCAGAAATGACACACTTTCCCCTCCTCCACTCCAATTGGGGCCTTTAAGGTGGCGGGGTGGGGGATGACGCTTTTTCCAGAGGCCCTGAAAAGTCACTTTCCTGCCCTGCCCACAGGTTGTCCTCTTTTTTGGTTTCCCAAATATGGTCACCCTAGCCAACATCATTATCTTTTTGGCACCAAGTCAAGACTTTTCTCTTCTCCCAGGCATTTAACAGCATATGTTGAGCTTTCTAACTGGCTTCTGATCAATATCTGTTTAAACGGATATTGTCTTTGTATATTATCTGTTTTATGTTTTTATGTTTTTAATTTTTTGTATATTATCTGTTTTATGTTTTTACGGGTTTTAAATTTTGTATATCTGTTTTCTTAACTGTTCAATGTTTTAATCTTTGTAAACTGCTCAGAGAGCTTTGGCTATGGGGTGGTATATAATAATAATAATAATAATAATAATACCTTCAGAAACCGGGCTTACCAAAATACATCCAGACCAACATCCAGAAAGCAGTCATACTTAAAACATGCTTGATTGTCAGGAAATTCCTGAATCTGTAAAAGACAGCATGACTTAGCAAAGCCCGTCATGTCCACCACGAGTGAGAAAGAGATGAAATAATAATAAAAACATTTTCAAAGCCATCAACACCTACGCAATATCCATTCTCACATACTCATTCAGAATCATACACTGGTTGCACACTGAACTCAAAGAAATAGACTGAATTGCACCAAACTCACAAAACACCGCATGCTCCATCCCAATTCATACATTGAAACAACAATCAGCAGGAAAGGAGGAGGAAGAGGTCTGCTAGACATTAACACAATGCATGCTAAACAGATAAAATCACTCAGAGAATTCCTCCACATTAAAAACACCCCCATTCATAAAGCCATAGTAACAGCAGATAAAAATTACACTCCACTCAACCTAGCACTACAAAACGAAGACCAAACACGACCACTCACACTCGCAGGGAAAAAAGGAAAATGGGCACAAAAAGCACTCCGTGGGAAGCAACACAACATAATACAGAACCCAAGAATAAACAAAGAACAATTGTACAAATGGCTCAGGAAGGGTGAGCTATTTCTAGAAACAGAAGGATTCCTAACAGCGATATAGGATCAAATTATAGCCACCAAGAACTACCAAAAATACATAATAAAAGATAACAGTGTAACAACAGACCTTTGTAGGAAATGCCATCAGTTCCAAGAAACAATAGACCACATAACAGGAGGATGTAAAATTCTGGCAGGAATGGACTATACAGACAGACACAACACAGCTGCAAAAATAATTCACCAACAACTGGCCATCAAATTCAACCTTATCAAACAATCTACACCATACTATACATACTCACTCGAAACAATCTTGTAAAATGCAGACCATAAAATATACTGGGACAGAACAATTCATACCGATAAGACAATATCCTGCAACCGACCAGACATAACGGTCATAGACAAAAAAGAAAAACACACATACCTCATCGACATAGCAATACCGAATGACAAAAATGTTGTTAAAAAGGAAGAAGAGACAAATACACACCACTGGCCATGGAAGTCAAAGAACTATGGCAACAGGAAAACTTCACAATTATTCCGTTAGTCACCGCAGTCACTGGCATCACATAAAAAAATTATACAGAAAACCTCTAGAAACTGGGCCTACCAAAATACATCCACACCAACATCCAGAAAACAGTCATACTTAAAACATGCTCAATTGTCAGGAAATTCCTGAATCTGTAAAAGACAGCATGACTTGGCAAAGCCTGTCATGTCCGTCTAGAAAAACCACCACGAGCAAGAAAGAGATGAAATAATAATAATAATATAATAATAATAATAATAATAATAATAATATTGGAGCACAGTAGGCCTCAAATGTGCTCATAAACAGTGATTTTGCTTATCAGAATCTTCAGTAAACTGCAAGGAATTGAAAAACCTCCTTGGCCTCTTCTCAAACTACATGCAGAAAGAGAGCAGCCTGGAATCTTTCATCCTTTGTATCTGCATCTCAAACAATGCAGTATACTTCCACTTTCTCCAGTTGTTGAGACAATGGGTAGTATCCAATGTTAGCCCTACATAAACAAGACTTAAGTTAGCCACAACTAATTTGTCCCATTCTTTTCAATGGGCGTACTCTATGCAGGACTACCATTGGATAGTATCCATTGCACTAGCTTTGATGGGAACTCTATTTGTGCCATTATCCCACTGCTGGGATTTCAGTAGAGAAAAGCCCCCATTCTGACACCATGAAGCAATCTTGTATGAGTCCCTTATGCAATTACCAATGTCAACAGAGAGGTGTGCATTGACCACAGCAGACTTCTGGAGAACAGTTGAAAAACTTTATTAAACAGGTAACAAGTACAACTAGCCCGGCCCCGGCACAACCTAAGTTGGTGCCTTAAGTGAGCTGCCACCTCCACCCTCCACCACCACCTCCTCCTCCTCCTCTTTCTTCTTCCCATTACTCCCCCCTCCCTGCTCTCACATGGCGGCAACTCCCAGTTCCTGGCTCCGCCTCCCCTCCACACCGTGGTGGGGACTCCTGGCTCCCTGCTCTTGCGAGGCAGTGGTTCCTCCTCCCTTCATCAGCCAGCCGGGACACTCTGCCAAACTAGGCAAAAGATGGGAGCCACCAGCCAGGGGAGGGAGGAGGAGTCACCACCGCCTGGGTGGCCACAAGCTATTGGTCGGCTGACCAAGCAAGCAGGCAGCTAGGGGGGAGCAGGTGGCTGGCCAAGCAACGGCAGGCCCTTTGGGTGGGGAGGGCAGAAAAATTTGCCATTCTTTCCAGCCCACGCTGCTTGCTGCGTCTACTTCCTCCTGCTTAATTGTAGGACCGACCCTACAACGAGCCTTGAAAAACACAAGCATAGCACTGACTGAGGGGAGGAGAAACACACAGAACATAAGTCCTACCCACCGAGTTATGGGAGGAGGAGTGAGGGGATGTGAGATTCTGTGACAGTGCAATCGGTGATGTTCTATCTGTGACATCTCCTTCAGACATGCAAGCCATCACGTGATGTTGCTCCACCAATCTAGTGATGAACACATATACGTGTGAACCATTTTATTGATGTGGGGTGAGTGCTGGCTAGGACTGTGCACAGATCAGGATCAGGATCCCGAATCTGGAGTGGATCGGGCTGATCCGGGCCTCCCGGATCCAGATCCGAACCAGATCGGATCGGGCCCAGATTGGGCCAGATCGGATCCACGATCCAGATCCATGCACAGCACTCCCTCCCGATCTCCTCACTCTCCCCCTCCCTCCCCCCACTCTCCCTGTTTACCTGCTGGCTCCTCCACGTCGTCCCCGGTGGTCCCCCGTCATCCTCTCTCCTCGCTGTGTGCTGCCGCATTTGCTGGTCATGGCAGGTCATGTCTTCACCTGACACGAGTGGGAAATGCGGCGGCATGCAGCGAGGAGAGAGGACGACGGGGGGCGACATGGAGGAGGCAGCAGGTAAGCAGGGAGAGTGGGGGGAGAGCAGGGAGAGCGGGAGGGAGTGCTGTGCACGGATCCGGATTGGGCCTGATCCGGACCTGACAGATCGGGATCTGGATCACATCGGGGGGTCCGTGCACAGCCCTAGTGCTGGCAGTTAGCTGCTGCTATGTTTCCCTGGGTGTTTTTTTAGTTGTTTTTATTGGACAAAATCCAACACAAGCCCTACTTAGATTAGAGCCATTGAAATCAATGGGACTTAATTTAATCATGACTAACTTAAATCTCATTCATTTCAATGGCTCTATTCTAAGTAGGGCTTGTGTTGGATTTTACCCATTCATTTAAAGTATTGCTCTTGTTTTCAGCTTTTATAAGCTGTCTTGGGAAAGGGCTTTTTGTCCCTGAAAGTCAAGGTATGTTACATGTATTTAACCAACAGACAAACAAACCTGTCCTCAAACCGGAAACCAGTAGGCATGACAAGGCAACAGACACACCTGTCTTTCAGTCTGCAGAATGAAGCCACCGTTTTGTGGTTTCATTGCATTTCATTCTCGTTTAATGTAGTCTGAGCCACCGAGATGAGGAAAGATTAAAGGGATCAGCAGAAAATGTTTATCAGAGCTGTCAGGGGGAACAAAAAAGGATGAAAAGCGACGGTGAAACATCTGTGACATTCACATTCACATGGAAGGGTAATATTTTGGGATACTTAACAGCCCAATCAGAATGAACTGAAATCGAAATTGTGACTTTAAGGTGGCGGATTGGAATGCCAACTGGATTTTAACCGCGGAAAGCTCATTGGTAAAGATTTTGGCACAGTGTCTACGTGTTGGGCAGTGGGACCAAGGGGGGAGAAATCGCAGACTGGGGGAAGCAAGGGGGTCATCTTATTTCGTTGCTCCCAGTTTCTTAAAGAAATGCACGTGATCTCCAGATAGCGGCCAGGCAATGTGGCCCTTCTCTCCACGGTGGGTCAGCCACATGCTGGGAGGTGCTGAGGAGGGTATATATAGAAGAGGGCATGTCAGCAAGTGAAGCTTGTGGCGCAGAGCTCAAAAGAAGCAGAATTTCCTCAAACCCCCCCCCCCTCTTTTGCACTGCCGTTCATGGTCCAGCTACCCTGTCTGCTTTTGCGTCTGACCATCCTGATCCTTTTTGATGTGGACAGCCTGAGAACGTGGCCAGGATTCTGAGAGGGGTGAGGCCTCCCACTTGCCCTTGCCCTTCCTGGCTAAGGAAGCAGCCAGAGATGGATAATGGGTGTGGTGAATGTCTATTTATTTATTTATTTCATTTGTATACCGCCCCATAGCCGAAGCTCTCTGGGCGGTTTACATAGGATTAAAACATTGACAGGAGAACTTCTAGCCATTCTATTCTTGGGCAAGATGTTCAAGAGTATGACGGCATGGCAACTCCAGGTTTTCCTGGATGATACAGATTATCTAGATCCATTTCAATCTGGCTTTAAGCCTGGTTATGGAACGGAGGTAGCCTTGGTTGCCCTGTTAGATGATCTATGCTGGGAACTGGACAGGAGGAATGTGTCCCTGTTGGTTCTATCAGGCAACTCCAGCTTTTGATACCATCAAGCATGGCATCAGGGGTTCCATTCCTATCTAGAGGGTTAGAGGTCCCAGGTGGTAGCGCTGGAGGATGCCTGTTGGATTGGCCTAGAACAGGGGTGAGCAACATGTGACTATCCAGGTGTTTTGGCTTACAACTCCCATCAGCTCTAGTCAGCATAGCCAATGGGGATGGATGATGGGAGTTGTAGGCCAAAATGTCTGGAGAGCCACAAGTTGCTCACCCCCCAGCATAGAACATCACACAGGATTCCATCTTCTCCCCGGTGCTATTTAACATCTACGTGAACCTGCAGGAGAAAGTCACCCATGCGTTTGGAGTGTGAGGTCGCCAGTAGAGGGATGACACTTCACTCTTCTCTTTCCTTTCCATACTATTTGAAAGAGGCTGCTGAGGTTCGTTCCACACCAGTGCTTGCAGACCGTGATGTACTGGATGTGGCAACCGTATTGAAGCTGAAGGTCAAACCACATGTGTTGTGAATTGTGTCTTTGCATTTAATAAGCAAGTTCTTTATTTTTTTAATGCAGATAGCAACTGCTGTGATTCTTACAATTATCAGTGCTGCCTTTCTGGCAGTTGATATTTCTATTTTTTTCCTTGCATTTTATTTATTACATTTATTACATTTTCAAAAGTGCATGTTAAATGCAAAGAAGCATTTAACATCACACCTAGTTTGGCCCAGAAAAGGCAGATAAGAGATGTTCCTGGACAGTTTGGCTTCTTATCTCCCAGTAAGAGTCCAAGCCTGTCTTGGACAGGGTAGTGCTTCCCCCTTTGAAACACAGATTTGTAGTCTGGGGTTGCTCATGCATTCAGCCTTGAACCTAGGTAACAGCTATGGTTAGGAATGTCTTTGACCAAGTTAGTCTGGTGCTAGACAGAGCCGCTGCATGCATTTGAGGCTGAACTGACTGCTTCCAAAATTATAAATTACAAAGCCGCGAATAACAAATAAATCCACGTTTAGAAAACCAGAAATTAACTAATAGAAATATGGACCAATCTCCCTCCGCTGTGTAGCTCTTTATTGTTCGTTTTCATCCTTTCCACGGCGTGCCCACACTGAATCTTAAATAAGCTCCATTACTTTATCCCCACCAGAGAAATAAGCAGTTGGATGTTTACTGCTAGAGTTACTGTATATATTGTTTGTAAAATGTATAGCAGTGATTTAGAAGTTAAGAGCAGTCCCAGGGTGCCTTTAAAACATATTAGAACTTTGTGATGTATTTCCTTGCAATTTTATGCATTGGTGGAGCGGAATGTTTTAGGAATGATTGAACTTGTCAGTTCTATCCAATTATCAGTCTGGCATATCAAATATACACCCTTGAAAGCTGGTATTTAACAACATGTCAATTATACCATGTGAGTTTGAAATATCTAGTTTGAACATATTGAGAGTTGTAAATACACACACACACAGCACACTGGCCTTGTTCATCGGTCCAGAGCTGTAAGGAAACTGCATCCCTACTTCCCAGGAAGAACATCATGGCGGGGGGGGGGGGGGGGGAGCCAACCTGGCCCCATACATCAGCCAGGGAAAGAACAGCTTCCTATCAGAAAAACCACCTGATAAGAACTTTGTAACTAAGAACTAATGCCTGAGTTTGCTTCCCCCTCCTCCCTCCCAATCACCTTTCCTTTTGTGCTGTGTCTTTTAAAATTGTAATCCTGAAGCATGGATTTATTCATCATTGTCAGTTGCCCTGAGAAGCTTTTTCTGCTGAACAGCAGGGTAAAATGCTCAAAATAAAAAAGAATTTCCTCCAATTATTTATACTACACAAGGTTTAAAAGGTTTTGGGTGGAGTTGCTTGAAGGACCTACACTTGAAGATTGGCAATTTCGTACTTGCCTGCCTGGAGAGCAGTCAGTTTGGGGGGGGGGGTGAGAGAGAGGGTCTTTTCTGCAGTGGCCCCACGGCTGTGGAATGTATAGCAGCTGAAGTCCATCAAGCCCATCACTAAAGGCCTTCAGGAAAGCTCTCAAGAGTCATTAATTTTTTCACAGCATTCTCCCGAGTTGTATTTTATTTACCAAGAATGCTCCTGGATTGGACAGCAATTGGCTGATGTGTTATAATTTTTTTTGTGGTGGGATGTCTTTTTTATTATTGTCACTGGCTTTTATTAATTCTCATGTTTATTTTTGCATTGTTTTTATCTTGTGAGTCACCTCGAGAGGGTTTTGTATCCTAAAAAGCAGCTTAATATTGAATAAATGACACCAGCATATTCCAAGCATATAGCCCATGTTCCTGACTGCTACTGGGAATGTCCCCACATTCCAAATAGATTCAAAAAGCTGGTTAGTAATTTTCTAAAGAAAATGCCACAAAAGGAAGCAGCTACAAAAGCAAACAACATATCCCCCCCCCCCAAAACCCACCACAATTTTGGGGGGATGTGGTGACCAGATTGAATTGCTGTAAAGAGTGGAATTTAATGTGAACATAATACGCATTTTATTTCAAGATGTTATGAAACTTCTATAAAAATCAAGCTAAGTAACCAAAATCGAAAGTACTTTTTTGTTGTTGTTTGTATGCTGATGGTCTATAATAGTGATCAGGAGTTCACTAGAGTCAAGGAATTTCCATTGTACACCTTGACAAATAACTTCACCAATTTAATCCTGTGCTAATGAACTAGTATCAATTTTCTCACCTAGTATCTGGCTTCTGTTGATATGGAAAACATCTTTAGAAAGCCAGCTCTATCATGGCCAAAGGGAGCAGGCATGGTATCACAGCCATGCCTCCTGGGGATGAACAAAATTAAAACATCGGCTTCCACACTTGTCAAATGTTTATTACCTCCACAGACCACCAGGAATGCTCACTGATAGTCGATTGGTCAAGAGCCCACAAAAACCTGGACTTGAGGCTGGTGTATGAATAAATCCGCTGCCACCTAATTTAATGATAACTTTATTTTCAGTGTTAGGCATGGATTTGTGCTTTGTTATTGCACATGGGTCTCCACCTGGGTATATTGAGAGAAAGCGAATACAGAGAATTCCCAAAACAGCACCCTCAAATAAAGACAATGGGCTCCAGCAGATGAAATACATTTGGTTTATTTCTTTTCTAATTTTTTGTTTTTTACATATACATATATCATATACATATGTGAAATCCTTCACTGGTTTGTTCGTTTTCATAAACATAAAAATCCATTCAGAAGGCTTTAGGCTTTGTTGCGCCAAAGCAGCATTATTACAACTTATAAAAAAAAAACAGAAACAAAAAACGAAACAAAACATAGTTGCCATAGTCATGAACATGTACACAGGAAAGGGGCGAGGGAAACACTACAATATCTCACAGCTTTATAACATCCGGCAAATTATTGTCTGCATACCATAGAGGGGTGTGACTCCAGCCATGGTAAAACAGAGGGAAGTGTGTTTATATACAGAAAAATAAAAGCAAATGTAAACTTAATCTCAAAAATATTATTTCAATGATATAAAAACAATATCCACAAAAGCGAGTCCTTCCTCCATAGGGAAGAGGATCTCCGTAAGTGCCTTCATTTAATATGAAATTACATTTGTAGTACCTGTAAAGAGGGGATAGAGATTTTAAGGAAATTCTGTGGTACCTGTAGGGAATATTAAGAAAATGCTTTGGACCCTTTGGCTACTGATATGAAGGCAATAAGTTGTGTTATGCCTCTATATGTTCCCATAGGGAGAAAGTAAAACCTTCTTGGGCTGAATCCTGACACCTATCCAGGTATCACAGGTGGTAGCTTCAGGCTCCTTGTCTGGCAGAACATAATCTACTCCATACCTAAGAAGACTGATTGATTGATTGATTTGGTCAATAGTATAATTGGCCAATGAACAAGCTGTGGAACAAGTTAAGTTAATAGTTAACCAACATGCTCAGGGCTTTCATCTCCTATTCCAGTCCCAAGTCATGGAAAGGGATGAAGGTTGGTATAGTCTACAGTCCAATCTTGGTTGTTGCTTGGGTTTTTAACTTAGGATACCGAGGGCAACTGTGTATGAAAATATTAGACTAAAACCTATACATTAGCGTACCAATTGTGCCACAATTGAGAGTGAAGGAATCTCATCCACTCAAGGCTTGTGTTCCTGACTCTGAGGGGTTCTAATGACTTATGTTCAGCCAACACAAGGCTGGCAAAAGTCACCACCACCACCACCACCACCACCACCACCAAAACCACTCTTTTACTGAATGCTATCTTCTACCATACCACACACTGGCATCTCTTTAGGACACCATTTTGATTGCCTTTGATAAAATCCAGCCTACTCACTTCATCTTGAGAGGGAGTATATAAAGCCATTTGGGGGTAGGCAGTACCTTTGAATGCACAATATCTCTCAATGTGAGGGATACTCAGAAAGTATATGCCTTCCATTTTAAAACTAGATTATTCTGTCTGCTGGACTCTTCAGAACCAAAGTTGAGAGGGAAAGCTTTGGAGGAAAAGGGGTGGAGGAGGACCTCTTTGATGCCTGCCGACTTGACGTCCTTCCTTGACACAATTTCCAAAAGCACTAGCTAATCCAAGAAAAGGTAACATTGAGTATTACCTTTTCAGGGTTCTTTCCTTCCTATAGTGAAGGCTTCACCACTCAGGACACAGGCCTTCAGCCTAAAGCAGCCTGGGTCTGGCCCATCCCTGCTGTAGAACTTCAAGGAGAAACTGAGTTAAGGGTGTTTTACTGAAGCAGAAGCAAAGTACAAATTTCCTGTTAATGGTATTTTAATCCCATAAACAGATGCAGATTTTAACTTCAATACTACTATGCACACCTGATGGATTTCTATGTACTACTCCTGCTAACACATTACCTAACAGAGCTTCTTTAAACTCTGGGGAAGAACAAATATTACACAAGTGTAGGCAATCAGGTTTTACAGGGAAATGTCACCACCAGGTGACCAAATGAAAAGTCACAGAAGAATGGTGCAGAAAGAGCACCTCGAGGCGATATTTCCCTGTTAAAAATTATCACTATAAAGTCATCCTCAGATTCACTGCAAATATCAGCCAGCCACAGCCAGCCACACTACTTCTTGAAGAGATACAAACAACATAAAGTGACATCATTACTGGACTAACCTTTAATGCTGCAGGAATATGTACGATTTTGAAGCTCACAGAACTCTAAGAGGGAACAGAAAGCTAGCTGACAGACAGATATCCTAGTCACAGAAAATTTGAAGTACAAGTCACAATGATCACTGAGAACAGGGTCACCTAGATCCAATAGCAGAAATCACTTTACCTGTTTTGTATCTCTTTTTCTAAAAACAACCAAGTGCCGGTTCTTTTGTTGTTAAGTGTGTGTGTGTTTGTGTGTGTGTGTTTGTGTGTGTGTGTGTGTGTAAAATCCAAATATGTGCCAGATCACAGAGATGTTGCTCGTTACATAATTAGTCATTATTCACCCCCAGGAGAGGCTAATTGTAGAGCAGCCTTCCCTGATCTGGTGCCCTTGATGTTTGACAAATGGCTATGCTGGCTGGGGATGGTGGGAGTAGTAGTTCAACACACCTGGAAAGCACCAGGTTGGGGAAGGTCTGTTGCAGAGGAAATGCAGTACCACTTTACCTAAACTAATTAGGGATAAGCAAGCATTGTTTTGAGGGGTTCAGAAATAATCTGGGAATAGAGTGTTAGGTTGTGTTTGACAAGTATTGAATCAGACCATGGGCTCATCTAGCCCAACTTGTTATGCAATCTAGCAGTGGCTCCCTCCAGTCTCAAGTAGAAGGCCTTTCCCACCCCTGCAACCTGAGATCCCTTCAACTGGACTGAAGGACTGGACCTGGGCCTGACTGCATGCATAGTGCTAGCTAACTACAAGTGCAAGACAGTTTTAGGTGAGGTCCCTAAAAGATGGTGCATGTGTGGACTGGGCTTTTTAGACCCTTTCATAGCTCCAGATAGTGTCCTTAAGTGCCTATTCCCAAATCCACAGGAATGCATTTGAAACTCTGCTCCTAGAATCCAGTAAGGTTTCACTGTCATTCCTACTACGAACTTCAGTGGGCATACTTCAGTATTGGGGGAAAGAGTTGGGCTGATAGGCAGCATTTCTGGAAATGCCCTCCAATAGTTTATTCGTTCATTATTTCTTATTTATATCCCACCTTTCCATAAAAAAAAAAGTATGTCCAAAGCAGCATATATAATCCCTATATACGGGTCCCAAGTTTCACTTGCTAAAACATCTGGCTGCTTCCTACCTAAACTCCATCCGCAAAAAAGCCAGCTGCTCGCTGTAGTTTATATCCATGCACAGCTGTTTGGGGGGGGGGGTGATAAAAACCAAAACAAGCAGCCAGAAGCAATAACCATCTCTACTGCATTCTGCCACGATAGCCATATCATACAACACATCCTCACTTAAAAGGCATGGCACACGTTACAGGAACAAGATGAACTTTAAATACTACATTTGTCAGACTATTCTCCCACTGTAGGCAAACTTAACATGCGGTATGATCTTTCCTAATTTCTTCCACTTGCTTGCTGAAGGAGTACCTTATTATCCGTCACTGGACAGATGTACAAAGAAGTTTTTATAGGCCTTTTCCTCAGGAGAGGGACAAGAAACAACCTGTCTCAATCTTGTGTGGGTCATATTCTTGCCTATAATTTGCTTGGCTATGCCCCAAATCACGTATTCCCTTTTGTTCTCCTCCCTTCTGCATATTTTTATTCTTAATCAAAATTTAAAATGAAATGCAGAATGTGGGGTTTAATTCTTAGCATTTGAACACATCCAGAGTGTTCAAAGCCCTGAACATATGTTATCCCAGCAATCCTCACAATAATTGTATAGGTAGGTCAATATTACTATCTGCCTATTATTGAAGATGGGCTGAGAGATGAGGCACACCTAAAAATATGCACAGATAGATTCAGATCTCTGCCAAAACCTGCCAGTCAGCCAGTCGAGCAAAATCCAGCATAGTGCTTGACAAAAAGAAGTGCTCATAAGGTTTTTAGTCTGGCCATATATCAGATAAAAAAGCCATGGCAGTTTGGAAGAAGAATCTAAAAGCAAGCGTTGATTTCCAGACAGGCCAGTCGGCTTGGGGAATGTGAATGAATTGCCTCTTTGCAGACAACAGTAGGCACGACATGTTGTAACGCTGAAAATTAAATGTATTTTAATCTACCACTCAGAATAGATCATAAATTTGCTCCAAGGAAAACGGGAAGCAGTAGAAGCTGCAAGATACAGCTGTAGCAGGGTAAAGGAAAACCCATGTGTCAGACTACAACCTGTCTTACAAAAGCTTACTGAGCTCAGGAATGTCCCATCCACAATTTTAAAAAGCAGGAGTGTGCCAATGGCTCCTTTGAACAATGGCTCGACTAAGTGGATTTACGAATAAACCAAGAGTTTTCTTTCTTGCTAGCTTGCTTCTTGAAGAAAAGATACTGTCAGTTTAATAGATATTCTCGTCTCCTTGCAGTGAACCAGGAAAACTCCCAAGATCTTAGATTAGCTGAAGTTAATTTACTGACAGATTCCTCTGAGGATATAGAAAGTTCTGAGTGTACACACAGGCTGGGGAGCCACCACTATTTAGAATAACGTCCAGCTGTTTCAATTGACATGAGATCAAGAGGAAAATGCATTTGGGGCAGCTTTGCAAGTAAATCCACAGAAGTTTTGAGCCCTCTACATTGCTCACACATACCTTTGTTAGTAATGAGGGAAGATGATGAAGAAGGAGGTGGTGGTATCTTGAGTGCATATCTGGACACGATTCTTACATGCTGCAGATGAGCAGGTGAGTGGCCATTTATAAGCCTGTCTAGGGTATTTCATAGCCTAGTCAGTTCTTGTATAATGAGTTAAGCATTGGCAGTAATCCCAAACACAGATTTATACTACTCGGAAGTCGACGTAAATTCTCAACACTTTTGGAAAAAAAAAACCAAAACCTGAATAATATTTGTAGCTCTATTGTGCAAAACACCTAGGCAAGTTAACAGACACATCATCGTATACACTACTTTGCAGTACTCTGAGGCAGAATGTGAAATTGTTGCCGTGAGAACAGAGCTGGTGGAAGCTTAAGGCCAAGAGAGATGGAGAGAAGAAAGCAGGCAGGGAAACAGCAAGGGAGGCTGGGTTTCAGAAAGCTGTTACTGGTGCTTCTAGCCACAGAAATCACTTAAGCATCAAGGGGTTCAGACTGAAGGTATCCCTGTGGTCTTAACACTTGACATCCAGTAATGGTTGGTGTTTGCTGCATGAATTCTAGAACTGTTAAACCATGGTATCATGAAACATGCAGTCTGGCGCCTATGAATTGATCCATGTATTGCCCCAGGTATCAATGACTAAACACTGGGGAGAGCTTTTGCAGAATAAAAATATAACATGGAGACCAATCAAGCACACCTACGGAAGGCTTGTTATAGTGGACATTTCCCAAAGGATTGGAGAAAAGGGGGGGCGTGATCATGAATGGAAGGGCCTCGCAGGTTTTCAATACGCCAACTTGTAATCCCTGCAAAAAGCAAGCTATACCAGCCAATGCCAAACAAAAAGTAGAAAAGCCTAAATAGGTTAACTTAAGTGCACTGGTCCCAGTTCAGATCTAGCCAAAGGTGTGTTGCATGTGAGTAATAGCTTCAGATGGGGAGGCACATCTGCATCAACATATATGATAATGCCCAGTGGGGCTTGGGTGGCCATTGTGAAGTGGAGATACACACCCTTGTCTAGATATGTATTTCCCCATCAGCCAGTTGCACACACCTTCCATGCCAGGTCAGAGCAGCTACAGTTTGTTTCTCGAGGGAGTAAAAAAAGGGAGCTCATTAGAGATAAAAAGCCAATTTCAACATTCCGTCACGTTCTAGCGTGACCAAGAAACAGAACCCAAAGATGGCGCCATGAAGGAGAAGCTCAATTCGCATTGGCTGGAGAATCAGCACAGTGTCACCAGGGATAGGGGAAAAGTGTCGCCTCTGTCCCAAATGTGTCCACAAATACATCCTTTGACTGTCTCCCAGATAAATATAAAGTCAAAGAGAACTGATTCCCTGTGGGGAAAAATAAAGAGCTGCCCTTGGCGGAGAAAATGTTGCAGTGAAGGCAAACTTGTTTGTCCTTCACTGACAAGGGTTTTCCCTGGGATGTGCCCTGTGCAGTCGTGGAGGTGGGTGGGTTCCTGGCACGCCCTCCACATACACCCTGCCCATCATCACAATGGGTGTTTTGCTAATAATAAATAACGCTTCTGAAAATAAATAGAGGAGAACACATGCACACAACATGGCAACCCTTCAACGGCTGTTCACAATAAGGTTTCAGCATTCATTAGGGCACCCACACTGAGAACGAGAGTACCCATGAAGCTCATCCCGGCTTTTAATTGTGCAACTTAAAAAGCCATCTCGGGGGCCGTTTGGATGTTTTGAAGTACCGCAAAATAACGCAGTAATAAAGCAGAAGGCGTCCAGCTGTTACTCGGCCTCTGTAGAGAACCGTGCCGTGGGCTCAGTTTCCAGCCTATGCTCTTTCCTGAGCATCTCACCAAGAGGAGGAAAAAGGAAGAGGGGAAGAGAATGAAAAAAACAACCCAGAGGGCTGCTGCTGACGCGTCATTCGCTACGTTCTGTCCGTGGGCAAAAGAGCAACGTGAACATTTCTCTGGGGGTCTGCTCCGGAGTGTATCGATCTTCCCAAGCGGCTGGTTTCTCTTCCCTGCGCTACCAGTATTGACAGAAGCAATGCTCCCTTCCTGCTGTTAGCCCTCCCCACTGATTTTCTAAAGCAGGATGGCCAACTGGCAGCCTTTGGACCACATCCAGCTATGAAGCTACCCACAGTTCAACGCAAATGGAGAAAAGGGTGGAAGAGGGAGAGGTCTTCCACATTTTAGTGTTCTCTCCTCCTCTATGGATTTCGTATGCAACCATGCTCAAGTTCATGCATTCCATCATCAGGAAGCCTTTACAACTAGTTGGCACTGACTTCCCTACAGAACCTGACCACCAGTTTAAGGCTTCCAGCCCATGGACCAGAGCCTTGAAAATAGAGTGCCCCCTCTCCAAGAAGAAAAACAACAACCTAGAAGGCACTGCCAAGCCACAGCTACGACGTTGCAACAGTACTAAGTCTCTAACTATGCCCCCCATCACCGTCCACCTCCGACACAAGACCCTTGGCCGCCTGGCCAAGAGAGGGCCCCTCTGCCCTGGAATGCAGATGCCATCGTCAGTTATGAGGCAGGGGAGGTGGCTTAGATCAAGGTGAGCACAAAAGGAGAGATGTCCCTTCTTCTCCTGTGCCTTTACCAGTTTTGTAGAAGAGGGAATCTCAGCAGAAGCAGCTTCTTTCACCGCACACGCACACTCACACTCACACTCACACACACACACACACACACGTTGCAATCTCTCGTCTACGGGATTAATCATTTCGGCCATGCAGTTGTTGCCTGGCTTCAATGTGGATCCCTAACCCAAACCTCAGCTCATGCAAAACCAATTGGCCTCCAAGGGGAGGGACAACAGCCACCAACATCCCTTTGATCATCATACCGCAACTGTTCAATGGGGTAAAGGAATATTAGGCTGACCGCTCGGTGAGGCTGTCTTTTCTGTGGGAGGAAGGAGTGCATCACCGCCCACCGCCCCATCGTTCCTGCTGCATTTTTTGCTGTGAACGCCACATCACAACCTACATCCCAGACACTGCAAGGAAAAACTGCTGCTCCGGAGTTTGCAAACACCACTGAGTAACACTCAGCAAACAGCCATAAAGGCTAACCGCCAAGCGACACAGAAGGCTCCTGAATAATTCAATTTCTTCCATCTTCAGCTACAGAGAATACCATAGAGAATCTCAATACATTAGCATTGATTCATGCATGTCTGTACAAGAAACAGTGACGTCTCCCTTTCATTCGATCCGTTTCACATTTCCCACCTCTATCCCAAACCTAAAAATATTGGACATCCCCCCCCCGCCAACTTTTAATGGCATCTTAACTTTTTCCCTGTTCTCCACCAGAGACGAAACACAAGCGCAGCCCTGAAGGCAAGGTCACCCTTTCTTTACAGACAATGTTAATCAGTCCTGTCACTTTTCTGCTGTGTCTCTTATCTCAATAAAACTGGACAGTTTTTGCCGACTTTTCTGAACCAGCAATGAAAAATGAGCTACCGCAGAATAATGCACAGGCTGCTGCCTTCCAAATACTACCACTCCCTTTAGTGCCATCCATTCTTGCAATAACTATCATCCTGTCTACCTGAAGGACTTCATGATGCACAGGACCAAAGATTCTCAAAGCACGAGAGCAAATCTCCTTAAGAAGGTGCAAGCAGCCTGGTGTCCCATCCCAATTTGATTCTTATGCCCTTCAGGTGTTGATTTAAAACCGTTTGCCACTCTAATTATTGCCAATGCCAGGCATATAGGACTTTCAGCGCAGAGATGTAGAGATAGACAGAACAAAACCCCTAGCTGTCCCTATACAGAGTGCCTTGGCTAATGCAGCTTTCAGTTTAGGATTCTAAATTTAGGACTACAATTCGGAACTCTAACATGTGTCCTTCTGGTCTCCCCCCCACTCCCCATCTCTAAGGCCAACAGTTTCTACAGAATGTGGAAGCTCAGCTGTTGCCCAGTCTGTCCTGGTTGGATTCGTGGGCAAAGAAATACACGACCCCCCCACTTCCAAATCAATATTACACTGGAATGTGCATCCTTATCTTCGAGCTGCCATTAATTTGCGGGCCAATAGCGTGACCTTGCATTATTTGCAAATGGTTTCTTCTCCATGGACCTCAATGCTATCTTCATCCCACCTTGCTCTGGTTGTTCCCTTTTCCTTTGGTTTGCCTGCTGGGAGTCATAATTTGTCTCCGTCATCCTTGAGGAAGCTTCAAAGTTAATTCTGCCCTGTGCTAGGAAAATGAGACCAACATAGGAAGACTGATAACCGTACAGCCGTTCTCCTTGATCCTAGCCCTGTTCTCTTTGTGATTACAGGAAATAGACCACGGAGGGGAAGAACTATCTATGGTGGGTAATTTTATAGCTGGAGGGATCTGCTGGCTGACGCAGGGTGTTTGGAATGGAGCCAAGTTTTTATTCTAGGAAGAAAAGGATCCATCATTCTAAACACCACATCTCAAGGCCTCCTTGACTTAGGCCAGAGAAGGGAACTGGGCAACGTGCTGTCCTCTTCAGGTTTTCCAGCCCTAAGAGGAAAATAACCAGCTGCAATTGATTAGACTATAAAGTGCCTGAATATCCGTGGACTTCTGGAGGAGGATCATAATGCCAATGGAAAATAAATACACATCACGGCTGTCTGTAAAGCAAATGTATGCAATTATATACTGCTGAGAACCTAAAGGTAGTAGTGTGAGTTGCTGATAAAATGGAGAGGTCTTGGACCTTCAATTCAGTGAAATGAAAACAACACCACCACCAAGACCAAGACCAGTTTTGGCTGGAACCACTTCTGTTCACTCAAGGCCTTCCTCTTTTTTTTACATCCAAAATGCTAACTGTTTAACTTTATTTTTGTTCTTTATGTCCAAGTTGATGCCCATCCTTACAGAACGGGATCTCAGAGATCACAATAACTGTCCATTCAAATAGTCTAGCTATTTTCATGGCTCCCCACTGTGTGTAGTTACAGAGGCTGGCAGCGCAGCAGCCTTTTTACCTAGCCTCTCTTCCAGTGGGTCCGTGCCACTTTGGCAAAGGCAGGAATCCATGCACAAAGCTAAGTGACTCAGTAAGCTTCCTCCCCTTTTTTTTTGTCCAGTTACTTTCCCTGCTTCTGAAAAGCAGCAGACAACTGGAGAGATGAAAATTACAAGCCCACGAAAGAAGATAAAAAGATGAGAGATAAAGACATCATGAAATCTCTCCCTTCCCACTCCTTGTTTTCTCCCACCTTTTTTTCTTTTTTAAAAAAAAGGATTGGATCAGTTGCTGTATGATAAATTAACTAGGCAAATGCAAGGCAAAAGCCGAAACATCTCCAACCTGTACAGAAACAACAAAATTTACAATTGAAAATGTCACTAACACCCCATTCAGGCAGATATGTTGATTTTGCTTGTTTGTTTTTCAAAGAACAGGTTATCAAAGAGAGAGAGAGAGAGAGAGACAGAGACAGAGACAGAGAGAGAGAGAGAAGTCGTTCCTGCAGCCTGCCTCTGTTGCCCTAAGTAACCTTCTGCTTGATGCTTGGTGTTTCGGGTCTATAGTCCTTCCTCTCAGAGATGTTACGCTTCACCTTGGCACTGACGGGAGACTCCTGGTTTAACGAGGGGCTCGAGTGGCATTTCTTCAGTCCTGGGCCATCGTTCTCGCCGGTGCTCAGCAACTCTTTTCCGGCTCCCTCTTTGAGAAGAGACATGTATGTTTCGTAGCGAGTTTTCTGGAATGAAAAACAAACAAGAAGAAGGGAAGACTCAACATGCAGTACAAGTTCCAAGATAGATGCAGGAAGCCAAGTAAGGTGATTCCATGCTAGCTAAGAGCACCTGTTCACCTGTATGCACGTGTATTAGCAGAGCAAATTGGCTTGTGGGTAATCAAAGTATAGAACTCAGTGTTGCCAATGACGTTTCTCCTGATTTTTGGTGGTTCCTCTTCCAACATTTAGTGGTTCCTTCTTAAGGCACCTCAAAATGAATTTGGCGGTTCCTCCCTCAAGAGAAACACCTGAGATTCTCAGACTGTGGGACAGCCCCCTCTTCTTAGACAAGGATAAGTTCCTTGTGAAGATTTCACCCCTTCACAAGCAGGACATAGGTAGGCTGAGTGTCTTCTAGCCGAGAATCCTTATTGGATCACACTGAATCTGTGGGATTGATCACTCTCAAACTTGCCCCATTCTTCCAACTGGATTTGGGAAGAATTGCACTTTTTTTCTAATGGAGTCAAACTATGCATAGCTTTAGAAAGTGAGTGGGGGCGTTCAGAGATCTTGTACACAGAATAGTAGAGTTGGAAGGTGCCTATAAGGCCATCGAGTCCAACCCCCTGCTCAATGCAGGAATCTACTTTAAAGCATCCCTGACAGATGGCTGTCCAGCTCCCTCTTGAATGCCTCTAGTGTAGGAGAGCCCACTACTTCCTTAGGTCATTGGTTCTATTGTCATACTACTCTAACAGTTAGGAAGTTTTTCCTGATGTCCAGCCAGAATCTGGCTTCCTGCAACTTGAGCCCATTATTCCGTGTCCTGCACTCTGGGATGATGGAGAAGAGTTCCTGGCGCCCTCCTCTGTGTGACAACCTTTCAAGTACTTGAAGAGTGCTGTCATGTCTCCCCTCAGTCTTCACTTCTCAAGGCTAAACATGCCTAATTCTTTCAGTCTCTCCACATAGGGCTTTCAGAGAAGCTCTTGGTACTTCCAGAACTTCCAGTTCTCGGTGGGGCCAAAGGCAAAAAGGACGGGGCCAACAATATCCAAAATGTTTAGCTTACAGTCCTTACTACTTGGAACTAAGCCTGAGGAGTGGCATTTCAACCTTTTAGAATGGGGGGGGGACTGCACTAAAGCCAGGAAACCACCAAACCGATCAGTGGCTGGAGGAAATGGTCATGGCCTCCTGGGGAACCCAGAGAGTCAAATAAGGTCCCGGTCGGGCCAGAGGTTCTGCCTCCTGCCTCAGGAGATTCCATACATTTTTGAAAACACCAAACTGCTGAATTTCTTCACCGTATAGAATAACATGCAGCCCTCTGTTATGGGGCTGTTCTATCTGCAGCCTCACACAATGGCTCTGTGATTAACTCAAATAACTAGTGATTAACTGGAATTCGGGGGGGGGGGATGCTTTTAAGAGATGCAAAATGCACAATCTCACTCCTGCCTTCCAGAATGATTTATTTAACAATGCATCTGCTGACCCGTCCCCACTGAATCAGTGCAAATGCTGATGAAGTTGCCCACACACTCTTCAAAGGGGAGAAAAAAAACATTGTCAAGTTATTTGTATTCCACAATGAAGAAGAATAAATGTACATTTTCTTAATTTAGAACAAAATTCAGGTAATCATTATTATTCAAATGCAAAAGGACTTCAAGGCCTGTATAAAAAGAGCACAGGAGAGAAAAGGGGGGGGGGGAAGCAATGGCCATGAATGGGATTTCCATAGAGCCTTTGAAAAGATAGACTCATGCAGAGAAAGGTCACAAGAAAAATCCACTTTAAAATTAAATGAAGAAAGACAGTCATACACTTGGTATCTATACTTCCAGCAATGGTGAGAAGACAAATAAATTAAATAGCTAAAGCATGTCACTCAAAAATAAGGGAACCAGTGAGATGAATACTGATAGAGCTCTGGATGGATTCATGCTTCATCAGATAATGAATATGCCAGAGAGCTGCAAAGAGGAAAAATGGTGCTATAAATGCTGGATCATCATACAGTAATTTTATTTTATCATCCTAGAGTTTTTCTGCTTGCATTCCCGTCAAGTCAAAAGTTACGGCATCTCTCTCTCAATTTTTACCCCTAGGGTTCTTTAGAAACGTATCAGCATTCTCCAGCTAGAAGATCAGAAATGGCAGACCAACTTTTGTGAAAGATAACTTGGCTCATCACTCCAAAACCCATATAGTGTAATTAAGTCCTTTATTAGACCAACTCGAGGATTTTTTAAAAATGTGCAAACTTTCAAAATCTCCAGATCTCTTCAGTAGGCAAGATATGACAAAAAGCAGGTTGGTTAGAGAATAGGAGGGTGGAAGGGTAAGGCTTACTGAATAATGTAATCAGGATGTCTTCATAAGTCATACTTCTGTTTTCCACCAACCACGGAACCTGTTCTGGTCCATCCAGGATACCAACAGTTTTGTTAACAGCTGGATTTTATATTTTTAAAAAAGGAGGATCAACAATAATCTGCGACTTTCTTGTTCCCAGTGGTCCTAGCGGCACTGAACTTCACCTGGCACAGACCAACCTGAAGGTCTGCAAACCTTCCTCCTCCATATCATTTTAAGACTATACCTATGCAGACATCCAGACTACAACATCCAGTAAGCCTCTCCCTGCAGACCTATCATTTTTGTAACATCTAAGGTGACCATAAGTCAGGAAAAACCAGGACACGTCAGGATTTTTGGTAACAAATCTGGGAAGGGGGGGGGGGGGAAATGTGAAAAAAAATCCGGATTTTTCCCATCCTCCCCTCACCCAAAGGGCAGCTCTACTTTATAGTCAATGGGAATTAACGAAAATGCTGACAGCTCTGTCATTTTTAAAGTTAAAGAGATGAAACTTGGCACCTTGATAGCTCTTAAGTAGGGCTTTAGCTGTGCCAAGTTTGAAGCAGAGCTGTTCATCTGTTGATTTTTATGATTTTTTTTTTAAATGAGGTTTTAAAATTATTATTTTTTAAAAAAACAACATTTTTAAAGATAAGGAGATGAAACTTGGCATCATGATAGCTCTTAAATAGGGATTCAGCAATGCCAAGTTTGAAGCAGATCTGTTCATCCATTGATTTTTACAATTTCTTTAAAAAATTGAGGTTTTAATTTTTTAAAAAACAAACAAACACATAATTTTTAAAGATAAGGAGATGAAGCTTGGCATCATGATAGCTCTTAAGTAGGGCTTTAGCCATGTCAATTTTCAAGCAGATCTGTTCATCTGTTGCTTTTCAGCAAGTTTCAAAACAAAATTGAACTTTTAAAATAAATAAAATAAAAAAGCCAGCTGGCCGGCCGGCAACAAACCCTGTTAAGCAGCAGCTTGCAGTGGAGTAAGGATACAATCAGAAAATATATTTGAGGGAATGGGAGAATGTATCACACAGAGTATAGCAACAAAGTACAGCAAAAGCTACAAAAGTAAGAGTGAATGAAGTTAATTTGGGATACATTGGATGTCTCACTTGTTATTTCAGTGATTTTAACATTAAGATGTTATGTAGAACAGATTTGTCTTAATTGTGTGCTGTAAAATCAGACATGTGACCACGGCTATGTTCAGGTGTGCACACACCCTTGGTGCTGGACACGCCCCCTAGGGGCGGGCATGTTGGTGGGGACACCCCTTTGGGGGCTGACCATGTTGTCCTTTTTGATTCCCAAAATATGGTCACCCTAAAATGGAGATCTCGAAAGCTTGTACATTTTTTATGATCTTTAGTTGGCCTAATAAAAGTATTACACTATATGGATTTTGGAATTTCCTTATGGCCAGCATGGCTGCCTTTGGTCTTTGCTCATCGCTGTTGATCTTCCCATGCAACCCACAGTAGCAGATGATATTCTACGGTACACACATGTGGCATTGTTGGCTACCTACGCTCCCAGTTTATGAAGTTGGCACGGGGGCTAACCTTTGTAGCTCCTGAGGTTCTATCTGCACATACTGAAAACCCCTGTGAAGATAAAGGATGCAGGCACTCCCCAGAACAGGGCTGAGTAAAGACTGAAAAACTAGAGAGAAAATAAAAATATCCTGCTCTTCATAATTTATGATGGATTTCTACTTAAAAACAGAATAGCAGCCTGACTGGATAAGACCAAAGGCCCACTTGGTGCAGCATCCTGTTTTTCACATCAGCCAGCCAGATGCTGTTAGATGCTCACACACAAGACACAAAAGGCAACAACCTTCCTATTGCATGTCCCCAGCAACAGATATTCAGAGGTGCACTGCTTCCAAAAATGGAGGTACACAGACGTGTAGATGTGCTCATGTAGATGTTAACATAGGCTCACGCAGAAATCACACCACTGAGTCAATGCACGCAACATCAGAAATGACATTTCCCTATCACAGGGAACCCATTGAGCAATAAAGATTCAAAACCTGCTCCTTCCAATTTAACAGCGATGGTCAAAAAACCTAGCCGATGTTAAATTCTTTCAAGAACCAAAGAAATCCCTGAAGGACAATAACACTAAGGTGAAGCTTCCATGTATGCTAATGTATACTCAGCATTCACGTTTGCAGAGTGCAGACCTGTTCTTGCAGGACCTGGCCTGCATTCTGTTCTTAATACAAAGAAGAGGGTGGTGCTGTCAAGATGGGCAGCTGCCTCAACCCCTGCATTGTAGAGGTTCCTCTCCTGAATTTCTGCCTTCTGCCTAGCATAAAGGCCAGTAGAGATCTTTGCTCACACGGCTCCTTCTCCCCACAATCTTGGGTTTGTTTATTTTTCATTTATGAAAGTTCACTAGCGCTATATCCACACACATTTGGTTGTTTTAGCCTACTTACATTTCAATCTGGCCGATACCCACACACAACCAAGTCACTGAAATAGCTTTTAAAATGCCATTACGCCATTCATTTGCTTGGCTTCAAGATAATTTCCACAATCTCTGCAATGGCTGTCTTTCAAACGGTGCTCAACCCCCAGCAAAATGGACATAAGCATACCTCAAATTCCAGGTAATGATCTTTCAGTTTGTAGTCCTCCACTTCCTTGCCTTTCAGCTTCTTATCTGGTGGGTAGGAACGATGCTCAGCGAGTTCAGTGGAGATTTGCTTCAGTTTACTTTCATGTGATTTTAGCTGATCATCCTGCAGAGGCAAATTAAGGGCTAGATTGAACCTCTAGTGTATTTAGTAAATGTTAAGGATGGAACCAACAGCACTAAATATGGATATTATAGTAGGGTGACCAGATAAAATCCAGGTCAGGGCTCATGTAACTTTAACAGTTGTAGAGAAAAGGGAATTTCAGCCAGTGTCATTTGTATGCAATTAGTTCCTGGTGAAATTCCCTCTTCATCACAACAGTTAAAGTTGCAGGCACTATACTAGAGTGACCAGATACAAGAGAAGGCAGGGCCCCTGCAACTTTAACTGTTGTGATGAAAAGGGAATTTCACCAGGAACTAATTGCATACAAATGACACTGGCTGAAATTCCCTTTTCAATACAACTGTTAAAGTTACATGAGCCCTGACCTGGATTTTATCCGGTCACCCTATATTATAGCAGTTAATTTTTTTCCCATTTTGATAAATCAATATCATCATATATTACTGGGAAAGCTTCTGGATGGCCAATTAAAAGATCTGGTCAATGAGCTATAACTATCCTGACACATATCTGTAGATAATTGTTGGGCATGCCATGGGTCTGAGTGGAGGAGAGCAGTGTAAATTACTTAGGGAAGTCATGGGCTTTCCCACTCTAGAGGCCTTCAAGAGGCAGCTGGACAGCCACCTGATAGGTATGCTTTAACATGGATTCCTGCATTGAGCAGGGGGTTGGACTCAATGGCCTTATAGGCCCCTTCCAACTCTACTATTCCATGTTTCTTACTGATATTTACTGTTTGCACAATGTTTCCAACATCTTGCCAGATTGATGAAGGGTCACATGTTCCTGGTAATATTCCTGTCTCTGTGTAAGCAGCTGATTCACATGGACATTTCTTTATATGGTTGTGCATCCAAATGCATGATCACATGAAGAAGATAAACACTATTTCTTTGTGTGAACCACGCTAAATTAGGGCCTTGACAGCAAGTCTGAGTTAGTGATTCTGACATAACAGCAAAACATGGTAATAGCAAACCAGGGGAAGGAGGAGGGGATTTACATGCATCCAGGGAAGAGGAGGAGGAGGGCGGCACATGAGAGCCCCCGGCACACAAGGGAATTGGAAGATTGGGGTATGTGATATATGAATTGAACTGGGACCCAGAACAATCTATATATGTTTGCCATGAGATCATCTATTCTGAGCTTGGGGTGGTTGTTGTTTTAAATAGCAGCAATGGAAGGCCGTGATCTGTATTGCAGCACGTAGAGAGGGGGTCTGACACATGCCATTCCCCCTGCTGAATATTGCCCCCAAAGGTGTCATTGCAGCAAATGACACTTTTAGGAGGAAATGGTGGTGGTGGGGTGGAGGACTTTTGGTGGGGAAAAAGGCATTGGGTGGGTGGGGGAGTCAGATCCTGCCCTTCCCATAATCCATAGTCCCAATCTGGATTGCCCTGCCCCTGCAGCTCTTTCGCTCTTTCTTTTTTAATCATCCATCCCGGATCTTATTTGGGCTCAAAACCAGGGCCTGCAACAGTGAACCCTATGGGTAGTCACATCTTGATTCAGACCGCAACTTCTAAAACAGCAACCAGACAGAGTTCGCATTTCTTACTCTGCAGTATCAGTCGGAGCCTACTGGCAAGTTCTCTAGCTGACAGATAAAAGCAGACAGTTCTCCACTTGTCCCTGAACTTATCTGTTTTGAAAAAAAACATAACACTCTCCCTCCCTTCTGGCTAAAAACAGCTCATGTCCTTTTTCTCTGTGTGTCTTCGTTCTACTGACATGCACGCCATATTTTCCAGAACAGGTTGCTACATTTGAAACTGTGCAGCCAGACACCAGCTTCTGTATTGTGACAAATGAAAAGACTGCCCACATTGGTAAAATAATTTGAGAATTGATACAGAATAAAGTAATATTATAGGCCCAGTTCATAGCAGAGAGAGAGAGAGAGAGAGAGAGACAGAAAACATAAAACTAAGAGCCTTGCTGGATCAAACCCAACGGTCTATCGGATAGACTCCACCTAGTCTAGCCTACTATTGCCAACTCTGGCCAACCAGATGTTCATGGGAAGCCCACCAGCAGCTCATGAAGGAGAGAGAGGGAACAGGGGTTGTGGGCAGACAGGCCTCATCAGAGAGGTGGCTCTGACTCTCTATCTCAATGCTAGTCTCAATATTACATCACACTTTAGCATAACCAAGAAACTGAATCAAGGAAGTAGCTCCACTGACGAAGAGATAGGGCTAAGCAGGTTGAAAACATCTTGATTCTCAATGCCTGAGGGTTACCAGAGAATTCACCATTAAGTGCCCTCCACACTGGCACTGGGTGACCAAGAACTCACCATCAAAGATCCTGCAGAAGGATCCAGTGACTCCCTTGCTTTATGCAAGCCCCTCCCCCTCCAAATGCACACTACCCATCATTCACTAACACGTTACTAGTCATTATTCGCATTTCGGCTGACTCAAGAGTGCTCAAGCATCTGAGCATGCTCGGAAACGTCATTTCAAATTTCTGGAGCTAGCTGGGCCAAGAGGCCTACTTATCTCCAGGGAAGCTGGAGCTCCCTCCTGCTGCAAGCTTCCTTATTCACAACAATAAGGTGTTTTGTTTTTACTTGCAAAAAGGAGTTCAGGGGAGGAACGTTTAAAGTTGTGGCCCATTTCTAGCACTGATCCAGATCCACAAGATCCCTCTCAGTAAATTCAGATATCTGCCCCATCCATGGCCATATAAGAGCCACAGTGGGTTAGAGACACATTTGAAATAGGGTCGTGTATTAATCACCTGAGATAATTTCGTTGTGGAGGCAGGTAACAGAGGGCGGCTAAATTTCTTCTGGGATCCAATAGCAGCTGGAAATGGTGGGGCAGAGAAAACGGCTGCCACAGAATTGATCTTATTGATCCATGACTCCATTTCTTCTGGGCTCCTGTGGAAGAGAGGTAGATCAGTCAAAGTGTCTGGACTCGGGGTTGTTGTTTTCGCTTTCGCTTCAGTATCTGTTGCCAATGTCCAAAACTAGAGATGACCGAACTTACTTACTCAGAAACTAACGAATTTGCCCATTTGCTTCTTCCTTTAATATCAAATGTCATTTTATGTATACGAAACGTTGTGCGTGTGCAATGTCAGGATGCCTATTGGGAGCTGTAGCTTGGAATCGTGTGGGGAACATGACATCATGCATCACCATGTTATGTGGCTCTTTTTTGCTTGGTTGTTTTCATGTGGTCTGCCTGCATGATAATGTTTACTCGCTGTCGCCCACCACCAGTATGAAGATGGAATGCCAGAATCCTCCTGCTCGGAGCCAGAGATGTGGCGGCGGAAGCAACAATGATGACAAGGGAAGCACCTAATCAGAGTGTTTCAGGTATGTTTTGGAGGGGTCTAGGTGATAGAACTGAAAATTTGGGGGGAGGGGGTTCTTCATGCTCTGAAGCTTGCAAGCAGTTCTGAAATTAATAGCGAATTGGTAATACGTCATTCCTGGATCGCAGCAAAGGTGAGCAATACGAATGGGTGAGTTTTGACCAATGAGCTGACTAATTACAACATTCAACGGCATCACTATCTGAAACCAGCTACAGCCATACAGCATAGGTCAAAGAGTAGGTGCGATGCCCACTGGGAAGAAGGGACAATTGGGGGATTACCGTGAACCCACCAACCACCTTCCCAGTGCAGGAGTTTGCAGTGAGTACCCAACCAGCAGCACCTGGGGTCTGCCGCCTTGTCCAACCACATCTTTCGTGAGTCGCACCAGATTGGCGCCTTCATCCAAGATCTAATTGTGGATCACAGCTGCATTATTAGAATCCCATCTGGAATTAAACAGCAATGGCTGTCAGGCTGGTGAGTGACAAAACACGCAGGGTTTGAGAGTTGGAAGAGGACCCAGGGATTAATTTCCAGGGCTCTCTTCTCCTGGCCTGGCATGTTGTACTCCCAAAGCCATGCCTTTCCATTATAGGGCAGACAGAGGCACCTCTGATTTCCCCAACTCTGCAGGCAACTATTCTGCCCAACACATCTCACAAGTAAAAAATCTTCCATTAGCAATAAGAACACAAAGATAGAAAGCCCTGCTCTATGTATTTTTTTTAAAAAAAGAGACAAAATTTAACACATCAAATATTTTGATATGTTAACAATCTGCCCAAGAATATCCCTAAGGGTCATACCGAACCTTTAACACACACACATATATATCAAAGGCATAAAATATATTCATATTTTGGCAGTTATAAAGGGCATGTGCAGCTTTTCCCTTTCAATGTAAATTATGAACATACTTGCGTACAATGCCAACTGATGTGAAAACAATACTTTTTGAACTTGGTTATTAAGATGTGTTTAAAGATATTAAGATATTTTAAAGTAGCATACGTTATGTTTGATACGGTATTTTTTCCTCTCCATCTGTCATCTAGAGTGGCGTTATTGCAGGACTGCACAATGTGTGACCCAACGCAACCATCCACAGTCTTGAGACACCTCCTGCTTATGTGGCCTGAATGGAAATACCACAAATGAGGGGCAACTATGCTAGGCCCCAGGCAGGCCACACTACTTGGCTGGCGGGCCGTGTTCAGCCTGGTGGGTCAAAACGTGGTCTTGGAATAGTTACAATATTCATTTATGGTGACTGTGGGCTTTTTGTCTTCTTGTAGCTTGTATTCACGGATAAAAATAAATGTTTAAAAAGGAATATTATTTTTTTAAAAAAAACCTTGCAAGAAGGGACATGAGAAGAGTCACTCTTTATGAGTATATTTTGCTTGAACCATACACAAAAGGGACCTACTGAGCTTGGAAAAGCAGAACTCTCCAGTCAGCTGTTTTGAGCTTCAGGACATTTGGCTTCTTCTCATAATCCGTTGCCTTTGATGCTAACGCATGGTGCACACTGACCGCATTCTTAAGGTCTTCCTCTGATAAAGCCTTATCTGGTTTGTATTCGTCCTATAAAAATCAAAATTAAAACAGTACAAATTATTTAGTGTTGGTTTTTTTTTTAAAAAAATCCCTGACTAAATTCCGAAGGAGGCAATAAACAAAACTGGTTGGGTTTTTTTAAGAACTGTAATCCTATGCGTGTTTACTTGGAAGGAAGTCCCCACTGTATTCTATGGGAGTTATTCCAAATATGTATACATAGGATTAGAGTAGGCTGACCAGATAAAATCCAGGTCAGGGCTCATGTAACTTTAACACTAGTAGAGAAAAGGGAATTTCAGCCAGTGTCATTTGTATGCAATTAGTTCCTGGTGAAATTCCCTTTTCATCACAACCGTTAAAGTTGCAGGGGCCCTGCCTTCTTTTGTATATGGTCACTCTAGTATAGTGCCTGCACCTTTAACAGTTGTGATGAAGAGGGAATTTCACCAGGAACTAATTGCATACAAATGACACTGGCTGAAATTCCCTTTTCTCTACAACTGTTGAAGTTACAGGAGCCCTGACCTGGATTTTATCTGGTCACCCTAGATTAGAGCCTTAAAGCAATCTTATTTGGGAACAAGTATCACTGAATTCAATGGGACATACTTCAGAGTAAACCTGCATAGAATTGCACTGTGTATGTTTTTCAGTATTGTTACAAGCAATACTACAAAACAGGTCTTTGCTATCTAAGACCGCTGCAGAGCCCTGTACACACTTACCCGGGAATAAATCCCATTGACCTCAGTGGGATTTATTGCTGAGTAGACCTGCACAGGATAAGAGTCTTTAAGTGGAGATGCTAGGGTTTGAACCTGGGACTGCCTTCACATGAGCTCTACTACTGCACTATGAGCTCTTCCCAATTAACATTTTCCTGATGCACAGGGCACCAGCTAGTACGGTGACTTGTAATGCCCCAAAAGGAGTGTCATTTCCCTTTCAATCTAAAGAGAGAGAATGAAGAATGGATCCACATAGAAGCCTATCACAGTATAAGTTTGCAGTATCTGGGTTCTCAAGGGCAATCCTATACACATCTACTCGGAAGTAAGCTCCATTTAGTTCAACGGGCCTTACTCGCAGGAAAGCGTGTGTATAAGATTCCCAGTCTGGATCAAAATTGCAAGCATCCCCTCATTTTGCCACTATGATTTTGGTGCCCCATCCTCAGTGGGGGATGTTTTCCTTCGCAGAAATCTTCAAAGTGCACTATTGGGTGTTGCTGTTTTAAAACACAGTTAAGAAAAACATGTCAAGGAGAACTCTGGAAGTGAGCAAAACGCACAAGCAGCACAAGAAACGTGCAGAAGAGCCGAAAATAACTTTTGACGCACAAAAACGGCTCCCAGTCGTGTCCACACGGATTACCCAACGTCTTCAGTATAGAAATTACAGGTCAGCTGTTCATTAAATGAATTTCAGCTCAGTGCTGACCCATGGCAAGTTCATTGCAGAACAGCCCAATGGCGAAACAAATCCGGAGCAAGGTAAATCAAAGATCCTTCTGCATTCGGGAGATGGGCTTGACTAATATGCTATCTATCCTGTGTAGGATGGCAAATTAGAAGTCAAGGCAAACAAGAGAAATGCTTTTAATAGGATTGAAAATCACGCTGTAAAAGCAAGCAAGCAAGTTTGTGCCACTGTGACAGAGAGAGGGCCATTAACGGCTGCGTGGCAAACCAAATATACAGCTAAGGCAACAGGGCTCCTGCGCCTTTAACTGTCATGTAGAAGAGGGAATTGCAACAGGTATATTGCCCCTCAACCCTACAGGAGAAGCTGCACTTGCAAAAATCCATCCTTCTACATAAGTGGTTACAATATCATCCTTCTGCCTATGCAGTAGCTCAGCCTTCCCCAACCTGGCGCCCTACAGCTGTGTTAGATGACAATTCCCAGTATTCCTCCTGATCCTTGGCCGTGCTGGCAGGGGCTGCTGGGAATGGAAGTCCAAAATATCTGGAGATCACCAGGTTGAGAAGGACTACAATAGCTCCTTTGGGTCAGGGAGCATCCTACAGCTTGGTCAATCTAGTTCACACACTACACAGCTCTCTTGTTCCCAAGAATCGGGTCCTTCCAAGTTAACCTTTCGGGCTTTGGCACAACTCTCTCTGAGCTGTGATTAACGCCTGAGATTTTGACAAAAAACCTATGGACTGCGCCTTCACTGCTTGAAAGTCAGAGGCTTCTGAGATTCCTATGCCCCACCGGGCTGAAGCCAGCTGGGCAAGAGGAGTGGTGGAGGTGATCCTTGCCTCCCCATCCTCCGATCTCCTTTATTTTTTGCTAGATGGGCTTTTCTAGCGAGGGCAGTTTGGAAAGTGAAGGAAGGAAGCTGGAGACTCAGGATAAACTGTATCCTGGCCTCTCTGATCACCTCCGCTCCCCACCCACCAGAACGCTCCCTTTTCCCCGTCTGAAGTCAATTTTTCAGACTTGGAGAGGCAATCAGCACTGTTCTCTCGCACCGGCTGTGTTGGGGCAGGTCTCCCCCTCCCCCTTCTGAGGATGGAGCATTCTCTTCGACCTCAGATGGGGTTTTCCAAGCCGTCCGATGGTCTCCGGGATCAAAGGATGCTCTTAGCCTGAAGTCTTATGCACACTTCCCTGGAAATAAGCCCCAACTTACTCTCAGGCAAACATGCATTAAGATTACAATGCACAATTAAAAACAAAAGGCTTTCTTTTTTTGTGTGTGGTTTCCTTAGCTGTTCAACGAAAGGCTCTCACTTCTTGAACATGCAATATCAAAGCAGCCAGAACGTTGTTTGGAAAATACAAATGCAGAAATCTGTTTGTCAAACTGGTCACCTAAATTAGGACATTTGGTATCGTCTTTATTTTCCCCATTTGTTGACAAGCTTGAAGAACATTTAAGACCTATTGTAAACACCAGTTTAGGGGCTTTGTTCTGTCTGTTACAATCTTGTGTGACCAGGAACAAAACCCAGGGCAGCTAGTCAGATAAAGATGTAGGCTCAATTTTAAATGTCTTCCACAGAGTCCTAAGGAAGGGTGTGCAATCCAGGACACAATGGAAGGACAGGCAAATTACATACTTTGCAACCTAACACTGCTGCCAGGGGTTCCTCCAATATATATTCCCCCTACGCAGTGGCATAATAACGGGTATTCCAATAGCAGTATCACAGCAAATTGCAAAAATACCAAATAAACATTGCTTTGTACGGAAAAATGAGGATGTGTGGGAGAAGACTTCTCAAACTACTGGCAGCTTCCTTCAGTGCAGCATTTTCTAAGCTAGGGATGTGACCCATGAGCTCAATCCTGCGCCTCAAGCAACTTTGCCTGGCCCCGTCAAAAATATGGTTTTGGTGGTGTGGTAAAAAGTTTGCCTACAGTTTCATCTGTAAGTAAATGAAAATTGGTTTCAAGTCTGAGAAGAAATAGAAGGTAATCCGCAACTTAATGTGACATCTTTATTTGGGATGTCATGCGCCAGGCCTTGCCTGAGCACATGTGCCCTATGACTGCTCGAGAACACCAACTTTATTATGGAAACTAATCTCCCATGAAGGGGTGTGGCATAAGATGCTTCTGGCCTCAGGATCACTGTCTAAGTGGCCCCTGAGATAACAGCAATTGGCCATTCATGCATTCCCGCCCATGCAAGCCTGCATCCTTCTATTATATCCATGTCTTCCACACACACATCACATTCACAGGCCTGCTGAATAGGACATTGTGGCATTCTCCCTCTGTTGTTTGTTCTCCCATTTTGTTACCACCCAGAGAACAGAAAATGAAACTGAGCCCAGAAATGTCCAGGAGGTGGATAATAAATCATAGGCACTTCCATTCTTTCTGCTGTTATGCAATGTTAGGCAGACCAATTTAAGCAGTTAATTGTGAAGGTTACAAGCTGAGCTTTTCTGCTTGCCTTGTGCCCATTTATTCAGAAATTATGCTCCCCCCCCCTTTTTTTGTCCCTTCCCATATCGAGAAGTGAAAAATGAAATGAAGTGTATGGGGAGACGTTGTCAACGGGAACAGTTGCATTGTGTCAGACTCTGCTTCCAAGTGTGCAGGGCATTTCTCTTATTAATATTTTTATTGGTGTTATTAAAATATAAATAGTAACTATAGAGATGGGCCAGGTGATCCCTTCCTCACCCAGAAGAAGGGAAGGGAGGGCAGTAGGCTACCAGAAAAGGCAACCAGTTTTAAGAAAAGAAAAAGCTGAGTATCAAAGAAGACATTTAAGAAAAAAGGAAAACAGGCTATAGGAGAAAGGAAGAGAGGCAAAGGAGAACTTCAGCAGCAGAGGAACCAGGGCTGGCCAAAGGCATTTTGCTTCCTGACTAACATAGCTCCTCCTCCCCAATTCCATGTGCAAAATCCAACAGGAATGGCAGTGGAATCTTAATTGGGTCTGAGAATTGTAGTCATTGGGTAGGGACAAGGATGTCCAGTCCACTGAAGCCATTCAGGGACGAATGGGATGGCAAGTTCTTGCACCCACTTCCCCTCCCCTCCATTGCAGCCTTTGCCATAATTGGCCCCAGCCATTTAGAATCATGTGTGTTCTAGAAATGGCTGAATTCGGACAACACAATAGTCAATGGTGGGGTAATAATCAACTTTACAGTTGTTCATCTAGGGGGTACTCCCCACACAACATGGTAATAAATAATCAACTGTGGTGTGGATTAGGATCAGCGCTGAGTTGACTTTGGCAGAATTCGGACGACACGATAGTCAATACAACTGACGATTGTTTCCCCTCCCCCAGTTGCTTATTGTGTCGTCCGAATTCAGCCAATGTCGTTTCTGTTTGCAACTTATGCAAACAAGCCCCATTTGCCATCCCAAAACGTGAATGTGAGCATAAGCGGGTTTTTTTCTAGAAATGTTCCCAAATTTGCAGCCTCATTTTTTTTTAAGTATATTTTTAAAAATGTGAACATTGAAATCTGCATTTTTCAAACAATACATGCTTTCATGCTTTAGTCAACGGGTGGGAACTGTGCACTTTGGAAAAATACAAATGGAAATGCACATTTTCCCCTTCAAATAAGCCATAAAACAAGAACTAGCTGAAATTAGCTTTGAAGTGAATTTGGGCAAACTCAAAAATCGCTGATTCTCCCATCCCTCGCTTGTTCCTATCTGCACAACCCCATCGCTTTCTTGATTATTTAGAGTAGTGCAGCCTTCTGTAATCTAGTGCCCTCCAGATGTTTTGGCCTACAACTCCCAGCATTCCCGACCACAGGCCAAGCAGACTGGGGCTGCTGTGAGATGAAGTCCAAAACCTCTGGAGGGCACCAGGTTGGGGGAGGATGCACTACAATGTGATGGAAGGTTGGACAAACTGAGGCTAAATATTAGAGCTGGCTTGTTTATATAATCATCTGCATGAGCGTCTCTATATCTGTTCCATTTCTGAAATCATGGGTCTTTTCAGAGCTAAATTGCTTAAGAGACTGTAGACACATGCTGTTCCTTCATTTTCCTCTAATACCACCTAAAGTTTCCTGGAGAAAAACCAGAAGTTGTTTGTTCCAACAAGCGAAGTGCCAAGGTAAAATGGAGCCGCTCCCTTCCTCACTACGATGCTACGGATGCCCTATCAAAGAAACCCTATTCTGGTGTGATTTTATGATGTCCTCTAACAGCTCTTTAACCCTACCCCAAAACCTGGTCCTGTTTCCAATCTAGTTCATGAAGACATTTGTTCCATGTGCAGGATTCACCCCTTCCAAATCACCTGAATCCAAACTCATTTTTTAAAAACTAATTCCTGATGCCCCTGCGCATAGCTTCTTTGCCTCACATAGTCCTTATCCACTTCACAGTTTACCTCCTCTATTTTTAATTATTCCCCACCTAGAAATTATATTTAAAAACAAGCCCTGTGACGTTAAACATGGCGTTTGCAGGCATTGATTTGCTTGTTTGTCCTGCGTGTTGTATCCTTTTTCTCCAGTTTCAACCTTTTTTAAAAGAGAGAGAGAGAGAGGCTGAATTCGGACAACACGACAGTCAATGGTGGGGTAATAATCAACTTTACAGTTGTTCATCTAGGGGGTACTCCCCACACAACATGGTAATAAATAATTAACTGTGGTGTGGATTAGGATCAGCGCTGAGTTGACTATGGCAGCATTCGGACGACACGATAGTCAATACAACTGACGATTGTTTCCCCCCCCCCCCCAAGTTGCTTAATGTGTCGTCCGAATTCAGCCAGAGATTATCTCTTTCAGAACGATAAGCATCTCAAATTCAGGGCTTGCGGCGAGTAAAATTCATAGGATCTTGATCTCCAGGGGTACAGCAGCGGATATGATTCAAAGCATTTAAAAATATGTATTTCTGAAGGGGAAGCAGAAGCATCCATAGGCGAAATGACTGAGCCAAGGTCATATAGCAAGCTGGTGGTAAAACGTCACACTTTTCTGGATATGCTGTGTTAAAAGTGGAGTTGTAGCTACGCACATTTGCTAGAAAAAGGCTTTATGGTATGTTTTTATTACAAAATAAATCCACAGCTGAAGCATTTGTTATTGTTGAGATACCAGGAGGGCCCTTTGCTTGAGAGCTACTGCAGCACAGGAAATGAGAGTGTTCCTGGATCATGTGGAGGAGCTACAGTGCCTCTCCACAACAGCCTTGCCTTAGTTACCAGGAATAATGACCTAGAACAGCCTTCCCCAACCTGGTGCCCTCCAGTTATTTTGGACTACAGCTCCCAGCATTCCTGACCATTGGCCATGCTGGCTGGGGCTGATGGGAACTGAAGTTCAAAACATCTGGAAGGCATCAGGTTGGGGAAGAGTAGCCTAGAGCTTTTGATGTCACCTTCACAGAGCGCATAGAAGCCTATTCTCTAGGCCATTTTTAACTTTATATTTAACGGTTATGGATTCGAATCAATTACTCCAATATCTGAAAAAAGGCTGTCAACGTAACAGGGGCCCATACAATTTTGGCTGGCCTTGATAGGCAGTCCAAATTTGTCCTCACTATAACCCTGCCCCCCTACACAATGGGTTGTTTTATTTGAAGTTGAGGCCCAGTGGAACCACAGTGGGTCATCCCCAGCCATCCTCAGCTTGCTGCTGGGAAGAGGGATGTGGTCTCATCTGTGTTACAGTGAGCCTCAGAGACATCCAGAAAGGAGTACTCACTGTGTTCAGAGTGTCTGTCTCCAAGGCTCAGTATGACAGTGGGAGACATCACAGGTACTTGTAGGGACCCCCCATCCCCCGGCAGCATTCTGACATTGGAGAAATGTGAAAAGTAACAGGACTGCCAACATCAGGTCAGTGTGAGGGAGAGTCCCCCATCCTTCTCTAGGCTCAGGAGAAGGGCATGGGCTCTCTTCAATGCTGCACACTTCCCAGACCAAAAGATGTTCTCGCCGGTGGTGACCTGGCGAGTGCATTTGTGGATCTTTGCACAAGAACAACAGCACACACAATTTGTTTCAAGAGGAGAAAAATGAAGGTGAAACATTAGTCTTTAGTACATCAGTCTTTTCTCAATGGAAGCTGTTTGCAGGTAAGGATTGACACCTGCATCATGAAAACTTTATCTAAGAACCTACCCCTAGGCATCCACCATCTCTTAAAACCTTCCCTTCCAAGGGTGCTGCGTTCCATACCGCAAGGCCAACCCTAGTGAAATCCCTATCACCCATCCATACAATGGTGGGTTTCTCTATTCTCCATATTGTCTGAAGCAATAATGCTTAGAAATATAGTTTCTTGGCTCACTGTCCACATCTACACACCCTCCCTTGAAGGTGGACCACCATTTCTTTTTTTAAAAAAAAATCTAAGTAATTTGCCCATCTACCCAATAGAATCTTTTTTTTTTAATCGAAAAAGGAGACCAAAGAATGGCTGACTACGATAAAAATCTAACAAACCCTGAAACCTCAGGTGATTTTTTAAATATTTCTTATGTCTTTTTATTCATGTCCTTAAAGACCTCTGTTAAAAATTAATCCTGCAATTGCCATGTCAGCTAAAAGCCTCCATGTTTCACTGCAGTATTTGAAAAATACCTTTTGTAATAGCTGAATTTGGGATTAGTTAACACACACATCAAAAAAGGAGCTCAGCTCTCTTTCTCTTATAATGGGATGTTGTCGCCGTGGAAATTGGGACAAGAAGAGAAACAAAGAAAAACAAATGCCATCTGCTCGTTATAATTGTAAGCAGGGCTAGGATTATCCTCCGAAATGGGGAAATGTTTTCTGTATCCTTCCATCTCCCGAGCAGTTTCTATATATTTTCTTCAGAAGTGAAACATCAGGCATTTGCTAACAACACACAGAATTTATTTTATCAACTGGAATGAATTTTAACCATTACCTTGACATGTGACCAGATCAGCAAGAATGTATACAAGCCCAAACTTATATCTCTATTACAGCAGTTCGACTATCATTGTTTTCCCTAAATATTCCTGGAAGTTACAGTTGGGTGAAGTGGTTGTGGTGGTGATGATGATGATGATTAAGAAATCTTCAGGATATTTCAAAGAACCATAATGACTAGGCTTCCCTTGGGAAGGGAAATTACTGTTAGCGCAGGTGTGCCTCTACAGTAAAATTACATTTGCTTGCCTGACAGTTTTTATGGTTAAAGACAGGAAAAAGCAATTTATTTTAGAATACGTAAAGAACAAATCATTCTATTCCTTTAATGAAAGGGAGAAATAGCCTTTTTAAGATCTTCAGGAAGGGTATCCCATACTTACAGTGCAATCCTAAAGCATGGCGACTCAAGAATAAGTCTGACTGAGTTCAACTGGACTTACTCCCAGGTAAGGGTGTATAGGATTGGAGCCTTAGTGGATAAAGCTTGAGCCATCAGCTGTAAGATTATGATTCTGGCACTGAGAAGGATCAGAAGATGCTGCAGCACAGAACACTTTTCATCAGAGTAATCCTATTACGATCAATTAGCCAACTCCCAAATAAGCGGGGGCCTGGTCCCTGCATAACATTTCCACGCTAGAGAAACTTTGTCTGTTGTTTCAAGGAAGCCACAGAAGAGGAAGCATGGGTGACTTGACTTGCAATGTCCCGTGCTCACGTGGAAAAGGGCTGCAGAAAGATGAAAGTTCTCCAAAGGCAGTGACGGAACAAGTATCTCTTGGGGTGGGGGAATGTGTGGTTCATCCAAGACCCTGAAGCACGCAAAAAAGCGAAGTGCAAGCCACCCCGTTTCCTCTCTCTTCCTTAAAACATACAAAAGCAGTTCAGAGGAAGGGTATGCTACTTGCCGGCCATCCTATTGTCCACTGCCCACGGATTAATCAATGAAGTGGCAGTAAGGAAGGGCTAGATAACTCCTTGCTTTATTCTTCATGTAGGAAAATTTCAAGGGAGTACATTTGGTAGGAAAGTCCTTACCTTTTGCAAATAAAGGACGGTTCCTTTAAGAACAGCATAAAAGGTTTTCCATCCTCTCTTCCCTCGCGGAGCTAAGACAGCAAAACACACAACACGCAAGAAAAACTGTATTAAGAAAATGTTGGCAATATTAACCACGACTGTGCTTCATCCAAGTTCATTTGGGTTTTGAAATAACTCCACAGCGTCCCCCGCCCTACCCGCAATCCTTTGAATCACGAGCAGTTGCACATGGGCAGGGGAGCACAAATAAACAACAATGCACAGAGGCCTTGTTGGACATCTGTGTTTACCTCTCTTGGAACAAATATTTCTGCTTATTTATTTATTTAAAATAATAATAATAATAATAATAATAATAATAATAATAATAATATATTTATTTATTACCCGCCTCTCCCTCCGGATCGAGGCGGGGAACAACATCATCATAAAACACACAAAACTGATTAAAAATACATAAAACCAATATACCATTAAAATACCAATAAAACACCAATAAAACACTTAAAATTCATCTGAGTAGGCCTGCCGGAAGAGATCAGTCTTTATAGATCGTTTAAATTCCTGAAGACTGGTAAGTTCACGGATCTCTCCCGGCAGGTCATTCCATAATCTGGGAGCGGCAGAAGAGAAGGTCCTCTGGGTAACAGTTGTCAGTCTAGTTTTTGTTGACTGTAATAAATTCTTCCCAGAGGACCTAAGCGTGCGGGGCGGATTGTATGGGAGCAGGCGATCCCGCAGGTAACCTGGACCCAAACCATGTAGGGCTTTAAAGGTAATGACCAACACTTTGTACTTCGCCAGGAAACTAACTGGCAGCCAGTGGAGAGATTTCAAAGCTGGTGTAATATGGTCACCCATATGGGTGGACTGTAGGAAAATGAGCCCAGGGGAAGTCAACCATCCTAATTCCCAATTAGTGTAGCCAGACACCCACCCACCCCAGAAAGCTCTGTGCTAGAAAATCTCCGTTTTCCCTCCAGCCTGCAAGATCCACGACTGCTCTGGCACCTTGAGATTTTGTGCTAACACCCTTTTGTTTACATTTCCATGGGCATGTGGTACTGGTGGCAAGGGAGCTAGCCCATGCAATCTGCATACATGTAGATTTTGGTCATTCCCTTCCCCCTTGGTAAGACCCTTCCTTACTGCAGCACACAGAGTAGGGGTGCAGACAGGGCCGTGCAGAGTTGGTAATATGCCCAGGCCAGATGGGAAGTGTGTGCCCCCCCCCCATTTCAAAAAAGGAGGACAACATGGCCGCCCCAAGGGGGCATGCCACCAACATGTCTGTTCTACATAACACCTTCATATTAAACCTGTTCTACAACACCTCAAGGCACCTATATCCCCGCCCTGCACGCAGCATGGCCCTCTGGAGCTTGTAGTCTGACTGTGGTATTCATGATGCTTCTGCGCTGTTTCCACAAGGTGGGCTCCTCGCTTCTCGATGAGCCGCTTACGCTATGGAAGCAGTAGTGTAAGCTGGGGGAGGACCTCCTCATTGGAGGGCCCCCTCAAAATCGTGGGCCCTGGGCCAACTGGACCCTCCTCTGCATGGCCCTGGGTGCAGAACCCAAAAAGCCCTGCCCCTTTCCATCAACCACTGATCACTGGGTGGCTTCCCAGCTTTTGTGCACTTTTCCTCATTCTAAAAGGTTGAAATACCTCTCCTAAGGCTTAGTTGCTAGCAGTAAAAGAGTTACGTTCAAATATGCTGGAATCTTTGGTGTTTTTTTTTTTTTAGGTCTGCCCCTTTTGCCATTGGCCCCACCCAGTGGTGGAAGGAGGGCCCCCGAGAGCCATCCGGAGATGGAATTCAGCCCTCAGGTTGAAAGAGGTTCTGCACCCCAGATACAGAGAAAACAGTCCTCGTTGAAACACACTCACTCTTCTTTCCATCCATGTCGGCATGGAATTTGCGTGCCAGGAATCCAGTTTTGTACACAGCAGCATTGGGGTCATGAGGAATGTCCAGGAAAGGGTTATTGGTATTGCCAATGCGATTGACAGCCTTGTTTTGGGTTCCGTTATCCTTTTCGTCAGTACCATCGGAGGGGGATTTTTTCTTTTCTTCATCATCTCTAAAGCAATTTTAAAAAAAGAAAAGAAAGGAAAACAACAACAACCAAGTTCATTTGACAATCCAGTGCAGGTTTCATTTCAATGATCATAATAAAGACAGGAAAACATTTTAATTATTGCTCCCTTCACTGATTTCATGTTAGGCCCTGTGGTCCAAGATGAACTGAGGTATTGCAGTATACGCTTAACTTTACACCTGCAAGAAATCTTACTACTTTCAGTGGGATGGCTCCTATTTATATTTAGGGATATGAATCAGAAGTGATACCTTGGTGCCGTTCTCTTGGGAATGCAGTTTGGAATCCGCTGACATCAACGGCAACATTACTACCCTAAGGGAACCAGGTGGATTTTAACCAGGCATCTAGGAGGTTTAAATCAAGGCAATGCCTACATTTTGCACTTCCGCAATACGCGCAAACACTGAACCTAATATCAAGCCTGCAGCATGGTATCTTAAGCATTTCATCATTCAAATTACACAAAAGGAGAGAGAAAATGTTGTGTCGGGTGTCCTCTCCCTTTCAAAAGGCTAAGAAAAGCCGCTTGGAAGAGTGAGGGCAATGTTTAGAGCAAGTCCAGGAGCTCAGAGGGACAAGGCAGAGGTTGTAGTAGCAAACAGGTGCCGCTTCAGTGGACCGGACAAACCTTGTCCCTGCCCAATGACCACAACGCTCTGACCACCAGATCCGTGTATCCATTTCACATTCCGCCTCTTATTCAGCTGCAAGCAGTGATGGGCAAATTCCCCTTGGCTCACTTCAATAACCATTATTTATTTGCACTGGCTGCCTGTGTGTTTCTGAGCTCAATTCAAGGTGCTGGTTTTGACCTATAGCCTTACATGGCTCAGGACCAAAATACCAGACGGACTGACCTGTACACTATGCTCAGCATCTGGGTGTCTCCTCCGGGGGTGGCAACAAGAGAAAGGGCTTTCAATTATGGAATGATCTTCCCGACGAGGCAAGCCTGGCACCAACATTGTTATCTTTACGGCACCAGATTAAAACTGCCCTTTTCTCTCAGGCATTTGGCAGCATATAATGAGTTTTAATTAGGTCCTGGATTGTCTTGGGCTGATGTTTAACCAATTGTTTTTAGATATATGTTGCCTCTATGTGTGTTATCTGTTTATATATATTTTTATGTAAATGCTTTTGGGGGAGCTAGTATAATGTATTTTTAATTATTTTTAATTTTTGAGAGAGCTTCGGCTATGGGGCAGTACAGAAATAGAATAAACGAAATAATAAAAGAAATGGGAAACATTTGGAAGAAGCCCTCGAGTCAGGAACACAGGGAGCTGCCTTATACCCCACGTTGACCACTGATCCATCTGGCTCAGTATTGTCAACACTGACTGGCAGTGGCTCTCTGGGTTTTCAGGGAGGTGTCCATCCCAGCCATCTCTGGAGACGCCAGAGATCAAACCTGGGACGTTCTGCACATGAAAGTTCCTCAGGCTCCAGGTTTCTTTGGGGTGGGGGGGGAAGGGAGTGGTTACGTAGGAGCTACGGCCAATGATTTTTAGATTGACAAGGAGCCTAAAAGCTCATCATGAACCATGAAGGATGCTTGCAACGGCTCTCCATACATCACTGTCGGACCAGTACATAATGCTTGCAACAAACAACTTTAAAACTCTCGTTTAGAGCACAGAAAAAAAGGACAGTTAGACAGAGCCCATCTCCGGTCAAACCAAGAGCCGGCAAGTTCTCCCTGCCACCCCGGCTTCATCAGCCATGCAGTCTGTTCCAATATTCCTGGAGTCACATCAACAAATGGGAGCAAGGAGTGTACTTTGATCAAAAAATGCAGACGGCATCTGCTACACCCGTGGCAGCAGAGCACAATGTTCCCCACACTGCACATGGTCCAACGGGGGGCACCACAAAAGAGGTCCACAGTCATGTGAGGGTGTGAAGGTATCCATCGAGCCCAGTAGAGTTTACTCCAACTGGCAGCGACTGCAGCAAACTGGAGAGGCAGAGGTCAACCTTAGCCAGGAGCCTGCTTACCTGGAGATGTCAGGGACTGAACATTTTTGCCTTTGCTCCATCATAGAGCTATGGACCCTCCCTGTGTGACCCACAGTATGCAGACACCAGGCACTGGTTCCATGGTGTGTAGCTCTGACGCAGCTGTGCAAAAGTAGCACATGGGTCCTTCCCTTCACTGCGAGCTGAAATCAGTCAAGGTCCAGGCCTAAATTAACGGAACTGCCATTTGAGCTATTTTCAGGATGCACCCTCTGGAGAAAGCGTTCCTAGTGGCAATTCTGTCAGCTTAGGGAATCTGAGATAGACGAATTGTAAATCAACCTTCTGCAGTATTTTCTTGCCTTGCTGACTTTTTTAAAAAAAAGAAACGCAGCCACTTACTTCATAGTCTGTCAGCTTACACACATTCCCCCAAATCCTTTGCCCCCAGTCCAGAAAAGCAGTTCCAAATGCTAAGATGTTTATACATTACTCTGAACAGAACCAAGTAATTCCAGAAGTGTCCTTCAGTATGGAGTACTTATCTAATGCCATGGTCATCCCTTCCAGGGATTTCTTTGGAAATGCCTCACACACTGCTTGAGTGCCCCTGAATGCAATGTCACTGATTTGATTCAATAGTACTTATCCTCTTCCACACCGCACCATCCTGGCGTGAGTCAACTTTGGCTCGAAAGCCAAACAACATTCCCCCAAATTGGGTAGCAGCTCAACTTATTTCTGAACCAAAGCCAAATTCAGCCTGGCCTACCCCCTATTGGTCCCTCAAACTCCCTAGCCAGCCCCTTACATGCCACCTACCCCGATCCCCTAAATCTCCTCTCTCTTAAATCAAGGGTGGGGAAATCTTTTTATTCCCTTGGGGAATAAATGGACAAGACGATCTTAGGCAATTAGGCCGCATCCCTTTAAGGCTTAAAACAAACATACCTCATGAACATAGCCGGTAGGGGCAAGCAGACACACGGAGAGGGAACGGATGGAGGTCTTTCCCTCCCTCTCCTGTCCAGGGCCACAGCATGCAAAGCTCTGGAGGTCCCTGAAAAACATAGTTTCCCAAAGTAGCCACTAGCAGTAGCCACTGGGAAAACTACATTTCCCAAGGGCTACCTGAGCCTCATTTTATTTTACTTATTTATTTAAAACATGTCTTAGCCGCCTTTCAGGGCAGAAGCCCTCCCAACAACGCATGTCTTAATGCACTGCTATACAGCGCCGTAGACCTAGAGAATGATCTGGCTCGGACTCCTCTGGCTTTGGCTTCAGCGCTAGGAAAGAATTTGGTGCTCCTAATGGTAATCTCTTCGCTGAAGGCGCCTCTACAAGAGCGATTTAAAGCTCTTTCAAATCGCATTAAAAAAAATTACCTCTACAAGAGTGGAGCGCAAATTGGGGGTTGAGGCGCTTTATCTGTCCGATTATGCACATTATCGAATGCGCGTTAAATAGCGAGTTTTAATTCTCCGCGGCCATTAAAACGCATTTTGACCATGTAAACAAGCGATTTCAGCCAATTTAAAGCGTGTTTCATACTGCCGGTTATGTGCTTCACCGCATGTCGTTTACAGGATTTAGGCGTAAACGCGATTGTGAGAAGATGCGCATAATCGGACAACCAGGCGCCAAACTGAATTCTTGTAGAGGGGACCTGAGGTAAGCATTATAAGCTCACAAAAGTCATATCCAAGCCTCAGATTTTCACTAACAGTACTAAGCTAGCCAGAAATGGCTTCCTCCCTCTTATTCAGGGACTGTGGAAACAATTGCGATCTGACCAGCTCCGTCCTTACATGATATATTACAATAAGCAGCACATTCTACCTGCTGTCTGTCATCCTCTTTGGCCCCCTGCACGGTTGCCCTCTTTACTTCTTCACCTTCTCTGATTCTTCAGGAAAGAGTCTCCACAATGGCACAGGTATCCTAAAATGGCTGGGTTCTGTTGGATGGTGCCACCCTAGATGCAAGGGTACCACCCTAGAAAACCAGCCGCTCTAGGAAGTGCAACTCAGTGGGAATCAGCTTCCTTAGTCAGTAGAGAAAAGGAGCAAGGAAGTAGTGCTTCTGGTCACTTCTAAATATAGGTAACAGGGCAGAGCACAGAGCAGGTAAAAGGAAGCAGAGGGCAGGTAAATGGAAATGGAAGCACAGGGCAGAGTTCAACAATGAGGAAATTGCATATTGTCAAAGGCATCATCTTGAAGAACTACAGCTATGCCAATAATTATGGGCATTTAAGTAAAAATGTAACTGGATTTACCCACATTCATCAATCCAAACCCTTGTCTTTAGCCCCTTCTACAAGAATTCGGTTTGACACCCAGTTGGCCGATTATGCGCATCTTCTCCCAATCGCTTTTATGCCTAATCCCTATACACAGGAGGCAGTGAAGTGCATTACCGGTTGTATGAAACGTGCTTTAAAGGTGTTACATGTGGAGAATCGCTTGTTTACGTAGTCATAAGGCGCTTTAACTTCCACGGTAAATTAAAACTCGCTATTTAACGCGCATTCGATAATGCGCATAATCGGACAGAAAAAGCGCCTCAACCCCCGATTTGCGCTGCGTTCATGTGGAGGTAAAATCGGTAATGCGCTTTGAAAGAGCTTTAAATTGCTCTTGTAGAGGCACCCTTTATCTATCCTCCCTACTCTTCTTTTTCTTTTCTTTACAATGTAATTGGATTTGCCCAGATTCGTCTATCTGAACTCTTGTATCTACCTTTCCTCCATTCTCTTGTCCCACCACCCCGCTTGCCTGCTTTAGGATTGGAAGCTTCCTGAAGTTTGCTTTTTGCCAATTTAACTCTCTAAGGCACCATATACACTGGTAGAACTGTATGAATAAAACAATAAAACTAAATATAATTAACTTCTATTATCATCAACAGTAAATTGATCTGAACTGCAATGTGCCAGGGACTCTGAAATACAGAGCAGGTAATGATGGCATTTTTTATTCAGCCAATGGTGTACGAGAGCACATGCTGGTAATTCTGCTAAAGCTTCAGCGGGCGCAATTTGAAAGCTTGCGTACCCTTATAAGAGCCGAAGTTGATTCCATGAAAGCCGTCTCCTTACCAACATCAAGATAAGCATGGCTACATTTAAGATGACATTCCCTATTCTGTAAGAGTCTCCACATGACAGCCATGTTTCTCTCGTTCTACAGAAAGTACCAGCGGCATAAGGAAGTCAGATAAGTGAGGATGAGCTGGGGGGGGGGGGGTATGATTAAAGTGTTTTGGCAGACACTGGCCTCTTCGTGTTTGGCTTTGAATTTCAATTATTAGCTTCCAGATAGAAACCGAAACTGGGTACGTTGGGCCTTTCACAATTAATTATCTTTAATATCAGTTTGTTGTCAAGCTATCCATAGTTAATCATGAAGCAAACGGTAGACAAAAAGCCAAGAGGAAGAAACCTGACTCGAGATTTGTTTCTAACCCAGACATTCTGACACAATGCCCTAAAAGATAAAAGATAGAAAACTAAGCATGTGTTTTATTCATGTTGCCACAGATTAACAGAGGATTTAATTTCTCTCTCCCTAAGATGAAGTTTCTGAGCGAAATAAAAATGTCGTCCACCCTTACAAAGCCATCGTTCATCGCTAACAACTCGTTTGCTAGCTGGAGTTAACAGCAGATATATGGCTTTCATGATATAATAGAGTTTGACAACATGGCCTCCCATTACAACTTGAGGAGAGTGTGTCCAATATTTCATAGACTGGGCACAATGTCCAAATGCATAAACCACCAAATGCTCCTGCTGTACAACCTCCGGTCAGTGTGATGTAATGGTTGGAGGTTGGATCGGGAACCTGAGAGACCCAGGTTCTAGTCTCCACTCAGCCATGAAGCTCATTAGGTGACTTGGGCTAGTCATTGACTTTCAGACTAATCTACCTTGCAGGATTGTGAGGAGGAGGAGGAGGAGGAGGAGGAGGAGGAGGAGGAGGAGGATCACGTATGCTGCTTTGGGACCTTGGAGGAAAGGTGGGATATAAATGTATCAAATAAATCAATATATAAATTCCCACAGAAACGCCATCAAAATATGTTTATACAGCAGTAAAGAGCAGTACATCCAAAATTGTGCCATGAGAAGGTCTGTCATTAGCTTTGGCAAGGGACCACACTGGATGGAGCCAGACCTTTGGAACAGAGACCCGATGCAGAAGCATTATTCCCCCCAACCCAACTCTCTCTGCCATTATATCAGCAATGATATCTCAATGGAAGGAATAAAGATGCACTGCGATTCTTGTATCCAGGTGAACTACAGTGAGCAGGCGTCACCACTGCTTGATGTCCAAGTGACTAGGCATAGGCAAGGGCAGAAAGGGAGGAGGAATAAGTAATTGGGCTACCCTGCAGTTGCAAGAAGTTTGTTCTGAGAAAACATATTACCTATATATAATTGGTTGGACTACTGCAATGAACGGTATGTGAGGTTGCCTTTGAAACAGTTTGGAAACTGCTGTTTGTACTGAATGTGGCTTCGACATTACTAACTGGGAGTGAGTATTATGGTCATATTGCATCATATTCAGTTTCTGGGTCCAGTTTAAGGTGCTGGTTTTAAATTCCTTCCCAGATTAGTATAGGGGGAACTTGAAGGACTAGCCATCCACACCCGTACCTAACCACATACCCTTGTGGAGGGCCTCTTTAGGAAGTTCCCACCATCTGAGGTGATGGGGAGAGGGCCTTTTTGGTGGTGGTGCTCTAGTTGTGGAATGCTCTTCTCCAAAGTATTCTGCTGCCCGAGCAGAAGCTTCAAAGGTTATCTCCTGCATTCCATGTACAAGAGCCAATTGGACTGGGGGTGGAATCTTGCTTCAGCACTGGCAATAGGACATTGAGGGCAGCAGGCTAACTTAGGGGGTCACAGGGCTACTCACATGACACACACAGCTCTACCATCCAATGTCTTGCCACAGCTCCCTACCCCCAGTATCCGCTGGGGTGCACTGTGCCCCCAGTTTTAAATAGAGAAAAAACCATCTATCCCAACTATCAATATCTAGGGAAACACAGTTTTATAGTATTCAAAGTGCTTCCCATTCAGTAAGCCTTACAATAATGCTGTAAGGTAAGTCAGCCATATTATCCTCATCTTGGAAATGGAGGGGGAGTATAATTCTAAGAATGGTAGCTTGCCTAAGACCATCTCATGCAGCTTTCCCCATGTTTCGGGCTACAACTCCATTGTCCCTGGCCATGCTGGCTGGGGATGCTGGGAGTTGTAGTCCAAAATATCTGAAGCACACCAGGTCGGGGGTGGCTGACCTAATGAGTTCTTGGCTGAGGAGGGATTTAAAATGGTGTCTTCCTGGTCCACTACAGCTCAATCTTCTTCATTACCACGCTACACTACCTCTCATGAGGAATGAATGAAGGCTGCCCAACGAAGAAATGAAGACTGACCAATGAACTGGTGGATTGCTTGTCTGGATTGCTGGGTGGGGATTTCTGCAAGTTCCAGAATCACTTCCATATGCTGCCTGCAGATGCAGTGGAATGCCATAAAAGGAATCATTTTAAGAACTCATTAATTCCACACAGTAATACTTACACTGCCCACTCAAGCTTTTCATTTTTGATTGAATTGTAGAGAGCCTGTAAAAAAGGAAAGCAAGAAGAAATTACCGGGTTTGTCTTGACCATACTGATTTAAAAAATAAAGAAATCTAAATGTCACAAAGCAAGCTGCCTTTGATCATGAAGGCACCCATACATGCAACAGTCGGAATTAAAACATTATTCCAAAGCAGGGTGCACACATGTGCTTGCCATTTTTTATTCTGTTGAGTGCCCTAATTTCCACACACCCACCCAAGAGTGGAGACACCTTCATGACCTTGCGCTCCAAAGTCGCACTGCTCTCTGAGCTTTCTAAGGCATACAGTGACCCAGTTCAGACTTGGGGAAGATGGCAGGACTTACGCTAGGCCTCAAAGTGCAGCATGACATTACAGACAAAACCTTCCTCTTCCCTTTTGGGGAAAGGATTAGGGTCAGTAGTGGAGACCACAGATCTCAACGCCACTCAACATTAAAAAAAGAAGAAGAATGATTACATAATCTATGTGACTATAGGGTTTTTGGCATTCTAGCCCAGAAATAACAGAGGCCAAAACGCAGTATCCTGAACAGTAACCAAGACTTAGGCTAGAAAAAGTAAATTTCTCGTACATTGATTTAACAAGGATAGTCCATTGGCAGCCTAGTTGCTAGAGTGGCCACGTGTCTTACTTCACAGAGGAAAAACCTCCAGTTGAAGGTCAGTCAGAAGACAGTCCTCACTTTGAAGGGGCTGCCCAGTCCACATCCAGTTTAAAGATTTTTAAAAAACCAACAGATGGGAGATCAACGGAAGCCTTGAAGTTGCCCATCAACAGTGAGCACCTGGACAGCAGGGACACAGGTCACCCAGTCACAGTCTCCCCCACTATGGTAAGATGTACGGCATTTCTATTAAAATCACAGTACTTATTTTTAAATTTTCATATATGCATATAAATTAGTGCAAACCGTTGTTCCTGCTTTGTCCTTTTTGGTGAGACATGTCTCCTTTTTCAGCAATGTGTAAGTGTTCACTCTACCAGGAACTGGTCCTGGGCTTTCCTGGGGCTTCCCGTTTAGACCTCAAAGCCCCCCTTTTTATTTGTGCACCTTAACTAACTTCTTCTGACCTGAAACTCAGACAAAGGGCTCTTCAACCCTCTGCCCTTCCCCAGTGGAACAGCAACGGAGACCTCAGTAGAGTTCACCCCCATGTGATAGCCAAGAAACAAACAGGCGCAAGCAGCTGAAGCCTGCAAGGGAAGATGCTAAATCAAAATGCCTTCTGCTGTTGCTGATGGGGAAGAAAGAGTTAAAGAGAGTTTCGTCTGTGCCTTGGCAATAGTGTTTTTATTTGGTGCTCTCAGATCAAAACGTCTTGACAGAATAGCAGGTGAAGTAGTCAAGTTTTTTTTTCTGGGCTTCTTTTCTTTTCAAGATTTATTTGCAAGGCAGCTCTATCCCATATCCTGCTGCTGATGATTAGGCTGTAGATGTGTTAACGTTGGTTTTGTTGTTGTTTAGATTCTTATGATTTTTAATATTGACGTTTTAATTTGTTTTTATGCGACTGAATTGTACGCTGCTTTGGAAGTATCAACTGAAAAGCAGAGTAGACATTTCATTACTAAATCAACGCATACATTTCAGATGTAGCTCAGTTGCCTGTTTCACATGCAACCATCGATTACTATTTAGGTTTATGTGGTAGAGAGCACCGTGAAGATGGGACAGGTAGTTTGACCTGATAACATTCAGCTATATTACTAAGCAGCAGGACAACCTCACATATAAGTCAGGACTAGATCCTACTGTTGCACACTAGACAGATATATGTGAGCATGCCTCACTGAAGCAAATTGTATATTTGGAAGTTTAAAAATAAATAAATGGTATCTCTCTTTTATCCAGCTATCACTTGTCTTCAGTGAGAGACTTCTGTTTTGGCTACTGAATGTCTGGGATGATGGTATCAGTAACAGATTGCCTTTCAGATCACTCTGATATGCAGACAGTTTTTATACATATATTTATGTATTTTACTATTTTATGCCATTTATATAGTGCCCTTCAGCCAAATGATTCACAGCGCTGTTCACAATAAAATCAAATAATTGCAAGCAAGAACAGAAATTAAAAGCTACCGATCAAAACAATTTAAAACTCAGAACTTCAGAAATCCGGAAGAACAAAAAGGATTTTGCCTGGCGCTTAAAAGGTAATGAGGAAGGTAACAAGTCTCTCTGGAGAAGGAATTCCACTAAAAAGTTACCAACACTGAGAAGCCTCTATTACCACCTACTTCATGACACAAGCAACAATTTTTGAACTGTGCTCAGAAATTGACCAAAAGCCTACCCAATTCCATTAATTTCTGCTTGGTTTTATCCTGGCTGCGCTTTTATACTGAATTTTATATTATGTTTTTATACTGTTGTTTGTTGTATATTTTGAATGGTTTTCATGGTTTAATGTTTGTAAAATGCCCAGAGAGCTTCAGCTATTGGGTGGTATAGAAATGCAATAAATAAATAAATGCACTGGTGTAATATGTTCCCAACATCCAGTCCCAATATATATATATCGTAATACAGTAGTCAATCCTGGGTGTTACCAGAGCATGGATTACTTTGCCCAGGCTCTCCCTATGAAGGAAAGGCTGCAGATGGTCTACTACCCTCTCAGCTGATGGAAGACACTCTGCACCAGAGTCTACTGCACGTCCAATGACAAAGCTGGATTAGGAGACCCACAGACTGCATACCCGATTCTTCCAGGGGAGTTTAACCCTGCTTAGAACAGCATGAACACAATTCTCCCTGAGAGAATGAACCATCTCACCTCATCTCTGTCTTGTCATGATTTAGTTTCAGTTTACTGATCATCACCCAGCCCATCACCGGACACCAGATTCTTTTACTTTAGTCAATTAATATCCCACTTACCCATCTAAGGATGCCCAAGGCACTCCCACTGCCTCACTTGACTCAATGATTCCCTGAAAGTATTGCCACACAACCTTTTGGTACCCCAAAGCCCAGATGCTCCCAAATCAGAATACATGTCCACTCACCCTCTTCTGGCACCAGATCTCTCTGATAGCAATTGCTTTAAGGCGTAAGGCTCTGCTAGCCCGGCCTGCCTTTGCTCTTCAGAGAACGTTGGCAGTTGCCTTCCCAAACTCAGGGCATTTCATAGTGTGTGAGAAGAATCGGAATAGAAATCGTAATAGGAAAGCCGTAGAGACTGGCATATCCCAAAGTTGATCAATCCATCCCAGTTCTTTGCCCCTTAAAACAGCCATTTCAAACTGATTAGTTACAATGAGAATTAAGCACATGTTTAAACGAGATTAATAAATAGAGTAACAAAACCATTTGAAATTAATAAAAACATGTCTAGGGACTACTACTCAAGGTATTTCATCTTCTGATACATCGACTTCTGGAAAGGTGGAGTCTCCACTTGTTAAGGCCTTGCTCAGCATTCCCCCTTTGTTGATCCAAAATGGCAAACACTCTGAAGTCACAAACCCCATTGCTCAGTATTATTAATCCTAGCTTCATTGCTTTCCCCATTTAGTAGGCTGGCCATAGCAGTTTTTCCTCTGTTCTCCCCCTTGGCAGTTTTCCGCTGCTAAATATCACTATAACATAGTCAACTCCTGTTTTATTCTTAATATCAATTCGGCCGAGATTGTCTGAGTTGACATGAGCAAGGTGGAGGAAGGTCCTTGATAAGGAAGGAAGTGATTTAACCAAGCTGCTGGGAAAAAATTCCCTCAGCTTGGAAATTCTGGCTGCCGGGGGGGGGGGGGGGGGGAGAGAGTTACAATGTTGGGGAGCCTTAGAGGTCTGCCAGAGTTTCAAAGCTATTACACTTTCCTGCAGATAAGTCCTCCTAGTTAAATTTATGTTCAAGGCAACAGAATATTACACATTGTCAAAAAGGAAACCATGCTGCCATCTTTTAACACAGCACAGAAAATAAACCAAGACTACAATTTTTCACAAACACAGACTAATAATGAGGCTTTGGACTCCCCAGCATCCAAAGAATGAATAGGCCCATAATAAAGTGAGGATCATTTGACATAAAATATATTATTGTTTGGCAAACATAAACTCAAGCAAACATAAAAGTGCAAAATACCCCTAGCATCAAGAACCCCTCTTTGCATGCATGCCTTATAATTCAGTCTTTCATGACTTCAATTCATGCCTTTAAAAAAATTACCTAGATGATCCCTAAACTACAGAGCAAGTTCAACTATTCCTTCCCAATAGGATTGCCATTCTTTTTATACTGCCCTGCTCTCTTGACTTTAACAGTAGCCCTACAATTAAAGATTCAGCAGATGAAGCTTTTCCCATCACTTTATCCCCTAGATAGGAAAAGCTTCACATGCCAAATTTCTGAGTGTCAGGCAGCTGTCAAAGGCCTAGGAACCCTGCCAGAAAAAAAAGTTGGCAATCCTTTTCTGCCAGACTGTTCCTTCATTTTTAGAGGAAACTGAAGCATAAAAAATGTGGCAGGAATCTTCTAGATATGCATCTTTTATTTGAGTTAAGTAAATGCTTCTATGAGATGTCTACTAAGGTGCTGGAAACGTGCCTACACTCAACATGATTCCAAAGAGGCCATTCTCTCTCTCTCTCTCTCTCTCTCTCTCTCTGTGTGTGTGTGTGTGTGTGTGTGTGTGTGTACTAACACTGGCTGCTTAGCAACATTATCTGCCTGATTTGCGAAAATGCCAACTTGCTGCAGTCATAACCAAAGTCGTTAAGATTATTTATTCTATTCATGTCTCATCTTACTTTCAAGGACTTCAGGCCAGGGGTTCCCCCTTCCAAGGCAATGTTCCATCCACATACAAGCCAGGACTGGCCCAAATCTGTTTCACTTGGGGGAACAGTGAATATCCAAGTACCAAAGATCAGGTACCAGAGTTTCTGTGTTCTTGCTTTGCTCTAATATTCTGTTGTAGTTGAAGGTCATATGAGCTTTTAAATATTCCCACCACCACTGCCTTATAAAACAGAGCTGTTTCTTATCAAAGCAGCGCATGTTACATCTTTGTTAAAGGCCAGAAGATGCTCAGAATTCGTGTGTGTGTATGTGTATGGGAGTGGGCAGATCTCATTTTCTTCTAAGGCAAAAGGTCAGGTGCTGAGTATTTCACCACAACCAAGTCACAAGGCACAGTCACTAATATTTAAAGAGGTGGTCGACAAACAATAGTTTTCTGTTCACCTTCACAGAGGCGCTACAATAGAAGTATCATTCCCTATGTTATGCTCCCTCTTGCAATCTTCTTCTGAGCACAACCCTTAGTCTGTTTATGGGTTTTTGTAGGTCTTCAGAACTTGAAAGGCCTATTACAAGTTTTCATTGGAAAATGGCTCTATCATAGAAATGATTATTTCAATTCCTGCGTATAGTTCCAGTACACTGCTGCAATCTACTTCGAGGAAGGGGTGTGGGTGTCAGGGGGCAGTATTCAACTGTGTCGTTCCATTAGCACAAATGACCTTGCGCTGGCGGAAACTAGGTCCCAAACTAGGCGCAAGAAGAGAATCAAACAAAAATTATTTTTGAGCATCGTGCATTACGCTTGCGCACACAGTTGTGCAACTGGTTCCACAGAAGTCTTGTGCGACCCATTGTGCAACCGATTGCGCATTCCACTGGCATAACCCATAACTGGTTCCGTAAGCCTAATGGGCCACTGCTTGGGCATCTGAAAGATTCAGAGGAGACCTGCTAGCATCATTTGACTTTGCGTAATGACACCGTTGGATACTGCCCAAGGACTCCAGGGCTACCTCCACAAGAGAGGTTTAATGCTCTTTGAAGGCTCATTATAAATTTTACCTCCACACCAGCGGAGCGCAAAACGGGCGTAGAGGCGCGTTATCTCCCGGATTATGCGCATTATTGAATGCGCGTTAAATAGCGACTTTTATTTTGCTCCGGCCGTTAAAGCGCATTTTCGCAGTGTGAACAAGCGATTATGCGCGTTAACTTCTTGTAAAGCGCTTTTTGGACATCAATTAATGCGCTTCACCGCCTCTCGCCGCCTCCCGTGCAGAGGGATTAGGAGTAAATTCGCCTCCGCGATAATGCGCATAATCCCCGAACCGGGCACAAAAGCGCATCCTTGTGGAGGGGGCCCAGGAAACCACTTGACTTGAGGCAGAGAGATTTAGCTGAACAAGCAAGCATGAACCTGCATGTGCTCAGCCGTCGGAGGCCTATACATGCAAAGAAGGCACAGAAGCATGGCCTGTGCAATTGGCAGGCAGTACAGCGCCACTGAGTCGGGAAGGCTTCGTATAAATACCTGGCCTTCTGCCTTTGCCTACTCAGACCACTGTGCACATTAGTCCCCAGCTTTTCCGCTTCCAACTCCAGCTCAAGCCCTCAGCTCCAATCCCAGCAACTGAACGTGGGGACTCTGAGGTCCAGAACACACCCTCCTAGTCAAGATCGTGGTACGGCCTGGTCCTGATGGTAGAATCCCCAGAGATATTCGCATACTGGCTTACTTCACTGTCTCTAAAGAAGACAGCAATTTGTCTCTCTCCACACTTCGTTTCCAGTAGTAGGAGATCATGTTCAAGGCATGTCAGTTGGTGCCTGTTGACCACTGACGTCATATATGGCTTTAAATTCTCTCAGGCTTCTACATATATCATACGTACTCATGATGTAAAACAAGGAGCCTATTTCTAATGCCTGTAGCTTTCGCTTTGAACAATACCAGCATCGTAAAACAAAACACGCACAAAGGAGCTGCATTCAGTCTGGCTCTGAAGGGTTGGAGACGCTGACTGGAGGCTCCAAATTATTTTACAGAGTCTGTTCTTTTCTTTTTTTAAAAAAGAAACAATCTGACACAAATAACTCCCTCTTGCTAGTGGTACAGAAACTTCCCGGCACAGAGTCAGCTACATCCCTCACTCTGAGGCCATTTGACTGTATAAATCTCACAAGGCTTTGACTGCCTTTCACAAGCCCTCTCACCTCCAAGTCTGATGTCAAGGGGCTCAACATGCAGATTAAACCCATTCGGAGTCTTAAACCTTCTAGCAAGACACATTTATTAACAGCTGCCATTGGTAGACTATTGCAGCCCCCTGGGAGTCTTCCCCCCTCCCCAGGCTTTACAAAGAATCAAGCAAAAGCTGTGATTCCGAAGGCCGTACCAGCCTGGACTCCTGTGTTCCCTTGGCTGCCTCCTTTTGCAAAAACATGACCTAAGTAATCTCTTTTAATTTAATTTTGTTTAATTTGTGACACTCGTATCTCGTTATTCTGCCAAAGGACTCTGAACAGTTTACTTACGCTTGCTACACCACACACAGCGCCAGGCGTCCGTTGCTTCAGCAGCAGAACTGAATCACATGCCCTTTTCTGGGCCAACCCAAAGATGGCTGCAATCTACCTCATACAATAATCAGGTACAATGTTAATTTAATTATGCCAAATAAAAATGTTGGTTTGTTACATCGGAATTAGTAGCTGGGGGTACCGCATACAAACTTGTGAAGCACAGTACCCAAGACTGTGAAGCATGAGATACCTCATTCAAACAAATCGCACCCCTACCATAAAGTCACTACATAGCCTTAAGCCATTCTCTCTCAGCTCCACACCTACGACGTGGGCCTAATACTACTGTCCTACATTGCAGGGATGTTGTTAGGTTTACTGGAGTGATGCATGTGGAAGTAATCTGAATGCAGTGAAGTGCTAAGTCGCAAGTATAATAAGGGATCAGAGAAAATATCTGATTTACGAATACTAAACCACCAGATTTCTCATCACATCTCTGTTGAAGTTACTAATTAACTACTAAGCCTTTGATCAAATAAGAATGTATTATGTACTGTTTGCATTACTATATATTGTTAGCCCTAGTTCAGCCGATACACGTTTTTAAAATAAAAGAATTGGAAACTCTCTGATGTCATTCTCCTCCCACCCATTCTCCCCCAAACACACATATACACACACACTCAAAATGTCACAATACATCAAAAGAATGAGCCTTGAGGAAAATAGTTATTGTATTGGAAGATTGTTCGTACTAGCAATTTTTGAAACATGTCGGGCCTCATTCATCCAATACTAAGCATTTTTCAGGCTTAACACTTTACCACACGGGTGCAGAACCTTCAGTCCAGGGGCCAAATCCAGTCCTTCAGGGTTCCCCATATAGCCATGCCCCCTTCCCCTGGCAATGCCCCCTTTCTCTCAACCACTGATTGTTGAGCAGTTTCCTGGCTTTTGTAGGAAATCCCCTCCCCGTCTAAAAGCTTGAAACACCTCTATTAAGTTTTAAAAACTGGCAGTCAATGCTTTAAATACTGGCAGTAAAAGCTTTATTTAAATATGCTGGTATTTTTTTGCCTTTGGCCCGACCCGTTTCGCCTTCGGCTGAACCCATCATTGGAATACACCCCCTGAAAGCTTCCCCATATGGAATTTGGTCCTCAGGCTGAAAGAAATTCTGCACCCCTGCTTGACCATATTTAGCCCTAAATCCTGGTTTGTTTCTTTAACCCTGGTTAAGATTACAATGAAATCTTGATTTAACTTGTTGAGATAAGCCCAGCTGCCGGAGGGTGTGCAATGGGAGTCTCTAGCAAGAGTTGCTTTCGTTTTGCAAGCAAAGAGTGGACAGGCAGAAAAACTGCATTCTAGGCTGCCTCTACAAGAGAGGTTTAAAGCTCTTTCAAGGCTGATTAAAATTTTTACCTCTACAAGAGAGGAGCGCAAATTGGGGGCTGAGGCGCTTTAAACATCCGATTATGCGCATTATCGAATGTGCGTTAAACCGCGAGTTTTAATTTGCGGCGGCAGTTACAGCGCCTTACCGCCGTGTAAATATGTGATTCTCCGCATGTCAACAAGTTTAAAGCGTGTTTCAGTCGTCCCGTAATGCGCTTCACCGCCTCTCGTACAGAGGTATTAGGAGTAAATGCACTTCTGCGAATATGCGCATAATAGGGCAGCCAGGCGCCAAAGCGAATCCTTCTAGAGGGGGTCCTAGTTTGCTTGGTGCAGAAGTAATGCTTTGACAATAGAAAATAGAACCTATAGTTTGCAAACCCATTTAAAACAATGGTTTAACATAATGATTTGCAGCTAGTTCCTAACGGTGCTTCAAGTTTCCCTTGTTTAGGTTTTATATTTGAATAGGAACTTTTTCCATTTAGCTTCAATGGTAGAGATAATGACGGGTTTAATTTTCTCATTAATTCTAATCCTAGGGCCTCAAAAGATACCAATACCATTATTTTTCATCCCTACTGATGGCCAACCCATCCCACAACCTGGTTCAATTCAAAATGGGCTTGCAAACCACCTCTCCTCCCCTCAGCCCCCCCACCCCCTGAAAAGTAGCTTAATTTATTCTGAGCCTAATTCCAAGTCAAAATCGGAGCCTGATGCACTCCCAATACCATCAGGTTCCTATGAGCCCCCAATTGTCACACAAAACCATTGCCCTCTTCCCACTTATCAGGGCTGGTGGCAACAGTGACAGGGAGGCCTCTCTTCTTCAGATACCAAGAGCCCAGAGATGTGTAGTTTCCAGAGCGCCTGGGACTAAATGTAAACTAAATAGCCTGGGTAAACTAAATGCAGTTTACCCACTTTGTCAAGAACCCTGTGCAAAATACATTTTCTAGACACCCTGGTGCCTGCCATAGCAGCGTTCAAGGCATGAGCGAGGGAGCGAACTAGAAAGATCTCCCTACTTACCTCATCTACCACCCCTGCAGCTGCCAGGTAAGTAGGTAGGTGAGTGGGTTAGGAGGGACGGTAGATGTTTTCCTATGGTTCCTAGAGTTGGAAGACCTAAAGACGGTAGTGCACGCGCTGGTAACTTCGAGGCTCGACTTCTGCAATGAGCTGTACATAGGGCTACCTCTGTGCCTAGTCCGGAAACTTCAACTAGTTCAAAACATGGCAGCCAGGTTGGTCACTGGTACACCTAGGGGTGACCATATTACACTAATTTTAAAATCTCTTCACTGTCTGCCAATTACTTTCCGGGCGAAGTACAAAGTGTTGGTTATTACCTTTAAAGCCCTACATGGTTTGGGTCCAGGTTACCTGTGGGTACTTCCTGTACAATCCACCCCACAACCTCAGGTCCTCTGGGAAGAACCTACTTCAGCCAGCAAAAACTAGGTTGACAACCATTACCCAGAGGACCTTCTCTTCTGCCGCTCCCAGACTGTGGCCTGCCGGAGGAGACTCGTCAACTTAACAGTCTTTTAGAATTTAAGAAAGCTATAAAGACTAATCTCTTCAGGCAGTCATATCCAGTGGAATTTTAGGATTTTTTAGGATGTTTTATTGCTATTTTAATAATGTGTACCAAGTTTTAAATCTGTTTTATGTATTTTAATCATTACTGTTGTTCCCTGCCTTGATCCAAATGGAGAGGCAGGTAAGAAATAAAATTTATTATTATTAGTATTATTAATACTAATACTAATAATAATAATAATATTTGAGCCAGAAAAGAACTCTTGATCATAATGTTTGCCTCAGATTGGATGTGAGCATTATTAGTTGCCAAGGTTTGTATTCTGAACCAAGATGTTACAAATTTTCAGAACATCACTATTCATCACCCATAAGTCTCTTTAATTCAAATCAGTGAGACTGAAGCTCATTCAACTTCTCTTGCATTGTAATTAACAACTAGGTGACACATAATTTGTTACCTGTTAGCTTCAATTTATTGTCCATTCTCATATAATGATTTTAATTAAATCACTTTACATTATGACTTTTAATTAAAACCGCTCTAATAAAAGGAATACTTTTAAACAATTTTACCCCCCCCCCCAAAAAAAAAACTACTAATCTTCACCTGCCTTAAATGAATGCATCAAGTTAACAGAAAAGACACGGAATTGGCTGCTTGGTCTTCTCAAGCTTTAGTAAATGATGTAGCAGACAGGGAAAGTGACAAGAAAAACAGGTTACAGACCAGAACGAAAAACCAATTCTTGGTATCAAAGGCTTTTTCATACCCTATTAAAGTAACACACTAGAACAGTGTTCTCAGTTTTTTGATGGCTGACTTTTTTCTGAATTGAAATTGAAGGCACAAGTTATTGCTATGCTGAGACAGGTTTGCTTCTAGAGTGTGAAAATCACCTGACTCGAAGAATTCCTGCCCATCAAAGTCTGTGTGAGAATCACTGTTATGATCCCACCTCCTGATTGGAAGGAGCCAAGCCCGGTTCATTGACTCAGGTCCCCTCTACAAGAATTCAGTTTGACGCCCGGTTGTCCGATTATGCGCATCTTCTCGCCATCGCTTTTACGCCTAATCCCTATACACGGGAGGCGGTGAAGCGCATTAACGGTTGAATGAAACGTGCTTTAAACGTGTTGAATGCGGAGAATCGCTTGTTTGCATGGTCATAAGGCGCTTTAACTCCCGCGGTAAATTAAAACTCGCTATTTAACGCACATTCGATAATGCGCATAATCGGACAGAAAAAGCGCCTCGACCCCTGATTTGCGCTCCGTTCATGTGGAGGTAAAATCGGTAATGCGCTTTGAAAGAGCTTTAAATCGCTCTCGTAAAGGCACCCTCAGACAGAGATGCATAATACTGCCCCTTTGAAAGACAGGTTATTCTGTTTCATCATTGCATTAGGAGTGATTGGATGATCCAACTGGATGATCCAAAGATAGAGCAGAATTACCTACTCTTAGCAAAGGATTATTAAGATTAACAGAAAGTAGCATCCTTCTCTGAGGGTTGGCACTTTGCTTATTTAATGCTCACGGCCCACAAGTGTGTCCCTGCGCAGAGTTGGAGTTACAGCACTAGAACCACAACAGCCTAAAATACAAGCAAGTGTCCCTCTAGCTCCCAGCTCTGTATTAATCAACTACAGTGTTAACTGTTTAATCTACTAAATAAATCCATAAAAAGTGCATCCCTGTAGCATGCAGTCTGAGATTCAAATCATGGAGGAAGTACGACAGTTCATACATTGGGCAAATTAACAATTGGGTCAAATTAATAAATTGGCCAAGCCAAGCATTTGTAGCCAGACATATTTAGGACACACGATAGCACAATTTAGATCTCAAAGTGGAGAATATGCCACCCCTCCCGCTACCTATGTAAGAAGCCATATTAAAATCAAGATCGAGGTCCAAAGCAGTCTACTTGCCATTCCTGTTTTCACAAGGAATGCTTCCAACTGGATGACAACCAGTAGCAGGCAAATAGAGCACTCAGCGTAGACATGTATGGGGGGTAAAGCATCTTCCCCATTATTTGAGTCAAGTTCCTGCCATTCCAATGTACCCCGAGTGTCACTCTAGTCTGTGTCTGTTAACTCTATCACCAGACTAACCTACACGCCACACATGATGGCTGTTCCCTGCATCTTTTATATATGCAGAACAGGTCTGTGGCTGCGGAATTTGGCCCTGGGGCTCTTTCAGCTCAAGGGCTGAATTCAATTTCAGAGAAGCTCTTAGGGGCCACATTCCAGTGCTGGGCAGAGCCAAAGGCAAAAGGGGCAGGGCCAAAAGTACAACCCCGCCCCTCGCAGTATATTTTAGTTTAAAGCCAGTACTGCCAGTGACTAAGCTCCAGTAAAGGCATTTCAACCTTTTAGAACAGCAGAAAAATAAACAAAACCCAGGAAATTACCAAATGATTGGAGGAAAGGGGTAGGGCGTGGGGAAATGGGGGTATGGTCATGTGGGGAACCCAAGAGGACTGGATTTGGCCCACAAGCCGAGTTTCTGCACCTCAGCTGCAGAAGAACTCCTACGCTGGCTCTGAACTATTTTTGCAATAACATCATGTGCCTACATGGAGTAGACTTTACCACCAGGTATGGGATGCCCATGAATATTATCTAAAACATCAGCACATTACTGTATCTTTAATACCAAAGTGCTGTGCTTGAGGATGAGTTAGAATTTCCAGAAGTATTTAGTGTCATTACTCATGGTTTCTGAGCCCTTAATCATTGGGGCTCCTGAAAATCTTTTTGAACCCCACCCCACAATTCCTTTAATTTTTCTAGGAACAATTTTTTTTGGGGGGGTGATAGTGGGCGTTGAAACTCTGAAAGAAAACCTCACTATAATTGGACAAGAAGATTAATTATTTTTAATTGGAACCTTATATGGCTGAAATTGCTAAATTATTATTATTATTATTATTATTATTATTATTATTATTATTTACATTTATATACAGCCCCATAGCTGAAGCTCTCTGGGCGGTTTACAAAAATTAAAAGCTTGAACATTAAAAAGTCAATATACAAAATTTAAAACCATAAAACATAAAACAGCTAACATTTAAAACTTTTAAGCCTGGCCAAAAATGTCAGTTAAAACCTCAACTTAAGCTTTAAAATGCCTGGGAGAAAAGAAAAGTTTTGGCCATGGTGCCGAAAAGATAACAGTGTTGGCGCCAGGCGGGCCTCATCGGGGAGATCATTCCACAATTGGGGGGCCACCACAGAGAAGGCTCTCTCCTTTGTTGCCATCCTCTGAGCTTCCCTCAGAGTAGGCACCTGGAGGAGGACCTTTGATGTTGAGTGTAGTGTACGGGTACGTTCATGTTGGGAGAAGCGTTCCGTCAGATATTGTGGTCCCAAGCCGTGTAAGGCTTTACAGGTTAAAACCAGCACCTTGAATAGGGCTCGGAAACATACAGGCAGCCAATGCAAGCGGGCCAGAATCGGTCTTATATGTTCGAACCTTCTGGTCCCTGTTACCAATCTGGCCGCTGTCTTTTGCACAAGCTGCAGCTTCTGAACCGTCTTCAAAGGCCAGCCCCATGTAGAGTGCATTGCAGCAATCTAACTTGGAGGTTACCATAGCATAGACAACTGAAGCCAGGTTATGCTTGTCCAGATAGGGCCATAGCTGGACCACTAACCGAAGTTGGTAGAAGGCACTCCATGCCACTAAGGCCACTTGAGCCTCAAGTGACAGAGATGGTTCTAGGAGAACCCCCAAGCTACGAACCTGCTCCTTCAGATTAATTATTTTAAGCCTTCTAGAGAATGGATCCTGCTGACAGGAGCGTAGGTGGATCTCTCAAGACCTGGGGAAGTGTCGTTGTTGCTGTTGTTTGAGGAGGAGGGGAGAGTTGCTGATTGTGTGTGTTTTGCTTTCAAGCCCCTGCCCCTAGAGGGATACAAGCAAACTATTACAAGGAGTGAAAGCTCGGCATTACTCTAACCATTGTTCCCTCCCTCTGCCAAAACAATTATACATAAACTACAAATCCATGAGGTAACCTATGTTGGCATCTATGGTGAAACAAAGTGATACATTTAAACATAATGATTGTCATCCGGCCGATTAAAATTGGTGGGAAGGGCCCTTTGCACATGTTCAGAGGCATTCTCCTTTATTCCTGATCCAGAGCCTCCAGGCTGAATAATGGCACATAAAGCAAATGACCAATGGTTCAAATTATGCTATGTAATGATTTCAGGGCTGATCAGCAATTTCAAACTAGGTCTCCCAGGGCTAAATCCAACACTGAGTCAGAAAACACAGGCAAATCTAGATTTGTAACTGAGGGTACACTGAACAAGAAGCTGAAATCGATTACCGACTTTGGTCGGTGCACCAACTACGCCCATTCCTGCATAGGGCTAGCCTAGCCACGGTGATTCATGTACTGATAACCTCATTATTTGACTACTGTAATGCAATCAATGTGGGGCTGCCCTTGTGCCTGGCTCAGAAGCAGCAAAAGCAGCTAGAATGCTCAGTGGAGCATCTAGTTATACACATATTACACCTGTGTTAAAAGTACTGCACTGGTTGCCTATTAACTTTTGATCCATGTTCAAAGATGACTGCCTTAATCTATATACACAAATCATCCCAGCTCTTCTGAGGAGGCCTTATTCGTTGTTCCACGACCAACAATACATTGTCAGATCACGGCAAGTAAGTAGGCCTTCTCAGTAGTGGCACCCGCCATCTGGAACACTCTCCTACGTTTGGTTTAAGAGGCAGAAACTGTGGAGAGCTTTAAATGTTTCTTGAAAATGCATTTGTTCAGGCTTTCCCTGTCTTGTAATATATCATGACGCTATTGTTTTACTGCTTTTGTTGTGATGTTTTTAAGTATATATTGTTTTACACTGTTTTTATATTGATTTTTATATTGTATTGTATATGTTTTTATGTAATCCGCTTGGAAATCCTGGAATATCAAGTGGTATAGAAGCAGCTTAAATAAATAAAACAAAATAAAGCTCCCTGAGTGGTATACATGTATATGACTACAGATGCTCATTTCATATTTTTTTTAACTTTAAAAGAGATTAATTTAATTTATTTTAGAATATTTATATACCGCATCCCATTTTAAAAATACTGAAGCAATTCACAATGTATTACGAAACAATACATCATTATAAAAGTACAACAGTGTCTAGGAAAAGCCAGGGTAAGCAAGTAAGTTTTTAATAACTGGGGAAAGCACATGAGCTGTGGTATTGCTGAGGGGAGGTCATTCCAGCAGGTGGGGGCCACCACAGAGAAGGCCTGCTGCTGGGATAAAAGTGCAGACATTCTGCGCATACAGAGAATAATGGGCAATGGCAGCTTTCAATATTTACTGTAAATTCAGGCTGTGTGCCACTCCATCCTACTTCTGTGGATTTTATCAAACTCTCTCGCTCAAAAGCAAAGTGCTGAAAAGCAGCATCTGTAAACACCAGGCAAGGCTAACCAGACAAACACTTAATATGGTACCCACTGAGGTGAAAAACAGCAAGGGAAATGGAAAAGCACAGCCAGGTGTGAACAGAAAAATGAAGATTTAACTAATTATCCCAGTTGGTTATTTGCTGAGAGGTAAATCGCTGTGGTAAACAAAACCAACCATTCTAAGCCCTTGAATGCCCAGGAGGTTCTCAGCAGGAGGCCTTTACTTATTAGGTGGCTGGCTCTGCAGGAGGCTTTTAAGCCTGTAAGTCAGCCCCAGGGTCCTTTAAAGAGGAAAGTGCTGCTGGCTCCACTGGAAAAATAAAATAACGGAAGGCCAGGAATTCTTGCAAGCATGTACTAAATCTACATTTGCTCTTCATGCTGCCTAGAGACAACTGTCCTTGCCTTGTCCGTTTAAAGAAATTTCATTTGAAAGGTCAGAGGGAAATCTGCTGTTCCAAGGCAACCTTTGACTCAGGCAGGTGTGAGAAAAGGAAGATATGGACGGGAGGGACCCCAGGCAGGGCAGGGGTACAGCCCAGGTTTCCTAAGCCGAAGGGCCCAGAACCAATCCCCGGTGCCTTTAAAAAAGATCAGGGAGTAGATGAGGAGAGCTGCTGAGACTGGAGAATCCCTCCCAGTCAGAAGAGAGAATACTGAGCTAGGTGGACAAAGATTCTGATCTAGTGTAAAGTAACTTCCTATGTTCCTAGGAAGATGGTCAAAGCCATGTCCTATTGGAGGTGTTCAAATGCCTTCTCCCAAGCACTGAAAGAATGTCGAGGGGAACACAATGCTGTCAATGTGCCTGGTGGCCACATACCCCACCATCCACGTGTTCAGAGCATTTATTATTTGTTTATTTGTTACATTTATATCCCGCCTTCTGCTCCCAGTAGCCCAAGGCGGCATATACATCCTCCTCTCCTGTGAGCTGAGAGTCGGTGATTGGCCCCAAGTCACCCAGTCAGCTTCAGGGTTGGGAACTTGAACCTGGGTCTCCCCAGTCCCAGTCCAACACTCTAGCTACTACACCGTAATGGTGCACCAGAAGGGGGCCTATGTACGAACATCACAGCCCTTTCCAATGCTCTTGGAATGCCCAGAGAATCGCGGAATGGTCATGTCAATGACAAAGCTGACCCACGAACTCCACGCATTCTTTTAAGATGTGGAGGGGGGCTGGCTAAGGCCACCAGGGTGTGTGGTCACTCCCGGCATCCCATGCATTCCCCTATTCTTTTTACACTCTCAGCCTTTCTGCCTGCCTGAATCCTCAGCCCCTAAGCCAGTTGATAAAATCAACAAAATTAAATGCTAAAGCTTTTTCACGGATTGAATCACTTCAGGTTCCAGGGAAGGAGGGGTTACTAGCTGGAGTGCTTGTCTACCTTCAGAACACAAAAGACTCAGCCTCCAACCCAATTTTAAGAAGAAAGAGTTTCTCACTCAAAAGATCTAGTGATTACACCATGCCCTAGCCGAGCGCTTTCAGGGCTGTTAGGCAGGAGAGATGGAAACCCAGGGCAGGGCTGTGTGTACGCAGCACTAAATAATAATACAATAACAGTTGAACCAAGGTTATCCAAAGTGTGCATGTGTATATTGAATGTGCAGGGGCATATTTGAAGCATAACTATGGCGCATTGTATTTTAAAAGGATTATGTTGTTCAAACAATGTTAAGCGTTCAGTCCCTTTCCCACCCCTCACCCCGGCACATACACACACCTCATTTCCTTGGGAGAAACGAATCCATGTTTTTAATTCCTCCACTTCCATCAGTGGGTCTCATTTTGCCTAGAACTTGCCCACAGAAACTTTGGTTTTTTAGAAGACTTTTTGGAGTTCATCCTGTGTAGTATTATTGGTTTTCATTATTTTTCAAGTGTGACATTATTACCTATTGCTCTTTAGAATACATACACCTGGTTCATCTTTTTCCATGGTCTGTTGGCAGTCTACTCTTTCTTCAAGCTGCTTTGTCATTTTGGGATACCTCTCTTTTCTGGCCTGTTTTTGAGCAAGCCACCACTTTTTTTGGCCAAAAAACGCTTGGTGCTTTATTGTTGAAAATGTAATAATTTAATTTGTCAACTTTGACTATAAGTGTTTAATAATTTAACTTGGTAACCTTGGATATATTCTGCAAACTTCCACAAATTCTCTCAATGAGATTGTATATCAGCATACCCCTTTTAGTTTATGTACACTGCCATGTAATAATAATAATAATAATAATAATAATAATAATTTCATGCTTTTTCATATTTTACATAATGTATCCTATTCTGCAAATCATGGGAGAAGCAAGAAGTTTATGTAGGGCACTGAAGTCCCACTCTGTGACTACTATATTTGGCAGCCCTTCTGGCTTCTGAGATTTTACCACACATTGTCTATAATATTGGCCTCTTTTTTTTTAAGCTGAGATTTTTAGAAAGCTGAATTCTGAAATCAACACCACATCCTGCAAGACTTCTGTGGAATCACAGCACACCTCCATGATGAAAGTGATTCTAGTTAGAAGGCAATGGACAGAATGAAATAGATAGCCAGCTGGGAGTGTAAGAAATAAGTATATTGTGATGTCAAAGTAATACCTGATTGTGTAAGAAAGGAAGATAGCATTAGAAATTCATATGCCATTTAAGGAGGTGCCAGAATATCTTTCTTGAGGAGTTCTCAGCATCTCACAACAGAGGACTCTTATTTTTATGATTCATGGAGCAAGAAGATTTAAACCATCATTATCGCCACTCACAAATTGGCATGGTTTAAATTCATCTAAACCCATCATGGCCAAAGGCAGAATGCTGCTGAGGGAAAGTTCTCTAGCCCCGACTATCACAGACCAGTTATAAAGATCTGAGTGGTTAATCGAGCAGGTCTATGATAAGGGATGCAGTGAAATGAAGGGGAAAAAAACATTATTACACTCACAAGTTTTATGAAGCAGTGATGGATCAGAATAAATCTGGGCTTTACATGGCAAAGCTTTTATTTTCTGTCTTACCATCTAGGGATCAAGATCCTTGCAGCTCAAAATCTGAACTGCAATACTTTTTAGCAATTGCCGGCTTTGTTTTGTCTTCATTCATGATTGACTGCTTGACTCAGAGATAAACACAAGCTTGTTTTATGCGAGCACAATCTGCCCTTAATTCAGTGGGAACCAAGGTCGGCTCCATGTAAGGGGGAAAACATATTAATTTAGTGTGCTGCTCTCTCACGCAGCACCTCGTCCGAATTACTAGGCAGTCTGATGCCACCAGCTGTAACCAGCATCCATATTAGCACAGGATTAGCTAAACTGAGCCTAAATAGGTGTGCATATCTGTGTCCCTCTGTGGTGATATTTTGGCATTTTAAAATGGTACAAGGGGGAGACAGAACAGCTGGCATCCATTCCCAGTTCCGCCCCTGACTCACGGTGTGATCATGGGCATGTTATTTCTGCATCCATTGTTCAAGCCATGTCAACCCCGCACCCCAAATGACAATAGCTGTACACCTTGCTGGTGAAATCTAAAGAAAAATCTTACGCCAAATCTGAAAGAAGAGAGCCCTACTGGGTTTTAGTGGCAGCAGGGTTCAAAGCCGAAGGTGAGCAGGGCTTTCAGCTGGCGAGTATTTTACTCCCCAGGCCACAATTTCATCTTCCCAGTTAGAATACGACGGTGTGGGTGCTAAGGGGAATGATTTGAGGATTTGGTAGTTTTGCTATTTGCCTAGGGTCTGTGGTACATGTTTGTTTAAAACCAACACACGGTACCTTTCAGAGAAGTACTCTGCTTTTATGTTTTTAAAATGGTTTCCAAAGGAAAAATGGAACTTTGCACATGCTCAAATATAGTTTAATCCTCAAAACAACTTTGCTTCAGTAACAAAAAACGCTCTGTGGATGCTCAGAAACATTCTGAGCTGCCCAGAATTTTATAAGCAAAACGTAACAGCCTTGTAGGCAGGTCAATACAACATTTAAAGTGTTTACGGATTTGCTTTTCTGGATTATCCTAACCTCAGTGTTCCCCACATTAACAGGGTTGACGCTAAAATGTGGCTATTTAGGAAAACCCTGAAATTTTTGCAGAAGGACAAAAAGTATTTTAAGAAACTCAAGGGGGTAATTTCCATTCACAACAGCCCAATGAGGATTAAGCATGTTCAGTGGTAACCATGTCCAGTAGTCACTAGGATCCATGAGAGAGTGATCTGGCAAGCTTCAGTCCCTGCTAGCTTACAGGATCCCAGAGGAAGGCATGGCTAGCTGGCTGGCACCTTGAACAGTTGAACTCCTGCTAGGGGGTAATGATATACCAAAACTTTTTGTTGCAGATTCCACTGGGTTATAAGCTTTCATCTCTCTCTCTCTCTGATATACAGTGTACTCCAATGGATACCAGCATTTGAGATTTGAACACTGAAATACTTGGACTCAAGTCCTGGATACAACTAGAAACTCACTGGTTGGACATTGGTAGGTTCCTCTCCCCCCAGGCTCAGCTTCTCAGCTGTTGCAGTGAGGTAACTTACCAGCCCGATGCAAATGATGAATGAAATAAACCTTCCATAATATTTTGCAGTAAAAGCCCTATTTCTGTTTTACATGTTAGCTTTTTAAGGAACGCAATTTAAAAACATGAACAACTACATCTGGATCCCTCGTGGTGGTGATGTTGAGGGAACAGAGGAAAAAAGTTTCAACTAAAACTGGATAGTCCAAACTCCTATTTCATAATCCCTCCTTTTCACTTTTCACGTTGAGAGGGATATCACATCTTCTATAAGAGAAAATACATGCAATTTGTTTTCCTCTCAATGTAATTTCAGAGGATTACTGAGCTGTAAAATGCAGCTTTGCCAAGACTGAGCGCTGTACAATATCCATTCCCTACCTGTGCCAGCCCAAGGCGTTTTTTGCTAGGGCCAACACTTCCTTCCTTCATCTCTCCCGTCCTTCACGGTGCTACCTCAAGAACACTGCTTCCTCTGTGGGATGGGATGGATGTCCTGCCCACCCCACCCCCGGTGTATCAGCATGGTGTGGTGGAAGTCAGGGGTTCCCCCCAACCCACCCCTTAATCACAAAAGTGCGCTCAAGGCCACTTTTACTTTGCACACTGGACTGCATGGCAGCCATTCATTTATACGGGGAAAAGTAAAGGATACACTAAAGCAGGAGTGGGAAACGTCAGGCCTGGGGGATAGGTATGGTCCTCCAAGTCCCCAGATGGCCACATTCCTTTCCCTCAACAACCAATCATTTGGTGGTTTTCTGGCTTTTGTGCAGGTTTTTCCCTATTCGAAAAGGTCAACATGCTTTCCCTAAGGCTTGGTTACTGGCAGAAAGGGTTTGAAGCTGTAATATGCTGGTATTTTTGGCCCACCCCCTTTCGCCTCTGGCCCTGCCCACCCCTGGAATGCAGACTCTGAGAGCTTCTCCAAAACTGAATCCAGCCCTCGGGCTGAAATTGGTTCCCCACCCCTGCACTAAGGGACACCATTAGGATGGGAGCTAACCTTCAGCATGATTCCCAGCTCCAGTGGCCGAGAGCTCACACCTGGGTGTTCCTCACATTCACACCCCTTAGCTCCCAGTAGTTTGGGGGTTAGGGAAGAGTTGAGGGTCTTTTTCTAAACCTCTGGTATCTCCTCCCCTCCTCCCCAATCTTCAGGACCCACATCTTCCCTCTTTCTTCACCCATCCCACTTTAGTGCTCAGAACACCCACATGCTAGTTATCCACTTTACTAATAGGGAGGAATGATCAAGATGAGAGGTAGGGACAAGAGAGAAACTGAGTCACTCAGTGTTTAAATAACTTTCACAAGGCCGATGCTGAAGGTCATTCTGTTGTTCCCTCTCCCAGCCCACCCTCTACTAGCAGATACCCTTTTAAATTTCCTTAGTAATTTCAATTGCTTTGCTGTGTCAGATTTTATTTAGTGTTGCGGTTGATTAATTTGTACTTGACGTTTTACACTTCTATTGTACGTCGCTTTGATAATATTTTTCATAGGAAAACAAAGGCTAATCCCATATCTGAGAGTCCTAACTTTCGAAGGGGATTACTTCACACACACACACACACACACACACACACACATACACGGTCTCCCTATTCTCATTCAGCTGGATGATACTCTTCCACGGGTTGCTTTGCACACACGTACATACGTCACTTGAACTTTCGTCACTCGTTGCAGTCGATGAGGTGGGTGTGGGATCACAGTAAAACAGTCCATTGTTAAGATGCTACAAGGCTCCTTTTGCTGAACTGGACTAACGCAGCTACCCCTCTGGAATTCAGCTTTTGATGTCTTTCAGCCAAACATGTAAAAACTCTAAGTTGGGAAGTACCTGTTTGAGTTGACATTGATTGATATAAAAGTTTCATCTGCAATGAATAATCATTGATGGCTCATCACGCGATAATATAGTGAGTGAGTGATAAACATGTGTGAACTGGACGTATATGACAGATTAGCAAGTTTGGACCACCATTTAACACAAGTGGGTGGAGTACTTGTCTGATACTATATGAAGAGATAGGAACATAGAAAACTGATCCATCACACTCAGTATTGTTTATACGGACCGGCACAGGCTCTCCAGAACAGAAGCCTTTCATAGGCCTTCCTGAAGATGCCGCAAAGCATGTGCTCTACCACTGAACTTCTCTCTCTCTCTCTCTCTCTCTCTCTGCACATATGCACACAGTGAAATTAGTCTTTTGGGGCTTCAGTCATCCAGGCAAGCTTGCTTGGCTTCAATTATCAGCAGGAAATGTTGAGATTTCAGTTGCTGCAAATGAACTAGATCCCTCCACAGGAGGCAAACACTAACTATGCAGATCCAGTGTTTTGTCACAACAGCATTCCTGCAAGGGGGGGGACCCCAATGAAACTGAACCTCTATGAATGCCTGTGCAACCTTGAGAATTCCAGTCCTTTCGCTTCCTTGCAAAGAGGCAAAAAAGCATCAATGTGTTTCTTAAAGCATCAGTGTGCTTCTCGAAGAGCTACAACAGTGCAGTAGCAACATGCTTACAAATGCTTGTAATTCTACATGATTTTAGCATACTTGACCACCCTCCACACCCATCAAATTTGTAGTAGTGGGGTTCTAATGTAGATGGATATTTGAAGTGGCACCTAAAAGATAGCAAACATACAAAGGGGAGAGATAGCAGGAGAAAACAGAATGTGTGCATAAGCATCACAAATATGTAAATAATACGAAGAGCATTTGCACCTTACTTCCAATACCGCAGGTTCATTGGGAGCATATCTTACGATCCTCCTTATTAAAAAGGTTACCACACCTCCTGACTTGCATACCAGTGGAATAACATTAGCAGTGTGTTGCAATGGGAAGAGACAGAAAGGGTGACGGTCCAATTTTGAGCTCGGTTTTGCTCACATGCTTTAGAAAATGTTCAAATTCCCATCCTGGACTATTCAGCAGCTCTTAGAGGAGCCAAGAGATCCTACATAATGTTGCTTAAAAAAAAAAAAGATAAGCAGAACGGAATGCAATATGACAGGTTTAAAGGCACTCCAGGAGGCTTCCGAAGCAGGTGGCTGCAGCCAGCTTGATACTGTACAGAGATGACAAATGCAAAAACAATGCCAGCCACACACACACACACACACACAGTGTAATAATGAATATTTCATGGCAATATTTAGGCATGCCTTATTCAAACATCACCTAAATCATACAGCCCACCCACACAGACACACACCAAGGGAGAAAGGAAATGCATCTCACTTCAGCGTGCGGAGAATTTCTGCTTCTAAATTCAAGGAGAGATTTTCCCCACCGCTCTATGCAATGCAGGTAAATTTCCTGAGATCGAAATACCAACTGGCTTGGATCAGCTACAAGCTTGTCAGCATTTGCTCTGTGCTGAGGCATTCTCTGAAAACCAAACCAGGCTATACAGCCCCTACCTTCAGTCTGAGGCTTATGTCCCCTAGGCTGATTTTACCCCCACCCTCCCTCCAGCAATTCTGCAGAAAATGTCTTCAACTTCTCAAAAAGGCACTATCAGCTGAAAGTTCAAAACCAGCATCCCCTCTCATAATTGAGAGCAATACAGTGGAGATATCTCTCTCTCTCTCTCTCCCCCCCCCCCCCTTCATTTACCTTGGCTTCCTTAGCAGAAAACTCCGTGGAGTTGGAAATTTTCATAGACTTTGAGCGGTGGGTTTGCCGCCAGACTGGATCCTCTCGTGGGTATTTCACCGAACCTGTGGCTCTCACCCGGACTTTGCTGGTGCTCTGAACACTATTAACTCCAATCATTTCCGCGACGTAAATAAATATTCTATATGCTCTAGAATATATATAGTTATGAAGGGGAGGGGGGGGAAGAGAAACAAGCACTTCAAAATTTCTCTTCGGAGTGGTTTAGAAGGAGAGGGATCTCCGTGGAGCTTACGCTCTAGCAATCAGTGTTTGCTTAAAAATGCACCAAGCTGGCTTCCTCACCAGCACCACCGTGTGCACACACATACACACACACACACAGAGCATCTTCAACTACACTGTTTTGAGGCAGCGTGATTGTTCCAGGCATTGCTCACGTCACTGGCTGCAAAATATAAAAGGATGGAAACTCCACCCCGACTCACTACCCTGCTGCTCAGCAGATACCACCATCCTTTTCCGACACACACACACACACCCCGGTGAGACTCAAGAGTGTCAGTTTCAAGGAGGGGAACCGATGGCAAACGGCCAAGTAAAAAGCCATTCGTGTTCGACTGCAGACAGGCAACACTTGTATTCCAGCAATGCCATGCCAAAGCGCATGAACTGAGCGCAAGAAAATTAAGACGGCACAAATAAAGGTGGCCTTGAAGATGAGCCTGCCAAGTTGTGGCTGCTTCAGAAGAAGAAGAAGAAGAAACCCGCTAGATGGATTCCAAAATACCTCAGGAAAGACAAGCCTGTGAAAAAAGGTGCTGCATGCTCACAGGGCACTCTGCATTGCCCTTAATTAGTCCTATGCATGTTTACTCAGGTGCAAGTAAGAAGAGCTTGTGTAGTGTAGTGGCTGAGAGATGGAGCTATGAATGAGGAAGTCCCCAGTTCAAATCTCACCTCTGCGAGAAAGCAAGCCACTCTCTAGCAGCTCCACACCTGCAATATGGGGGGTAAAACTACTATCGTATCTCAGGGCTATTACAAAGGTTACAAGATTTGGGGCTGGATAATAAAGATTTACACGGAATCAACTGCACTGAAGGAAGTGGACTACCCCGCCTCTTCCTTCCCATGGCAGCCCCTCTGAAAATCCTACAGAGAATCAGGAGACCCTGCAGAATGGGGTGAGCTGTGGGGATTGGAGAGGGGGGAATCTCCAAAACTCAGGCAGAGGGACCTTCTGCAGAGCCCTACATTTTGCATGAAGATCCCTTCCTGTCATGGATCCAATCCAATGTTACATAAGAAAAATTGTCATCATATATTTAGCATCACATTCCACTGTTCAATGGGGCTGACTTACAGATAACTGTGCACAGGATTGCAGATTTCGCATTTGTATCTCGTTTTTTTACTTTTACAGTGTGCAATGGTGGGGACAGGGGAGAAGAAGGGGAAAAGTTATTAACAGGCTATATAATTATACATGTTCATTCTCATTTTTCAGACTCTTTAACTGGGGCACAAGGTCACGCAATTCAATAACATTTCACCTGAGAGCAAAGCTCTGTCCCACCCGTAGCAGCGAAGTTATGCATGTTGTTCCCAAACTAACTCCACGGAAGGAGGAAGAGACCTTAAACTGCTGACTATTCTGCCTTCAACTTGGCACAAGGGTGCCAAAAGACAAATGCACAAGGCATGCAGACGCTATACCAGCCCTTTCCTAGCACTGTTTTGTCAACCAAAGCAGTCCGCAAAGTGCTGCGTGGCAGGAAGAGTAGATTTTGCCCAGTCAGTGTTTCAAACGGCACAAGGAATAGGTCCATATAAGGCAAAGGTGATGTTTACCTAAAGGCTACGTGGTCCCCCCCCACCCCCTTTCCAGCCCACCCATCATTTCTAGCTTCTGGAGACCCGGAACACAGCAGACTGCATGTAACCATAGCAACCAAGCTCAGATGAGAACAATCTCTAGTATGCCTGGTACACAGAGGGAGTGTCAGCTGGTAGCACTGGTTGAAATAGGTGAAGACAGAAAGTTGAATTGCAGATGGCTGGGAACAATGTCCCATACGCCAGGAAGGGCATATGCCCCAATCGTCTTCCATTTACCAAGTGCCGTTCCTGCAAATACTAACTGGTAAATCTTGCCTTTGTCTTTTTTTGGAGATGGTCAGAGCGCCTTGACACAATTTTTGTTCGTGTGCACTATTTTATTTATTTATAATATTTTTATTTAACATATATAGGATGCTTCATCGTACTGGGTTAAACCACTGGTCCATCTAGCCCAGTACTGCAGACACTGAGGGCAGCCGGATTTCAAGCAGGAATTTTGCCAACCCTGCCTGGAGATGCTAGGGATCAAACCTGTGGCCTTCTGCATGTAAAGCGGGTACTCTACCATTGACGCACAGAGTATTTCAGTCTTCAGTCCCCTCCTCTGGCTCTCCAGAAGTTAAAACTCTTGACTATGGCTGCCTCTACACAAGAGGTTTAAAGCTCTTTCAAGTCTCATTAAAATTTTTACCTCTACATGAGCGGAGAGCAAGTGGGAGTAGAGGTGCGTTATCTATCCGATTATGCGCATTATCAAATGCGCGTTAAACAGCGAGTTTTATTTTGCTGCGCCGTCAAAGCGCATTTTGACTACGTAAACAAGTGATTCTCCGCATTAACTACTTCTAAAGCGCATTTCAAACAACCGGTTAGGCCACCAGTTGTGCGCTCAATTACCTCCCGCGTTCAGCGCTTCCAAGAAGATGCGCATAATTGGAGAACCAGGCGTCAAACCGAATTCTTGTAGAGGGCGTGTATCATGCACATATGAGTAAATAAAGCACACAGGGGGCGCAAAAAGCCTATGCACAGACCCCTAGGCGCCTCCTCAGACAGAAAATGTTGCTCAATGTGATGGGATTTGCAGCTATTCAAGTTATATGTACCAATCAGATCCACTCTGATATAAGACATTCTAATAAATGTTAGAGAGGGAGATCACACACACACACACACACACACACACATACACACATACAGAAATAAAAACTGGTCTAGGTTACTAACACAGCCTGCTACAGATGCCACTGCAAGAAAAGCTAAAGCAGAGTAAAGGAATAGAATATACCAGAGAAGAGCCCAAAGCAATGATTAATAAAGGGAAGAAGTAGAGCTGGTTCAAGAAGTTTTGGTGTTGGAACGGGAAGAGTAGCAGTACACACGCAGCAGTGTTTATATAGTCATCTGTGAGGCAGATATGGGAAATGTAAGCTTTGCCAGTGTATTTTTTTAAAGCAAAAACAAAACACCATAGGTGTAAAATTGGAGAGGTCTATATACTTATAAAAGACTTCACGAGCATTACGCTCATCAGGGACGTGCCGTGCAGAATGCTTAAGAGCTGATGTAGTTAGTTATTTTTATTAGGACCACAGAGAGGTGATCGGGGACTTATTTTCCACGGGGGACCAGCTGCACTCCCTTTAAGAAGGAAGTTTTCCTCAGTCACTGAGGCAAGAGAAACTGCAGCTAAGGGATCTTAAAAGGCACCAAAAATACACATCCCTTTGATGAGTGGTTAAGAGCTCTTAAAGGCACAGGTCACATCCTTTTGCAAGTGATCACGTTCTTGGCGAGACTATAAACTGAAAGGTCAACAGAATGTTAAAGTGCAACTCCACCAAGCCACTGCTTTTGCTACAGTTCAAGGGGTTCCCTGTATTTCTGCCTGCTGTTCTGGCAAGAATGTGAAGAGTTAGCATAGAGAACAGCAGAGTATTTGGGGGGGGGGGGGGGGGAGGAGGACCCGAAGGGTCTCCTAGTGCTCTCAGCAGCCTGTTCTTCTGCCTCAGCACCAGAAGAGGACAGTGGTTTCTCTGCCCTTCGCAATCAAGGCAGGGCATGCACTGAACACCCCCTCAGCAGAGATGTCGTATCTGTCTAGATATCATCTGCCTGGCTGCTGCTGGTTGGAGGTTAGCCAGCAGGACAGTTCCTTTTTTCAATTGCAAGCACTAGGGACTCCTATACATGGAACGCCGTGGGGGGCAGGAGTGTATTCCTCTCCTTTTCAAAGTTCTCAGAGAGCCTTAAGGACCAGGAAGTTCAGGGCAAAGCAAGCCAATTGGGAGGAGGCCATCCAACTTAGATAAAGCTGGATGATCTTCCAGGTTTCCTTCACCTGCCTCTCTCCCCTTGAAATCCCAATTTGCTGCATCACATTCCAGTTTCTTCCCACATGCCTCACCCCAAGATGCATCTCCTTTCCTGCCTAAACACCCTCTCAACTATATGCCTATATGTTTATATAACACACTATATGTTTATATAACACACTTTTCCATCTCCGCTCCCAATGGAGCCTACCAACCCAATCCCTCGCCATTCTTCCTCCATATCCTAGAGGTCTCCTTTCTTGCCTGCACCAAAATCTTCTGCATTCTCCCCCCCCCCCTTCATTTAGATCAGTCCTCATCCCTATGCTCTACCATCTGCCTTCCAGGATCCTTGTTTAGCCCTCAGCACTTAACTTGGAAAATAAGAGTCACTGGGACTTCAGTCAGCCTAGAAATCATACATTTTAGACTGACCGCTCTGCCGCCTTCAAACAAACATGCTGATTATGGTGACTTAATAGGGGGAGAAATAAATTCTGGATATACCCAGAGATACATTTTGCTATATTGGCTTTCCAGAATAGAACGATGCCAAAAGCCCACATGATATTATTTGTTTGTTTGTTATATTTATATCCTGCCTTTCCTTGAAGGAGCCCAAGGCAGCATACATGATCCTCCTCATTCTCCTCTCCATTTATCTTCACAACAATCCTGTAAGGTAGGTTATGCTGAGAGTCGGTGACTGGTCCAAAGTCACCCAGTCAGCTTCACGGCCAAGTGGGGAATAGACCCCCAGATCTCCCCGTCCCAGTCCAACACTCTAACCACTACTTGAAACAGGAAGCTGCCAGGCATTCATGGCTGGGAAAGCTCAGAATCACTGTAATATCCCTGGGCACTGTAACGTTTTTTTGCTGGACCAGATGAAAAAACGAAACTCCCCATCACCTCGATTCCTCATGGAAAATGAGAACTCCCAATGTATACTCTCTTTCCGATTTCTCTGTGAAAACTCAACCATCGGGGCCCCACTGTGACAGGCGCTAATAAAGAAGTGCTATAATCTACCCAAGGTGTCACCTGCAGAAAAAGGAAAAGGACAGGTGTTATCTTTTTCCTGCTCCTTACATGGACAGCCCTGGGATGGTTATTTTCCACTTTCAGCAATGGAAATAACTATGCTGAGACGGGTGAAGTTAATTATCAGCAGTGCTATTCCACCCGGATTTAGAGGCAGAGCTTCTTATTACATTGGTGGTCAGATCACAATGACCAAATCTCCGGCACTTAAATGAGCATGCTCCAGTTCATGGACTATCAATAGCTGCTCGTGGTGGTAGCTAAATTTGGAATCTCTATATTCAGAATCAGAATTTAATGACTGGACACTGGGGACAAACAACAGGGAGAACTATCTCTAGGATAACTTGGGTGTGGATTTCCTAGGGATATCTGGCTACCTACTGCTGAAAGAATAGCCTACAAAGCTCCTGGAATCAGTGAAGAGTAATGTCCTATTCTTATGCACTCACAGCTATTTGAGAGCTAATTTCTAATAATGAGATCCTAAGTTAAATTGGGAATGACTGAAGCCATGGTTTGGGAGGGGGAAGGCAGGTGGAGAAAAACAAGCAACTGGCCCTGTTCACAATCTTGAGTCATACAGATACTCCTGAGCAGTGAAGAGTTAACATGATAGGGAAGTAATCCCATACTGTTGTAGGACTATGTCAATGGGGCCCTGTAATTCCTGTGGCTATCCAAGCAAAAAGTCATTACAGCCCAGAAACTTGACTCAAAAGCAAAGATAATCCCTCCAATGTTCTTGCAAAAGCTCACAAATATCAAAACAGTTATTCAAAACTGTATTCCAAACAAAAGCAAATGTGTGCTTTTCATCAGTAGATGAAAAAGCTACAGAAAAAGCCCTGCTTTCTCCCCAAACTGCCTTTGCCTCTTTTAAGAGAGGGAATGACCAGCGCTCTCTGAGATATGCAGGTCCCAAGCTATATAGGTCTACATGTAGAGAAGTGTCTCGTGTAAACAAAACTCCTAACCTCTGAACTTTCCCATGTTTTGGATGCCTCCCAGGCCATTTGTATAAATTAGGCTGAACTGGATATCTAAATTAGCTCAGATGAATGGAAATCTACACCCAGAGATGTTAAACCGTGACAATGGTGTAAAGACCTGCCCTTCCATTGTGGAGAGAAATCTTAGATGGCCTTTGTGATATGGAGTTGGAGAAACTCTACCTACAGTGCTTTCAGAAGGGCTCCGCTTCCTACAAAAACAAAGGGGCTGTGTCCCATCATTACCGTTTTTAAGCTTGAGTCAAAACAAAAAATAAACATTATTTTTCTTTAGAACCATTTGAATACACTCCAGAGAGCCAGTGATATGTTTGCACGGAGTCCTAATTACAACACAGAAAATAATAGATGAGTTTATGTGCTTTCCAAAGGAAGACTATATTTTCCCCCTTTGCTTTACATTAAAAAAAAAAAAATTTTTTTTAATGAACAACTCTGGGGAATAGACATGGCAGAATGGATCAGAGATGGATGAGTAGAAGGAAGATCAGAGGGAACTTTGGACTGGAAGCATTCCAAATGGATTGCACTCCAAATCATTGGGAAGCATGATATCCCTGCTATCTATCTATCTATCTATCTATCTATCTATCTAATGACGCTAAGTTTTCCTATTGTGTTCTTTTGTATACGAAGTCAGACCATGGACCATCTAGCTCATTATTATCTGTACTGACTGGCAGCAGCTCTCCAGATTTTCAAACCCTGTGACCTTTTCTGTATTTGTTCTAACCATTCAACTACGATCCTTCCCTAAACAGAAGCACTGAGCATCTTAGCATGGCTATCAAACCATGGCCCTATGTCCTCCATCTAAAAGAGTGCCGAAGTGTTATGACAAGTTTGAAGTTGATCGTTTATGTGAAGTCTAGATGTCTCCCAGTACTCCTGAGTACTGGCCACTACACACAAGAGTCTGTGATACCAGATAGCAAGTTCTTTATCTTCCCAAGAAAGCAACTAACTAAAGACCAAAATGGTTTTCTGAAACAGGATAAGAGCATGTTTCATGCATGATGTTTAAATGACTCATATCATTACAGCATTCTGGTATTATCTCCTTGGGCTTTCCTTAATCGCACAGACAGGTCTCCTAAACAACAATGAACTGGCCCACTTTTCTGTTTTATTTCAGTAAATATGTAGTCCGACTATTTACACATTGCTAAGAGCACAATCCTTACCCAGTCTCATGGAAGTCAATGGGAGTTACTCCCAACTATGCACAGAACTGCAGCCTTCAATGAGTGATGGTGCAGTCTTATTGCTGAGGGAGGATGAGATGGGGATGAAATTGGAACCAAATCTCCTTGCACCAATAGGACACAATTAGGGACATGGTGGGAGAAGAACAAAGAAGAAGACAGCGTAGTTGGAATCCAATATTCCCTCAAGCATTGGTCCCGTCTTCTGCGCTAGTCCAAAGTTACACTTACAAAATATAGTCATAAGTAGATGCATATTACACAAGTTCACAGACAGACCCAGCTATCAACATAACCACAGGATAGGCTTCCAGCCAGTCAAGAACAGCATAATAGCACTGGAAGTACAGAACTCAGCAATGGGAATTGGCACACAATGTGGGATTTCATCACCCTGCCTCCGTATCTATAGAATTGGGAGTGCCAAGAAATGAAGCATCAAATGTATGTGGAAGCCCTGATCCCAGTATATCTGGGACCCTCTTTGCACCAAAGTGCAGAGGCTGCATGAGAAGGAAGAGGCTGTTGTACATCCAGGGCCATGTGACTTCAAACAATATAATTTGACTATGTATGCTTGTTTTGCATCTCTCGCTGTCTGCTATCTAATAAATGCTGTTGGAGCAAAGCTTCAATTTATAGTTGTTCTACACCAAACGTCCCCGACCAGGTGTCCTCCAGATGTGTTGAACTGCAACTCCCATAATTCCCAGCCAACAACTCCCAGGCATCTCTTGTCTGAGATCTTGGAGAACAATTGCCAGTTAGCAGAATCAGAGGTCTAAGTGAATATAAGTGAGCTTCACATTTTCATGTATGTCCAAATTGAGGAGGGGTTTGAGGCTGAGAGAAAGTAGCTTGTCAAAGGCCACTAACTGAATGCCAAGGTGGCTAAGATGATATCTGAACCAGGGACCTCCTGCCTCACAGCTCAAACACAACGGAACACCACCACCCTACCAATATCTCCACCAAACTAACCCCTCACCTAGCAGGTGGCTGGAGCCAGGCCTGCTCAGAAGATCTTGGACCATTCATATCGAAGAAGGCATTCCTTTCAATGTGTTTGAAGAGAAAAGCAGAGCAAATCCAATTCCATTAGCAGCGCTATCAAGCTTTTTGGGGCCACAATCCCTCTGGGCCACTTCCTATATCACTCTTACTATTCTATTGGAGTGGAGGTCACCAGAATACATTCTCCTACATATGGGCAAATCCCAAGAAAATGACTGCTCAGTGACAGATAGGTGGGGCGGTGACATTCATTCCAGAGAAATGGCGTAGTAAACCTGGCTCTTTGTCCATTGGTAAGATTGCCACCTCCAACTCCAGGGCGACGTATGTTTCTTTTAGTACTTCTGGCACAGGGAGATAGTCTACCGAAGAAGATTCTCATGTTGGTTTAGGCACTACCTTTCTCTCCCAGTTCTGGCAAAAACAGGACAGCTGACTGTTGATGCCAAACAGGAGAGGAAACCCACTACACTACCACAGGAGAGAAGGTCTCTCTGTCCTAGTAAGCCTCCCTGTCTCTCAGGTGTACAAAAAAACCAAGCACAACCTCTGTATCAGAAAACAATAATCCCATTCATGCTAGTCTTTGATTTAATGTGTCATTTCAAATATAGCCCAATGACCTCCCATGCTGTATCAATTTGGGCTAATTGTGCCACGACAAATATCTACTAGCTAGAATCAAAACGATGCTGTTCAGTATGAGGCAAAACCGAAACATCCAAATAACAACCAATCATTTCAGCCTGGGAAAGAAGTGTTTTAACAGAATATTCCATACCATTTAAAAATACAAATCTGCACAATAATACCCCCCAATTAGTGGTGTGTGTGTGTGTGTGTGTGTGTGTGTAGGATGGGTGCTTTGAGCTTTTAAAAGGATCTGATACAAATTATATTTTTCCTCCTCCTCTAGCCTAGTTGCAGTACAGAACTTGAAATGTGTAGCAGATCAGTGGGCAGACCATCAAAGGATGTGTTTGGAAATTTGTTTTCTTCCCACACAGAAGTGGGAGTAATATGTCACAAGAACCAGGATGTATGTGACATCATACTAAAGACTTCCCAATTCCAAAGAAAGGTTTGATATCTTCTGAAATACACTATTTCTGAATAAGCCCATTGCATTTCTCTTTTAAAAATAAAATAACTCCTAACAAAAAAATTATATTTAATAGGGCGCTCAGAATTTGTTTTGCTCACTTAAAGCTCCTGCTATATTTAATGTAATAAAAGTTGGTTGTACCTGACAGGCTTGATTGCAACTGGCAGGTTATTGAAGAAAAAAAAATCTTCAATTCAAATCAACCTTTGTGTATTGGATGCTTGCTTACTTTTTACTCACTCCATAAAATAGCAAGCAGCCCAAAAATACACTGCAGGTACGTTATTGGAATTATTATTGTTGTTGTTGTTCAAATGGCTAACAATCTAAAATAAATATAACCATTTACATCATGTTTCAGAGTGTTCCAAGTCTTTTAGCCACTACACTTCAGCTCTCAACATCCAACTCTGAATTCTAGATGCTGTGAATCCCCAGAGGTAGCGGGCCACCTGTGGTCAGCCATCGTTGGAACCTGACTGCTGGTCTAGACAAACCTTGATCTGATTTAAGAAGGCGATTCTTGTTTTTAATGGCTGAAATAATGCACATATATACCAGACAATGATACATCCAGAGTGTTAAATACAAGACCAGTCTAAGTTAGTTTGCTACTTGAGGCTGTCTGTTTTGGACACATCGCTCTACTTAATGGAAAACACCAAATTTACTTCAGTGCCCTCCAAAATTAATTATTTTGGAGCCACAGTTCTGCCCTACATAATGAATGCCTAATTCTGTAATTCACAAATTAAAACGATACACATTTTTTTCACTAGAGCTGAAGCCATCTCTTTAGAACTTACATTGCTATGCGTGTAGGGTTGATTTGCTTGAAACAGAGGGTCTGCATTTGTGAGTAAGAATTAACAAGGCATAGAAATACATGGGTACTATTATGCACTTTCCTGATTTGGAACTTGGCATTAACCATCTCTTAGCAACTTCAAGTGGATTCCAGTAAGTGGCCTTTATTTAAATGTCTGAATGTATAATTCAGGTAGCAACAGGCGACAGAAAACAGCTTGCCTGTTTCATCGTTAACGGAAACGCTCTGAACAAGGTGGAGAAAAGGGCAACCGAAATGAACAAGGGGCCGGAGCAACTCCCCTATGAGGAAAATTTGCGACTTTGGGGGCTTTTTAGCTTTGGAAAAAAAAAAAGGCAAGTACAGGGAGACATGGTAGAGGTGTTTAAAATTATGCATGGTTTGGAGAAAGTGAAAAAAGCCTCCCCCTCTCTCATAATACTAGAACCTAGCTGGAATCATCCATGGTGGGGCATTCAAAACAGACAAAGGGCAGTACCTGCAGTCTAAAGTGGTACAGCTAAGACACAGGTTTACCTCCTCATTTATTGCTTGCAAGGCCTCTCTGTCAAATGGTAAAACTTCAGACATTACAATATGCAACACAAGTGTTACCCAGAGGACCTTCTCTTCCACCGCTCCCAGACTGTGGAATGGTCTGCTGGAGGAGATTAGACAAATTAGCAGTCTTCATGAATTTAAGAGAGTCATGAAGACTGCTCTCTTCCGGAAGGCCTATCCAGTTGAATTTTAAGATGTTTTTAATGAGGTATTGGTTTTTATTTGTTTCTAATATCTCAACTATTTTGTGATTTTTGTGTTTTACATTTGTTGTTGTTCCCCGCCTCGATCCAGAGGGAGAGGCGGGTTAATAATAATAATATAATAATAATAATAATTTGTTAGTTTTCAGGTTGCTATTCCGCTACTGGCCATGGCTCCCCAACTGGCTTACAATTAAAAATTCAAACACAACAAGCAAAACCAAAAATAATTTCAAAAATCAGTCACCACACGACAGTCATTAAAGGCTCCAGCACAAGCCATTCAAATAGGCACCAGTGGCTGGTTTCCGATGTAGTCTTACTTACAGTAGACCCATTGATGTCAATAGTCAGCTCTAAGTACGATTAAATCTAGACCCAGATTAATAACTTGATCCAAGAACTAATGTGGCACATCAAAAACCCTTCTAACTAAGCCTGAGAGTTAGGCAGCCTGGCAGGTTTCCCTGGATAAGAAGCGCTTTTGAGAAGGCTCTCAACCTAGAACTTTCCTCCCATACTTCAGACAAGCAAATCCCCCAAAAAGATTTTAAGGCACACAGGAGAATATGTGAGAGGAGGCAATTCCTTCAGATCACCAAACTTTATGGTTTAAAAATCAAAAACCCCACTTTGAACTGAGCCCCAAAACAAACTATTAACCAAGGCAGGTGCTTAGGGGGAGAAGTGAAAAGTGATCCCTATGACTGGCCCCATTCAACGGCCAGGATGCTGCTTACTAGTTCAATTATAAACACAGCAGCCTTCGCAGTATGACTTGCATTAGGGGAAGTACTTGTTCACTTTCTCCTTTAGCTGTCTGAAATAAATGGACTGGATCAAACACAATGTCACTAATTCACTTTAATCAAGGTTTTGTTTTGCAGGGTCTTGGGTGGGGGTGGAGGACGCCCATGACAGACAGAAAATGAAGAGCCAAACAAACAACTCCTTAATTAAAATGAGAGAGAATGACAGCAAAATGAGATAAATACCTCTCTGCAGCTTCCAAAAGGAAATTGCTGGTGAGGGTAGACAACAAGAAGACAGAGCAAGCGCTCAGATCCATTAGGAAAAATTCAGAACTCAGTCAGAAAAAAAAACGATTCTAAACAGGATCCAAGTTCAACTGAAAAACTGGCCTGAAGTGTTCACCTAGTAAAATTCACTACTGACGTGGCCTCATAACATTGCAACCACAAGTATAAAACTCAAACTGCAGCGCTTTGTGTGAAGACGTTATTTCCTTTCTTTTTTCTTTTTAAAATAATTCTCTCACGTACTAGAATGCATTTAAGCATCTCTGCAGTTCGCTTTTGCTAGGTTTATTTTAACAAGGCCCAAACCTGAAACTTAAGACTCTAGCTTGTTATAAGAATTGTTCTTTGAATATTCTGTGTATGTGTGTGTGTGTGTGTGTGTGTGTGTGTGTGTGTGTGTGTGTCTGTGGTGGGAAATGGACAGAAGACAACCACAAACATGCCACAGTACATTCTAATGCTTGGTAGCCACCTCAGTCAGGAGTTGTGTTAGTAGTTAAAACGTTTTAACAATGAAGTATACATGTGTCTCCCCTTAAGGACATTTCAGAGTCAGAGGGAATCATAGAAATATTTGGTGACTGGCATTTCCTATAATCTCAGTGCTTCTCCAGACTTAACAAAGAACCAAAGAAGGACTTCTCTGTAAATAATGTGTTGATCTTTTTAAATGATGAAACATCAAGGTATTACAATGAAACACTGAGCCTATCTGCACACTCAGGATAAATCACTTTGAAAATATTTTGAAAACAGTATCTGGAGTGTGTCCTGGGCCCCAACAGTTCTCAAAACGGTTATAAACCGTTTTAAACCGTTTTAAAGCAGTAGTGTAGATAGGCTCATCGTGACCCCAGTGCACGGTCTCTTTTGTCTGTTTCAAGTACAACATTTCAGAGTCAGTCATGCAGACTCCTTGGCCTAATCCACACCAAGCAGGATACTGCACTATGAAAACAGTATGAAAGCGGTATATAAAAGGCAGGAGCCACACTACTCCTTTATAGCGGTATGGAAGTGCACTGACAACTGTTGGGGCCCGTTGACACGTACCATATACCGCTTTCATAGTGCTACATCCTGCTTGGTGTGGATTAGGCCCAAGACTACAGGGATTTGGAGGAAGAACTGTGAATACCTGGGAACCATATCATTAAACTTTCTAGCTTGATTCTAGTTCATGTCCAGCTGCTTTTCTTATTTGATTCCAGTTCAGGCCAGTAAAGGTTTTGCAACTGCTTCGGCACATCCGAAAAAGTTCAGTTCCAGTTCACATGGTTTTCTCTGCTGTGTTGACTAGCATATGTGATATTAATGCTAGATGATTAAGGGCACAATCCAATGGTTAAGGGCACAAGTGCCTGACTGGGTCCAGGAGTCCGGCAGACTCCCCTTCCCCCCCACATCCAGCCCCCTGGACACAGTCAGGCCTTCCCGGCACAAGCACGGGCCCCACCCAAGTGCTCATGAGGCCTCGGTGAGTGCTCGGCAGCCACCCATCCACGCGCTGCAATCACGCCCTTCCCCTTCCTGCGTCAATAGCAGCCACCATTGACATAACAGGGGAGCTGCGGGATTTTGGGAGCCTACGTAAACTGCACACTCCCCCCTGCCCCAATGGCAGCCTTAAAGGCCCCACTGGTGCAAGGGTAACGCACGAATGCTCCATTCGTGCCTTTACTCTTGAGTCAATGGGGACTTTATGGCTGCCACTGGTGGTGGGGAGTGCACAATTTACAGAGGCTCCCAAAACTGCGCAATTCCCCCACTGCGTCAGTGGCGGCTGCTATTGATTCAGGAGTGGGAAGTGTACGACTTCAGTGTGTGGGCAGGCGGCTGCCAAGCACTCGATGGGCCAGGCCAAGCGTTGGGGTGAGGGGCCACCAAGACGAGCACTAGTGAGTTCACTTACCCCTATTATAGCTCTAGTTATTGTCTGAGGGGTCCTAGGATACTGAGGATTCCCCCCTCCAAGGTCACAAGACAATTCTCTGCCGCTTGATACAGGGCACACCACAAGCAAATACTAAGTTAACTATAAAATAAGCCATGGACCACGTACCATTTTCTAAAACAGTAAAATGCTGTATATTCAACCAATTATATATCATTAAAATATTTCCTCCTGTGTAGTATAACGGTTCTATTCAGTTGTAAATTAATTGGCATAATTATAACCATTAAAAATAGTTGTAAAAACCAAGCAACACATGTTCACACTTGATTAGTACTAGAATCCTTCTTAATCCAGGATCACACATAGAGTTGTACCTGGGTTGCAGAGGACCTTCTCTCCTGCCGCTCCCAGATTGTGGACTGACCTGCCGGGAGAGATCCGCCAACTCACCAGTCTTCAAGAATTTAAAAGAGCTATAAAGACTGATTTCTTCCGGCAGGCCTACCCAGATGAATTTTAAGTGTTTTATTGGTATTTTAATGATGTATTGGTTTTATCTGCTTTTAATCAGTATGTGTATTTTATGCTTGATGTTGTTCCCCGCCTCGATCCAGAGGGAGAGGCGGGTAATAAATAAATAAATATATTATTATTGTTGTTGTTGTTGTTGTTGTTATTATTATTGTTATTGTTGTTATTATTATTATTTATAAGACCTATTCAGACGTTATGCCTGAACAAAGGCATACAGTACCATGGGGTGAGATGGGTGGGTGCACACACCCGCCTATCCCAAAATCCTCAACCTCCTTTTACGCAAATAAAAGCCTCCACGTAACCAGGAAACCTGTTTTTTCAGGGTTCCTAACTGCACAAAGGACACTACTCGCATTCACAAGAATCCAGGCAAAACACAGCAGTGTTTTTGATGGGTAGATAAAAACCTACACAACTGGTCTTACATTTTTAATGATTTAGCCGTAACTAGTAACTTTTCCAGGGAGCATAATCCTATGCAAGCCCCAGGATGCATCTCTGTGAAGAGCAGCAACAGTACTTTTAGGAGCAATTGCTTGCATTTTAAAGAAAGGGGGGGGGGGAGCCAAAATGCCTTGTTTCTACTGTTTGTTCACGGCAGCAACGCAAGAGTTACAGTATTCTCTCTCATATACTTCCAGGTGTAGGAGTACCCTTCGATCGTCTATCATCCAGAAACCGCTATATGAATATACGTACACTGTGTTACATAATAATAATTTTACACAGACATGCATTGAACATAAGGTGTGACTGCAGGATCACCTTCTCCCGTATAATCCACCCCGCACACTCAGGTCCTCTGGGAAGAATTTACTCCAGTCATCCAGAATTAGGCTGACGAGTGTTACCCAGAGGACCTTCTCTTCTGCCGCTCCCAGACTGGGGAATGGCCTGCCGGAGGAGATTCAACGAATTAGCAGTCTTTTGGAATTTAAGAGAGCCGTGAAGACTGCTCTCTTCCGGCAGGCCTACCCAGTTGAATTTTAAGATGTTTTAATAATGTATTTGTTTTTATCTGTTTTAATGGTTTATCTATTTTATGATTTTTATATTTGTATTTATTGTTGTTCCCCGCCTCGATCTGGATGGAGAGGCAGGTTAGAAATAAAATAAATAAATAAAAATAAATAAATGCGTTCGGGGCCCCTCAACCTTTTTGGATCACTGGGCACCTTTGGAATTTTGAGGTAATGTTATGAGTGCTCTCACAAGGGCGAGCTTCGACCATTGTGTAGTATAGAAATGTAACAAATAAAATAAAATAAAATAAATAACATGGCTGCCATGGTGGGCGTGACCAGTCACAAAACACCCAGAAGCCAGTGCTTCTCTTCACAGCAAGCCAACCTCCCAGTATAATAATAATAATAATAATAATAATAATAATAATATATCAAAATCAAAAGAGGCAGGGACCCTGGCAGGCACCAAGTGCCATGTCCACAGGGACATGGGTGCCCGCTGGCACTACAATAGAAACTCCAGGCTTAGGTTGCATTTGTAAACATGTCCACCCTGTTGCAGGATGAATCACCCTATGAAACAGTACGCTTGTTTTTTTAAAAAAAGAACAACACTGTGAAGAGCAAATCAAGGGTCAGCACTGGTAGCATAGTAAAAATACCACTGATGAGTTAAGGCCACATGTGTTGGTAACATGGGAGCCCACCGTAACATGGAATAAGGATGCACACGCACACTCACACAAACGGAGCCCTGGGCAAATCTGCTCCCGTATGAACACAGCCTTTGAGGCCAATGAAAACTTCATACTTTGAATTTAGGTAACAAAACCCCCTCCGAGTTTAAATGGAAAGATAAATGCACAGAGATGTCAATTGGGAATGGCTTGTGCACTTTAAAAGCGTGAGTTGATTTATTTATAAAGATTTGTCTAAGGCAGAGAACTTTAGATAACAAGACAGTGAGTAAGACAAAAAAAACCCCAATTACTATATGACAAGCACAATAAAAATAACAGAAACAGTACAGAGTAAACAGAAAATAATTTGACATGAATACAGATCAGTTAAACAACAAAGTACAAGCAGTTAAATACCAGGTAAATAAAAACACTTTAATCAAGTGGCGTAAGGCAGACAATGATGTAGCTTCGTGGGCTCCCCATGACATTCTTGGAAGTGACAAGTGGAAAAGGATTTAGCCCTCATATCAGTGAGCATTGATGGAAAAAACAGCCTTTTCAATCCATACACATCATTTACAATTGACTGCGCCATATGTGTGTTTTGCTATTTGAAACTTGGGTACTTTTTGTCCCTGAGTTCAAACAGTAAAGGGTTAAGAGAGAGGAGACACGACAATAAAATCTGGCCGCAACAGCACATTCTAGCCAGCTGCTTTTTGTTTCTGCTCTTTCAAGCTGTACAGCTCCAGGCAGAGATACGCCACTGTTTCTGGAAACGGTTGTCTCCTGCAATTGCCAAGCCCACAAACCCATCTCGGAACACAGCAAACACAAGTCCAGCTGAAGTCAAGGGCAGAAACAGGGAAGCACAGCTAACCAACTGGTACATAGTACCAGCAGCTACTTTGGGTTTTTGTTTTCTAAAAAAAAAAAAAAAGCCTCTTCATCCACCTCTACACGGAGTCAAAGTCCACCTGAATCAGTGATTAATTCTAAACTGATGCACCTGGTTCTTCCTCTCTCCCTTGTCATTTAATCCTCACAACAATCCTGCGAGGTAGGTTAAGCAGAGAGAGGGAGAGAGAGAAAATGAGTGACTCTAACTAGCCTAAACTCAGCCAGTGACCTCCATGGCTGAATAGGGATCTGAACCTGGGTGGCCCAATTCTAGTCCGACACTCTAATGTAGCCTTACCCCACCTGGGGCCCTCCAGATGTTCTGGACTTCAATTCCCATCAGCCCTAGTCAGCACAGCCAGTGGTCAGGATTGATGGGAATAGCAGTCCAAAACAACTGAAAAGCACCAGGCTGGGGAAGGGTGCTCCAACCACTATGGCACACTGGCTCCCCATTCTTTGTTACTCCTCCCTGTCCTGAAATTCCCTCCCAGAACATCTCTGTGGTATCACCTCTAACTCCTTAGTCACTTTCCTCTACTGAAATGTAACTGCATTGGTTCTCATTTGTCCCATGTTATCCTCCCTTTTCCCTTTGTTGTCTCCCCTGCTGACAAGGTAGAGTATTAAGTACCTTCGGGGCAAGGCCTTGACTTCTTTGCTTACAGAACTTTTGAGGAGCGCCATTGTTCATTGATGGTGCTCTTTACATCAGTGGTGGGCAGGGCCATGGGCCACATGCAGGTGCCTCTGTCCTCAGGGGCAGCCCCTGCCAGACTGCCAAATGGGAAAAAAACTGAATTAAAATTTGCCGTTTTAAAGTTCCTATCGTGGTTTGCAGCCAAATTACGGTGGCAGACTGGCAATCTTTCTGCGGCAACATGGCAGGGTCGGGAGTGTGGCCCACTGGGTGGGGGGAGTCAAAAGTGGCCTCCAGACCCCCCCTGACATTGCTCACCCCTGGTTTAAATAATAAAGAATAGTAATTTTTCCCAGGGTGTTTGTGGGTGCATTTGGCAATCTTGGGGCAATCGCATCTCCCCACACACATAGAGAAGAACAGTGTGAACTTGCATTTTATGTCAATCTGACTCTCTAAAATCCTTTCTCCTGTAGCCTAAGCTCAGCAAGGCATACAACTGTGCTTCTGGGGCTCTCTTAATTGCAATTAGGAGATTGGGAGTGGGTGATCAAATCACACATTCCCTCTTTCCAGCCCCTGCTCATCCTAAAGCAAAATTTCCAATCCCACCTTAACCAGAGTTAACACTGACATTAACCACACAATTAAGGGTAACCAGGTTCCTTGCTTAAGCAGGGTTTGCTATTCAGCTTCAAACCCTGATTGAGAAGCCAGGTTAGGTGGGAACCCCGATTAGCTTTAATCACAGCTTATTTTCATCGGTGTAAATACGCACATACACTGCATTACAATTGAGTAACTGTACCATGTACACAGTACATGCATTGAATATAATGTGTGAACACCCGTTAAATAAGGGGTCCCAATCTTTTGGAATTTTGAGAGAGTGTCATGAGTACTCTCACAAAATGGCTACCATGGTAGGCATGACCAGTCACAAAATACCCATTTCCCAGAAGCCAGAGCTTCTCTTTTACAGCTGCTAACTGCCCAGTTGACCAATAAAATTACTATCAGAAGGGGCAGGAAACTTGGCGGGCAGCAAGAAACGTGTCCACAGGAACATTGGTGCCCATGGGCATCAGTGGCCTCAGCCTTACGTTGCCTCTGTAAACATGTCCACGCCAATACAGGATGAACCACCCCATAAAACAATATGCCTGTTTTTAAAAAGAACAACACTGTGAAGAACAAAGCAATGGTCAACACTGGTGGCACAGTATAAACAGCACTGATGAGTCAAGGCTACGTGTGTTTGCATCATGGGACCAAACCATGACATGGCATAAATTTATTTACATCAGTGCCAACCTATCCTCAGTTTCAATATATCCTTTTAATGGGGGGAGGGAAGAATTTGTACCACTACCTTGGAGCAAGGGCTGCAGCAAGGATGCATGCGATCCACTCTCAGAGTGCCTCTACAAGAGCAATTTAAAGCAATGTAAAGCCGCATTTTAAAAAAATTACCTCTACAAGAGCGGCGCGCAAATAGGGAGTTGAGGTGCGTTTTCTGTCCGATTATGTGCATTATCGAACGCGCGTTAAATAGCGAGTTTTAATTTACCTTGGCAGTTAAAGCGCATTGTGACCGTGCAAGCATGCGATTCTCCGCATGTCAACAATTTTAAAGCGTGTTTCATACTGCCGGTTATGCGCTTCACCACCTGTAGTTTATAGGAGTTAGGCGTAAAAGCGATGGTGAGAAGATGCTCATAATCGGACAACCAGGCGCCAAACCGAATTCTTCTAGAGGGGACCTCACTCTCAATGACTTAACTAAGAACATTAAGACAGTTCGGTTTTATTTAACGAAGTAGTTAGAAGAACTGCAATGTCGCATCTACACCAGCTCATACATATACATGCAAGTTATACATAATCTGTCTCACAGTTGCTCTGTCTCTCATACACAAATGCACAGATTAGCTACATGCCCTCCCTGTCTCATATAGCTCTTTCTTACTCTACGCATACACTGCATCTACCTCACTTATCACAAACACACTACAGCATAGAGCTTCTTTTGGGTAGACACACTTCCATTTCTCTCACAAAATGCACTCTCTCGCGTGAGCATCTTGTGAGAGAAATGGAAGTGATAAATGGATCCTTTTTTTTTCTCCCAATGTACTGTTCAATATGAGCTCAAATCTTCCACACCATTAGCTGCAGTAGAACCTTGTCCTTGGTTTTTGAACCCTGCTCTTGTCTTCAAAAGAGAAGAAAACTTACTTGTGTGCTGTGTATGATCATAACTCATGCATAGACTTCAATGCCAGGTTTTTTGCATACTCCTATACATTAATATACTGTGATTAAAAAATGTGAACACTGTTTTGAGAAAATGCAGAAATATGCCTGCTGGTGACATCCACTTCTGTAAGCATCAGCATCCAGTACCTGCACATTAAGCATATGGATCTTGCCCTCTTATGCTACCCTGCACATAACTATTAAACCTAAGAAAATCAGTAAGGCTGCAAACATACAAAGCCAACATTTGCTTATCTCTACGGATTTTAGGTGGTGGTGGGTTTTTTTAAAATGTCATGCGATTGTAGAGCATTCAAATCCTACCTACACATATTATCAGCTGTGGGGGTTTTGCCGCGACCGTATGTGCGTTACGCTTGCTAGGCATATGCTGCCAGTGGCATATGGTTTGGGATAACTTCCTAAAGTACGAGCTGTACTCGTCTTGAAACTGCTGAAGATTCTACTGTTCTAATAAGAGCTAATTTTGCGAGCACAGAAACTAGGCAGAGAGGATTTGGTTTGGACTTGTAGAATGAGAGAAGAAAGAACAAGAGAGGCATCATTTCTGATTTTGGTAAAGGAAGCATTGTTGGATATTTTTAAGATCAGATTACGAAAGGTAGACAGACGTTAATTTATATTTTTAAAATCATTTCTATCCTGCCTTTCTGCCTCAATATGAGGAACAAAGTGTGTCTCACAAGACATCTAAAACAACCCAAAATACAAAAATAATCAAATATCAAACAAAAACTCAGAACACAAAAGTAAACAAATACTGCAGCAGACAACAAAGACAGGCCAAGAACACCCAGCGAGAAAAAACAGTGCCCTTAATATTAGCGTTTTAAGTATTACCCGTAATACTTACAACGCTAATATTAATTAAATACACACACACACATGGATTGTAAGCAAAGAAATGGGTGCCCTCCCCATACCAAGCTCTTCTTTGGCCTTTGGAAATCCCTATTGGTGCCAATGGAGCCTCCCTCTCAAGTCAGCTGGGGGCAATTTTTGACAGTACTGCAGCATTGGAGAAAAGGCTTAAGAATGCCCTCCCCACACACCATTCTCATCACCCCTCTCCCATTCCTGCCCACTGGTCCCAGTAAAATAACAATAATGCAACTGCCAGCATCAGATGTAGTTTGGACCAAAGTGTTGCTATTGACCTTAAAGGCCCTTAATGCCCTCCAGGTGTGTTGGACTGCAATGCCCATAATTCCCAGTGACTGGAAATTATGGGGGCTGCAGCCCAACATATGTGGAGGGCACTAGGTTGGGGAAGGCTACTTTATGGACTGCCTTTGCCACTATGAACCTTCCCATGTTTTACAATCAGCAATGTTCTCTCACTTGCCACCACTGGAAATATGGCTCGTATGTGTCAGAGAGAAATGTTCTTCCCACCTTTATTCAGACAGGCTTTAAGTGTTCATGTTTCCTTCTGTTTCAACTATTATATAGTCTCTCCTGCTGCTGCTTTTTATTTGATTGTACAGAAAAGCAAGATTAAAAATCATAAGGCCATAACAAATAATCAGGAGACTTTTTAATCAGCAGGTATGGTGGCCCGAAGAAAAGACTGCGTAGCCATTATGTATAGTTTAAATCTAGTAACTCTGGTGCTATGAGATGTTGGGATGAATTTCTTAGTACTGCATCTTGCCCTTGCTCCAAGGAATTCAGAGCAGTGTATATCAGACCTCCAGGCACTCTCCCATCCCGAGACCGGGCAGACTCAAAGCATCTAACTTTTACAGTTGGCCCTGGACTGTGCAGCAGAAGGGAAGCATATCCTGGACTCATCCATCAACTGGGACACTAAAAGTTGCACAATTGTGTGAGTTGAGGGGGTTTCTGTTGTTTGTATTATTGCAATCTATTAAGCCACCTTGAAAGCCATTTAATCAAAAGCTAGGACACAAATCTTACAAATAAATAAAATTAACTGCATCAAGCACCTTTACTCCTAATCAACTTTAGGAAAGGCGCTTCCTCCTCTCTTCCAATTACAATGAGGGATGGGCATACAACCACTGTCAGCTTGAGTTCTTAATTTTATAGCTTCACACTACTACGACTCCCACCACCGCCACCTATTATTAACCTTAGGGAAGATACTAGACTATACATTTCCTTTAGATGTAGCCTAATGTAGCGGGAAACTCCAAAATGAAATGAGAGAGAGGTGGGGGATGGTTGCGAGAGAGATGACTCAGATACAATCCATTCTACACTTCCTGTTTTATTACTAATTACAGGTGGTGGGTGTCTTTGGTCCCACCAGAGAGAAGATCGCTCAACACAGTCCTTTGCTAGGTGGCACAGCGCCATCTAGTGGACCTATCAGATACTAAGGGAAGTATATAGGAAATCCTGATGCTTTGGGAAAAGTAGGGCACAGAAAACCATCACTGCTGGATCAAACCAAACAGCTTCCTGTTTCCCTCAGTAGCTGAGCAGATGCATCTTAAGAAGTCCACAAGCCTTCTCCTGCTGTTGTTTCCCAGCAACTCGTATTCAGAGGCATGGGGTCTCTGAAGCTGTAGATAACATATAGCAGTCTCTATCCTCCATAAATTTTGTGTGTCGAATTCTATAAATAATAATAATAATAATAATAATAATAATATATTTATTTATTTCTTACCCGCCTCTCCCTCTGGATCGAGGCGGGGAACAACATCAAATATAAAATACATAAAACTGATTAAAAGCACATAAAACTAATAAATAAATAAATAATTAAAGTACCAATAAAACACCAATAAAACTCTTAAAATTCAACTGGGTAGGCCTGCTGGAAGAGATCGGTGTTTATGGCTTTCTTAAAGTCAAAGAGACTATTAAGTTCCACAGTCTGGCAGCGGCAGAAGAGAAGGTCCTCTGGGTAACAGTTGTCAGCCTGGTTTTGGCTGACTGTAACAAATTCTACCCAGAGGTCCTGTTTGTGTGCTGTATGGTCTCCGCACAATGCTGAACCCTCGTGCTTCATCTTTATGGATCTAATCAAGAACAAGGGATTTCTATTATGGCACCAAGAGATACAGCACTAAGAGATTCAGCACTTTCAGATAAAAGATGCAGCATTTTCAGATAAATGCAGGTTCCTCTCATCTAGACTTTTTGATCAAGCATGTAGGCACATGCATCCAAGGCAGGGATGAGCAACTACAGGACGTCTCTGGTCCATTTTCACACACACCTGGACCCCCCACCACATGCAGGCCATCACTGAGAAAGGGAGAGGAGGAGGAGGAGGAGGAGGAGGAGGAGGAGGAGGAGGAGAAGAAGAAGAAGAAGAAGAAGAAGAAGAAGAAGAGCAGCAGCCGCCATGGAAGTCAAAGAACTATGGCAATAGGAAAAGGCAATTATTCCATTAGTCACATCAGTCACCACCATCACATCAAAAAATATACAGAAAACCTCCAGAAACTGGGCCTACCAGAATACATCCACACCAACATCCAGAGAGCAGTCATAATTAAAACATGCACCATCGTCAGGAAATTCCTGAATCAATAGAAGACAGCATGACTTGGCAAAGCCCGTCATGTCCGTCTAGAAAAACCGTCACAAGCGAGAAAGAGATGATAATAATAATAATAATAATAATAATAATAATAATAATACCCTGCAACCGACCAGACATAACGGTCATAGACAAAAAAGAAAAGCACACATACCTCATTGACACAGCAACACCGAATTACAAAAATGTTGAAAAGGAAGAAGAAAAGAGAGACAAATATACACCACTGGCCATGGAAGTCAAAGAACTATGGCAACAGGAAAAGGTCACAATTATTCTGTTAGTCGCATCAGTCACTGGCATCACATCAAAAAACTATACAGAAAACCTTCAGAAACTGGGCCTACCAAAATACATCCACACCAACATCCAGAGTCATAATTAAAAACATGCTCAACTGTCAAGAAATTCCTGAATCTGTAAAAGACAGCATGATTCTGCAAAATCTGTCATGTCCATCTAGAAAAAACGCCACGAGCAAGAAAGAGATGAAATAGTAATAATAATAATAATAATAATAATAATAATAATAATAATATTTTGGAGCACAGTAGGCCTCAAATGTGCTCATAAACAGTGATTTTGCTTATCAGAATCTTCAGTAAACTGAAAGGAATTGAAAAACCTCCTTGGCCTCTTCTCAAACTACATGCAGAAAGAGAGCAGCCTGGAATCTAGAAAAACCGCCATGAGCGAGAAACAGATACAACAACAACAACAACAATAATAATAATAACAACAACAACAACAACAACAACAACAACAATCACCAGTTTGCTGCTCAAGTTCAGCAGCAAATTACTGCACAGTGCTCAGTAGGGCTACAGGGGCTAACTTTAGCTTGCTTAAAAGCTACATTTGACCCTTTTAGTGATCTGTAACGACTACCCTCCTGCCACATCTTTCTGCATCTAATCAAGCATGGGGGCTTCCTATTACGGCATCAAGAGATACAGCAATTTCAGATAAAGGTCCTACAAGCGGAGACAAGCCAATTCTGGCCACCTTCTCATGGTTAGAATTGCAGTGCAACTCTCTCCCCGTGCCACCGATATACTGTGAGAAGTCCAGTGGTGTCACAGTACGGTCCATAAGTGCAGGAGCACATCACAGCAGTCCCTACACCCACATCCCAAAGGAGATCTATCTGCCTGTGTGTATACCACGCACCCACCCCCGGCAAAGAGTAGCAGTAGTACCCAGCTAGCAAAGGGCAGTGTACTGGTTAGCATGTTGGACTTTGGCTGGCGAAACCTGAGATTGCACGGGAAAGGGAAGGAAGGCCACAACAACATATCCTCAAACAGCTGAAGATTTTCCAGGAGTTTCTTTTCCCAGCACCAGGGAGAAACATATCTTCAAGTCAACAAACCAGTTCTAGCAGTTTCTATCTCCATCAGGAGCAGGTCTTTTGTAAAGCTAATGACTCCTGCCCATTCAGTGTCAAGCCACTCCAAAATACTTTGCATTAGGATAGGGAGAGCTCGTAACAATATGTAATTGCTGTAAAAAATCAATTTCTCTCCTGCAAGGATTGCAGCTAAACTCAGAGGGAAGCCTGAGCTGGGTTGGCTTATGTCATCTTCCCAACCAATCAACATGCCCTTGTGCTTCGACCCGGAGGATCCTGATTCCACTACACCACTGAAAAAGACTCAGGCAGTACATGAGAAACCAATGTTTCAGATTCTTCCTGTGCCCCAATTTCACTAGTTTGGGAATGGAGCTCCAGTGGGGGTTCTGCCTACATGGCCCAAAGCTGTGCTACTGAAGTCATTCCCATGCCACAAAGATCAGACGGCTGGTTTCTTGCTATGCAGGGTGCGTGCATACACCCTGAAACTCTGACCAGGTTGAGATTTGTCCATTTTATGTAACATCTGAAGAGCGCACACACAGACCACCCCATTCACTCAAGATTACCTAGATTAACCCAAGCAGCAGAGGCTGTATCGGCCTTGGTGGAAAGAAGAAGCTGCATGATTTCACATATACCACACGCTTCTCATTGCCAATGTTTTGGCAATGCTTCTTTCTAGGAGGAGGTTATTATACAGATAAACTTTGTACTGGAACACTCTTTAATATTTACTGATGTACATGTCCTCCTAAATTATGTACCTGCATCCTGGAAGTTAATTCACGGTCAGCACAAATGAATTCTTCACACCTTTTCAACAATGGAATGAAAAACGCTCACCTCCTATCATCCAATGGATTGAAGACGTTATAATTCTTTTGAACAGGTAGTGTATAGACACCACCTGCGAACAGATACTTATTTGGATATTTGGTCTGCTTTTATTGAAGTTTATGTATAACTCTTAGAAAGCTGCATTTTCATATATACCCATTCACACATTTCATATGTGCTTATTGAAACTGATATGTTTAAATTTATGTAGCTACAATTTTTCTGTTCCTCCTTTTTTTTAGTTTAGTTTTGTTTCGTATTGTTGAAAATTTATAATATAATAATTAAAAATAAACCTTCTCATCACCTTTCAGAAGACAGTCAGGGCATATCCAAAAATAAAGGCAATTGTTTCGTTTTAGAAATGAGATGCAACAGGCAGAGATCCAATAGAACACAACATCTTCACCTCACGTTCACTGAGGTAGGAAAGGCTAGCCGAGATGGGCATTTAATCTTCATTTTAGCTGCCCCAGTACTTGGCCAATGATATTGGCCAATTCATTTGGAGCAGTTGGGAGAACAATAGCATGTCTGGGTCACAGGCTAAAAAAAATACGATCTGCTAACGGAAAGACATACATCTGAGAGAGAAGAATGAAGAGGAAGCTGCCTTTATTACACTAAGTGGGCTGCTTAAATACACCGCTAGAGATCGATGGAGTCAATAAGAGGCTGTAATTAGAGAGTCTGAGGCCATTCCATGCACCTCTCCAAGACAGTGTTATAAATGAGCTGATTTGTCAACGTCGAACGGAGCTTATTCTGTCACAAACAACCAGAGCCTATATCTTTAAAAACACGCGCTTGAAGAATTCCCACATTCTTGTCTAGGCCAGAAGCCAAGCGAGGTGCAGCTCCAAGCTAGGAAGCCTAGGCAGGATCTACACTACTGCTTTAAAACGGTTTATAACAGTAGTGACAACTGTTGGGGCCCAGGACACACTCCAGATACAGTTTTCAAAACGCTTTCAAAGTGTTGTATCCTGCTTGGTGCAGATCGGTCCCAGGAGAGGGAAGAAAGAGACCAAGTCAGTACGCTTTGTTAGCGAATCATAGAATCGTAGAATAGTAGAGTTGGAAGGGGCCCATAAGGCCATCGAGTCCAACCCCCTGCTCAATGCAGGAATCTACCTTAAAGCATCCCTGACAGATGGTTGTCCACCTGCCTTCTGTCTCCCTCCGCCCACCCCCTTCTCCCATATCTCTGCTGGAAATTATTTTGGGTCTGCTGAGGGCTGGCAGCAGATATTGCCCCCACCCAAGGGCACGGGCTTAAAGAAAAAGCACTGGCTGAAATGTTGATAAAACTGAATAGGGAAATCAATGCCTTAAAGCAAGACTTATTCCCCATTTAGCCTTGGTGTGTCTACAAGCATTTGCAGGTTAAGAAGTTTTTGAGGGGAGTATTGTTTGAGGGGAAAAGAAAGATGACTAACAGGGAACATGGTAGAGATATTTACAATTATGAGGGGTGGGCAGAGAGGGAAATACTAAAAGTCGGAGATCTATGTGGCAGGAGGCTCAGGATGCACAAAATGTGTAGTTCTTTTTAAAACGATGGGTCTCTAGTGCAATTCACTGCCTGAATTGGGCCCGGGCCCAGTTAATGCAGTTTCCCAGACAGAATTACTTTATTGTCCTTTTAGACCAGTTTCTAGGCACAGTTTAGAGGATGCACATGAGACCTTCTCTGATTCTGAAAGCACATTAAGGAACTCATCATCAAAAAGGATGGCAAAATCAATGTACGCCTCCCTTTGCTTTCCGACAACATGCCTGCCTGCGTCGAAAAGTCTTTTTTTAAAAAAAATTCTTCCATTACAAACCAAAATGCACTAACTACTAGAGTTTCCCACGCGAGCAAATTGGACAAAATAAAGGGAAACATTCTTATTAATATGGACAATGGAAAATATTCAGCAGTTCAAACCCAGACCTCACCAACTATTCAGATTCAGCTGCTAGAACGAATTGAGTGAATATGCGCATACACGCACAGCGCACAAGAGGAGAAAAGCAGCAAACGTATACTATACAGCACCCCCTGATCTCAAATTATATCTTCCATTCAAATGTAGAAGACCAAAGGCAGTTTTATTCCCATGCTCTCTGAAAAACCCATTTACCGTGAGTACTCAACTCAACAGCCAGTTTTATCTGACTGGTAAAAAGCCAGTCTGGCTTTGCGGCTTCACTTATTACAAAAGGCAAATCACTTGCTCCAATCCAGCTAGGGCAATTCATGTATTGAGGCAAGCTCTACTTGCACGTACCCTATTGGGATTGGGAGCCATCTGCACAAATCATGGCCAGGCGTAAGATTCGGAACTGCATCCAACGTCCTGTGCAGTCCAGGCGCCACAGATATAGCCCAGATCAAGGCGGTTGGCACCAAATCTAGATTTCTCTCATCCAGATTTCTTAATCAACAACACTGAACCCTCATGCTACATCTTTATGCATCTAATCAAGAATGGCGGGTTTCTATTATGGCATCATCAAGAGATATAGCAATTTCATATAAATCCAGATTCTTCTCATCTAGACTTCTTGATCAATAAGTAGGCACATGCATCCAAGGCAGGGATGAGCAACTGCAGGAGGTCTGGGGTCCACTGTCACCCACCCCCCCGGCCTCCACCCCACACAGGCCGCACTGGACAAATACAATAAAAAAACCTAAAAAACAAAAAACACCAGTTTGCTGCTGAAATTCCGTAGCAAACCACTGCCAAGTGCTCAGTACGTCTAAAGGGCTTTAGCTTGCTAAAGCTAAGTTTGACCCTTTTAGTGCTCTGTAACGACTCCAGAGCATTACAGAGCACTAAAGGGATCAATTTCAGCTTGATGGGAAGCTAAATTTGCCCTTTTAGCGCCATGGAGCCTCTATGAAGCATCGTTTCTTAAATATAAAATAAAATTGGGTGTAACAGGGCCAGCAACAGGGCAGGGCATGGCGAGAGCTGCATGTTGTGCGCCCCTAAGGTGTGCCCAGCTACCTGCATGCATAGCTAAGTCCTGGAAGACACTATTTTGCATTCATTTTCTTAAAGCTGCAACAACAGTGAAAACACAGAGCCTTTATACAAATCTATGGTGTGACCACATTTAGAATACTGTGTACAGTTCTGGTCACTCACTACACCTAAAAAAAGACATTACAGAGCTGGAAAAAGTGCAGCAAAGGTCAACTAAAGTGATTAAGGGGCTGCAGCATCTCCCCTATGAGGGAAGGTTACAACATCAGGGATTGTTTAGCTTGGATAAAAGGAGGCTAAGAGGCGACCTGATAGAGGTGTACAAGAGTATGCATGGTGTGGAGAATGTGGATAGGGAGACATTTTACTCCCTCTCTCAAAATACTAGAACTCGGGGTCATCCCATGAAACTGATTGGTGGGAGATTCAGGACAAAAAAAAGGAAGTACTTCTTCACAGAGTGAATAGTTAAATTGTGGTGCCACAAGATGGCCATCAATTTGGATGACTTTAAAAGGGGGTTGGATACATTCCTGGAGGAGAAGGCTATCAATGGCAACTAGCCCTGATGGTTATGTGCTACCTCCAGTATCCAAGGCAGTAAGCCTGTGTGCACCAATTGCTGGGGAACATGGGTGGGAGGGTGCTGTTGCACCGTGTCCTGCTTTGTTGGTCCCTGGTCGACAGCTGGTTGGCCACTGTGTGAACAGAGTGCTAGACTCGATGGACCCTCGGTCTGATCAAGCATGACACTTCTTATGTTCTTAAGTTCTTAATTAGTCCCTAAAACATCTGAATCATCCTAGAAGCCAGAAGAAGCAGGAAGAACTGGAAGCAGAGGAAGGCTGGTGAACAGCATCTGTTTCTATTTGTAAAAAAGTTTAGGAAAATTCCTAAACCTGTTCCTGTTTGTGGGGTGAATCTTAGGAAAATCTGATCTGAAGGAAAAGCTACTGAGATTTTATTTAGCCAGGAAAGGCTCATTTTAGGAATGGTAAGAAATCATATTTAATTTAAGAACCATTAAACAATCTCAATCTATTATTTGAAGAGTGACATTTTATTCACTTTTTAAAATAATTTCTGTTCATGAACATCTTATTTTTTGGTTCATTTTGAAAAGTTCTCTCTAGCGGTAATGGCAATCTCATGCCTACAACATAGGAACCAGGCTACTAAGCTTCTTTTAGGTAGAGAGGTTTAACTGGAAGCAGTTAAAAAGTTTTATAGCTGAGGCTGCATATTCTCGTGGTAAGGTCTAATTGAGAACTTTATTAAAACTGTGGCACTGAATTCTATAGAACCAAGCCTCAATATTAATTCTTTTAAAGAAATGTAGGATAACCCACATGCTGTTTCGTCACATCTGGTGACAGTATCTGGATAACCTACAGTGTATTTTTCACATGTGGGTTTTGCATTAAAACTATATTAATTAACTTCTACAGCATCTAACCAGAACAAACCCAGAAACACATGACTTCATAGAAATTTACTGTCAAGACTGCACAATGGTGACTCTATTCACATGTTGGGAAACGGAGCATAAACGTCTATCAGTAAAATATACTTTTGATCAATAACTTTAATAAAGAATGAAAGAAATAACTATGCTGGGAATCTTACAGAGAGGATTTAAAAAAAATCCCTATTGCTTCATAATTTCCAGGCATAGTAAAGGCTGGGTAAAAATATATAAACTCTTTGTCTTAAATTCTAAAAGAAAATATTTCATAATCCAAAGTTGTTCAATTTTTCCGGAAAAAACAAGAATGGTCCAAGTGTCATAGAGTGGTGGATGAATCCAATATGGTGACTTCATGTGTCAAGGCATTGTTCAGCTCCTCTCTGAACATAAAGGCTGGGAATCCCTGCACTATGAGAAGTCACACTGGCCAGGATCCAGCTAGCAGGACCTATCGCTAGCATACAGTCCCTGAAGCAATTGGAAATGAGCAGAAACACTCATTTCTAGAACGGGGCAGGTTAGCAGAGCTGCACCAGCAGGGCCGACTGCTAGCAGTCAGTTCCGCAGGCGCAATGGAACAAACAGAGGCACCACAGCCCTACTGGATAGGGCCTACTACCATAATGGTAGAATAGCAAATATAAAACAGGTTCTGTGTTAAGTAGATACTATGAAGGTATTGGCAGGCCTATCTATTGAATTTTAAGATGTCTCATTGTTATTTTAATAGTTTTATATGTTTTTAATCGGTTTTATGTATTTTATGCTGTTTTGTATCTAATGCTGTTCCCAGCCTCGATCCACAGGGAGAGGCGGGTAAGAAATAAATAAATAAATAAATATATTATTATTATTATTATTCCCCATTATAACAAATGTATAAGAATTTCTTTTTAAAACATACAAGCAGCTTGGTCAATCTAAGAGCATTATCCCATGACTTGCTAGCAAAATTAGAGCTAATTCTGTGTCCCAACACTAGAAAATAATTTAGTGACTCACCTTCAAGAGTTCCTTTGGGAAATCTTTGCCTTCGTTCATGCCCTGAAGGTTGGCAATGAATTCTTGACAGGACATCTTTTTGCCAATGTTCTGAAAGATACATGACACGGACACATTAATGCAAATTATTAGAAAAGGGCAACACTGTTGTTTGTAAAAATATTGTATATTTAAAAAATCTTAATAGATTTCCCCCCTCTTAGGTTAAAAGCTAACTTGTGAGCAGCAGTCCAAGGTTAGAGACATTCTTCTGTAAGCGTGTCCACGTGAGCACAGCTATGAAATACTATTCGGCATAAACAAGCTACCCTACTGAACGGGAGGTTAGCAGTGGGTAGGCATCCCTACAAGGATAATGGTGGCAATGAATCTTAGCAATTGCACAGGCTTTTCAACGATGGCTCTGAAAGTGCTTTATGGAACTGGGTTGCATTCCAAGAACATTAAGGTCTTGCCGCAAACAAGAGCTAGAATCATTTTACCCAGAGTGACGGCCTGAATTCGACAAACTGAAAAGTAAGTTATGTGTTTTTTTAAAAAACCTCTCGCCAAAACACAGAACTTGTCTTTGCAAAAAAGAAAAGTGCCAAAGAAGGGGAAAAGAATAGAAGCTTTTTCATGTACGTTTATCAGGTTACTTTTCAACTCCTGTCTTACAGCCCGTGAGATGTACTCTTAACTGGGAGATTGGGAGTGGGCCGTAGGACCAGAAGGTCTTTTTTTCCCCCTTGGAGTGCACTCCCCACCCTTGCCTTTACCGCGATTGAACATATCATCAACAGCAACAGCAACCGCTTGTCACGTTAACAAGGGTTCCTCTTTAGCCAAGCTGTTTCCAAAGTTGAAGTGGAAACTGTGAGCCTCCTTCACAAACACACTCCAGTAATTCAAGCACTGATCCCCTGTGATTGATGGGTGTGTTAGTCTATAAATTGCTTTGTTTTCTTTAATAAAAAAAGGAAAAGCTGTATACAAATGTTATAAATAAAATATATAAACATAAAAATAAAGGGGGGGTTGAATAAAATCCTGGCACATGCTTACAGGCTGGAGCATTGAAATATAGTTAGGAAACAGATAATGCTGGTTAAATGCATTCCAAGCTATGGCTACATTCCAAGCAATAAATGCTCAACGTACCACCTAGAAAAACAATGCAATACAAAAAAACCAAAAAAGTTATTCATTAGAACAAGACTTACAAAGGGAAGGAAGAGACAAAAGTGATGGGAAATATTTTTTTCATGACATTATAAACTGGAGCTATGCTTGTGTCTCACTTGACCAAAACGAGGTAGCAAGAAAGGAAATATAATTCAGCTTCAGACGTCATCTAAAAATTCGAGCTCAAGTCTCCATTTACGTATCTCTCATACTTGCTCCATTGTTAGCACTGGGTGTACCTGAACTATGGCCACACCAAATCTTCTCTGATTTCAATGGTTTGTACCCAGTACTGTGGAAGCAGAGATCTAGTCATGCAACAGGGCTTTCTTGCCCAACATCTCGCCTTTGGGGTCCCTTGGGCTCCCCAAAAGGACCATGGGACCCTCAGGAAAGGCCTGGAACATGGCACAGGCATTGCAGCGGGAAAGTGGAATGGCTGAAAATCAGGCAGAGGCAGGTTGCACAAGCCACTGTAGAAGTAGCTCATTTGCCACAGTCAAGTTGATGAAAAATTGCTCACCTTCACAAATATTTGTGTTTTAAAGCTCTTCTGTGCCCTTATGTTTGCCTAGCGGTGGCGACTTCTCAACCCCAATTGCTCTCTTCTTCTTCTTTGCCTCCTTCAATCTCCTCGACCTCATTGCCCATGTGGCTGTTTAATCCTATTGGCTGTGGCACCCTATGTGATCTTGGTTTATAAGCACCTATGATACCATCACATCGCAAGTACAGCATGACATCACGGACAATAATAACATGGGTTGCCACAGCCAAAAGAATTTAATGGGAGGATGGGCAAATGAGGCAGAGGACAGTGAGGGAAAAAGAAGGCAATAGAAAACTATACTGAGAAAGACAATGTTGGAAAAATGGGAATATGTTTGCAATGAAGGCAGAATCTTGCCAAAACAACAGAAGGCCCTTTTTGGTACACGTGAAAATGAACATGAGATTAAGGAAGTAGTTACAGCTTAACTCTACCCAGGATGAGCAGCCCACTAAAGATTGCAGCCTGGCCTCCTACCTCCTCTTTAGCTAGTCATCAGAGTTCAAGGAGGGCACTGTGCTTTCTGGTCAATGGTGACATATTTGTGTTACATATGGGCTTAAATGCAAAAGCCCAGATTGCATTTTGTACACTGATCTCATGAACCAAGAGCACTTAACAGAATTCTATGTATACTCTGCCACCTAGTGCTCATCAGTTAGCATGGCACTGCAGCAAGGTAACTGGTAAAATTACTGCTTTATACTCAAGCTATGTGTAGACCATTTTTTTTCCTAAGAAGAAAGAGAAGCGACTAGCCGCCCACCTCTATCATGGCGCTAGCACTGATCCTGCACTGAATGAACGGTAACTGTAAAAACCCAATGGAGGGGAGTGTCAATGTTGTGGGAAAATTCCACCCCATTTTCTTCATTGCAACAATTTGCCACAGTTGCATGTAAGTCAACAACGTGAAATTGACTAGGTATTTTTGGTCTAATCAATTTCAACCCCACCCCATCCCAGGCGGGAGGGACACTACTGAAAAGGACAGATAGCTTCGGACATTTTTTTAAAGATGGTATAATAATGTATTACTTTAAAAAGCCATTCTTTTAAAAACAGTTCTTTAAAAACGGTCATGGAATGGTGAAAGGTGTGTGTGTGTACCCACAATAACTATGTAATAGGTGTCAAACACCGCCACAACAGGACTTACACACAACAACTGTAGTAATGCCAGTCACACTTCTATAAATTCATTACAGCTTTTCCAGAGTACGGCTAAAAACACCACGAAATCAGTTTGATGGAGATCATGGCAGGAATGGGGGTGGGGGGGGTTTAAGATCATTCGTACTTTGGACAAGAACACCTCTACAATATCTTTGCAAAATTACCATCTCTATATATCCTCCTTTTGGGCATATGACACGGCTGCCAGGCATTCAGGTTCCAAAGAGGAAGCATTTCTGCACTGTCAGGATGATTTAAAGTTTTAACTAGGACCCCTCCAGCTAAATATCAACTCCTACCACCGGGGCCACTGGCAGGAAGAAGGGACTACAGGCACTTTAGGCCATGAAGTAGGCCAGCACCAACCTAAGCAAGGAAGTCAGGTGATCAAGGGCAACCAATCCTAATCCGCTTTTTGCCCTACAGCAGCCTTCCCAATTAAGCATCCTCCAGATATTTTTGGACTTCAATTCCCAGAATTCCTGAGCAATGGCCATGCTGGCTGTGGCTGATGGGAGTTGAAGTTCAAAACATTTGAAGGGCACAAGGTAGGAGAAGGCCACCACACAGCTTTCAGAGCCTCCTACAATCCATTGATCTGGGCAACATGCTACTGAAGGATGTTTAGGCTGATCCTCCGCACTTGCCAAGTTGTTCCTCTGCCTGCCTCTGCCTGTTACTTGCTCCAGTTTACCTGCCAGACCTGCTTCCTAACTTGCCCTAGATTTGTCCAGGTCATTGGGCTGCAATTGTGGCTTTGGATCTTTGCCCTTTCTACAAACTTTACAATTACACTCCCACCTCTGCTTAGGACACCTGAAGCCTTTTTGGCTGCTAGAAGCCTGCAATGTCTAGGACAGGGAGCACTGAAAAGCAACAAACGTTTTGAAAGAGCACCTTGAAATCTCTAGGAAAACAAGAGAGTTTGCATCATACTCACATGGCCATGGAGGTCAGTGTTGAGCAGCATTATAGCACACGTGAGGCAATGGACTCCATCTGTAGGATGAAAAACATCCCAAGCATGACATATAGGAAGCCACACAGTAAAAAGAAAGCAAAGGGGGGGAATCACACTTCCCACTACTCACATCTGTTCATGAAAGAATGATTCAAGTTAAGTTGGGACCCCCTGCAGTCTAATTAACACTTGCTTTTTTAAAAAGCAATTTGCTTATGAAGGGAATGCATGGCAACTATTCAAGAGAGAAGTCTCAAGCAATGAAGTCATTGGAGTGGGGAAGAGCTAGCTCTGAAAAAAAATCCCACGGATGTCCAACGGCTTGCATAACGTCAGCCACGGAAGCTGGCTTTCCAAAAGGTTTCATCTTCGTTTTTACAACCTGATCGGCATTCCCATTGAGCCAATGGATTATTTAACTAAGGCCTCATCTACAAGAATTCGGCTTTACACCTGGTTAGCTGATTATGCGCATATTCGCAGAAGCGCTTTATCGTAAATGCTTGTATGCAGGAGGTAATTGAGCACTCAACGGGTGACCTTACCGGTTGTTTGAAATGCGCTTTAGAAGTAGTTAATGCGGAGAATCGCTTGTTCACATAGTCAAAATGCGCTTTAACGGCCGGAGCAAAATAAAACTCGCTATTTAACGTGCATTTGATAATGCGCATAATCGGATGTTTAAAGCGCCTCTACGCCCGATTTGCGCTCCGTTCTTGTAGAGGTAAATTTTTTAATGCGCCTTGAAAGAGCTTTAAATGCCTCTTGTAGAGGCAGCCTAAGTTCAGTCTCACTGGAGTCACTGTCCACAAGGCTAGACTGGCCCAGGTTCAGCTAAAAAGGTTGCTTCTCCTCGCATGTCGGAGAACACCTACACCAGCATTCTTCTCCGCTAGGCTCAGGGCCCCCTAGCAGTTGCTATGGGAGGGGCCACAGCTCAATGTGGCATGCAGAAGGTCCCAGGTTTGATCCCCAGCATCTCCAGGTAGGCCAAGGAAAGAAATCCTCCCTGAAACCCTGGAGAGCCACTGCCCAGTCAGTGCCAACAATACTGGGGTAGATGGACCAGTGGTCTGACTCAGTATAAGGCAGCTTCTGCTGTTCCTCCCAATCATCTGAAGGGTGGCTCTCCTCCTCTCCCTTTTTGCAGGAGCTGTTCACTCACAGCAGGGTCTCTCTAGCTTTGCCTTGTCATGACAAGGTTATTATTATGGTTATTATGTTGTGAGCTACCAGAGGAAGCTTTGGAGCTCATTAGATAAGGTGTGGGGAAAGGGAAGAGACAGCCAGAGTCGTCAGCCATGGTGGGGGGAGGAGGAGGAGGAGCAGGCAAAGAGGAACATGATTCACTAGCTGCAGTGGCTCACTGCACAAGTGCCGGAGAGGGAGGGGAAATTGAATACATAGGAGAGAGGGGGGGGGAAGAGAGAGAGAGAGAGAGAGAGAGAGAGAGAGAGAGAGAGAGCAAAGTGAACCTTCACTGGTGCATCTGGTCACAGTGAGTAGAGCAGAGCACTCTCCCGTTGATGAGAAAAATGTCCACCCCAATCCAAGGACCAAGTGAGCCTGTCGGAATTTGACTGACTGATGCGGTCTTGCTTGGATGTGGATGGGAAGGTGAGGCCTGAAAAGGGCTCCAGCCAGGTCCAGTGCCCAGCATCACTGCTGGGAGTAGGGCAGGGAGAGGAGATCCCCTCTTCCCACAGCCCAGGGAAGGCACCCCAGTGGTCTCGGTGGCGGTGCCTGGAGCCCAAGTGGCTCCTGCTGGGAAAAAGAGTGCAGATCGCAGGACCTAAATGGTGTCACATCTTTCCTGCTGCCCTCAAATCCCTCCTGATAACTGACCTTGTCCATGGAGCCATTGGCTTAACCCCTTGGTCCTCATTCTTCCAACAGAAACTAAACTTAAATAGATGTAACTGCACTTGGTCACACTGTTACGGCTGCCACTCCTTTTCTTCCCCCTATCGTGTTCCCCCGTGATCAACATTCACACTTTAAGATGCTAAAGATGGGAACCGTCCCTTTTTGCTTATGTAACTCTGTAAAGCACATCACCATTGAGGGTGCAGAAGATGGATGATAATGAGGATGGTGGGACCTGCCTTGCCCAATCGGCTCAGCACTGTCGCCAAAGTGCTTAGGTAGATTTATGTATCTAAAACATTTATACACGTTTTGGGGAGCTTGCAAGCATGTCATCGTAGTGACAGCTGCCCCATGCAGTTTGCCCCCAGCATCCCAAAGTCAAAAGCAGACATGAAGGTTCCCTAATCAGGATGGGTTATTAGGGCTTATAAATGTTGCCTTCAGGAATGACTGAAACTATTGGCCAGGAAAGAGTCTGGGAGCACCTAAGATTGCAGAAGGCATGGAACATGTGGGTGTGTTCAGTGCCTGGATTGGAAATCCAGAGGTAGCCCCATAATAGTTGCTTTGTGCAACCTAAAAAAAAAGCAGAATGTGACGACAATACGAATATTAGGTGGGATGCCACATTACAGTGGCCCCCTTGGCAAATTCTCACTACCACCACATTGTTTAGCAGCACATCATTAGCAGCTGCCCCACTGGTTGAAGACCTTAACATGCAACCTGGCTTTGAGTGCTGTGGGCATAGAAGGTTCAAGATCAGCCTGTAAGCCTGGCATACGCAAAAATTTGATCTCCAGATGCTTTGGAATTCAACTTCCAGCATTCCTCACCATTGCCCACGTTGGAGGGGCTTCTGGGAGTTGGAGTCCAAAACACCTGCAGGTCTACCCCACCCCCCCTTGCAAGCAATGGGGATGAAGTAGAAGAGAGTCAGGATGGCAGTAGGAAGGCCAGAAGGGCTCGGAAAAGCCTTGGCTCACACAGTGGGCCAATTTGCATGACACAAGGGTGAGCCACAGTGGCTTGTTAACCCCCCTACACATGGTGGCCCAATTTACCTTGCTGGGCATGGCTTGTCGTGACTTCCGAACCCGATGAGGGTGGTTGGTTGGGGTGGTTAACAAACTACCAAGCAACCCTTCAACAGGCCATGAGTTCTGGGAAGTTTGTTATCCTCTCAAACCATTCCATTCCTTGCCAACTTTGGATGTCACGAGAAGCCACACCCAGCAATGGTAATTCCATAAATCGGGCTGGCACAATTGGCACACTCAGCCACTGTAGCTTATTCACCACTCTTGTGTCGTGCGAACCAGGTCAGTGGGTCTTTCGAGAAGCAGATCCATGAATAACTCTTAGATAACCCCCAGTGAGTTGTCAGCCTTGTTTGTTTCAGAGTGGCTTGTTGCAACATCCATACTCGGTGCAGTTTCCTCAGCATGGTTTGTTAACCACACACAAGCCACCCTGAGCACATATGGCTTATCGTTGGGTTGTTCACAGGGCCTTGTTTTTAGAGTGGCTTGTCGTGACATGTGAACCGAACACAATGGTTTATGTGTGGTTTGTCAGAAAGGGCTACAGAGCTGTTTAGCAAGAGTGGTGAAAAACCAGGTAGCTCCTCACGATTGTGCTAATGATATCCCTTCTCTGTCATGTCCTGAAATGACCCTAGTCAATTTACTCCTCCACTTAGCCACCTCCCTAAGCAGCACGACCATTTTCTTCCCACTTTCGGGAAAAAAAATATTTCACCTTCAGGGAGATTAGTGCAAATTTAACTTTTTTAAAAAAAACTTTGGGGGAGATTTGCGCTTTTTTTTAAAAAAAGTTGCATTTGTGCAAATCTCCCTGAAGGTGGGAAAATATGCACAAATCTTCCTGAAAGTAAAAAGAAATTCTACCCAAAAAATTCCCTCTCCTCTGCTAATGAGGGCATTCGTGCTCATTAGCAGAATAGTGGAGCAAGCTGCTGAGGTTGTGCCATTAAGGCCCACGGGATAAGTGTTAGATGTAATCAACGTTGAGTGTGCAAGAAACTCAGCCTGACATAAGGGAGGAGTGGAGCAGAGAATCAGATACTTAATCAGTTAGAGACATGTTTGTACTATGTTCTTTATTTTGACTAGTTAGTTTCTCTTGAACCTGAAGATTCTAGGTGTGTCCCATAATGCTGTTCTCAGGCTTGCTTCCTGGTTTGAACTGCTCTCTCCATGACAGTTATGCTTTCGCTATGATGGTTATGTTTTCTAATGGCGGTTAATAAAAAGTCTTCAAGAAGACTTGATCAAGATTAGTTTATCTCTCCACTCCTATTCGATTAATGTTTCATTTTTTTTGTTCTAAGAATAAACATTCAATTTTTTTTGTTCTCTACTATTAAAGGATTGCCTCTAGCATTGCTCTTTAAGAACACACAAATTCTGACTTCTGCTAACAATAAGTGCCAGACAAGCCACAGATAATCATCTGTCGGGAGTAACTTGGATTAGCAAGTGAATAACCAACCCACTGTTACTTATTTTCAGGCTGGCATACCATGACGTGTTTCGCATTTATATAATGCTTTGAAGTGCTTATTTTATCTCAGCAATTCTTGTGAGCTAGGCCAGTATTACTACTCACACACCAGAGAGACACTGGCCACCTGCCTCTTAATAGCAGAGGCAAAATTTGATTGGGGTTCTCAGCTCCCTCTTAGCCCAGATGACAGTGTCAGAGACCTATCTACAAACATGGGTCTGCTCCATTCGTCACCAAAGGGGCTGCAATTTAAAGAGCCAGAGAGCCTAATGCTCTTATCCCTATAGTCCAGCCGTCCAGGAACATTTCTCCCAGCCAGAAGTGAATCTGGCTAGGAGAAAATCATCTAAGGGGAGGAGCTGTGGGAAAAAAGCCACTGGCAAGAGGAGCATTCTCACCTGTCCTTCTCTTTGGCTCTTTAAATTGCACTGCCCTCAGAGAGGAGAGGCTTTTCCAGACATGCAGAATAACATGGCCAAAGATATGGATACAGATCTCCCTTCCCTAATACAATATTTTAATACCAGTCCAAATAAATTCTTGAACCCAACAAGAAATAAATGTTTTCTGTCTTGGCTGTTTCTTAAAGGCAAAGTGTCCCTGGTTCCACGTCCAACTTTAACTGGTTAGTTCTCAAAGGACTGGAATGCTTCAGTGGGCATCTGGGCCAATGAGTTCCAAAGTCAAATGGAAGCCTCAAGCTCAGCTGGGAAACTGATCTATTTTTGCTGGGAATTGCTTTCCAGCTATTCTTAGCTTTCTCAGCATTATTATTATTTTTTTGCATTTTTATCTCTCTATTATAATGTGGTTCTAATATTTTATTGTTATTAGCCACCTCAGAATCTACCTAAAGAAAGGTAAGATAGAAATGATTGAAATTGAGACAATGTCAGTGATTAGAGTGTTGGACTAGGACTTGGGAGATCCAGGTTCTAGTCCCCACTTAAGTCATGAAGCTCACTGGGTGACTTTGGCCCAGTCACTGATTCTCAGCCTAACCTACCTCACAGGGCTGTTGTGAGGAGGCCCGTATAAGCCGTGTTGGGTTCCTTGCATGAGGAAAATAAGAGGGACATTATAATAAATAAAAGTAAAATTACCTTGCGTGGAAATGGCATTTGGGTTGCATTGGTAGTATCTGTTGGAGAAATGAACTAAAACTCGCTCTCTTTCCTGAGTTTCTCCAATGAGGGAAAAGGCTTTAAAGAATGTCCTGAAAGCAAATTTAAAAGAGAAAAGCACAGAAAGTCAAGCTTATCTTTGAAGATGTTTGTTGTAAGGCTGGAAATGAAGGACAGCTTTTTCAGAGAGGTGAGGATAGTTTGAAAAAGCAGTCACTGATACGGCATATACTGATCCTACTTTTAGCCCTTTGCCAATAGGTATTGCAGGTTTTGCATTGTTTCAAAAACCTGCAGAAGATGTTTGAGCAGAAGTAACTGTGGGAGAAAAGTAATGTGTGTACAACGAGAAGTGTTGTGTCTCTCAAGCCACAATTCAACTCTCTTAAAAATCTATTGTCTGCCTCCAGCCTCAGATTGCGTTGCTGGTCTATAGATTTCAATTCTTGATTGGGGGGGGGGGGATCCAGAACAAACCTCAAATTTTTAGAGAAATTTAGAGAGTATAAACATTAGGAAATGTGAGGGGAAATAACTTCTGCTACAATTCTTGGAAAGAAGAAACTTAGGGGAAAAGTAGGGATGCGACTTGATGTGATTGCTACTTTTCTAAATGTGGTCACATCCTGCACTCATACATGACTAGCTAGACATCGAGCTTGCTTTAAATCTGTCTTCTAGCAGAGAGGACACATCCTGAAAATACACATTGCTAAATTCAGCTAATTCCATCAGCTGTGTAGGTTTTTTTTAAGCTATGCAGTCTTTCAGTCCTCCCTTTTAAACTTCCCTATATATATTTCATAGCACTGTTATTTCTTCTCCCCCTCAGTCTTTAGATCAGACAACTGCACAATCAACATTTTACAAATTCATTTAAAAACAACAACAACAATAACAATGACACAATGTCTTGTGGGATTTATGAAGGAGTTCCATGAGTTTCCAGTCCTGATAAGAAAAGCAAACGGTGGAGAAGGTAATAGCCCTGTTCATTTTGAAGCATACACATTCAGACAAAGTGGGACACCAGGATCATATCTGCCCATCCGAACCCTTAGCTCACATCTGATCATTTTGCCCCAAGATCCAGCTCGTTTAAGTGGTAGGTAGGCAGAGCAGAACTGCAGCTTAATGGCAAAGCACATATTCTGCATTTGTTAAGGAACTTGCCAATCCACCCACCCCCGTTTCGCTTTGGAAACACCTAAATGGAGGATGAAATTGACAACTACTTTGACAAGTATAGAATATGGCTCTGCTGTCTAAACCAAGGAGTGTGTGGAAAGGATGAAACTGACGAGGTTATTTACAATTATTATTATTATTATTATTATTATTATTTATCACCCGCCTCTCCCTCCGGATCGAGGCGGGGAACAACATCAACATAAAATACACAAAAGTGATTAAAAGCACATAAAACCAATACATCATTAAAATACCAATAAAACACCAATAAAAACACTTAAAATTCATCTGGGTAGGCCTGCCGGAAGAGTTCAGTCTTTATAGCTGTTTTAAATTCTTGGTGAGTTGGCGGATCTCTCCCGGCAGGTCATTCCACAATCTGGGAGGGGCAGAAGAAAAGGTCCTCTGGGTCACAGTTGTCAGTCTAGTTTTTGGTGACTGAAGTAAATTCTTCCCAGAGGACCTGAACGTGCGGGGCGGATTGTATGGGAGAAGACGATCCCGCAGGTAACCTGGACCCAAACCATGTAGGGCTTTAAAAGTAATGACCAACACTTTGTACTCCGCCCGGAAACTAATTGGCAGCCAGTGGAGAGATTTCAAAGCTGGTGTAATATGGTCACTCCTAGATGTACCGGTGACCAACCTGGCTGCCATATTTTGAACTAGTTGAAGTTTCCGGACTAGGCACAGAGGTAGCCCTATGTACAGTGCATTGCAGAAGTCAAGCCTCGAAGTTACCAGTGCGTGCACTACTAACTTTAGGTCTTCCAACTCTAGGAAGGGGCGCAGCTGGCGTATCAGCCAAAGCTGATAGTAGGCACTCCTGGCCGTCGCAGAGGGCAGAATGCGTCTGTAGGACTACATAGTGGACAGGCAGACTTGTGATTATGTGCATTTGTGCAACATCACCAATAAAAAGTATATTAAAACACACACACACACACACACATTTGTGCAAATGGAAAGATCCCTCCAATCCACTTTGTGCAAATTAACATTTACACAGATGGCGGGACCTGAAAAAATGCGCAAACAAATCAGAATAGGAAAAAAGATCCACTAAAATTCGCCACCATTTGCTGGACTGCAGAATCACCTTTGACTTAAACAGAATGGAATTCACAGCATGACACATCACTACATTCCATGCATGCAGCTGAGTCAGGCCCTCTGGACAGAGTAGGAAAAGGCAAACCAGGTCTAGCACTGGGAGGGAAGCGGCCGTCCTACTGGCCCACCGTATAGCCATTAGGTGCATCTTAAGATAAGCATGCGTAGGATTCTCATTGGATATAACACAAGCCCAGAAAAATTGACATTTAGGAGATGATTTCATACCTGAGGGAGTGATCCAAAGACATGCCCGTGAAGTCAAAAAACTTGAGGTATTCCTCAGCTACAAGTTTGCTGAACTCGTTGCTTAAAACAGAGAAAGAGAAAGCAGCAAGTCATATTATTAGACAGTGAGTTTTTAAACGTTCTCGTGATTCCGCAGATGCGATAGGAACATGCTTTTAGGTAGAGAGCCAGCACGTACTTTTTCCCTAAGTGCTTCGCTACGTCAGACCGCTTGAATCTGTCCAGATGATAGAGGCGCTTTGCCAGCCTGCAGGCCGCTTCCACGTTGCTGCTGGTGGTACCGTTGATGAAGTCATGGCTCACGTTTTCGTGCCCCCCTTTTTCCAAAAGATCACTGGTTCCCATGTCCCCTGTGGCATCTAGTGGTGATGTACATTCCAGTCTTGCATTGCTATGAAACAAAAGAGAATGTGATGAGAATGTGGGGCAGCGAGAGAGAAAATAAAAGGTTAATGTTTTTCAACGACAATTCCTTTCTAACATCAAAGGAAAGAAATAACGATGATTAGAAAGGTTGTACCATGCAACAAACAAAATCAAGACATCCATCAGAAACATACCCAGAAGTTTAGCTGAAGTGAATGAGATTTACACAAACCCATTCCATTTCGAAGGGGCTTGCTTAGGAGAGCTTCCTGGTGGATTATAACTATGCTTTCCTCTTTCATTTGAAACTATTTTTCAAGTTCAGGAGCCTCAATACCACTCACGTTCATCAGGAAATCCATCTCACAGAGTCCAACAAGATGTTATTTGAGTGCATATATGGCTGCAATCGCTTCTAAATCTACATGACATATTTTTTAAAAATACTGAAACCACCCAAACACTGTTTTATTGTTTTGAGAAAGAACTGGTAAGCACATATGGGAGACGGTGCTGGTGCTGGGGGTGAGAGGGGAGGGAAGGAGGAAGCAAGAACGAAAGACCTATATCTATAGGGCCCCAAATTTAGCAACCGCATTTTGAAAAACGAGTATTGAATGTCCAAGCAACTCCTTCATGAATCACACAGCTAGCAGTGACTATTATGACCCAAAGCTTCCTTTCCTTTCCTGCTCCTTTTTTCTCCCCCTAATCTATGCCTTTCTGCCATCCCTGCTCCTCTCTAGGGTTTTTAGATTTCAGCCCATGGCATCAGAGACCCTTCGGATAACAGCAGCTCAGCCAATGGCAGCCACAGATATTCTGCCTGCCCCAACCCCCTGGGATGTTAGAGAAGCTCAGCTGATAGCTTTCACAGGCTTCACCACCATTGCTATCATGAGATTCCATTGTAGATTAATATTCCTTAAAAAAACAATGGCAAGATGCAAGAGAAAGGCACAAAAGCTTCTTTTTCTTTTAAAGTAAGCAGCAACCAAGCTGAATCCAAAGAGATTTTTTAATTGAGATGACCGCCCTTCAGAGGAAATTGTCAAGGCAAACAGAATACTGAAACATGCAAGTTTAGATTACTGACTGTGGAGGAATCACGGTCTCCCCAGTTCTACAAGGCAAATGCTATCACTTGAAGGACACAATTTACTCAACCATAATAAAACCTGACACTCGCTAGATCCAATAACAGACACTGGAGGAATTGGGCCCAGCACCTCTGCAGATGCACTCCAAGGAGACATGGGAACTGATTCCTAGTCAGATGGGGAGGTGAAGGTAGCTGTCGAGGTGTCAAGGTATCAAGGTTGCGGGAGGGGGCGATGGGAATATCAGTGCCTGAGAAGGTGAAACCCAGCTGCAGTCTAATCAGTTAGATGACAGCCCAGAGGGGACCTCCCTTGAATATGTGGGAACACAGGCTCCTAGCAAAGAGGAGGAGGTAGGAATAAAAGATCCCTGAGTCAGATATCAGACAAAAAGGAGGAGCAACACAGGGTCATGAGGTGCTCTAAGAGACTTGCAGCAAAGAAGGTGACCTTGTGGAAAAACCCATCTTGAGAGTAGGCTACCATGGTAGGCCACCATGGTAGCCAGTGGCAATTTAGTAGCAACTCTCGTTGATGGTGCTTTAACCCAGGTAGTTACATGAAGCCTTTTATATTATGCAGAGCCTGCTCAGAAAACGTGTTGTTAATGGCTGCATAAGGATACTGTCTGTAGCATGAAACAAGGCTTTTTGTTTGTAGTTTGCATAATAAAAGTAATAGACTGGAAACACAGCTTGATTGGGGGCATGCAGAGGATTCCAAGTGCAATCCCCGATTTTTTCAGCTAAAAAGCCTCTCAAGTAGCAGGACTAGGAATAACTTCTGCCTGAGAGCCACAGCTAGTCACAGTGTTGGGCTAGATGAATCAAGCTCCATATAAGCCAAGTTTGTAGGTTCATGTGTCAACAGTGGCTCAATTCGGACGACACAATAAACAACTGGTGTGGGGGAAACAATCGTCAGTTGTTTTGACTATTGTGTCATCCGAATGCTGCCATAGTCAACTCAGCGCTGATCCTCATCCACATCACAGTTGATTATTTAGTACCATGTTGTGTGGGGAGTATCCCCTAGAGTTAGGGTTAGGGTTAGTCAACCCACCATTGACTATCGTGTCGTCCGAATTGAGCCAGTCAGTATAGCCCTCAATCAGCCTTCCCCAACCTCATGTCCTCCAGATGTTTGGGGCTTCAACTCCGTCAGCCCCAGACTGCATGGCCAATAGTCAGGAATTCTCAGAGTTGTAATCCAAAACATACGGAGAGGGAAGGTTGTCAAAGACAATCCCTTCTACAGCAGTGGTTGCCATTTCTTTGCCCATTTTCCTTTGTCCCCACTCCTGCCAAGCTATGGTACATTTGCCACCAATGTAAATGAGAAAGCCTCCAAAAGGCCATTTTATAGCATCTGGTATCAGCAGCCAAGTGGCATCAACCGCAACCCTTGTTCAATATCAGCACTGATCTTACCATACCTGTTCAATCCCACATTACAGCCATCCACATCACCAACTTTCCCATGTTTTCTCATCCCCCTAAAACAAAGGCTAATCGCTGGGTACATTGGGCAACAGGACCAGCAGGCAGTAGGTGGCCCTCTCTCTTCAGATGGGTCTTGCAGGGTGGCTAGCTGGCACAATTCCCTAGGTTTAGTTTATCAGAAGCCCAAACTGGTGCTTCCTGTCTTTGTGTAAGCCACAGGGTTGGAAGAAGGCGGGGAACTGCCTCCTCCGTCATTGCCACAACAAGGTGGCTAGAATCTATGCCTGCCATTCACACATTCAAATGATTTGAGGAAATCCTGCTGGACATTCCAGATCCTTGGCATGATGCAGAAGTTGCATCACAAGGGATTTTGGTTCCATAGAGAAAATGGCATCTTCAGTCCCATCTATGTAAATGCGGCCTACAGCCCAGCCCAATACCTGTTCATTGTGTTGCATCCTGGATTTGGCCTAGCAACAGGGAAAGATGAAGCATCCTATCAAAACCGACCTCTACTTGACATTGAAGTAGGCATGATGGTGGCAAAGGCTATCCGCCCCAAATTTCTGTAAGACGAATTATTTGTCCTGGACATATATAACATGCAAGTGAATGGAAAAGAGACATAGGCATGTATGAGAAGGAATGTGAATCTGAAAGCAGGCATTAGGAAAAGGCAGGTTGAGGTAGACAGATAATCCTTATTATTACATTATCTAACCTTGTATTTCTATCCCACTTTCTTAACTAAAAGCTTCTCAAAGTGGCAACAATCATCTCCCAAACAAATTTTCTTTACAAAAGTTTACAATGCATAATTAAAACAATATCCTACAACCAACTTTCCCCAACCTGGTGCTCTCCAGATGCGTTGGACTGCAATTCCCATCATCCCCAGCCAGTAAAACCACAAGCAGAGGAAAAAGCAACACCAATGGCTCAAGCAGAAAGCATTTAAAACACAACTGCTGCAGTCAATAGAAAGGTAATGAGCAAAAAGCTTATTTTAAAAAAAAAAAAAGACAGTGAGGTTCTGGCATATCTCCTAAATATCTGGGCTGAGCCGCCTGAGCTGGCCTCCCGTGGAAGGGGTGCCACTGGGGAGAAGGACCTGGATCAGGTTGCCAGTTACTGGGCTTCACATTCAACAAGACTTCTTCTGAGGATGTCTGGGGAGAGGCAAAGATGACATAAAAGACTAGATGCTTCTTCAGATATCCAGAATCAGTGATGTAGTGGAGCCAGAACTTTTTTATTAGCAGAGACGCAGACATCATCTGCCACACAACCTCCTCCAGAATTCCTCGTTTAGTCTGAGTTTAACTGCAACCCTCATAATAGCTGAGAGGGAAATTTTCCCCGCAGTATGCAAGCCGTATATAAAAGGCAGGAGCCACACCAGGCAGGATATAGCGGTATGAAGGTGGTATATGGTATGGGTCAACGGGCCCCAACAGTTGTCAGTGCACTTCAATACCACTATAAAGCAATAGTTTGGCTCCTGCCTTTTATATACCACTTTCATACTGCTTTCATAGTGCTACATCCTGCTTGGTGTTCGTAGATGAGGCCTTGTTCTTCATTGGTCAACTAAGACCTGTTAGCTTTACAAATGACCTGCTCCTGTTTGTTTTTAATATGGATCCAGGTAGCTCCCTGAATTTTTGGACTCTTCTTGGGGCTGTGACTATGGGAATTGTCATGATGAGTGCCTGCACTGCAAAATTTATCACTACGTTACTATCCGGGATCCATATGCTGTTAAGAATCAGCACACTGAACTGGGCCTGGAAATTAACTCACAACTAGAGCAACGTTTCGAGGATCCATTTCTCATGAGCCTCTCCACTGTGGTCACCACTGTACATCTGTTATCAGGGCAGCTTTTCTGCACTACTGAAATGACATCACAAATGCACCAGAAAGAGACCTTTAGCTTGGGCTGTGATGCTACACTACGAAGACATTACCATATCCGTCATACAAACAATGATGCTAGAAAAATCCAAGCACCCCATCATCTGAAAGCCAAACTATTTGATGCTAGTGGCTAGGGACCTTAGAATGCTTTTCGTTTTACTGCTAGCATATCTCTTGAAATGTGGTGCTGCCTCCTACAACTCTTGACGCGTTTCTGCTGCCCATTTTACAATTTGGCTATGCTTTCGTGATTATGGGCCCCGGTTCAGTGCCAGTTGGCACAAAATGAATCATGCTTAACCAGATGGGGATACACATTTTCAGGCACAGAGTGGGGCTGAGATGCACATCGTGATGGTCCTTTGCATTTGCCAGCACTGCACCTATGTAAAAATGTTTCTGTGGGCTGATCTCTTTCGATGAACTGGGACATATGGTCTTTTTATTGTCAATTCGTTTATGATTTTATTTTGAGGGCCACCTTGGCAGTCGAATGGCAGGATATAACGAATGTTATCCACCAGCCAATTCATTAGCAGATTGCTCAGTGGGGTGTTTTTTTTTTCTTCCCTGCAAACAAACAACCTTCCATGTCATATCGCAAAATGCTTTTGAAACACTTCTTAGAAAATGATATTTGCCATGAATCAGACGTGGGGAAAGGGTGCTGTTTGAAAAACATAACCCCAACGTTCCTTTGGGCACGTGGAGGTAGTTGCACCGTTCTTTGAGAATGGCCACAAATAAACCTCTGCAGTCATGTTTAGGGTGACCAGATAAAATCCAGGTCAGGGCTCATGCAACTTTAACAGTTGTAGAGCAAAGGGAATTTCAGCCAGTGTCATTTGTATGCAATAAGTTCCTGGTGAAATTCCCTCTTCATCACAACAGTTGAAGGTGCAGGGGCCCTGCCTTCTTTTGTATGAGAAGCAAGGGACATAAACTGCCGCATAGATAAAAAATATGGATTTTTGTTTTATTAGGGACTGCTCATTCTTTTGAGAAATAATGCTCTAAGGAATGCGGTGCGATATACTGGATTTGAACAACAGGGTCCTGTATTTGAATCTCTGCTCAGGCACAAAGTTGATTGGGTGACTTTTTGCCAGGTTCACAAAACATTTTACACATAACCCTACCTCACAAGGTTGTTGTCATTTATTCATTTGTATTTATTTAAAGCATTTTTTTACCCTGTACTCCAGCCAAGATAGGCTTCAAGCATGCTTTATCAATGATGGCAATCCCTGCCCTCTGGTATGCAATCTAAAGGACATGACACAAAAGGAAAAGGGATTGGAAGGGAGAAGGAAAAACACAAGTGCAGGCTCTAGTTCTTAGCTGCAAAATTCTCCTCAAAAAGAGGAGTCAAAAATTGCTGGTTTCTTGGCTGAGATGTTGGGAGTGTCCCCGTTTTCTTATTCTTCTCCTGCTGTTATAGAACGGCTGCTGGAAGGCAGTTGGGGGCTGAAACAAACCCGGATGAAGCTGGTTTCACAGCAGACTGGCAGAGGCCCTGTTTTCCTCTTCTGCCCTCAAAGGAAAAGGATGCAAAGGTAAACAGGGGACATTATCCTGAGCTTCTCTGGGAAAGTGCTGAACACAAATATGATAAAGGGAGGGATCCCACAGTAAGGATTCCCCGGTGACTAGCATTCTTTTGCATTTCTGAATACGGCCATTTCCAAGGTCTATCTAGCCCAGCATTCCATGTCCTGACGGCTGCCTCTGGGTAGCTCTCAAGCAGGACATGAACATGGGGTGGCAAGGAGTGCTAGAAAGTTTGGTTACCTTTGTGTTTCTCTGTAATACAGAGCTGGAAAAATATTTCACATTCCTAGGAGCTCGCCATGCACAGAAATGGATGTGGGGGGTGGGAACCCTCAAAACATTCCTAGAGGCCAGTATCAAATCTCTAGGTGTCTCGTAGCACCAACTCAACTGCAAAAGAATAAACAATATATATCAGCTGGATGGGCTGACAGTCTTATACCACCTGCCACATCTAAGCAATGCTTGTAAAGCTGTGCAGGGGGGGGGGGGGAATCCATGCTTGGCCACCGCAGCGCTGTTTCGCCACAGCTCACGTGTCTTTGTGAGGAACCAGGCCTTTGGCTTATGGTCAGCACTGAGAGAATACACATTTGTATTGTCCCAAGAATCAGTTCGTGGAACGAACGAATGAATGAATGAGCAAACAAACGAATCTGCCTTTGAGACAACTGAGAAGTTAGCTGAAGCAATGAAGCAAATTGCCCCAAAGCTACGGCAACTACTTCAGGACGATTTCTCAATGTCTGGAGTAGGGATGTCAGAGGAATCTGGGGGGTGGAGGGAGAGCCTGATGAGCTTTCATTGGCTTGCCCCTGTCCTCAGACTCTGTTCCATCTTCTGCCAGCTGTCTCGAGTCAGTGTGCAACAAGTTGGGACAGCTGGGGGAATTTCCATGAATTATTCTTTCTGGAGTAAAAAGACTTTCGTGGAAATTGAGAAATCCACGTGCATGAAAGCCATCAATTGTGTAATTTGCAGTTGTAATTTGCGCGGATCTTTATTTGCGCAAATTATGGCCAAGACAAAAAGATGTGTAAAAAGTCCCCAGAACTCAGGGAAACCGCGCAGCTCAGCTTGCAAAAGAAAGCCAAGTCAGATGACCTCCAGATATCTGGAGAGCACAGAAAGGCCTTCAAAAGGCATCCTTTGAAGACGCTCACTCTTCTGTGATATGAGTGCCCCAGCTGCTCACACACACAATTCCAAACTAAGGCTGCAAAGTCATTCTATGCTTCCGAGTGTATCAATGGAGCTTCTCTTCCATCCACTAACTCATTCAGTGGAAAGCTGCCAATAAACATGGGGAAAAGGAGGCTGGGGTGGGTGGGGGCAGTGACAGCACCAACCTGCTAGACTCATCGCACTACAGAGGAACTGAATTGTGGGTTTCGTTTAAAACATCTCACACATTTCCAGCTTACGGAATATTCTCAGCTGAAACTAAAACCAACTTATGGTGCACTGACTAGACTAGCCTTGAGCTGGGACAACGGAAATCCTGGTTCAAATCCTCACTCTCGCTGAGAAGCAAACTGAGTGGCTATGGTCCGAACCTACCTGACAAGGTTGTTTTGTAAAGATTAAATGTACCCTATATGTGACCGTAAGTGAAAAACAATTGAAATATGAAGTAGACAGGTGGACATTTCCCCCCTTACTGCAACGCTTCCATCATTCTGATGACTGAGAGATTTAAAACTGTTGACATGCTGCACTCTGATACTCAAAAGGGTTTGCTTTAAGGGTGTATGGCCGCTAAAGTAATCTGTCAATACTAATTACTAATACAGCAATATTTAAAATGTTAAAAAGTAAATAGTTTGGGCACGTGTCTGCATCGGGCAGGAACGAATCTTTGCATTTCTCCTGACCAGAGGAACAGCAAAATTATCTGTACTCAGAGGAGGCTGATTGGAATGAGGGACACCCAGAGCCACACAGGAACCAACATTATTTAGGATGCAATTCTGCACATGTTTAGACAGAAAAAAAAAGTCTTACAACTCCCAGCATTCCCCAGCCCTTAATGTATTTATTGCTCACTGTACACTACTGTGCCCTGGCACAGACTTTGCAAATGATGGCTTTGCTGTAACCCAACAAAATTACGGAACCACTGAACCACCAACATCCACCTTCCCTCCCACATACACACACTTAAAAGTTGAAGTTTTTTTTAAAAAAAAAAATCACTTGTTCTACTTCACACCAAGCACGTGAACAGAAAAAAAAACCTAATGAATGTGCTGATTATAGTGGGTGCGAAGTTTAACTTCACAGGACATTTGTAATAGAAGAGAGGTGCAAAACCTCAGGCCTGGGGACCAAATCTAGGCTTCTGGATTCCCCAGTTGGTCACACAGCCTGGCCACGCCTCTTTCCTCCAACCATCAATCATTTGGTGGTTCCCAGCTTTGTGCAGCTTTCCCCTATTCCAAAAAGTTGAGATCCTCTTCTTAAGGCTTAGCTACTGGCAGTAGGAGCTTTAAACTAACATATGCTGGCGCTTTTGGTATTTTGACCCCACCTATTTTGCCTCTGGCCCCATCCACCATTGGAATACAGCCCCCAAGACCCCCACGGGCTGAAAGAGGTTCAACAACCCTATTCTATGAAACAGAATATCAAAGCAACCTCCTGCATTAAAGCAAAATTAAACCAAAAAGAACCACAGGATGGGCAATTTGACTGATATTACACTGATAAGGGCTATTATTTGCAACCTGAAATCTATAGGAAGGGGTGGAAAGCTTGAACGAAACATACGCAAATCTAATTCTTATTTTCATGAACGGCCTCTTTACAATTTACATTACTTTTTTCCAAAGTGGCGTTGTGCATGTAGGCACTAGAACTTCAGTAGGCATAACAACTATGCATCTGTCTCAATGATAAAAAGTACTATGGTTTTATTTAATTTACAATTGGTGGTGTTATTGAGATCTACAACCAGGTTATAAGGGTTCAGGTGAACAGGACCAGAATTCATAGCATTTCAGGCCCCAGGTAAAACTTCTAGAACAAAGAAATTATGAGGCTTGATACCTTCATTGAAAGCTAAAGACTGGTCTTAATTAACTGGTGGGGGAGAGAACAGAAATGACCCCAGAGACTCTACAGTTCAATACCATGTTTATTCAGAACTAAGTCTCACTGTCTTCAACGAGCTTAGTTCTGAGGAAGTGCACTTAGAATTGCGGACACAATATGGATGCAGGCATAGGTTTGTTTTAGCAACATACGATTAGTTAGCACACAATTCAATGCTAATTTACAACCACATAAAGAATCAGTCCTTGACTCTAAAAGTCTCAGACTTCATTTTAGAAAGCAACTCGATTGTTTTGGCTAATTCTGAGAGTGAAATTCCATCCTTCTATTACGTCACAATAATATTTTTTTAAAAAAAAAACTAAGAAGAAAAGTTAACTATCCAATTACCTGGCTTGGAAAACGGTCAGCTCGTAACTATGCCCGGCATGAGTGCAATGTCAGCACGTTCTATCTCTTCAGCAATTCGTTTCTCTGCATTGACTGCTTCTCATGCACTTTATGGCTTCAGAAAGGCACACAACCACAATATACGGGGTTCTGCTTTTATGCATCCCTCGAAGGAGGGGTGGGGGTGAGGGGCAGGAATCAAAACTTGAAACAAATTTAAGGACTTCCTCCCATACTTCCTAATCCCCTACCGCAACATGCCTCCAACAGACCTGCTTTAGGCAAGCACGGTTTACAATGAAGTCACCCCTGACCTTCCCCCACCCTCCAAGAACGTTCCCTTTAACCGTTTGGAGACCAGTTCGAAGAACATCGCAAGCTATTTCTACAGCTGCTTCTGGATTACATTTTGCCATTCGGTGGGGGGGGGGGGGGAGACACAGCTGTTCCCAAACACAGTGTTTATGATTCCTTTTCAAGTCATTGGTGGGAGGAGGGATACGGACTATGTTTTGCAGATTCTTAAATGGGTTTTTAAAAACTCCATGAATAGCAGCAAAATGATATTTCCACGTAATATATCAGCTGTGTTGCCAAACAGTGCATTATTGATTGCTGGAGCCTAAGCCAAAGAAGAGGAGAGCCCCGCATTTCAATGCAGTCATGCACTCCCGTCTTTCTGGCAGGCGGCTGAGAAAAGCAGAGTTAACTGACAGGAACGCGAACAGGGCTGCGGCTTTTTGTTTTTTGTGTTTTTTTTATGACAGACAGACATGACTAATGGATAAGCGAAGCCAGGCTATTAAATTCTCAGCTTCAGCGCATCAGCCTGACTAGCGTCTCGCTGAGCGCCGGGTGAAAAGAGCCGAGCCACCCAAACTGAAAGGCACCGACAGGATGGTACAAAGCTGTAGCAGTTCCCCCATCTAGCAATCTCACTGCTTTGAAACAAGTTATTACTCCTTTTTTTCTAATATTGTCTGGCAACAATTTGACGTAAGCCAGATCCACACCAAGCAGGATATAGCACCATGAAAGTGGTATGAAAGCGGTATATAAGAGGCAGGAGCCACACTACTGCTTGACAGTGGTATTGAAGTGCACTGACAACTGTTGGGGCCCATTGACACATACCATATACCACTTTCATAGATCCAGAGGGAGAGGCGGGTAAGAAATATTTTATTATTATTGTTATTATTTCCTAATTGGTGTGGCTCCTGCCTCTTATATACCGCTTTCATACCGCTTTCATAGTGCTATATCCTGCTTGGTGTGGATCTGGCCTTCGTTCTATTTTCACCTGCTCCCAAGCAATTCCACACCCCTTGATGCCTCTTGTGCCCAAAACTCTCCCTGTTTATCTCTCCGCTCCTTCAAAGCCAATCTTAAACCACACTGGGAAGCCCTTGCTTACTTATTTTATTGCATTCATATCCCACCTTTCTTTCAAGGTGCCTAAACTGGCAGAGCCGGTTCCCAACATTTTATCCTCACAATCCCCCCCTCCCCACCCTGGTGAGATAGGTTAGGCAGAGAGAGAGAGAGAGAGAGAGAGAGAGAGAGAGAGAGAGAGAGAGACCCAAGGTACCTCTCAGTTTAATCTACCTCACAGGGCTGTTGTGAGAATAAAATTGCTTAGCTCCTCTCCTGTACATGTCTCCAAAAACTGCATCAAGGCCCAAGTATAACCGAATGCATGCATCTCTCTTCTTTCCTCTGCTCCTTCCCCATCAAATTTTAAAATCAAGCACCTTGGGGCAGTCTGTTTATTTAGATTTCTGGTGTTGTTGTCTTCAGCTTGCACCATAAAGTGCCACGCACATAATCAGTTCTCTGTAAACAAATAAATGAAATATACACACAAACTCCACCACTTCCTCCTCGAAGGAGAAGAGGCTACTAGGCAGAAAACATATGGCTAGATAAACCATTGTTCTGACTCCATATAAGGTCTTCATATCTGCCTTCCTACTCTGCAATATACATTGCAGGCCCAGCCTGTATCAAATGTTGAAACTTTTTCAGTAGAAAAACAATCACGGTTACTCATTCGCTGTTTTATTTAACTCTACATGCAATACTTTCTGCATCTGAGCTAGAATGGAAACCGATAACTAGCTAGTAATCCTGCCTACATGCTTTTTAAAAATATATTATTCTAAATAATACAATAGACTAAATCCGACATTGCGCTAGCGGATCTTCACTAATGCAATAGGACTTTCTCCCTCTGTCCTCTCCCTTGCAGACCTTAGAGGTCCCTTCCGACTCTAGGGCTGCCTCTACAAGAGAGGTTTAAAGCTCTTTCAAGGCGCTTTAAAAAATTTACCTCTACAAGAACGGAGCGCAAATCGGGCGTAGAGGCGTGTTATCTCTCCGATTATGCGCATTATCGAATGCGCGTTAAATCGCGAGTTTTATTTTGCTCCGGCCGTTAAAGCGCATTTTGACTATGTGAACAAGCGCTTATATGCATTAACTACTTGTAAAGCGCATTTTGGTCATCCGTTAATGCGCTTCGCCGCCTCTCGTGCAGAGGTATTAGGTGTAAACGCGCTTCAGCGATTATGCGCATAATCGCCTAACCGGGCGCAAAAGCGAATCCTTGTAGAGGGGACCTTGGATTCTAAGAGCTGTAAAGATATCACCATAGAACACAATCTATGCCACTTCATCTAAATTTGTGACATTAAGCCACAGTGAGTCTCGCACAGAAGAAATTCCTAGTAGATTTTAACCTTATATAAAACTAGTGAGATAAGGGGGTGCCATTTGAATTTTCTGCCTCAGACTGCAAAACATCTTTCTCTGACTTGGTGGTGGGCCAAGGCCGTAACCCCTACTCCACCTCCAAGTGGCCTCCTGGCAGGCCCTAACGTCATAGGCAGCATTCCTTCCTTGCCTCTTTTTCATCTCTGGAGCGGCAATTGTGGGGACAGATCCTGGTTGAGCCGTAATATATATCCTTCCTATAAACAGCTTGCTCATATCCAACAGAACTATGTAACCATGAGTGATGGCTGGTGATAGCGAAACCTCCTGCATGTGCTGATCTGTCTCTTCAAGTGCTACCTTGTAAAATCCAGGGCAAAACACAAGAGTGAAAATCTTTCGCCAGAAATAGCAGGGTTGTTCTCTCTCTCTCTCTCTCTCTCTCTCTTTCTCTCTCTCTGTAGCTCCGTCCCAACTCTTTTGTTGAATGCTGGTGCTGCACCTTATTTGGAAGTGAGATCACATAACAACTGAATAATGCTTAGGAAAGTACTCCTGTTCAGAAACAACCACTCCTTTTAGGGGAAACTCAGCCACGATCCTACATAAAACCTGCACGCTGATTGATTTCAGAATAAGCAGGGCCTCTCTCTGCTTTCCCACCCTGCGCCCCCACCATGAGAACACTGTTCTCCAATGTCACAGCAAGTACACTGAATCCATGCACAGTTTGGGTTCAGACTTACTGAATGTAGCCAAGGTCAGCAGCTGATAGGCAGGCTGGAGAGAAACACCCAGACACAGAGGAGCCCATAGGGACTCCGAGACCATGAGCTACAAATCGCTTTTTTAAATTTCGAAGCCATGTGACTCCAGGCTTCGTCTCGAGCCCCCTCCCTGAAACGCGGCCCCTAACAGCTGTACTGCACAGAGAAAGGTTGGTCCCCTTTTGCTCATTCATTAAAAGGATTGGATAATATTACTGTCATGCATCGTTCCCTTGTCGATCAGCTGATCTCTAATCAACATTTAGAGCCTGGCTCTGGCTTGCACCAAAGCCTCCGAAGCTGCTCCGTAAAGGATTCCCCAGCGAAAAGTGGAAAGCTGGGACTTGGCCTGTGACCTAAAAACCACCTGGCTTGTTAGGTTCATCAGCATTGGCTATATCTGTTGGGGGGGGGGGGGGGGGAAGAAAAAAGAAAGAAAGATGCAAAGGAACTACCTCTCCTTTCTGACAGATTCTTTTGTGTTTGAGACAGAGAAATAGTTAACTCTTCCCTGTCAAGTTCTAATCCACTTGTTCAGTTATTGGATTTCAAAGGACCAGCTGGGTTGGCCAATCTGGCCTTCCGTATGTCAGCACTAGCTGCTAGAAATGCCTCCCAATTATATTTTATTTTATTTATTAATTAATTAATTAATATCCCGCCTTTCTGCCAAAAAAGGGGGTGCACTTGAGGCAGGTAAGAATAAGACACAGATTAAAAAACAAAACCTTAATTAAAACATAAGATAAAAACAAATAAATTAAAAGCAAAATTAAAAACACAACAATACAAGAAACAAACAGCACGCAACCAATTGAAACCCTTTTAGTGAGAGCCAAGCTGATATGCCATATTCAGAGCAGCAGATTTTAAAAAGAAGTCCTCTAGGCGAATATATGTGATTTCTAAAAGTGGCTCCATAGTATAATAGCAGGAACATTCTATCTGAGAACTTGGATAGAATAAAGTGACTCCAAAAAACAAGTACCTGTTGGTCACCGCTGTCCAATCAGCAGCAGCCGGCCAAAATATTTTCTCCCATCAGCACGGCAGTGTTCAGTGGCTGACATCTGAAGTTCACTAGGTGACCTTGGACAATTCGGTCTCTCTGTCAAATCTATTTTACCATGTAGGACTGTTGTAAGGCTAAAATGGGTGTATGCTGCCCTAAAATCCTTGGAGGAAGGGCAGGTAATAGATGTGCTTATTAGCTAAGAAAGAGAGGGTGCCTCTACAAGAGCGATTTAAAGCTCTTTCAAGTCGCATTAAAAAAATTACCTCTACAAGAGCGGAGCGCAAATTGGGAGTTGCGTCGCTTTATCTGTCCGATTATGCACATTATCGAATGCACGTTAAATAGCAAGTTTTAATTCTCCGCAGCAGTTAAAGCGCATTATGACAATGTAAACGAGCGATTCTCCGCACTTCAGCCACTTTAAAGCGCATTTCATACTGCCAGTTATGCGCTTCACCACATGTCGTTTATAGGAATTAGGAGTAAAAGCGATTGTGAGAAGATGCGCATAATCGGACAACCAGGCGCCAAACCGAATTCTTGTAGAGGGGACCTCTGCCCCACTGTGCTCATCTGTGTAGTGGGAATGAGAACGCTGTTTTGCTTAACATCACTTGAAACAGTTTACAGATGGGAAAGCCCTGGGATATTATGGGAAATGGGAGTCAGACATTAGCACCAGGACAAGACAGAAAATGTTTATCAGAGAATGTTGGGACATAGCTTTATATGGATGTGTATTTCCTGAGGCCTGTGGGGCAATAGGTCACTGGCTATCAGGGAGAGAGCCTATGGCCACCCTGCAGGAGATGCAGAAGCTAGGGCCCAAGGGAGCCTGAGTCATCTCCAGACTTCACAGTGTGAGCAGGGCCGCTGAGAAAACCTATAAAGGCTATGGAGCTGGATGGCGAAGGGCAGATCTTCAGCTAAAGATCTGGGAGGCTGTGGCTGCAAGTACTGAGAGGGCAAGATGAAGTAACCACTGCTCCCTTCCACTAAGGCCATTCTCTTCATTTGATATTGGGGGAAACTGCTCAAGCGCCAGGCCTCCTGAAATCCTCTAATAAGTCCATGTTCGCTGACCGTCATGAAATATCTGAGGACTTGTATGCGAGGAACAGATTATGATCAATCAAGAGTGGTGAGGCACTGGAAATGGCATTAGCATCTCTCTTACTCTCTAACACAATGGTGGACAATCCTCTAGTATCCGAGGCAGTAAGCCAGTTTGCACCAGTTGCTGGGGAACATGGGTGGGAGGGTGCTATTGCACCATGTCCTGCTTTGTTGGTCCCCAGTCAACAGCTGGTTGGCCACCGTGTGAACAGAGTGCTGGACTAGATGGACCCTCAGTCTGATCCAGCATAGCACTTCTTATGTTCTTATTGTTGGACTACAGTTCCCATCATCTCTGACAATTGGTCATTCTGGCTGGGGATGATGGAAGCTGGAGTGACCAAGAAATAGAACCCAGGCTGAGGCTATGCAGATTTAGGTACTCTGACTCTCAACAACTGTGGTCACTGGGTCAAGGAATCGGTACAGTCTCCCCACCCCCACTCCAAATGTTGTGCATCGTTTTTTACTTTCTGCCACAGATGAGGATGGTAACCATTCAGTCCTATGGAGGCAAAAAAGTAAAATGCCACTTCAAGGAGGGCAAAAATTGCCCTGCATCCCTGACCACTGAGTGGCCTAAATCTCACTGACTGGAATCCAGCCGGGGAGTACAATACGTCTCTATGTGCAGGGCAAACGAGAACACGCTGCTTCCATTCTTTAGAAATCCTCACAGTTAAAAGCCCTTCCTCTACACAACACTGCCTGATCATCCTGCTGGGTATTTTGTATGCAAGCGTATACAAATATTAGAAGTTTACATATAAAGAATGAGCAAACAGTGAGGTCAAGCCAGTCTGACTTTCAGCCCTCACCACCACCCAGTGCTTCTCAGCCCTCGTTGCCCTTCAAAGGTTGGCTTCTGTAGTATTCACAAGGGGCAATTAGTTAGGAAACTGAGTTCCACCCCTGGCTCCTTTCCCCTGCCTGCCCACTTCCTTCTTCCTAAGGACGTACAAGGTCTCCTGCTCCTAGGCCCTGTGTGTGATGTCACCCAGCCCCACCTCCCTCCTTGGTCCTCCCGCCATTTTTCAACTCCACACTTCCACCAAACAGTGCTTCCCTCCTCAGGTTTCTACTTTGCCCTACATCCTTTGACCTTTTTGTCCCCTGACCAGAATCCCAAGCAGAGACTTCCTACCCACGACAAAACATAGCTCCTCTTGAATTTAAGTACTACAGTGTTTTTTCCCCTCTCCGCCATCTCCTCATTCACCTGTTCCCATTCCTTTCCATTCCATTCCTCTTGTCTCTGATGATCTTTAAATATACTGTTCTTTCTTTTAAAAAAAACATTCTTACATTCCTCAGAGCCTCCTCCTTGATTAACCTATTGCATCAGTTCCTTGTCTCGTCCTTTCCCTCAAGCCTCATTCTTTACTGATCCTTCTACCCCTTCAAGTTCCCTTTTCTCAGCCCACTGTCTGCTCTCCAGTGGGTCTCTCAGCTATCCTCTCTCCTTGGACTTCTTCTCAGCCTTCTTTTTTATTCTGCAATTATCAAAAGCATATGCTTTTTTAACAATGATTCGAATTTGCAAGAACAAAGAATACGGGGTGGACATTCCCCCCCTATTTATCATTCCAGAATGCAACAAAGACAACCTATTTTCAAACAATGTCTTGCTTTATATAAAATTTATTTACTTCATTTCTATACCGCCCAATAGCCGGAGATATCTGGGCGGTTCACAACAATTAAAACCATAAGTACAGCATAAAATATAATGTAAAAGCTTAAAACCGTAATAAGAAACTACAATACAAATGTACAACCAGAATAAGAATTAGCAGCAATGCACAGATTTAAAACACAGCTTTAAAACAGCAGAGTTAAAAGACTAGGATAGTAAATTGCTAAACTGCTGGGGGAAAATGCTGGCGCCAAAAGAGTAAACACCTATTTCAGCATCATTACGGCATCCCAGACCCAGAAAACCCAATAAAGACAAAAAGAACACAATTTCCTTTTTCTAAAATGAAGAGGTCGAGACTTTTGCTGCCGTTAAGAGATAAAACAACAAAGTCCAAATCCTCCTTTTCTATACAATCCTTTAAATAATTATGAGGACTTCTAAGACTGTTTTTCTGAAACCTAACACTTGTTATTTGTTCAATATAAAATCAAACCAAACTCCAGTAAGGTCTAACTTTCATAAAATGCCCAAGATGTGTGCATATAATCAGCAACGTGGAAGCCAAATCGCCAATCTTTATCATGTTCTAAATTAGAAATCGTCTTAATTTTTTATGGCGTTATAAATATCTCTTCCCAGTCTTCAGCCATCCTGTGCCAGCCAACCTGACAACTTTTCCCTTCCACTGCAGAAACTGGACTGCAAAATGCTTTACTAACTGGGCAAAGAGCTATTACTCCTAGTCAGTTATAAGCACAATACAAAATTAAAATTATAATAATGTAATGCCAAAGCTCCTAGGATCTGTCTCTGTCACTAGAGTGACCGATAACAGAACTGTGGGTGAGGCAGACCTAAAAGGCTAGTTTCTCAAGGGCTACTACTACCTACCATTGAGAGCTGCGATCTGGGAAATATTCAGAGGAGGGGGGGAAACTGCCCCTTCTCAGCTGTGTCTTCAGTTGCAACCTGTTTTCTGTCTCCCATTTAACCTTTTATAGCTCCCTCCCCAGGCACAAAGAGTACATCAATGGGTCTAGTAAGGAATCACTTGGAGGCTGGGCTGACTTTTTCCCTGCAAGAAGCCACAATGCACACTGTTCTAAATGCCATACTGAACTCCTCACAGCTCACAGGGGACACCTATCGGCTGCTCAGCGTGCCTCCAGGTTTTAGTTTATTTTTTGCATTTTGCTTTCACTGATCACATGAACGATGCAAAAGGCCACCGCAAGCTCTCTTGCCACCTGAAACAGGGCACAACTTGCACGGCCACTGCACCTCGTTGCCCCACCTCTCGCCACCACACCGTATCCCACCCCACCCCCTACCTTTGCTGCTGCATGGCGCAATAGGAGGAAGTGGCCTCCCAGGTCTTAAGAGACCCGCACAAGCTCTGGCGGGAGCCGTGCAACCGCTTCTTCTGGCTGCTCTCTTGCTATGGCAAACGCTGGGTTGGAAGAGCAGCTGGTAGAGCTCTCTAGAACACCTGTTATAGGTGGCGGAGTGGGCCCTCCTGGCTAGGGCCAAGCTAGGAGAGCGGTGTAATTTGCTGCTCCTCCAGCTCTGCCACGTGATGGGGTTGCATGAGCCTGTGTAATGGCAGGGCAAGCCCTACACGGCTCATGTCCAGGTTATCTGAAAGACTGTATTCTCCCATATGAGCCTACCCGTGCTCTGAGAACTTCAGGGAGGCCTTTCTCTCTCAGTCTCACCAACACCCCAGGCACGCCCGACGGGTACGCAGGAAAGGGCCTTCTCAGTGGCTGCTCCAAGGCTCTGGAACTCCCTTCCTAGGGAGGCTAGGCTGGCTCGCTCTGTGCTACACTTTTGGAAGCAGGCAAAAACTTTTTTATTCCAGCAGGCTTTTGGAACTATTCTGGGCCTGTGTTAATGTATTTTAGGGTGACCAGATAAAATCCAGATCAGGGCTCATGTAACTTTAACAGTTGTAGAGAAAAGGGAATTTCAGCCAGTGTCATTTGTATGCAATTAGTTCCTGATGAAATTCCCTCTTCATCACAACCGTTAAAGTTGCAGGGGCCCTGCCTTCTTTTGTATACGGTCACTCTAGTATAGTGCCTGCAACTTTAACGGTTGTGATGAAGAGGGAATTTCACCAGGAAGTAATTGCATACAAATGACACTGGCTGAAATTCCCTTTTCTCTACAACTGTTAAAGTTACATGAGCCCTGACCTGGATTTTATCTGGTCACCCTATGTATTTGTTTGTTTGTTTGTTTTTTAAATCTGTTACTGTTTTTAAAATTTAAAAAAAATGTTTTTAATTTTACTGCAGGTTTCATTCTGGTTTAACTTTTGTAGATTTATATGTATATGTTTTAATTGTACGTTTTAATCTTGTAAACCACCTTGAGTCCCAGCTCTGCGGAAAAGGCAGTATAATAATAATAATAATAATAATAATAATAATAATAATGCAAACAATTTCTAAACCCTTTGTATTGCAGCGCCCCATTCTTTTTTGCTTGTTCTTTATGCATTTCGACGTAGCAAGTTGCTGCTGTTGTTTATAATGCGGATGGTCACCTGAAAAGTTTCTGAAGTTAGAACTCTAATGCAGCTGTACTGCATATGCATACGGAGAAGGAAAGGGGCCAACACTATGGCAATACATTTGTACACATGCTACATGTTATCGAGACATCTGTCAGTCACTGCTATTCAGGACCATTTCAAATCAGGCTCTACCATTTGATTGCAGGAGAGATCTTCTACACTTTTCCTGATTTCTGCTTAAGCCTAGGGGCTTTGGCATGACATAATTATTATTATTTTTATTTTGTATTGTGCTTATAACCGACTAGGAGTAATAGCTTTTTGCCCAGTTAGTAAAGCACTTTGCAGTCCAGTTTCTGCAGCAGAAGGGAAAAGTCGTCAGTTTGGCTCGGATGAAAACCTCACACAGGATGGCTGAAGACTGAGAAGAGGTATCTATAACACCATAAAAAATTAAGATTTCTAATTTAGGACATGATAAATATTGGCGATTTGGCATCCACGTCGCTTTGCTCACCTACTGCAACTGCTACACATAACAGAAGGGACGTTGAACCTCTTTCGGCCCAAATTTAATTTAGGGTGCCTCTACAAGAGCGATTTACAAGACAGGAGCGCAAATCGGGGGTCGAGGCGTATTATCTCTCCGATTATGCGCATTATTGAATGCGTGTTAAATAGCGAGTTTTAATTTACCGCAGCAGTTAAAGCGCCTTATGATCATGTAAACAAGTGATTCTCTGCATTAAACACTTCTAAAGCGCACCAGTAAGGCCACCAGTTATGCGCTTAACCGCATCCCACGTACAGTGGTTTACTGTAAATGCGATTGCGAAAAGATGTGCATAATCAGAGAACCAGGCGTCAAACCGAATTCTTGTAGAGGGGACCTTACAGAAGCTCTCGGGTACCACATCCCAGTGGGGCCAGAGCCAAAGGCGAATGGAGTGGGGGCACAAATACCCACAATACCAGCATATTTTAGCTTAAAGCTCTTACTGCCAGTAAGAGAGACTTAGGAGAGGCATTTCTGCCTTTTAGAATGGGGTGGGAGGGGAGGACAACATGTGAAAATCAGGGAACCATCAAATGACTAGCAGAATGGGGAAAGGGGTGAGGCTCGAGGAAGGGGAGGTCTGGATTTGGATCCAGGTGGGCCATGGGGGAGGTCTGGATTTGGATCCAGGTGGGCCAGATTTGGCCCACAGTCCTGCAGTTCAACACCCTTGACATAGACCAAACTTGTGCTGTTCTCCCTTGTGGGGGAAAATAATGTAAAGCGTCCCCAAAGCCTCAGATACTGTGTGGCTTAGTCTCTACTGACAGAGATCCCACAAGCTGAGCAGGGAGTTAATATGTTCCTGAATTTTATATTCTCTATTTCCACACATACCTTGCCTGTCTTTATGGCATGCCTTTAACTGGGATGTATTCACAATACACACAGTATAGTAAAGACGCATATTACAGGTGCCAGAAATTACAAATGCCTAGGGAACACAAGGCCCTTCAGTGTGGAAAAGGTTTTAGTCGTGGATTCGTTTATAAGTTTGTTTGGTTTTTTTAAAAAAATTGAATACAAACAAATGACCAAATAAGCAGCTGAGAACACAGCCAAGCTTAAAAGCACACTCAAGTGGGGAAAGGGGAGGTATATTTAGCTTATGTTCCAATTTCCAACTAAATCTGGTTTGCCAACTTCCCCAGGGAAGATTAGTTTAGCCCTAGTTTTCATTCTGTAATGACACTGGGAAGCCAAATTGCCAGCATTAAATGCGTTGCTTTTTGCCCATATTTTATTTAGAACTGCTTTCCCCAGCCTGGTGCCCTCCAGATTGGTTGAGGAACGCTGATTTAGAAGATAACCCTCCAAATGTCCCATTTCTTGGAAGCTATACATCAATAGCGCAGTGACAGCCCACACTTATTGTTAACTATTTTCCTCCTCTACCGACTTAATAAGAGGGATGGAGAAATTCAAAAGTGTTTGTTGGTAAGACATTCTAACAGCAAATATGAAATATAGAAAATGCAGACTTAAACTTATTAAAGCCTCTGTATCATTCATTTGCTAACAATTCAATCTCTGGTGGTTCCAATCTTGGGATTTCCTTAAATGAGTTGAACTCTTATTCATAGACCTGGTTCAACACAATCACAGCAGCCCACTGTGACCTATTAGTTTCGGTGGGGGTGCTGTGCCCACAGATGCCAGGTTGCTGATTCAAGCCTCCGCCACCGTGGATTCTCGTGTCATCGAAACCCAGCGAGCGTGGTTTGTTGGGAGTGGTTAACAAACCACCCCACAACCTAACAATAGGCAATGGGTTTCGGGTGGTTTGTTAACCACCCCAACAAGCCACCTTTGCAAGATATGGATGAGAAGCCACGCCCAGTGAGGATAATTAGGCAAATCAGCCAGCACATGAGCAGTATGCACAGGGTGGTTAATAAGCCACCATGGCTTTTTAACTACCCTTTGATTTTCCAAACCAGGCCACAGAGTGAATAAGATAACCGCCTATCCACAATGGCGGTGATACCTCCTTACCACCAGACACCTGAGTTGAAGCCAATGCAAACAACAAAACCTGAGTGTGTGGCCTCACTTCATCTATTGTACCAACAATACATTAGGAGAGGCTCAGAACGGACACAGCAGCTATAGATGCCTGTCAAGGCGTCAATATTGAAGAGCTGTTTGTTTATAAAACAACATGAAGGTATGTGGAATTTTACAAGGCCACATAAGGAACCACAACAAGGAAGATAAGGCCTTTGCTTAGAGAAGCTCACCATCTAAAATGTAACTATAGGTAAGAGAAAGAGTGGAGGGGACGGGGAACAAAGGATGACCGTGAAAATTTCGTTTCGGTTCGCAATCCCTCGAAAATGCCCTGTTAGCAACACAGAATGCAAACATGAATGGAAGCACATTTTTCAAATGATGCACTTGAAAAATGAACAACTTTCTCAAAATGTGCAACTTTCCCATTCAAATGAACCAAAAAGCAGGTCGCAAACGCAAATGAGAGTGAGCTGAACCAAACTCTGCTGTGAATTAAAGACTGGGGAATTTCAGTGAGCAAAGGCATCCCTGGTTCGCCCATCCCTACTGTCAGCAAATGTCACTGCATGCCCGTATCTAGGTTTTGTTTCAGATCAGGTTGAAGATAAAAGTATTAAAGCAACAGCCTTCATGAAAAGGTGGGGTTTTGTGGGAAGAGAATGGTGTGGCACCATGTAGGGGTTCTGGATGGAAGGTCTGGCATATCCCAGAAGAATTATATGTGTAGAAAACCTCAACAGCTAATCTCAGGAGAAAACTTTTGTCAGCTCAACCTGGGGGCCAGTTGTGCAGTGGGTTAGTTCAGGGGCAGGCAGAATGTAGATTTCCAGATGTTTTGGACTTCAACTCCCGGAAACCCCTGCCAGCAGTGTGAATGGTCAGAAGTGCTAGGAACTGAAGTCCAAAACATCTGGAGATCTACTTTCTGCCCACCCCTGGGTTAAATGATGCACCAACAGAACCCCCAGTCTGTCTCTCCTCACATGTCTGACACTATGTTGGTGCCTGATGATCAGAGATGGCACATTTTAGATAAAGTGTATCAAAAATGTTGCTGACATTAAATTGTACATCTAGTTTCCCACCTGAGTCAGGGTTTTCAGCCTGTTCATCATCAAGGCAAGGCTTCCTTTGAATCCGCAAGGAATTCGCAAAATACACAGATTATATACTGGAAATGCAGTGCCATTTCACTCCAAGAACCATATTCATTAGATGTCATGTACTGCAGAAGCAAGAAATTCATTCTGCCTCTTTTGACTATATTGGAACATATCAATACCTTTTTTTAGCCCTATGATTATATCCTCCATAGGAATCAAATTGCCTCTTTTCTAAGGTCAGGCAACTCCCACACCAAAACAATAATGTCAGAGAAAGAATTGGCCATGGTCAGCAAACATCAGCATAGCTGAGTCATTACTGCACAAGAATAATACAACACCCAGGTCCAGACATTATACATGCTTAGGGCCAAACAACATGTGATTTTAAACATGTCAGTGCATGTACTGTGAAACTTTATATTATTATTTCCTATAAATAGCAGGTGTAGCGGGTTAATCCTTTCTTTCCCCACCCCCACTGCAGGTCTAACAAAAATTACCCACCCTGAAGCTATTATTTGTTACATGTCCGCTTCTCACTGACCTGCTATTTATAGGGTTTAAAGATAATTTTAAAAGATTAACGATACTTGCCATTACATGTTTAGCATCACCTGTAATTTGGCCCTTAGATAGATCACATGGTTCCTAGAACTGTACCATTTTATACAGCAGGCAGGGGGATAAAAGTTTAAACAAATCTCAAAGTACATGAGAGGAAAAAATCCACTTAATTCAGGGAGAGGACAATCCACTTAATTGCTTTAAATCTTGCCATATCTAAAAGAGATTCACCGGAACTTGGCACAATGCTTATTTATATTATTTATGTCGTATACCAGGTTAAATGTGTTTACATTAATACATCTACTATAAAACAGGATTCATAGTCATTTTAACTAGCTCCCCAAGCAATTGATTTTACGTAAAACATACCATTCTAGATATATGATAGCCAGTTTCCTGAGTTTCGTCATATTCTAGCACAGGGGTAGGGCATGTGGAAAACCAATGCACCTCCAGATACTTTTCTTGGCACCTGACTGGATGTCCTACCCCACCCATTTATTTATTTATTTATTTATTTTTAAGCCACCACACTTTCTTAGCAGCAGTTGGGATTACTGTGAAATAGGTTTCTGTTGGTGCTGAAAACATTGGGTTCAAAGATGTTTTCTAGGGTGTTGGGGCTCAGACTCTACCTCTGTCTTCTACTCAGTTCCTTCTTCCTTTGGGAAGCCATTTTGTGGGGGTGTCCATGACAGTTTCTCAAATTGGCAAATGTGCCCATGGCCTAAAGTGGTTGCCTAACCCTATTCTAGTATGGCCAAGAAACAGAACACAAGACCAGGCTATACAGATAAAAACAAGCTCAATTTTCAGTGGGATCCTATCTTATTTTAGAAACATTTTGTGGACAGGGGGTTGTTGACTTTAATTTAATTACTTTAACTTCAAAAATATATTAACCTTTTCATCAATACAATGGTGCTTCTGCCCAACTGAATGCATGTTTCACAACTAAAGCAAGACGCTTGACTATCTAAGCGGCACCCTATAAGACCATTCAGTCCAGGGCCCAAAATGATCTAACTGCACTGCTCCATACAGCCCCTCAGAGGTCCATGCAGTATAGAAGCTTGCAAACTGTGTAGATGTGGGGGAAATCTCAAGACTAAATTTGCACAGTTTGTAAACTTCTAGTACAATAAGCATCTTTTTGTGTGTGTGATTTGCCAGCCAGCTAATGGACTAAAATTAAAAAGCTCAGCAGCAGCAAATATGACATCAGTCATCTAAAGTTACCTTTCCAAATGATCAGCTTCTGTGTTGTCCGACTCCTTCACATCTCCTAGGCCATTGGAGACCCCATCACAGGGGCTCTTCCCAATCTTCCCATCGGGAGTCCTTTCTAAAAATTGAGCGTCTTCTTTAATGCGCTGCTGGATCATCGGAGTAAGTGGCATTTCGAAGCTGAAGTAGCTATCAGGCTCAGAATATAACGTTTCCAGCGACTCCGCGCTATAGTATAAAGATGCATTGTCTAGAATGCTTTCAAACTGGGAGCTGTACACATCTGTTGAGACTTCGGAGTGCGGTTGCCCAAGGACATCTTCCATTCTCCCACTGACCGTCTCTTCCTCCTCCATTAGCCTAGGAATCCAAACAAAAATAAGCCGCTTCAATTTCTGTTTTAAGACTTGCATGTGGGTAAGCTCAGATCTTCTGCGGGTGGCTCATGCACACTTATACAAACAGCCTCTCCTTTTGATCAGCAAGTACCAGCGTTTTACACGTCTGGTTGCAATTGTGTTAAGGGAGAACAGACACCCTTGTCTTTCCCTGTGATTCCCTCCCCCCCAAACACACACCAGTACTGAGCAAAGACAAAAGTGACCAGGATGTTATGATGTGTACTAAGATACATCAGTTCATTGTGTTCAGAAGAGAGAGAGAGAGAGAGAGAGAGAGAGAGAGAGAGAGAGACACTGTGTGCCTCTATCATAGATTAGCTTTTTTAGAGATTCTGAAGCCGCTGGATCCTTTCTCCCAACATCTCAGCCAATTCACAAAACAAAAGCAATAGATTAGAACAAGAGACAGACAATGGTTACTCAGAGACTTGAAGGTGGCACGATAGACGCTTTGTTGTTTCCCATGACATTTCTTTTTGTCCCACAGGCAACAGGCTTTGCATGTTTGTTTGTTTTTAAGATATGCAAAACCTGTGAAGAGAGAGACCTGGTTCATGAGAAACCACTGTGAGAGAATTTCTCTATGAGTTATTTTGTTGCTGCGGCAGCCACATTTTGAAGATTGAGCCACAACAAGGATGCATCGTAGTTTCTCGTTACGTGCGAGCCCAGCAAAAGTGGGTTGTCAGGATGGTTGACAAGCCACCCAGAACCCATGGACAGTTTTAGAGTTGCCAGTGGGTTTTCAAATACCCCTGCAACTCACCCTCACCAAGTTCACACTGAGGCTGCCTCTACAAGAGGCATTTAAAGCTCTTTCAAGGCACATTAAAAAATTTACTTCTACAAGAACGGAGCGCAAATCGGCATAGAGGCGCGGTTTCTCTCCGATTATGCACATTATCGAATGCGCGTTAAATAGCGAGTTTTATTTTGCTCCGGCCGTTAAAGCGCATTTTGACTATGTGAACAAGCGATTCTCCGCATGTCAACAGTTTAAATCGCATTTCGGTCGTCCAGTAATGCGCTTCACCGCCTCTCGTACAGAGGTATTAGGCGTAAATGCGCTTCTGCGAATATGCGCATAATCGCCTAACCAGGCGTAAAGGCGAATTCTTGTAGATGAGGCCATAGTGACAAGCTACAGCATGCCCCCATAGCATCTTGAATATTCAAAATGGTGGCCAACACTACAACGATAAGCCCCACAGGGAAATTCACCCATGGTGGCTTCTCATTACATGCAAACCAGGCCAGAGATGAGAATCGGAGAAATGTGTATGCCATGGGCAATGATGCCTCTATCACAAGGAGCTTGCACATTTAGTCACAGGAGGGTAGTGTGCATGTGAGCACATACAAAAGTCCTATTAGGATGAGATGAACAAAAGAAAGTACTTCCTGCTTTCCCCCCCATCCATCATTGTCACATTAAAAGTTGCTCTGAAACTAGCATAGATGGCCTTGATGCATTAAGGAAGAGACACAGAAGCAGCTTCCTTCTGGTCCAGTCTGCAGAGAAACCCCCCCATCCTGATTGATAAAAGTCATCAATACAGATTGATTAATCAAGTAGTTTCATTCCTTCCACATCCACATCATGAGTTTCCCGGGGTGGGGAGTGGAGCATAGAAAGAAAAACAGAATACAAATCTTTAGATAATCCTTCAAAATATGATCTCTGCACATAGAAGCTATAATCCACTAGCAGAACCTTGCAGCATCTCAAGGTCTCGAATTCAAAACATATCTTACCCTGGGACATAACACTCCCAATCATGCTCAAAAGATTAGAAGCAGGCCACAGAAACACGGACTCTCATCTCCTCTCCTATACATAATTCCCCACCCTTCCTTCACTGGCCTTACCATGGTTATGGATTACATGATTAAGGATAACTCTGTTCAGACGACATGCTAAGCCACATTGGGTAAGCATTTTGAACTAAACATTAAGGCTTAGTGTGTCATATGAACCACGACATAGCATGTAGTGTGAATCATTCCTACCATGGTGGTTACATAACCATGGTTTAAACATGCTCACTATCCATTTGCTGCAAAGGGTTAGTGTCCTAACCATGGCTTAGCGTATTGTCTGAACTGGCCTGACGTTATAAGCAGTTAATGCGAACCATCTTAATCGTGATTCAAAATTGGTTAAGTACTCTGAATAAGAGGGAACCTGCTAAGTCTCAACCACAGCCAACATGGATGTCAATGTATCATTTCACCACACTTAAGTTCACTGAGAGAAGGATGAGGAGAATTCATTCTCTCCTCCCAATCTCTTCACTGGAGTATGTTCATTATGCCTGCACTGTATAAATATTTGTGTAGATTAGAAGTAAAATCAGCAGTAGCAGGGAGGTGGGTTTGAAGAAGAAACAGGAAGTGGGGAGCAAGAGACAAAGTCAGAGTGTTAGACAAGGAGAGAGCAAATGGCCCTGTAATTATATATTAAAAATATTAATAAAGCACACTATTTATATAAAGTTAGGAGTGGCTCCTTTGATTAACTAAACAGTGTCAACATGAAACATGCACCAGCCTCTGATGAGTTATTGGGTCAAGTGACTCTACAAATCCTGCCCTTCCATGAATAAGATCACTAGAGTAAATAAAACACAAATTACTCTTATGAGTAATTGCATCTAGGTAAGCAATTTGGCCCAAGTAATTTCCTTTTCAGAAACATGACTGGCCACTCTTTATTGAAACATGGACCAACCTAATAAGTGATAAAATAATTGTGATGGAGTCCAGAGGCTACTTAGGGAAGCATTTTAACTAAAGTTCATTGCAGTCAAGACTCCTGCTGTTGCATATATAATGGTTTTCAACACATATCAATCATTTCTGCATCATGTTTATACCATTAATTGCTTACTTGCCATAAAAATGCAAATTATGATGAAAGAAAATGCCTGCTACTACCATATAGGAAACTGGAACTGAAGCAGCAAAATAGTTTTGTGTCTGAAATGGGAATGGCTAAACTGAAATGTTCAAAGAGTGGGAAAAGTTTATAGAAGGGAGATTCTTTCATGTGCATATTTATTAAGGGTACAATAGAGATTGACCCTTCTCCATTCACATGTCTGATGTCAGCCATGCTGGGACAGAGGGAGCCCAGGAATGTACTGGTAGTGGAAAGTACAGCAGTGTGATCTTGAAGACCCGATGTTGGAGGGGCTATCTAGCAGAAAGTGCAGTGATCTTCAACTGGTCCAGTCCCAAGATCCACCTTGGACTCCCAACCTGCAACATGGGTCCCACTTTCACAATTGCCCAACATGGTGGCAACAGCTTTGCCACAACCCATATGGATGGAACCCTCGACCCATTTTTGGGTTGTGACCCACCGTTTGAAGGCCATTGAGCTAGTGCACGCTAGTGACCCACTAAGGCCAAATAGAGACTACAACCATGTACTGTGTAATACAGACAGTGTGATGTGGAGGTTACAGCAGCTTTCCCCAACCTGGTGCCCTCTAGATGCGTTGGACTGCAACTCCCATCATTCCCAACCAGCATGGCCATCTACAGGGCACCAGGTTGGGGACGGCTGGATTAGTGTTGCACTAGGATTGGAGAGGCCAAGGTTCAAATCCCTACTCAGCCATGAACCTCTTCCTGGGTTACCCTTGGGCCAGTCACGCTCTCTTGGGTTAACGAAGTTGTTGTGAGGCTATAATTAGGGAGGAAGGGTGGGCAAAGAGAGAAAGAGAACCATGTATGCTACCTTAAGTTCCTTAGGAGAAATGCAGATATAAATGTGATACAGATTGCTAGTATAATCCCCATTCAGGGCCAAAAGTAAAAGGCTTATTGAGACTCAGGTAGTTCACCATAAATGGCTGCCTGGTTGTGTTCAGGTAGGTGGGTTGCAAGTTTTGCAGGACTATAACTGTGGCAGGAGGACTTAAAGGAGAAAGCAGCATAGCAGCAAGAGTGGAAGGGAAGGAGAAGATGCTCAAGTTTAGGGGGGGCATTAGGGAAGAAGTATATATTACCTCCAATATCAGAGACAGTATGCCTCTGTAGGTCTTTTGCTGAAGATCATGAGCAGGAGGGGACTGTTGTTCTTCTGTCCTACTTGTGGCTTTCAGGTGGGCATTTGGTTAGCCACTGTAGAAATAGAGGTCTTTGGTCTGATCCAACACGTCTCTTCTTACGTTTATAAGTCTATGTTCTATCAACATACATTCTTATGTTTACCAGTATGGGAGACAGGGGGCTGCAAATCTTGCGAGTCTTAGAGCTGGTTCATCCCTGTCCTCAATACGCACATTCCTCCTCCACTACATCCAGAACCTTGAATGTGGACTAGGGCTCTATGCCTTTAAATGCTTACCAAAGTAGACTCCATTCGTGCATGCCAGCCAGCCGGCCCTTTTCACAGTAGACCATCACACAAGTGGGGCCTGTTCACATAATGGCACCCCATTCCTTTCCAAAATTCTTTGTGTGATGGGGAGATGCCACATGGGCCTGAGGGCTCACCCACACACCTCTCAGCATAAACAAACTATGTGTCAGGATGGTGTGCAAACCAGCCCCCATTGGATTTTCAGTTTCTCAAACTTTGTTCAGTCCTGTGTCCCAGAGACAAGATGCTAGCAAATAAATTAATGGGGCAAGGAATAAAAGGACCATGATAGTTGGAGTCTACTACTGACCACCCAATCAAGGAGAAGACGGGGATGAAACTTTTGAAAAGCAAATTGCCAATGTTTCAAGGAAGTGTGATTTAGTAGTAATGGGGGACTTTAATTACTCCGATATCTGTTGGGAGACAAATTCTGCTAAAAGTGGCCCTTCCAAGAAATTCCTGACATGTATGGCTGATAACTTTCTCCTACAGAAAGTAGAGGAAGGAACTAGAGGATTGGCTATCCTTGACTTGATACTGACCAATAGGGATGACTTAGTGGATAAAGTGGCAGTTACAGGAACTCTGGGGGAAAGTGAACACGTCATACTTAATTTCTTGATTTTAAAGGAAGCAAAAGCTGACTGTAGCCATACGCATACTCTGAATTTTAGGAAAGCTCATTTTAATAAACTCAGAGCTATGGTAAATAAGGTCCCACGGCAATTGGACCTAATGAGAAAAGGAGCCCAAGATGGGTGGGAGTTTTTTTTAAAGCCCATTTTAAAGGCACAATTACAAACAATAACAAAAAGGAAAAAAGATAGAAGACAACAGAAGAAACCAATGTGACTCCACAAAAAGCTTAGAGATGTCCTGAAAACAAAAAAGGACACATATAGGAAGTGGAAGGAAGGCCAGGCTACAAAAGAAGAGTACAGACAGGTAGCACAGTAGTGCAGGAATGGCATCAGGAAGGCTAAAGCTAGAATGAGAAATGCTAAAAGCAACAAAAAAGCTTTCTTCAGGTATGTGCATAGTAAAAGACAGAGGAAAGAAATGGTGTTTCAACTGCTTAATGAGGATGGCAAATTGGTAACAGATGACAAAGTAAAGGCCAAAGTGCTTAATTCCTACTTTGGCTCAGTCTTCCCCCAAAAGCGGGTCTATGACCTCTCTGGCAAAAGTGAGGTACAAGCTGAAGGGGAAGGATTAACTGATAAACAAATAGTTAAGGAACACCTAATCAAATCTCCGGGGCCTGATGAACTGCATCCTAGAGTAATAAAGGAGATGGCAGAAAAACTCCCAGAACCACTGTCTATTGTCTTTGCAAAATCATGGAAGACGGGTGAAGTGCCGGACAACTGAAGGAGTGCTAATGTTGTCCCTATCTTCAAAAAGGGCAAAAAGGAGGAACCTGGGAACTACAGACCAGTTAGTCTGACAACAATCCCTGGGAAAATTTTGGAGCAGATTATACAGAAATCAATCTGTAAGCACCTTGAAAACAATACAGTGATTACCAGAAGCCAGCATAGATTGTCAAGAGCAAATCCTGTCACACTAATTTGATCTCATTCTTTGATCGGGTAACCTCCCTTGTGGACTGTGGGAATGCTGTGGACATAATACATCTTGACTTCAGCAAAGCTTTTGACAAAGTACCCCATGACATTCTGATTAGCAAACTAGCTAAAAGTGGGCTAGATGGAACAACCATTAGGTGGATCCACAGTTGGCTACAGAATCGGACTCAAAGAGTGCTTATCAATGGTACCTTCTCAAATTGGGGGGAGGTAACGAGCGGAGTACCACAGGGCTCAGTCCAGGGCCCAGTGCTCTTCAACATTTTTATTAATGGCTTGGATGAGGAGGTGCAGAGAATGTGTATCTAATTTGCAGATGACACAAAATCGTGTGGGTTCGCTAATACCCTGGAAGACAGAAACAAAATCCAAAGTGATCTTGATAGGCTGGAGCGCTAGGCTGAAAACAACAGAATGAAATTTAATAGTGATAAATGCCAAGTTTTACACCTAGGAAAAAGAAACCAAAGGCACAGTTACAAGACGGGGGATACTTGGCTCAGCAATACAAGTGAGAAGGATGTTGGAATCGTTGTAGATCACAAGCTGAATATGAGCCAACAGTGTGATGTGACTGCAAAAAGGCAAATGCTATTTTGGGCCGCATTAATAGAAGTATAGCTTCCAAATCGCTTGAGTTACTGGCTCCCCTCTATTTGTCACTGGTTAGGCCCCATCTTGAATATTGTGTCCAGGGCCATGTCTTGACGGCAGCCCACTGGCACCGCAGGCCCTCAACCCCCACGTTTGTACTCCTTCACGTTGTCTCCAAAGGAGAGAGCATGGGGGGTGTAATGAGGAGGGGAGGGAGAAGCCGCTCTGCTGCATCACTGGATGGGCACTGCTGCAGCTCAGCACATCCATCCCCGGTCTCGCCCCTTTACCTTGCTCTCCCCGGAAGACGGGGCTGATCTTGGCTCTCCCCAGAGGATGCGTTTGATCTTTGGCTCTCTCTAGAGGACATCCAGAGCTGGGGAGGAGTCCCAGTGGCCATTTGGCTTGTTGGCCTGCTGCCAGTCCCTGACCAGCCGATGGCAACCAATCAGGGGTTGGCATCTGCTGGGGAATGCCTCTGACGCAGCTCAAGAGCAAGGCGACAGACGGTAGATGCCGTCGTCGCCTCGCTCCAAGTGAAAAAAAGTTGGGTTAAGTCCCCAACTTTTTTAATGCAGAACTTCCGGGGAAAGCCCTGGAATGGTTCCGCAATGGCTGCTGCATCATGTACATGACCTAATGCCACTGCGGATCCATCCTGGGGCTTTCTCCTCATCACGACAAGCCCCAGTTCTGGGCACCACACTTCAAGAAGGATGCTGGAGGGGGTTCAGAGGAGGGCAACAAGGATGATCAGGGGTCTGGAAACAAAGCCCTATGGGGAGAGACTGAAAGAACTGGGCATGTTTAGCCTTGAGAAGAGAAGACTGAGGGAAGACATGATAGCACTCTTCAAATACTTGAAAGGTTGTCACATAGAGGAGGGCCAGAATCTCTTCTCGATCATCCCAGAATGCAGGACACGGAATAATGGGCTCTAGTTACAGGAAGCCAGATTCTGACTGGACATCAGGAAAAACTTCCTGACTGTTAAGAGCAGTATAACAATGGAACCAATTATCTAGGGAGGTGGTGGGCTCTCCCACACTAGAGGCATTCAAGAGGCAGCTGGACCGCCATATGTCAGGTATGCTTTAAGGTGGATTCCTGCATTGAGCAGGAGTTGGACTCGATGGCCTTATAGGCAGGGCCATGCAGAGGGGGGCCAGTGGGGCCGGGGCCCACGATTTTGAGGGGGCACTCTGAAGAGGAGGTCTCCCCTAGCTTATGCTACTGCTTCCGTAGCGTAAGCGGCCCATCGAGAAGCGAGGAGCCCGCCTTGCGGAAACAGCGCAGAAGCCCTCCATCGTGAATACCATGGTTGGACTACAAGCTCCAGAGGGCCATGCCGCATGTGGGGCGAGGATAATGTGCCTTGAGGTGTTGTAGAACAGGTTTAATGTGAAGGTGTTATGTAGAACGGCCATGTTGGTGGGCACGCCCCCTTGGGGCAGCCAAGTTGTCCTTTTTTGAAATGGGGGGGCACACACTTCCCACCTGGCCTGGGCATATTACCAGCTCTGCATGGCCCTGCTTATAGGCCCCTTCCAACTCTACTATTCTATGATTCTAAGTCAAACTATCAACTAAGTTATTATTAATTAAAATATTTATGGAACATTTTTCAGGGCAGGAGCCCTCCCAAAGCAGTATACAATTATAAAACACATAAATACCGATACAGTCTTAAAAGGCAATTAAAAACCCATGCCCCCCCCCCACCAAGAACAGCAATAAAAACAGCAAAAACAGTGAATATATCAGGGGAATGCCAAAGCAAAATAGTATTTTTTCAAGGTCTTCTTAAAAGCCTGCAATGATGGCACTTGGCGGATGACAAGTTATCCCAGAGGCGTGGGGCAACTGCGGAAAGGACCTATCTCGTGGGATCATCCACCTAACTGTTCTCACAGGTGGGCAAATCAGAAGGGCTTCTCTTGCTGATCTTAAAGTGTGGGCAGACTGATATGGGTGAAGGCAGTTCTAAAGCAGCCACCCCCAACCTGGTACCCTTCCAGATGTGGTGGAGTGCCACCCCATCATCCTCAGCCTGGCTACAGATATCCCTTAGCATTAGGATACTGAGAGTTGTCCCAAATTCATCTCTACACAAGCTTCTTACCTTTTCCACTCGTTCACTGCTGGTTAGTCCAATGCCCTTCCACCTCCCTTTTCCCCATAAACCAGCTCCTCCACACCCCAGTCTCCATTTAAACCCCTATTCCTTGCCTTCTGGCTGCAAAACCAAGAGGGCAGTCTTTTCAAAGCTCTCAGTCATTCCCATGCATCGCTTGCCTGCAGTCAAGGAGCTAGGCTGAACATTCTGACCAGCTTTCGAATAACCTCAGTAATCAAAAGGAGCAACACCAGATGCACTTAGCATTTCAAAAAGCAGCTGGCCTTGAACCAAAGTGTGTTGCTTGCCTGGTGGTGGTGATTTACCGTTGCTATGACAGAAGCATCCAAAGAAATGCAAGAAAAATAAGATGGAGCTTCAAAGCCAGAGCATTCAGAAACATCTCGACAGGAGTTGGCATCTACTTTTTTTTTTAATGCACAAACCTTCCTAGTACATTCAGTACATGATGCAGATACATTTTCTGTCATGTGGGTTTTTTTAAAAAAATAGAAACGACAAGTTGTGTTAATATTGAGAATGCAGGTATTAGAATGTGAGAAGGAATCTTCACACTGTTCTCAGTTTAAGACAAAGTTTGAAGATTCGCTGTGTGGTTATATCTGAAACAGATGAGAGGCAAATAACAGCCCCATCTGCTAAGAACAAGCACCCAACCATGTTAGTTCTTGCTTGGTATAGGCAGGCCTTCAAACTGTGTTCATTGTGTCCATACTCAAGGAAACAGTCTCCCCCAAGTAAGCTTCCCCATGTAGTGAGACTTTGGCTCAATTCGGACAACACGATAGTCAATGGTGGGTTGACTAACCCTAACCTTCACGCTAACCCTAGGGGGCACTCCCCACACAACATGGTAATAAATAATCAACTGTGGTGTGGATGAGGATCAGCGCTGAGTTGACTATGGCAGCATTCGGATGACACAATAGTCAAAACAACTGACGATTGTTTCCCCTACACCAGTTGTTTATTGTGTTGTCCAATTGAGCCTTTGTGGAGGATCCCTTGCCAACTGGACATTTGTTTGGCAAATTCCTGATATTTCGCTGTGTCAAAGCAACTGTGGAACTCTCTCTTCTCTGGAGGTTCAGAAAGCTATGCCACTCCACTTCTTTAGGCAATTTGATAAGCAGTTTTATTACCCCAAACCTGTGGCGCTTAGTCTTCTGGGTATTTTATGATATTTTAAACCACCCAGAGAGCTTCGTCTATGGGGCGGTATATAAGTAATAATAATAATAATAATAATAATAATAATAATAATAATAATAATAATAATAATATGTATGGCTATGGTGTCCTGTTATGAGAAGGCTTTTGATGTTGAGGTTTTCTGGGTTTAAATAAAATTGATCTACTGTGTTTGTGTGTGTGTGTGTGTGTGTGTTTGGTGAGTTGTCCCATGCCCGGCTTTGCGCACCTTGTGTCGGACAGCACCGCAAGAATTCTAAAAATAGTCTATGATAATAAAAAATGTGTGTGACAGTCTGCCAATCTCTCTCCGACAAAGCACCAAAGCACCGTAAAACATGGACAACCTGAAACTTGGCATGCATACTAAGGGGGTCTTGGGGGTGTGCAATTCAGCGTTACTTTATTTTTTAAAATGCAGTAATTAAATGTGCCCATTTGGTTGAAGCCTGCAGTAACTTCTTCAACCAATAGAGGCAGACTTCTCTAACCAACATGGTTTTACAATCCACAGAGTTTGAGGCAAGTAGAAATTAGTAGGCCGGGTTATACACCTGCCCTCTGCTCTAAGGTAGCTCCCTCAGGGGAATGGAGTGGACATACCCTTCCCCCTCAGGGGGCTACAGGGGTGCACCATGGCCTAGGGATGTCAGTGGCCATGACTTCACTTAAGACAGAGTGGGCACAATGTGTCGAACTCTGACAGATAGGTAAGTTTGCTTGAAGGCTTTGCTGTATCAAACTAAGCACTATCCCAACCCATCTGAAGCCGGGTCTATTCACGAGCAAATAATAAAACAGGCCTGCCTCTCCGTTCCCCAGGACGATTACAGGGCCAAACTCCAACAAGTTGCTCAGCGGCACTCAGACGTCTGGAGTCAGGCTGTGTTACCTCTCATACCTGAAGGCAGAGGCTTCTTTTTTTACCTGTCATTGTCTGGTACAGATCGCCTCTCCTGAGCCCAGTTCTTTTTTTCTATGACGAAGACTTCATCCTCTCCACCTTCGGCCAGCGAAGCTAAAGGCCTGAAGTTCTCCCAGGACACATCCCAAGGGCGTTCAGGCAAACCAGGTGAGGCTGTGAATGGAGTGTGGTTGTTTGATATACTAGAAAATGTTCTCCTTTCTTCACCATCCATCTCAGAGTGCTCCATTCCCTTGTGCTCCTCTGCTTTTTGTATCCAAAGGATTTCCACCCCTTGAAATTCAACGTGTTTGCTCACTGCTGTCTCTTTCGATATCCTCCTCTCGGAGGCTCTTTCTACTTTTTCTGGAGCAAATGCAGAAAACTCCCGCTCAAAGTCTGTCCAGGCACTACCAAGAACACCAGCGGTGTCCTCATCCCTGCTCTCTGGCTCTGCCAAAGGTAGATGGCAACTAGTTTCACACGTTTTGTGGACCTCCTCAGCTCCACCATCAGCGGTTTGCGAGGTCTCAGGATGTAATTCCACAGTTAAGACCAATGAGTCCTCTTCTGTGATCCAATACAATTTTCTCTCCGCCGTTACTTCAGCTGAAAGAGGCATTTCTGTAGGTTTTTCTTGGCCTGCAAGAACTTTCTCTCTGGCTGCCTCTTCAAACACTCTGCCAGCCCCCCTCTCTTTTTCCATTTGCATCTCTGAACCAAATGCATTCTTCTCTCCACCGTGTGCTTTTTCAGATTCTAAATCTTGAGGGGGGGTTACACTCTCATTCAGTTTGTCAATTGTTTGGGACAGTCCTTCCTCTTTGGAGGATACTTGCAATCCCTCAGAAATCAATTTCAGCCCACCTTCGGGGCTGCCATTCTCATGGGGCTCACAAAGCAGCTGATCACTCGGCAGCCCATCTGAAGTACACGTTATAGTCTCTCCATGAATCTCAGATAACATTTCCAATGTCTTGGCCCCTTCTTCCGCAGTCCCGTATTCCGGGAATTCGTTGGTGACGTTGTGTGGGAGGAGTGTGCTACCTCCATGGCCACCTGCAAAAAATAAATAAAACGCAAGCCCTTAATTCCATTAGCAATATTCTGCCTGCATTCCAGCTACATTGAAACAGTATTCCATTCTGGTCCCTTTTGCATGATGTCATTTCTTATTTAGTCTTTATTACCAGGATTGTTTTTAATGCAGCTTTGAGGTTTGGGACAGCAACGGGTTTTGGAACTCAGGGGTTCCAAGTGAGAAAAGTCAAAGCAGCCTACAGACAGATCTGCGCAAGGCTTAAATTCATTTAACAGTCACTCACTCTCTCAGGGAGCTCTGGAACCAGAGCTCTCTTTGAACAAAAATCCCCAAGACACTTCGGAGGAAGCTATGGCATTTAAACAGACTTCATAAATCCACTCACTTGCTTGCCAGCAGCAAGCACCCCGCCTCACCCCACACAAAGATGCCCTTCTCTGCCAAGAGAGTTTCCTGCAAATGGCAGCAATAAGAGATCGGAACCACCTCTCCTTTCTTCCACAGAGAAGAGGAAAGGCGGTTTCTCTCCTATCTTTCTGAGTGTTTTTTTTTTTGCAAAAGACAACAGTGGAGAAGCACTATGTGACCCTCTGCACCCCTCATTTCTTCAGGGTTCTCTCATATGCCACAGGATTCAGGTGATGGGAAAAGGTCAGCCACCAACACTTTTCAGCCAGCAGGCCCATTTGGAATTTTGAGGGAGCGTCATAGGTGCTCTCACAAAATGGCTGCTGTGGGGGGCTTACTCATTCATAAAATGGCTGCCATGGCAGGCATGGCCAGTCACAAAACACTCATTTCCCAGTAGGCAAATAGGTGAGACTAAAAGAAAAGTAACTTGCTCAATAACCTAAGTAAAAGGCAGAGAACGGGGTCTGAGCTACTCTTTTGAATGCAAATAAAATCAGGAGGGATAGGGAGAGTAGTGGGCAGCAGGAGATGTGTCTACCTCATTAGAGACCCCACGGTCAGCGACGGCCACAAATAATGGCTGGCCACTATGCCAAGCCAAGTTCTGTGGACTCTCTATAAACCTTATAGCTTTGTAGCACAGATAGACTCTTAATAGCCAGTCTATCACAAATCCCAAGCAATAAATTAGTATAGAAAAAATACACAAAAATGCATACCAGTGTGGAAAAGTTACAATAAACCAAAGCTGTTCCTGCAACACTGCCTCCATTAACTATGGAGATCAACTTCTCTGTGGTGAGATCCTACACCATTTTGATACACTTGTAAATGTTGAACCATGTGCGCAGGCCAACTCATGGACCTTTCCCACTGAAACAGGAGAAAACAAGTGGAAATTGGCCATCTAATTGGATATCACAGCAGCATGGGATCTCATCATAGGGCAGCAGCTGAAAATAATGCATGTGCAAATAGGACCAATGTTGTTGTAAAAATCTGATCTATGATTTTCACCACAAAACATGTCCATTTCCCCTGACACGCATCTTACACGCATCCTACATGTGTTATCCAAAAGTCAAGCTGCTTGCAAGTGATTTGGTGGCACAAGAACTAGGAGCTTGTCAATATTGCCAATGCTCCTTCTTCTCCAGGTCAGACTCCATTGTAACCAGGAGTGTGACTCATCCAGATGTGACCTTGGCACACCTGGAGAGACAAAATGACCATATAAGGGAATGATAGAAGTGGAGAGACGTTGCAAAGCATCTCTGGGTACAAGTAAAATAGCACATGGCAATGCAGTGCCACGTCTGGCCACTACTCAGGTCTACTCGAGAGTAGCTGTAGCCGGGCTGTAAACCAATGGGATGAGGGCTAATGTCATGTGACATCTGAGGTATAAAAGTATTTGTTTGAACCTTGGCGCAGTGTGACTCTGGAAGGCAGCAAGAGCGCCCAGTGGTCACCTATTCTGCGCAGAATAATAAATTAGTTTCCAAAGCTTCAGGAGGTCTTTCGTCAAGTGCTTCATATCTGGACTTTGGACACTTGGGAATAGCATAATTTATGCAACAATGTGATATAGTGAGTTCTGCTGAATCAGCTTTCCTCAACCTGGTGCCTTCCAGATGTTTTGGACTAAAACAAGTGGAGGTTGAGTAAGAGTGCCCTGAGTCTTACTGAAGACTTTATCCCAATGCCAGAGAGCTATCATTCATATTCACACCTTATATAAACACAAATAAATTTATTATAGCCAAATTAAATTATCCCATTATCTTGCATCACTACAGTGTCACCTTTATTTAAAATGATAGCGTAGTCAAAGGCAAATACTGTATTAATAGCACATGATATTGTTTTTGCTATTGATGTTGTTTGGGGGTAAAACTGTTCCCAATGCTACCCAGAATAATAACCTTATACTATTTAATTTTTCAGATTGGTGAAAACTGAACTATTTAGAAAAGCAAGAGGCTAGATTACCAAAACGCGATCAGAACCCAGTAGCACCCATTGCTCTGATACAACACTGGTTTCAGTTGTTTGTAAATGGAAGCCACAGGGCATCCTATCTGACTGCCAAGTTTAAGGGACTCTTTCTTGATTGGTGAAGTACCAAGAATTCTGCAAAGGACAATTAAATAGCAGCTTAGATCCTAGGTTGATGAAATCAGCAGCAGCAGCAATAACATAATGCCTCTTGAGTGTTCAAAGTCAAACATTATCTCAATAATCCACAGAACAATCCTTTAGGAAGGGGAGGCACATATTTTGACTGGTCTGGATAGCCTGACAAAGTTTTGTTCACCACTGGCCCTACACATCCCTAAGTGTAGTTGAGCCTTGGAAAATAGGCCCTAGTGAGGTCACAGCAGAAGCCAGCTTTAAAGCAGTGGCATCCTGGTTCCTAGCTAAGTATTCAAGCCACTGTTTGTTAAACTCTCTTTGCTGACTGGCACCCTATTAACATGCAGCTTTCTTTAGTTTATCACAGAGCCCTGTGTTGAATAGCTCCTACAGGACAATGAAACAATTGTTGCTTAGGGAACGCTTCAAGTGGGCCTGAGGTCTTATTAAACAACCATCTAGGATGACACAATGGTCACCTGTCACCTCATACAATTTTGCATCCTACCAGTGGTTAATTTTCACTGTCAATTTTTTTAAAAAATGTCTTACTGTATCTGCAACACAGTCCTTCTACTGCAAGGAAATGCGGAACACCATAAATGAGTAACCACAACTAAAGGTACATTTCACAGTGTTATTCTTGAGGGATGCAGATTCTGATAAAATCCTATCTGTCTTTCCAGATCAGATGTCTAAAGGACAGAGCTTGTTTCTTCACAATATTTATTCCCCTAAAGAAAGCCTTCTGCTTGAAACATGTCAAAACCTCCAAAAAAATATTGGCCAGAGATATAAGTTTTGAAATCATGAGGGAGGGAATGCGGGGTGTGAAGAAAAACACAACAATGGGGATGAAATTTTATGTGAAACTGATGTAACATGTGTGCCCTTGTCCAATATAAGCTTACTTTACTACTTTAAGATTCATTGAGTACAATCATTTCCTGTATTCAGAGATGTCCCAGTGGATATATAACAAAAACTTGTTTTCTTCCTTCAGTGCACTGGCATACCCAACCATTACTGAGAGGCCTGTGCTCACCTCTCATCTTGCCTCAACAGAAGTTCCTTGTGCTCTGAAGCACAAGTAATTTGCACAGAGTAATGGGATTAAGCCTAGATGGGGATACAAGAGGCACACATAGGTCTCTCATTTCCCATAATGGACTAGATGCATACCGAAGGGAAGGCTCTTTTATTCCCTTATGACAGCATGTCAGAAGCTGTGGGCCATGGAACTCCAGTCGGTCCCACAAAATTTAGAGGCATGCAAAATCTAAAGGATAACTGCATTCCGATCCACACATTCGTCTGAGGTGCAGGTCAGTTCGATTCACTTTAAAATGCAGACCATAAAAGATTTTGGATCACCCCTACACAACCCTGAGACAAAATTAGGCATACAAATCTTTTCACCTCATTTTATTTCCATTTCAGGAAAAGCCTCACAAGCTAAATTTCATGTTGTGCTGTTGCTTACTAGCACAAGAACAGGGCCAGTAAAGGGGGGAAATGGAAGTTGTCAATCCTAGTTCAGCTGAGACATACAGTGGTCTCAAGGAAGATGCTGGTTTTTTTCATCTCTTAAACTAAAACAGATCTGGGCCTATGCAACTGGTGTCCTCCAGATGTTTTGGACTACAACTCCCATAATTCCTGACCATTGGTTATGCTGTCTGGAGGTTATGGGAGTTGTGGTCCTAAACTTCTGGAGAGTACGAGGTTGCCTATTCCTGGCCTATGCAGTATGTGGATGGTAGCCTATTCATGCCATGATTTACCAGGGATAAGACCTGTTTTCAGTGCTGGAACTAGGGATGAGCAAACATGCAATGTTTGAGTTTATTGAAATTCTCTAAATCCTTCCTCAAAGCTCATTTTGCTTCGTTTTCATTCCCAAACATTAGCATCTTTTTTTTCCCCCCAACTAGGAAAAAATTGCATTCTCAATTGGGAAAATGTCTGTTTTTTAAAATACAATTTTTTCTGAATTGGAAAAAAAATGCACACTTTTATAAATGTGGATTTTTTCCCAATCGGAAAAAAGACACTTGGACAAGCTCGAATATCACATGTTTGCCCATCCCTAAATTTTAACTTAATGGCCCCATTCACATGTAATAGCCCACAATTTAATTAGCCCACAGTTTGTCACAGCACATGCCTGTCTATGCCACTTCCACTCTGCATAATCAATTAGTTCTTAGGTTAACTATGGGCTGTTTAACCCATGATTAACCCATAGTGTCCGGGTTTGTACATCATGAATCAATCTCCAATTAGGCCAATTAGAAGTTGCTCATGCAAAGTACATGCAGCATGCACTGGACATGTGCCACAGCAAATCGTGGGTTATCTAAGCCACAATTTGCCACCGTTACGTGCAAGCCAGATCAATGCAAAGCACTTAGAATGTTCAAAAGTACTATGCAGATGTTAAGGGTTATTGTTATTTAATATCATGCAGTATGGTGTGGCTTTAGCTTAAATTAAGGATCCAACAGTTTACTATTTGTTAATCGGAAGAGCAAACACAATCTCACTATCGATGTCCAATTCCACTTAGCATAGAATCAAAGCTACAACGCTGTGATCTGGCTTCATTGTGCTCTTGTATAGCCAGCCTCACAGCAATGTTATTATTCCAGCCACCCGCTGCTAAGAAATACTCTCTTCTTTAAAATGCCTTTGCTACCGCCAAAGAGGCTTGTACATCACTCTGTTCAGGTAGCAATGGTTTAAAGAGCTTCAAGCCCTTTAAGAGAAACTCCTCCCTCATTCCCATCAAGCCATACAGCATCATGTCTTGTTAAAGCAACGGGCATCATATCGCGTCAATCTGCCCTACACACACACACACACACACACACACACACCACAAGCGACACTAGAAAAGGAGCAGCAAAATTTAGGAACTGCTCCATTGAAGAGAAGACGAAAAATCATACACCCTGAACTGGAACTGGGTAAATTCTCTACATACACCCCACCCCATCCCCCAGGTAACCATTTTGCTATATTCCCCTCTCCCATTTAAGTTTTGTTTCTTTTGATAAACAACACATTTAATGCCTTGAGGTAAACGGCTGCATGAGAAAGCTGAGCCGCTGAAGCAAATATAGCACGGAAGCAGCTGGTGTCTTCCTGATGACTGGTGCTTTTAAGAATCCATAACTTAATGGAGCACTGGAATATATATACATGATCCATTTTAAACGTAAAAGATCTAATCAGTGAAAAAAAAATTTTTTAAAAAAAGAAACTACTACAGGCAGCCCGGCAGTGGAATAATCAACACTACGCTATGAAGCAAAACACAACACAAATCTAGGAAATGAGAGGACTAGTATTTTACGCACATGTTGTGGGTGCGTGCGTGTCTGTATAAAACCCTATCATCTCACTGAACAAATAGATCATAATTTTGTCGAACAGAGGCTGACTACTCACAGAGATTACTGTAGCTCCAGCAGTTACCCATTGGTCAATGAAAACACACAGATCATCAGTTTATCTAATAAGGATACAGGCTTAATTCAATTGCTGCTGTTCTAAGTCAACTGGAATCGGAATAGTTTCAAATTTCCTAGCGGCAGCAGCCTGGTTGCCCTGCATTGCACACGGTGATGTAAATGGAAGCATTCTCAGCATTATGAAACTGGAGAGAGGACTGCAGTCTCATTCCGGCTATGGCTGAAGATGAGCCCACCTCAGCAGCTCATAGCAGAATAGCTACACTAAGCTTTTTCCTCTCTCTCTCTCTCTCTCCACATATGTACATGATATGATTTTAAGGTAACGTTAAATGATTAACAGCAGTATGTTTTATTCTTTGTAAATATCGTCATCATAAGCAGAAACCAAACAAAAGCAAACAGCATCCGTTCCATGTGCAGTTTATACCAGCTGCACAACAACAGAGGCACAATAATGGCATTTTACCATAACGGAGCATTTTCTTTGATGAACTTCCACATGAAAGCAGGTTCTCTACAGTTTGCCACCCATATCCCTGTGCTGTTCCTAACTTACATTTTTTAAAAATGAACTCTAAATAATTTAGCAAATAGTTATGTATCTGATGCATACATATGTGCACAGAATTAAAGATAAATAGCTTAAGATGTATGTATGTGCAACTTTGTGGGAACAACGAAAAAGTGCAAAATATAGTATCGAGCACAGAATCTCAGCTTTCTTTCTTTCTTTCTTTCAAGCAAGTTTCCAGTCCTTATGATTTCAGAGACATGATTAAAAGCACGTGTGCTGTGCTTGCTAAAATCTTTGAAGTCGAAAAGTCAGCTGAGTAAGATCTCCAGTGCATGGGGTGGAGTTTAGCCACTGTGCATCATTTATTACCCTCCCCATGACTAACCAAACCAAAGTAGTAAAAGCAGCAGAACAAACCAGGACAAATTATTTTTTTCATTTGCATAATTGCAAAGGTTACAGAATTTAGTCTCCTTTGCACAGACACTGGCAATATTAAATTATGTGCTGACAAGACTGAATTCTTAGCACATGCTTTCATTTTGCCACTGCAAGGCACACAAAACCTGGTAAATAGTAGTGTGATTAGAAACAAAATCATATGGGAAAAGAATGCCAATAATGCTTCTCAGTCAAGCAGCAGCAACAATTGCATGCTATTAATTGTATAGGATAGTCTCTATTAGTGGGGCAAAATAAACCTGATTGGGGGACACAACTGAATGGGGAGCAGTTATGCTAATATTAAACTATTCATATTATTTTTGGGAACTTACAAGAACCTACAATATGCAAATCCAGCTAGAATCGCAGAGTTGGAAGGTACCTCAGAGATCATCTAGTCCAACCCCCTGCTTCCAGCCTCTGCTTAAATATCTCCAGTGAAGGAAAACCTACCAGCTCCCAAGGCAATCTGTACCACTCCTGAACAGCTCTCATGGGTAAGAAGTTTCTCCTAATGTTCAGCCAAAATCTGCTTCCCTGCAGTTTCCACTTGTTGGTTCTAACCCTGCCCTCAGGAGCAAAAGAGAACAAGTCTGCTCCATCTTCTTCATGACAGTCTTTCAGATATTTGAAGAGCGCCATCATGTCTCCCCTTAATCTTCTCTTCTTCAGGCTAAACATACCCAGCTTTTTCAATTGTTCCTCATAGGACTTGGTTTCCAGACCCTCCACCGTCCTGGTTGCCCTTCCCTGGATGTGCTCCAACTTGTCAATGTCCTTCTTAAAATGGGGTGCCCAGAACTGGACATAGTCCTCCAAACGCAGCCTGATATACACAGAATAGAGCAGAACAATTACTTCCCATGATCTTGCCGCTATGCTTCTGTTCATGCAGCCCAAGACTGAATTAACCTTGTGCAATTAAAAAATTCATCAGCTTGCAAATATTTCTACTTTGTCTGCTTACACATACCTGTGCCTCATACACAACAGCTTGAGTAAAGGATCCAAGAGGAACAGTTCCTCTTATCAAGTAAGTAGACAAAATGGCAGGCTGACAGCATCAGTCACATTAGAGGGAGAAGAGAAGAAAAACGAGGGCCAAACTAGACATGTGTGTGTTCCTTAAATATGTGTGTGCTGGCGTGACTATAAAGCAGGAGTGGCTTTATAGTCGTGTTGGGGGGGGGGGGAGCAGGGAGGAAAGAGACCGGAGCGAAAGCTGCTCTCTACCACAGCCACCCTGAACTCTGCTGTTTGAAGCAGTTCCCCCCTCACACGCCCCCGAACTCACTTCTGATATCAGAGCTAAGCTGGAGGAACAGCTTCACAACCATGGAGCAGGGGGAGGTAAGGCAGGGGAAGGGGTGGGTTTCACTCCCATTCTGATCCCTGGTTCAGTCTAGGAAGTTTCCCCCCGCAAAACACGTGCATTTTTAGCCAAACCACGCACAGCTAGTTTGGGCTGGGAGGCAACACAGAGGCAGCCCTGGCTCCATAAGAAAGTCTAGGGCAGGGATGTTGTACCTCTTGGATCCTGAGGGCCAAATTCTATTTTGGAGAAGCTTGGGGGGGCACATTCCAGTGTTGGGGGAGCTAAAGGCAAAGGGGGATGAGCACCAAAGGCAAAGAGGGGTGGTTGGCCAAAATTACAAAACAAAGAATACCAGCATATTTTAGCTTGTAGCTCTTGCTTCCAGTAACTAAGAGTGCCTCTACAAGAGCGATTTAAAGCTCTTTCAAGGCGCATTAAAAATTTGACCTCTACAAGAGTGGAGCACAAATCGGGGGGCGCTTTTTCTGTCCGATTATGCGCATTATCGAATGTGCGTTAAATAGCGAGTTTTAATTTGCCGCGGGAGTTGAAGCACATTTTGGCCATGTAAACAAGCGATTCTCCGCATTTAAACACTTTAAAGCGTGTTTCATACAACCGGTAATGCACTTCACCGCCTCCCGTGTATAGGGATTAGGCGTAAAAGCGATAGCGAGAAGATGTGCATAATCGGACAACCGGGCGTCAAAGCAAATTCTTGTAGAGGGGACCTAAGCCTTAAGGGAGGCATGTAGAAAGGGGTGGGGTTGGGGAAATTGGCATAGCCATGCGGGAAACCCCATAGGGAGGTTCTGCGCCCTGGTCTAGGGCAGAGGCCTAAGCTCCTGAGAGCCAGGCTGCTTTCGCCCCCTTCCTTCCTTCCCATTTCTCCATGTCTTTGCCTATGCCACCCTCTGTTTTCCCTCCCCCGCCCCCGCTCCATCTCCTTTCACTCCCCATCAGACACTGGGCGCTTGTTGCTGCTGCCATGCCTGGCACGGCTAAAGCATAGCCGGGCGGGGAGGCAGGGATTATTTATCATTTGTTTACTTATTACACTTCTAATCCAACCAATAACTAATGTTCTCTGTGTGGATTACAAACCGTTAAAAAACTAAAATGTCATAGAACAGTTAAGGTTATAAAATACAGTGCAGATGTTTAAAAGAATACAACCCAAACTAATGCAAAACAATAAACAACACAGGAATCAATAAACAGCCACGATAACCTAAAAGTAGGTCTCTAAAACGCCTAAGAATGAGGCCTACTCGGTTAGTGGACAGCCTATGGAGCTTTGGCCCTCTGCCTTTGACTGTGCTAGGCCTGGCACACATTTTGGGTCATAGTTCCCATACCACCCCAGCACCTGGCTGCATAAGGCAGGTAAAGAAGGAGACACAATTAATTGCCTCCTTCCCAACCGTTTCTGCAACTATACGCAATTCAGGAACATGCTGTGGAAAATAGGGGGGGGGGGACTCATATCCCTACTCCATGAGCCCATTTCCCCAACTCAACTGCTGTGTCTCGAGCTCTTTTAAAACTGAATCCTCAATGCCGTTCTGAGTGTTGCAATGGAGTAGTTGGCCCATAAATTCTGCAGCCTTTACTGCAATCCCCTGTGCTCTAGTTGGCTAATTAAAGCTCCCCAGTGAGCCAGAACCGATCCAAATGGAAGGATTTGCATTAAAAGCCATGCATGCAAAATACATGACATGCACAATGCATTAGCCATGCTGCACATCTCTCAACACTGATTGGCTACAGTAATCCTGCAGCTCCTGTCAAACCCTTTCAGAATTTGTTCCAAGCTGTTTGCTAGTTACAACAAAGTCATCCACTTCCTGAATCGGGAGTGTGTGATGCTTTGGTGGATGCCTACTGAGACAAAGCCAGAGATCCCACAGTTTACAGGAGAGGAGGGGAACGTAGCCTATCTATAAGAAGAGCACAGAGGGTAGTTGCATAGATAACAAGGCTAACCAGAAAAAATGATAAACAAGAGTTATGAAATCTACAGTGCTTTTGCAATATATATAAAGTCACAAAATCCCTAATGGTAGATTTATTGGGGTGAGAGAGGGCTTCATCAGCTACTGAACAAATGTCATTTTGAAACACTAACTTCGTGGAAGGAATTATGGAGTTACTCTTCTAACAAGAGAAAACATAGCACTAAGGCTACAATCCTCCGCATGCATCCCGATAGTAAGTCCCATGGAATTCAGTGGGACTTACTTCTGAGTAGACACGCCTGTATAGGATTCCATCAAAAATATTACTTTTGCTCAACTATTGTGATGTTAGTGAAGGGGGTAATTTAGTCCCTGAAGCAACTACCCTAGAAATAGACTAGGGCTCTGATAGCATGATCCTGTACATGTCTACTCATAGAAGAAGTAAATTCAATGGGGCTTACTCCCTGGTAAATGAGTATAGGATTGCAGCCTAATTCTATTATGAACTGAAAAATATTTTGATGTAGTTTCACTGGAAGAACATTGACTGCATAGAATCTACGGTATGGTCGCCTATATTATTATTATTATTATTATTACTATTATTAATAAACATTTCTATACTGCCCCCATAGCTGAAGCTCTCTGGGTAGATTAAAAAACACTAATACAGTATGGGCATCCCAGTGTTTGCTTATTAGGACACCAAGGCAATACCAATTTCAGTTGCAATTTTTTTTAACCAATTCTGGGTTCAAATGTCAACCACTGAAATGGAAACCAATTCATTAAAAAACAGTCTAATAAGCAAGATAAAAAGAGGAAAATATTAGAGTAACTACTAGGAAAAGGAGAAGTTACCGTTCCTTCTAACGTTGAACTTCAGTGCCCTGTGCCAACCAGGTTGGTGCCAAAATAGGACCACCCATGATCAAATGGACATACCAGCATGTCTAGGGGAACACCATGGTATGCAGGGGTTAAAAAAATTAACCCCCCCCCCCGAAGGACACACCTTTTCCCCACATCAATCCACAAAGTCTTAAAATCCTAAGGCACATGCATTGTATTAATTCATTCAATGCCCTGTGTGGTTGCTATTATCTCCAGCTCCAATTAGGCATTGTGCAACAAGCTTTCCAAAACCATTGCACTAGCACTTCACTGTTGTGCAAGAGAGGGGAAAGCAAGAGGCTGGCACAAGAGAAGCAGAGCAAATGACAAGAGTAGGTGTGGGGGGGGGGGGCATGTATACAAGGCCATGAGAAATGAGGGAGAACAGAAAGCCAGGATGAGCAACAGAGGATGAACAAGAGAGACAGGAAGGAAAAAGACAGGGAATGAGGAAGAGGGGGCCTGAAACAGAGAGATTGGATGGGTGCAGACAGGGAATGGAACTGAGAAACAGAAAGGGGGCTGTGTGGGGCACACAGCCCAACATTTTGCTGGAGGTCCTACTTGTCTACATATTAAAAGCTATTTCAGCTCAGCTGCTTGTCCAGATAGCCAAGATGAGTACCGGGCAGAAAATCAAAATCAAGAACAGCCTCCAACATCAATAGCAGCGCCCTAGTGTTGTGAGAGATAATTTTTGGATGTTACCCAAATGAAAATCAGGGTTGATAAAAATCATATATATATATATATATATATATATATGATTTTAAAAAAAATTAAATCAGATTTTGACATTTTTGTTCAACAATTAGTAAAAAAAAGAGCTTAGGTCAAAGATATCATCATGAATACTAATTATACAACTTCTAATTAAGTTCTATGAATATGTTAATAGCAGTTTATGGAGATGGGAGATAACCTGATCTATTCTGCACTGTAGGTGATGTACAGAAGTGTATGCTCTCTCGCTCTCGATCTTTCAAGGCCTTGTCTCTCTCTCTAAGTGCAGAGGTAGAGAAAGTCAATGAACAGAGAACGTAGGGAGATCGAGTAGATCTGGATATAAATGCAAGCCAGGGGAGTAGAAAGTGAAACCAAAAGTGAACCGATCATATTCATGCAGTCCTGATTCCTGAAGAAACTTCTGCTAATTATACTAATTGTACTAGATTGTACTAATCTTATTAGTACAATTTTAAAGCCTGTTTGGTGCCAGTAATTCTGGCAGGTCATAACAACAACAAAAAAAACCAAAAAACCCACACCATGACTAATTGAACAGTTGGAGCTGGTTCATCTCCTGAATGACTTCACAAGTTCATTCTGCTTTAAAACTAAAAAAAAGTCATTATCCCAGGTTTTTTTAATGAAAATTAACCTGAAAACAATTCAGAATAATGGCTTCGGATGTACCTATATTCTAATGAAACCTACATCTCTGAATATGTATTAAGTGTGTACTATTAAAAATGATCATTAAATAGAATCTTCCTCACTAGTGATTTAAACTGTGATTTAAATGATTAAAATTGAGTCCTTCAGAGAAGTGGTTTAAATCATGATTTAAATTGAATCAACCCTGTTGAAAACATGTTCACCTGGAGGTCTAGCTACTTTGATTAGCTGTTGCCACTCTCCCTGGACAGGAGGCCAGCATGCAGCCGCTCAAAACAGCTGAACCAGGAACAGGTGGCAAGAAGCCCAGGAGAGTCATCCCCCTTTAACCACAACAGTCTAGAGTAGGAGTGTCAACCAATTAGGGAATGTTATTTGATCAGTTGATTAATCAATTAATTTTAAAATAATAGTTCAAACATCTCAACAAATGTGCTTGTTTGAAGTATGAGATAGCTTGGTTTGTTACATTGTTGATTCCGCCTAGATCTGGGGTGGGGGGAACTTGTGGCCCTCCAGATATTTAACTCCAATTCCCGTGAGGCCTGGCTGTCCTGGCCAATGGTGAGGGATGATGGGAGCTGTAGTTCATCAACATTCTGGAGGGCGCCAGGTTCCCCACCCCTCTCCTAAACCATGTTTTGTTTTCTCATTCTCTATTGCAGGCACATGCCACTACTGAAGTAGCCTCACAGGGCTGCCTTGCACTCAGAGCTCCATCACACCAGCGATTTAGTGCACTCTCGCCATGCCCGGTGTGCGGATTTACAGCATGGTACTCACATGACGATGTACCTGTCCTGCTGACACCCCGCCTCTTCCCCACCTTTCCTAGAACGCTAAAAGTCTTGATTATTTTCCCTAAGGGCATTTAACGCGCCCTAAGACTCCGTGTAGTTTTAAAGAAACTGGGGACTTGAATGGATTTTATCAAGTCCTGGCAGGGAAAAGCAATCTCTCCGAGCAGCCGGCTCCAAGCCTCAATATAAAACCCAAACCTTGCATCCCAGGCTCGAAAGCCTTTTTTTAAAATCATGCAACGCCTGAATCTCTGCAGAAATAGGATTATACTCCCTCGATGCCCCCAAAGAGCCAGACTAAAGGGTCGTTCCATTTTTGCCCGGGAGAAAGGCGGTCTGGTTGAAGTACTCATCTGACAGGACCTGACTGGAGGGAGAAAGAGAAGGGGAGGGGCGGAATGGAGCATAACACGCTTTTGCCTCAGAGGTAAAAAAAACGTGGAGGCAAACCAAGAGGGGGGCAATTAGGTGTGATGGGGGTCTCACTCAGTCCAATGGTCTGAGTATTATGATGGGCAGGGGCACACCAAGGTCTCAGATGATGGTCTTGCTCAGTACCTTCTACCTGAGGCTGCCTCTACATGAGAGGTTTAAAGCTCTTTCAAGTCTCATTAAAATTTTTACCTCTACATGAACGGAGTGCAAATCGGGCGTAGAGGCGCGTTTTCTCTTCGATTATGCGCATTATCGAATGCGCGTTAAATCGCGAGTTTTAATTTGCGGCGGGAGATAAAGCGCATTACCGCCATGTGAACATGTGATTCTCCGCATTTCAACATTTTAAAGGGCGTTTCGGTCGTCCGGTAATGCGCTTCTCCGCCTTTCGTATAGATGTTTTCGGTGAAAATGCGCTTCTGCGAATATGCGCATAATCGCCTAACCAGGCACAAAGGTGAATTCGTGTAGGTGAGGTCCGAGATGCTTTTTACCTGGAGATGCCAGGGACTGAGCCCGGGAGCCTTCTACATGCAGTGTTCTACAGTCCTCAGCTGACAGCCACTCCAATTAAAATTGACATTTGCTGATTAGTCACCTAAAGCTTTGATCTGCTGATGAATGCTTGTAGCATGGAGATTTACATGAAAACAGATGGATTCTGAACTTTTAGAACCTAGAGGACTAGTCAAACCATTTAAACACATTCACATAAGTACAGGCTCCATTTCGCTATTGGGCTTTCACGTGCCAATAAACTCGTTTTCTTAAGCCAGCTCAATGTATGATCCTTTGTGCTTATCCATAAGGGAGTTTTTGGTCACTATAGGTAGAATTCTCCTGAGTTTTTTTTTAAAGAACCAAGTAAATCACATATTTAGTGCACCATGCCTTTAATCACACTTAACTTCTCTGGCTGTATCTGAGCAAATATTTTGACTGTTAAACCTTAATAAGTAGGGCTCCAAACTTTAATCAAATAATCAGTGTGACTAATCACCTTAAAGCTTTAATTGCAGATTAAAATCTGCCTCAAAATTAAATCAGGGAGGTCGAGAACAAGCAAAGTTTCTGAGCCTTAGGACTCTACAGGACCTCTAACATACAGGCCTTATACAAAAAATATAGCAGAGACATCTTTAATTCAAATTTTATTAGACACCTTTCTCAGAAAAAGACTCAAGGCCTTTTACAGAATTAAATTCAAAATAATAGCTTTGGTATATGGATCCCTCCCCCATAAGTTGATATCGTATTATTGGAGAGGGGGAATTGTTAGGCAACAAGCATTAATCAGTTCAGCTAATTGATTAATCAACTAAAGGTTTAGTTGATTAGGCAGCGGGGGGGCAATTTTGATCAGTGGAGCTCAGAGTTGAGGACATGATTTTTTTTAAAGGCTGTGTTGCTGTAACAGCATGAAAGAAATATTTTGGATGGTCCTACTTACAATGTGGTTGCTTTGGTTTATTAAATTGTAAGTTAACTTACATTTCTTTCAACATCGCCAAAGGCCATCGATATTGTTTGGGTAATATGCAAATTCATTTAATCAATCAGTTAAGAGGCAGATGTTGTTTAATCAGTGGACATCCTTACTGTTAAATACTCTAGTCACACCCCTCTTCGCCCCACTCGCCCTGCCCAAGTGTATATATGTTCTGAGGACATTTATTGTGCTACTATTCTGAGTAGTAGGCTAAATAAACAGAATAATTTTAGTGCTTCATAAACAGACATCTCTGCATGACATGAGCCAAGCCTGGCAAGTCAGTAAATATTTCTTATGTGGCACTTCAAAGTTTTCCTCACTTGGAACGCCAACATTTTAAAATTGTCACTAATGTATCAATGGCTCCTTTCTTCTCCCTTCACTGTGAATAAATACTCCTTTGGTTTTCTTTGCCCACACTTCTTTCTTCCATTCCAAAAAAGCGGTGGGCTGAACTGGGGAGGAAGCTGCTTTCACAGGCGTGCCAAACTTAGCAAAATATTCAAAGACAGACCCTAACTAGCACCCATGATTATTTAAGGGAATTGGCTGGGAAGGCAGCTATGGATGAAGTGACCTGCTTCACACGTAACAACAAATGATGTTTTAATTAAACATGGTTTGTTGAATCATGGTTCAACAAACAACCCATGAAAAGAAACCTCAGATCGTTGTCAGGTTGTGAACAGTGAGTTGTCTTTACGTGTGTACCCAGCATTGTGTGTTGTTCATGAGTTGTTTCACCATGTTACAGAGGCAGCAAGTAAGAGCAGTCAAAAAATCCAGCCTCTTTAAATGCCAGGGCCACAAAGGCCATTGGGATACAGGGAGAGAGTGGATGAAGGAGGAGGAGGGAAACAGCCAACCAAGAGACTGAGAAAACAAATGATGGTTTCTTCATCTGCCAGACAAACCCTGGGTAGGACAGCAAACCATGGTTGAAATAAACCATGTGTTAGTGCTACATGTAAACCAGGCCAGTGTGAGGCAGTAAAAATGAAAGCGCCTCAGCCACCTTTTAGCTCACATTCTTGTTTCTATGGTTGGAAACAAAATGACAGCCCTTCAACTCTCTGAAAAAAAAGTCTGAAAGAATAAGTCACCAATGGTTGTGGTGTGTCATCATGCTATCATCTCTATTCCCAGTTTTTTGTAGGTCTTTAAAAACCTTTGAGACCACCACAGAGTAGCACAAGAAAAATGAGCACATACACCATAGGAAGCTATGCCTTGTAATGTGCCATCTTCATCCATCGCAAATCTCAGAGTCCAAATAGATGTTAAGAGAGACACAATACTGCCACCATTCCATTTCTGTTCCACCCCCACCCCAGTCCTTTCTTCTAGTGTATAGCTGAACGCAAAATTTGATGTGATGTCATTTTACTGTCTCCACTGCTGACAACTAGTGGCGCATTGTGTTCAACTAAACATTACAAGACACAGGGAAAGAAAGGTAACACAGAGTGGTCTCCCAACATTTAGTGATGCAAAGTATCAAGGTGAATCTCGAACCAGTCCTCCAGCAGCTGGCCTCCAGCACCTCACCTCATGTGCCCTCAGCACCCTGGATCCTTCGGAGGCCAGGCAGACTAGGCTGCCTTGCCAACCTGAAATTAGTCAGCTGACCTCCCGGCTTGGAAACTGTCACCTGACTTTCCAAGCCAATCAGGACACAACAAAGCCTTATAAAGCTCTTGAAGCCAAGCCAGCTCATCAGTTTGAGCAACTTGTTTTGAGTGCAAAGGTGCTGCCTACTCTCCGGCTTCCTTTTCTTGACTGATACTTTGGATAGTGATGCCTCACCTACTTGCCTTTGACCTTGTATCTGCTTCTTGCCCTTTCAAAGGTCCATTGCTGCCTTTGAATTCTGCCTGCCTCTGACTCTGCATTTGCCTCTGGCACTTAGATTCTCATCTGCCTGCTCCACTATCCAACTTCCAGCCCAATTGTGATCAAGGCCTCCTCCACACGGGGCGTTTAATGAGCCTTGAAGGCTCATTATAAATTTTACCTACACACGAGCGGAGCGCAAAACGGGCGTACAGGTGCGTTATCTCCCCGATAATGCGCATTTTCGAACGCGCGTTAAATAGCGACTTTTATTTTGCTCCGGCCGTTAAAGCGCATTTTCGCTGTGTGAACAAGCGATTATGCGCATTAACTACCTGGAAAGCGCTTTTTGGGCATCTTTTAATGCGCTTCGCCGCTTCCCGCCGCCTCCCGTGCAGAGGGATTGTGAGTAAATGCGCCTCCGCGATAATGCGCATAATCGCGGAACCAGGCGCAAAGGCGCATTCTTGTGGAGGGGGCCCAAGTCTATTGCCCTTCTAATCCTCATCCCACTGCACCTGAACGGGACCGCAGCTCCAGCCCATCGTAGAACTAGACCGAAGCCTGCGAAGTCTTACTGTCTCTCCCTGTTTAGCTCCATTAACAGCTTGCAAAGATGAACTCAGGGCGACTCCATACTTTATGGAGCGGCCAAGAGTGCTGTAGATATACCAGTGTTCCCCACAACCAACATCTAAACTGAATCTAAACCCCACAAATACCTTACCTGCCTACCAAATCATCACCCCAGCCAGACAACCCATATTTGGATAACTGGCTAATCCAGAGCCTTGGCAGGACACATGGGCCAATCCTGAAGTGTCCCCATTCCAAAATAGATCACTGGTTAAAGCACCACCTGGTTACCCTTTGTGACACCCTTTTGTTCTGTATACTTCTACCTAACCATCTCCCAGAAGTATGGCTTTTGAAATGCTCAGTCAGCCAGCTTTGTCTCAGTTAAGTCGCCAGGAAGCTCAATGAGGATCCTTTAATTCAGTAGAGTCATGCTATTGATCCATTTGTTCTACCTTATCTTAAGTCCAGCCCCAGAGCTATTGATCCTTTGGTACCCTTTGTTTTGAAGCCTATAACTCCCATTGAGCTATTTAGTTCTAACATTTTGGGGCTCACCATGGACAGACTTTCTGTTGCAAAGAATCACCTGGGGTTTCCTTGGATCTTAGGCCAGATCTTGTGATTCCTTTCCAAGCACTTTCCCTGTTCTATTCTGGTGCCTACCCACATTTCAGAGGCCAGCATTCCTCTCTTCATTCCACTTGAACTACCTTACTGCCTTGTTTGCCCAGACAGATCCATTGTCTTGTTTATCCAAATACAGCTTCACCCTTTGGTGAAGTACCCATTGAGTTTCTATCCAGCTTTTATACATAGTGCAGCCCACCCTATGACTCATTTCATTACCCTACAAGTGATCTGTGTCTTACAGGGAGCTGCAACCCCCCATATGTGCTGCTGACTCAGAAACCAACCAACCAACCCGAACACCTTACTTAGTCCATAGACTGTTTCTTTCCCTTGCTTCACTCCTCAGAGTAGTTAGGATCTAAGAAGCCTCATTTTTAGACTCTCTATTCTAAAGTCTGTTTTTGCAATCAGATTGTTTAGACTTCAAGGCTGCCGCCCCTTACCCCACACAAACACACATCATCGCCTTTCAAGTCTTTGCATACACCAGAAGAAAGACCAACGTGCACACTGTGGTATTGTATCAAAGAATGATTACCCCATTTTGAATCCATAACCAAAAAGTAATGCTGCCTGTGAGTTTCCAACTATCCATGACCAACCAGGAAGCAAAGTTCTTTGTGTTCCCCTTTCTCCTTAAGACTTCTCTGGGTCTATCCTTTCTGCACCTTGCGCGGCCCACCCTACATCACCCGCATTAGAACTCCTTCCCAAGCCCTGTCTCACAATTTCCTAAGCACCCTCTTCACTCCTTACCTGGCAAATTCTAATTTCCTCTCCTCCATCTTTTATCAGGGTCAGGATGCTAGCGAGTCACTGTACTATCTAAGCATCAATTACTCTTAATAGTTGTCCTCAAGCTTATTTCAACCATTTTGAAATAGCTATTTCCCCACTTTGTTGGAATACGTACAGTGCATAATCTGCTGCGTGTTCACTGCACCTCTGGAAAAGATCCCTTCATTCCCATGTGACACGTATACACATGTGAGTTTGCATGCATGTGTGCTCAGTAAAGACACATGGTAACACATTGATGTACATGCGGCAATGGGCTCTACCATGTAAAATGTTGAGATGCTCTGGACAGAATGGCTGGGGTATAATTATCTGCAACCTGGATAATATGCTGAAGAGCGAATGGAGTGAGACTGGATCATGGCCGATACTCTCATCCCATCCCTCTCGCCATCTTTACATTTAGGTATCCTGATAGGAAGCTCCTCAAACGCTCCTTTTCTTGTTTCTCTTCATAACATTGGACTGTGATGAGAATATATAACCAATTCCGATTGCATTGTTTTTGAATAATTCAGTGTTGGCAATCCTTTTGAAAGCTGGATCTTTTTGAACTGTCTCCCTTTCCATCATTTCATGCTGCCTATTTCAACAGCAAGACATCGCTGTTAGTAGAGACTAGAGAAACCCACAATGATCACCAGATACACATACACTGAATATAAAATGCCTACATCACACACATTTTTCAGTTTTTGTCTCACGCAGTCTTGACTGTAAAAACTGATGGCTCAGTGGATTTGAAGGGGGTCAAGAGTTCCATCTTTCACTTCAACAGCTAAAAAGCAGCCCAGCCCAGCAGCAGAGCCTCTCCTACTTCCTTCCTGATCCACTACATAACTTGGGAGGAGTCATTTTACCTCCTTTCAATTCTTTTAGCCCTTTCATCCTATCTTTCCATTAGAGGGAAGAGCCTTTAGCAGAAGAACTCAGTTGTGGCATTGTTATCACTGATACCCATTCACCTAGGACTATGATCACAGTTCAGCCCTCTCATTCACTGGTGGGGAACCAGTGGACCCATAGATGTTGTGGGACTCCAAATCACATCACCCTCAGCCAGCACAGCCAGGTCAGCAATGATGGGAGTTATAGTCCAGCAACATCTGGAGGGGCACAAGGCTAGATGCTTGTTTAGCTACAGTAACAAAGAAGATTTAACAGAAAGCAAAGAGATTGGGACGATTTTCCCTGGTCCTTGAAGACCATGAATACTTTTGGTAAAGCAGTTTGCACTTGCTCAGCTCCCTTCACATTTTACATTACTACTACAGCAAGCATTAGTAAAATCCCAGTTACTTCCACTACTGTGACATTAACTATGGTCTAATTTATCCTGCATATACCCTTGTTATAGCCCCCTCCAAAAGCTAGAACAAGACCAATTCACAAGAGCCTTGCAGCAAAGCAAAATACCTGGTAAGAGCTTGTTGTCTGGCTACTATATCATCCATCCAGAGTGGGGCTTACCACACCACCCAAGTTGTTTGGGGAAATTTTCTGGGATGCTGGAATTACCAGCCACACTATAGTCACAAAGTGGAATAATCAGGCAACCACTTCCTAGCAGAGCCACTCACTACTCATCCAGTGGGCAAGCCACACCCTGCCACGCCAAAATAAAAAGTGTATGTGAATTGCTAAGAAGATTGTATCAGGGCTGGTGGAGATGGAAAGAAAGGAGGCAGTCACCACCACAGTTAAGAGATCAGGAGCTCCTTCCCCACTCCTGTCTTGATTGGATCATTTGATGCATTCACACTGATATTCCCAATTTACCAAGAATTCTTAGCCAGTACTGAAGGAGTGCATAGTCCCATAAGTAAAGGTCAGCACTGGCTTTAAGTTAATAATAGTAAGAATAACAACAGCAACAACAATAGCAGTGACGATACAACTTCGGGGTGGAGAAACAGGGTGAATGTTGAGTGCTTACCAGATTCTGAAGAAGTTTCATTTTCTGATCCACCAAATAAAAATTCGTATTTGGCCTTGGCAACACTCTGGGAATGAGCAGATGCACCGTTAACCCAAACAAATGCTTCTCCCTGGGGGGGGGGGGGGGGGGGGAGAAATAGAAGAAAAAGATGTTCAGTTCATCATGACACTTTCCACAGGCAATTCTCATCTCAAATCAACAGATGTGCGATTTTTTTTAAGAAGAACACCCTACAAAGCAAGGTATTTATTGTGCACACATGCACACAAACACACTCGGGCACACAGAGTGGTTTGGAAGTATTTTTCTCAGCAGCATGTAATGCTGCCTTTTTTCGTTTGCTGCTCTTCAACAAATTGCATTGCAATTATTTGCTCCACGACTAATGCAGCAATCCTAGCCATTCTTTCTTGGCAATTAGTACCGTTGAACTCCTCAAGGGTTACTTCTCAGTCAACACATACAGGATCGACTTCCAAGCCTCTAAACCATTTCTATATTTATGTACACGTTACTCGATCACATGGGCAGTGGTGCAATTAGGACTGAACCTTGGGGCCAAAGTCCAGAGCCCCGGGGGGGGGGGGGTAAACAACCCCCAGAGCAATAGGTGATGAGGTCTAAGAAGCAAACTCTATTTTGCTTCTTCAGTCATGATGGCACTATGATTTAAGTGAGTTTAAAATGCAAAACTGCACACGCTCAAGTGGTGTATCTATCTATCAGGATTGGCAAACTGTTTTGTCATGGTTATTGTTCTAACTGTGCAGGGTGGGCAACTTCGGGGTGGGGCTGAAGAGAAATGTTCATGGTGGGCTTCACAACTGAAACAATACACACAGCCATCTAAAGGGAGCCTTCATGAGACCATTAAATCCAGGGACGTAGAGAACTGCACCTGGGGGATGCAATGTTTCTCTCCACCAAAGTCACACCCAGAAACATACCCTTGGAGGAAGCAACAGCCTGCCACATGTTAAAAAAAAAGCAATCTGATCTTCTAACCCAGCGGCCTTCTCCTAAAAAAAAAAGGGGGGGGGACTACTCCCCAGAATGCCAAGAAGAGATGATCCGGACTGGTTTTGAATTATCCAGGTTTGGGGATATATCTCAGTTAATTTCCGAACCAGTTCAGATTTGCTAACTTTCCCTGGGGCATTCCTTTGGAGAAGCCTCCTATACAAGCAACAGAGAGCCAAACTACACATTGCACTAATTGTTTAGCGTGTAGCTGAGGCTTGTTCTTGTTGTTGCTGTTTTTACTCTAGTGTAAGTGCGTACTGCCCCAATTCAGATCAGGACCACTGCTCTCCCCCACACATACACCCAGTTTTTTCCTCAAAATCTGCCCTCACCATGGCAGCAGGATTGGGTGATTAAAAAAAATAGTTTACACTGGAGAGATTCTTTTGGGTGGGGGGAAAATGGTGGAGGGAAGGTTTAACTCTCCCCTCCTAGACTACGGTGGTCCCAATCCAAATCAGGCTGTACACACGCTTACACTCGGGTTTTAAAAAATACAAAACAAGCCTCAACAACACACGATGTGATTAGCATAACATGTAATTTGGCTCAGAGATGTCACATAAGAGACTGCTTCAAAGGGCTGCCCCTGGTAAGACTGCTGCTGGGATCCTCTTGCCCCAAGAGTCCACAGTCCCAGCCCCAGTTTTCCTGGGATAACCCCCTAGGCAAAACAGAAAAGCATCTTTGTTTCTTTGCCTAAGAGACTGCCTTGAAGACCTGACTTCAGTGAAACTGCTGCTGCTGTTGTGTTGGGGGGAGGGGGCTCTTGGGGAAAGAGTTTCACATGAGAGTTTCCCCACAACAGTTTCCCTGGGATCAGTTCTTCAATGCAGAGCATTGGGGGGGGGGGGGGGGTTGTTTGCCTCTCTTTCTAAAGATTGCCTCACAGAACCTTCAGAGCTCATTTCCTAGCCTGCGCCAGACGTACCTCGGCCTCCTCCACACGAGACGTTTAATGAGCCTTGAAGGCTCATTATAAATTTTACCCCCACACCAGCGGAGCGCAAAACGGGCGTACAGGCGCGTTATCTCCCCGATAATGCGCATTTTCGAATGCGCGTTAAATAGCGACTTTTATTTTTCTCTGGCCGTTAAAGCGCATTTTCGCAGTGTGAACAAGCGATTATGCGCATTAACGTCTTCTAAAGCGCTTTTTGGACATCAATTAATGCGCTTCGCCGCCTCTCGCTGCCTCCCGTGCACAGGGATTAGGCGTAAATGCGCCTCCGCGATAATGCGCATAATCCCCGAACCGGGCGCAAAAGCGCATCCTTGTGGAGGGGGCCCTTGTCAGCATCTCTAATGCTGAGCAGGATGGAAAATACCTCCCCATTTGTTTTGTTAGCTTCTCAGAAGTATTATAATTAACAAAAGGCAAGCCTAGGCTGACCATCTGAAAAGGAGGACAGGGCTCATATAACTTTAACAGTTGTAGAGAAAAGGAAATTTCAACCAGTGTCATTTGTATGCAATTAGTTCCTGGTGAAATTCCCTCTTCATCACAACAGTTAAAGTTGCAGAGCCCTGCCTTCTTTTGTATATGGTCACTCTAGTATAGTGCCTGCACATTTAACAGTTGTGATGAAGAGGGAATTTCACCAGGAACTAATTGCATACAAATGACACCTGCTGAAATTCCCTTTTCTCTACAACTGTTAAAGTTATATGAGCCCTGTCCTCCTTTTCAGATGGTCAGCCTAGACAAGCCTGGTGTGAGCAATGGAATATCTAGACAGTGAAAAGACACATTTGTTCCCTGTGGAAGCTGGTAAGCCTAATGGGAACAATGGACTTCATGGGTGGGAGCCTAATAAAACCAGTGACTATTAGGGACTTAAAGATTTGTCGAACCAGACAAAATCACAACATTTGCACTGAGCCACCCTAGCTGTAAGGGTCTCTCCACCTTTGGCTATGCTTGTATGGTTAAAGGAACATGGCGTCACACTGTTGGCGACTCAGTCTTGGCTCATGTGGTTTTGTTCAAGGATTCGCTAAAGTCATCATGGCAAAGTATGTGGCAGATTCTTCACTGATTATAATCATATGTGCTTTGTTGGGATCCTTTAACTGTCTTGTGCTTTTAAGAATTCTCGCTGTTATTTGTTTCCCTACATAGGAGTAGAACTAAGAATACATAATTCCTTTCATTTTATGGCTAAGAATATTTATATATCCCAGTTTCGTTGTGGCCTATGGTCAAAGCTAAAAGAACCAATTAACTGATAACAACCACCTACGCTGACCAGATAAAATCCAGGTCAGGGCTCATGTAACTAACAGTTGTAGAGAAAAGGGGATTTCAGCCAGTGTCATTTGTATGCAATTAGTCCCTGGTGAAATTCCCTCTTCATCACAACAGTTAAAGGTGCAGGCACTATACTAGAGTGACCATATACAAAAGAAGGCAGGGCCCCTGCAACTTTAACTGTTGTGATGAAGAGGGAATTTCACCAGGAACCAATTGCATACAAATGGCACTGGCTGAAATTCCCTTTTCTCTACAACTGTTAAAGCTTCATGAGCCCTGACCTGGATTTTATCTGGTCACCCTACAACCACCAGCATTTATATGGAACATATCAAGGGATAACACACCCCATATCCTTTTAACTGCAGATGCTAGGAATTAAGCTTGGTAATTTGTGCATTCAAAACATGTGCTCTACCACTGCGGCCTCTCAATAACCCTTACAACAGTCTTGTAAAGCAGGCTGATGTTATTATAGATACCCATGTTAAAAGCAGGAGCTTATTTAAAGCTACCTAGTAAGATGCACAGCTGAAGAAAGATCTGAACAGGGTAGCTGATAATTAATGCTGTTAGCCACTTCCCTGCACTAGGTCTTAGGATTCAGGGCTGTGTATTAGTTACTCCAGCCAGAAGCTCCCAACTTCAAATCTGAACTCAGTATCATAATTCTTCCATTTGATCCAGGGTACCACTCATGTGATTGCTAAAATCGATGAAGGAGGCCTTTCTGGTTGTAACATGATCTACAGATTGCCATCTAGTGGCAACCAGGCCTTCTCCATGGGGGAGGAGGGGGACCCACCTTATGGAATGCCCTCCAGCCCTGGTATTCGAGTTGTGTTAACTGTGACATGTTTTAGGCATCTGTTAAAAATTCTCTCTTCAACCACCTCTTCCCTGGCTGATTTGTGCTGCCCAGTTTGAGAATGGTTGTGCTTTGAGTTATCTGAATTTGAATGTTTTAACTGATAAGGATTTTTATATAGTATTATAATGTTTTAACGTCTGCTTTTGTATTGTCAACTGTTATTTTCACGTATAGGAAGCGGTCTATCCATTGATTAAATAAATTAAGAAATATAAATATAAGCATTAATGAGGCACATTAGTGCTTTTCACAAGTAATCCATCAGCCCATGCCTTAACTGCATTTGAGTTTCCTCGTGTCAAAAATAATGTGATACCCAGTCCGGTGTCAGAACTCAAGCCCATAGGAGGTCCTGAACCAGAAACCTGGGGGATATTGGGTTGAAATAGTGCCTGTGTACGCTCACCTACCTATGGCCAAAGGTAAGGATTTCAGAAGACCAGCCGGAGCAACAAGAAAATCTCTTAAACAGGCCACATAGGGTCAGGTGACATCTCCTGGCCCCTATAATGGTTTCCAGGTCAGGCTTGCTCTGTTGTTTGAGCATTAGGCATAGAGGGAGAAATAAAAAAGGGGGTAGCCCCACTCAGTTTTGGCTCTGGTCCCACCCTCTGATGGTTTCAGCCCCATCACTATCAGCACGTCCCTCCACAACAGGGTGTCCCCAAGAGAACATGGGCTTCAAATATTCCCCAGCCCTGCTCTACAGAGTAAAATAAGCAAAAGGGAGAGCCCCTTTCCCCAGTGAGCTTAACATCTGCAATGTCAGTGTTAGGAGGGTTGGAGGGCAGCAGTTATTTTAATAGATGTATATACCTCCTTCTAGGCAAAAAAAACTTTGTTATACAGGCAGCTCACAATTATATATAAAAACAGTTAAACAATCTTAACAGTAAAACACCAGTTAAAGGATCAATAATAACAATGGCATAACATTGGGAGATAAGGGAAGGCAAGGGAGAGGCACAGGTAACAAGAGAGAACCGTGATTGAAATGTAGACACATGTTCCTTGGCTTCATTTGAGCTGGGGAGGGATGAGGGCATTTCTTACAGAGCCTATTCAACAGCTGGAAAAGTACAAAAGCTTCATATACATTCATATACATTAGGTAGATATGCATTTCTTACTGGATGCTTGAGGGGCATAAGTACAATTTATTACATGACCAGACATGATTTTATGACTCAGCATATCTTCAAATATGTGTTTCAGGCTTTTCATGTGTGTAAATATTTCAGGGTTGCTACTATAAATACAATTTGACAGCTGAAGAGAGCGCATGAAGTCCTATTTAGGCAGTTTTAAAGTCTTGCACACACATCTCAAACAGGGTTGCAATTTTCCATTTTTAATTGATAGATCAACGACTTAAGAAATGTTCAATGATATTATCCATATCTACTCAGAACTAAATGCCATTGAGTTCAGCAGTCTTTCTTCCTGTAAGTGAGATTAGGATTTCAGCCTACCAACGATAGCTTTCATTTCTTATCATCTCCTTCGATACCTCAAAACAGCCTCTTTAATGAGGCAGTACTAACCATCTAAAATTATTCAGTTGACCGCCCTACATCCCAATCCTATACATGTCCAAATGAATTCAATAGAGCTTACTCCCAGGTTAAGTGTCATTATGACAGTAAACTTAATCACGAACAATGGATCCAACTAGGATAAATTAAAGCGATTTTTTAACCCAAAATGTTAACACACTGGAAAGAAATATAAGAGCCAACTAATAAATATAGACATGATAATTAAGGTGAACTATGAAGGGTTTGAAGTTATAACTATAACTCCACACCTTCCTACAAACTTGTAGCTGATAAAAATCCACCCTATCAACCCACAAGCAATAGCGAGGCCTTTGTCGGACTACCTACAATACACAATGCTGCGGTGAGGCTAAGAAGGGGGATGAAACTCATTACTGATGGCTGCTAGCTTGTACATATAACCACAGATGCTAGCTCTGGACAAGCCCTCTGCTAGGCTCTTGTTCATATAGGAAACACACAAAAGGTTCCTAGCCATCTTGAGCGGTCTCTTTTGTCCCCTGGTTCCTTCAGGACCTACAGAGGCTCCTGCCTCTGTTCTTGCTTAGGGAGATGCTTACGTTCAGGCCTGGCTTTGCTTACGTCCAGGTTACAAATATCGGAGCAATCCATTTGCGAGGGTGGGGGTGGAGGAAATTCTTCCACGCTAGGCTGATACGGTGCCTGGCAGGGCAAGAGTCCTTCCCCCATTGTGACTGCATTGCTGACAAGGTGTTAGCCTAGGACTGAGGCAATGGCCTCCAACTCCTCCAAGGAGCTCCCTGTCAGCTCAAGCGTTAGCACCACCATCGTTGCAGCATTAATGGCTAAAGTGCCAAGCATGAAGTGGGGGAGAAGAGAAGGACAACTCTGTCCTTGCTGTTGACAGCGTACAGAATGGGAAGAACCAAAGCTCCTTTCTGGGCCAAAGCACAGGGCTAATGACTAGAGGTTGGGCCATCTCTCTCCCAAGAGGTATGTGGGAATTCGGGGGGGGGGGGGGGGAAGGGGGAGCTCAAACTTTAACTAGGGGTGTAACTCAGGCATGTCATGTCCCCCATGTCCTCAACATGCAGCCCCCTCCTCTCCACATTTCCTGTAGAGGCAGCACGTGTGCCGGCAGCCACTTCAGCAGCAGAACGGACAGGCCAACAGAGTGAAAGAGCAAGAACTAGGCCAAGGAAGCAAGGTGGGTGGTGAGAAGGAGTCACATCTAGACCTTCTGCTTTGTATAGCTCTACAGCTGCATGGCCTTGCCCATCTTTTCTTCACACTCTGAATGACCAGGGCGCGTTTCCTGCAGGTCGGCAACAAGGGAGAGGGCCTTCTCTGTGGTGGCCCCACAATTGTGGAACAATCTCCCTGACGAGGCCCGCCTGGCTCCAACATTGTTATCTTTTCAGCGCCAGGTCAAGACTTTCCTCTTCTCTCAGGCATTTAGCAATAGCTGAATGAGCCTGGGTTTGTTTTATTTTTAGGTTTATAACTTTTTAAAGTTATTACAGTGGTTTTAAATGTATGTGTATATTATGTGTATATTGTATGGTTTTGCTGTTTTAAATTTTGTATATTGTTTTAATTGTTTTAATCTTATGTAAACCGCCCAGACAGCTTCGGCTATGGGGTGGTATACAAATGTAATAAAATAAAAATAAAATAAATAAATACAATTTAAACACACACAGCAAGTGAACTTAACCATTATCCTAAATAACGAATGTTTTAAAGCCTCATTTTTTAAGGAACCTTTCACTCAACACCATACCTCCCACCCACCCTAAGATTCTTTTGACACCTTCCCCTTCATTCTGCTACAAACTCAAATTACTCGCTGCTCAAACACCGATTAGCTAGGAGGTGGTTTCCCGCCACAACGCTAGACAAACCAGCGCAACAAGATTTATTTCAGAGATTGTAATCAACTATAGAGAAGATAGGGGAGATCCATGCAAAGTTGTAAAGGATAATTCCGTTAAAAATGCAGGATACCTCCGGCTAATTATTTGATGTGATTTTTAATATTTCTGTATGTAGTCCACTTAGAGATTTTCCGTGTTAAGCAGTATACAAGTATTGCTAACAAAAAAAAAATACATACATACATTCAAGATGTAAGGGAAAAAAAGGAACTAAAGGGAAAAGGTACTAATGTACAGTTGCAACTACTCAGAAATCCTCTTATTCTGGTAATCTGGTGAGATTTCTTCCTCTTTCTCCCACCACTTTGCTTTACATCAGAGACTAATGCAGCAATCCTATACCAGATTATCTAGGAGTTAAATACCAGTGAACTCAGTAGGAACATGTTACCTCTGTGATTGCACTGTGATGTCACGCTGGCAACAGGGGAGGGGCACTAGAGCAGTGCTTCTTCCTATACCATAGGGTGGCTGTATGTTCTACTTCACAGAGGACAGTCCTCTATTTGAAGGGCTGTCAAAGGACAGTCCTCACTTTGAAGGCATTCTTTATTTGAAGGGCAGTCCGGTCCAAGTCTGGTTTAAAGATAAAGAACCACCAGAAGGGAGAGCGGCAGGGGCCTAGAAGTTGCCCATCAACAGTTAGCACCTGGAAAACAGGCTGAGCGGTCAAAGTCTTCTCCGCTATGCTGAGATGAATTGTATTTCGATTTCAATTATACTATTTATTTCTAGATGTGCAATGCTGCATATAAATATGCAAATGCCATGCATTATCCAGGTCCTCTTTTGTCTTCATTTTTGCCCATGCATAAGTGGCCAGCCTAACCACAAGCATAACTTTAATGCTCAAGGGCAGGCAACTGTCCCGTCCCACATCAGCGCTGCTCCACTGCCTTGTGGGGCAACCCTAGGCCAGAGATGAACCACACAGCACCGGCTCCATGTGCACAGCCTGGCGCTTCTCACATTACCCTGGCAGCGCAGGAAGGGAAAAGATCGTAATGATCCTATCAGGGCTAAGACTGGGTACATCTGTATCAGCCATACCTCAAGTTTCAAAGATGCCTGTATGAGAGTGTGAATGCATCATCATCATCTACCAATGCATTGTGTAAGGCTTTGCATAGGAAGCAAAGCCTTACACAATGCATTGGTAGATGATGATGATGATGATGATGATGATGACGATGACAGTGGTGGTGGTGGTGGTTTCAAAGAGGCAAGGCCTCAAACCGATGCTGGGAAAATAGAATACTATGGCGTTGAAGACGCCCAATATGTTTTTGCACTGTTTTGCCTGCCCATGAAGCAGATGATCTCCTGCAATCTTATTCCACTGTCTTGTTATAGTGATTCACAAAGCTTTTACTGTACCAGAAAAACTTCTTGCTGCCGCCCTTTTCTTCTGCCATTATGATCCACATTATCCGAATGTGGCTTCTCCCTTAAAATGAACTCTGAAGTTCTTCGAAACCTAAACAAGATCTGTTCTGGCAGCCCTGCTTCATGATTTCCTGTCCTGCCAGAGAGTTTTATGAAGATCTTCTGGTCAGACCATGGGAAGCGATAATATGGAAGACCATGTGGGGGGGTCTCAACAAGGAAGTGTGGTAAAGATGTCAGGCAGAGGGTCTGTCCGCAATTTTTCCTTCTGGTGTAAACCTCTGGGACAAAAGTTGATTCTCTTGCCTTGTCATTTGGATCCAGAGTGTATACAGGCCTAAGTACCTTTCAAGAGACAGGATTTGTGAGCTAGACAAATTCTTTGTTTTACATGGGAACAACTTTCAGACCATTCATTTCACAAGAGCTGCACATAAAGGTTATAAACCTGCACTCAATTAAATTTGTACGCATGCCGATGTGGCAGCATTTTACTTGATACTTTTTCCGGCTCAGATCATGTACATTTTGGGGCTGTACTTTGTACATGAGATGGTGTCATGTACACACAGCCCAAAAGTATAATCAGGGAGACAGTGTGGTGCAATTACTAGGGCTGCAATCCTGCACACTTAACCACAGAGCAAGGTCCAGTGGAATCTACTTCTGAGTAAACATGCACAGGATTACTCTGCATGAGACCGAGCTGGGAACCAGGAAGTCTAGGGTTCTACATTGAACTTGCTTAGCTGGCCTTAGGCAAGCCACTGTCTCTTACTCTCCCAGCCTAAATGTTACTTCTAATAGTGAACTCAAGTGATAAGTGCCACCAGGATTGGAACCAAAACAGGGCCCCTGAGGAACAAGAAAGAGGCATCAATATGCTCAGGAGTATCCTGACTTTTGCAGAAGTACAAAAATAATTCTGGGGGGAGGGGAAATTAAGGAGGCACCTCCTCACCAAAAACAAGCCAATGAAGACTAAGCATGCTCAGTAGCCACAGAATGTTGGGTATCAGTTGGAAAGCAACAATGGAAAAGGGAATGGATTAGAGCATCCCAGAGGAATACATGGCTGGAACCCTGAACAGCAGCATTTCTGTTAAGGGGGGATACACTGCAACATTTCGTTGCAGTTTCCATTTTTTAGGGTAATTTTGACCCTGTTCAGACAACATGCTAAGCCACAGTGGTTAAGCAGTTTGAGCTAAATATTATGGCTTATTGTATCGTATGAACCATAACTTAGTGTCTTGCATGAATCATTCCTAACCATCGTGGCTACATAAGCATGGTTTAAACATGCTCACTAATCATTTGCTGCAAAAGAGTTAGTGGCCTAACCATGACTTACCATGTTGTCTGAGCAGGCCCACTGAATAACTGCGCAGAGCTCCTGTAAGTGTTATGAAGATAATATACGCGAATCGTACTGTAAGGTGGCATACACATTCTAATTATTATTTACTAGTGAACAGACCCAGCCTCACATGGGTTGGAATTTCCTAAAGCCTTCAAGCAAACTTACACTTCTGTTACAGTTGGGTACACTGTGCCCGTCCCACTTGAATGAAGGCACGCCTTCTGGCACCCCTGGGCACAGCCCCCAACATGGTCCACCGCTATGGCTCCTAGAGGGAAGGGTCAGTCCACCCCATCCCCCTTAGATGGAGCTGCCCCATAGCTCAGCCTAATAATTGTCCCTGGTTTCAAACTGTGCTTGTTCCGTTTTTCATACTTTAACATTTTGTTATTGTTGTTGTTTCTTCTTCAATATTTGGGGCTCGGTTTTATTTTAATGTCTAAAAAAATGAAAAACATGAATGTTGAATGGTTAAAATCTGCTTGCTGCAGTGCTGAATCATGATGGGAAGTTTGGTTGAAAATCCATCAAACTGAATTGAGGTCGCATATATCTTTTAAAAATTTGATTCACCGCCTTTTTGGTTCAAGGTAGCAGTTGACATTTTCACTATGCCTAAAACCATCCCAGATAGAGGTAGAACAAATCCTAAAAGTTTCATAACACTCAGATATACGGTTTTCGAGTCCATTGAGGACATACAAACAAATACTTCCTTTAGGAGAAGAGGAGATTAATATTTGATGCATTTCTATACCAACTTTCTGGAACCAAACGTGTGATTTACAAAAAGTCAGAAAACAAAAATCAAGAACAAATCAAGATATAATAAAACATTTAAAAACACCTTTAAAACATTTAAAAAATTAAAAGAGGTGTCTTGACTCTCTTCCTGAACAGAGAGAGCTGGGGCCAGTTGTAACTCCAGCAAGAGTTCATTCTAGAATCTGGGAGCAATACAGGCCTTTTCCGCGTGACTGACAAGGGGCCTTTGTAAACAAGGCCATCTTCAAAAGGGCCTAAGTAACTGAGCAGGTTCATACTAAGATAGGTGGTCCCTCAGATACATGACACTGTACATAATCTCATCTGAGCAGGAAAAAGCATCAAGTAAATATTATGACTGATTGGGCAGCTGACTTCAGCGGCACCAAACACGAAACTAGGCACAAGACTGAAACCAAAATCTGGAAGCCAAGATGGGTTCACACTTTTATATGGCGCTCATGCATGCCACAACTACACCCATGTACTACGGTGGGATTATCCACATCTATGAAAGAGCAGAAACACATTAGGTATCAGCTTCACTCTCCAATTCACTATCAGTCACACCAAACAAAGTTTTAATTATTTCAGCAGCTATACCTGAATTATATTTTAAAGCATTCTCGACTTTTTGAGAGCTATTGTTAGAACTTCCCAGGTTCATCAAGGTAAAAGGTTAAAGCAAGCCTATTTTCTGGAACTAAATATAGTATCCAAGCAATCACATGCCAGACATTTGCATATAATGGGGACAAATAAAGAAAGACAGATGCTCTCAACCAACTAGAAAAAAAGACCGTATGGGACAAAGTCCCCCATGCAATTACAAGATGTACAGTCCATGTGCACAAATGTCAGGATGCAGGAATACGTTTATTAGCTCAGTACATTAAATTCAATAATTATTGTTACTGTCTAGGCCAGCTTTCCCCAACCTGGTGCCCTCCGAGTGTGTAGTTCTTTAACTCATCAGCCCTGGCCAGCTGATAGAACAGCTGATGGTGAAGAATGTTGGAACTTCTAGTCCAAAACATCTAGAAGGCACCAGGTTGGGGAAGTCAGGTCTAGATGCTATGCAAGACACGGATAGGTTTATAACATAATTGACAGTGCAATGTCACATATGTCTATTCAGAAGCAAGTCCCATCGCATTCATGAGATTTACTCCCAGGAAGGGGTATAGAGTTACAGAACAAGTTACAAAACAACTACAAGCTGGAGGAAGAGAAAGTCAAAGCTACTACTACCACAGCAAATGAGATGCAAAAATATGGCAACTTGCAACTTAGTTTTAGCTGTTGAAGCACTTGCATTGTAAATTTTGACATCTGTGCAGTTTTTATCCACAGATACTAAATATTAAAAGTGGGGCAAAGAAAACACAGTCCTGTAATACCACCGAATCTGCTCTACAGTAACATAATGAAGCTCTAAATCCAAAGCGTATTTATTTAACTGTAAAAATACTCAGTCCAATATACTTCACATGAAATGTGCTCTATGAATAATCTACTTTCTCCGTAAAAAAAAAAAAAACCCAACAACAACAACCCACAAATCCTAAAGGATGGGGCTGAATTATGGGGGGGGGGGTTAATGTGAGGGGGGGAGGGGGGAGCTGAAGCACGTAAGGGCTTGCAAGGCCAAGACAAGATTTTAACTCACATTCAGTACCACAAATAACATTCAGAAGGGTTTTTTTTTTAAAAAAAAAATTACATCTGTACGTTGCTCTTCCTCCAGGGAACTGAAAGGCAGCACTCGTGGCTCCATTTCTTCTCTCTCTTTTCCCCCCTCCCTCCCTCCCAACAACCCTGTGAGGTAGGCTAGGCGAAGCGCGACCGACTGACCAACAGAGCGAAGCTCTTAACCGAGGAGCTGCGACTCTCCATACACACGGTCACACACTCTCCCCCACTACCCCGCGTGGAGCCAAACTCCCCTGAAATCGCTACCAAAGCGTTGAAAGGAGAACGCGGCGCCAGCAAGGGGGCGAAGAGATTCCCCACCGCTCTGCAATAAAGCCGAAGGGGGGCACCAAGCTGTCCTCCTGTCGTCCATTCATTCATTCATTCACACACACACGCGCGGTTATTCTTTCCATCGCAAGGAGCTGGGGTGGGGTTGTCGAGCGAGGGAGGGAGGGAGTGAGGGAGGAAGGGGGTGGCCGCAAACTGTGCATAAAGAGAAACTGTTCCCAGGCAGCGTTTATATAAGAAAGCAAAACTCAGCCAAAGGGCATCTCGTGTTACAAGGCGAAGCGCGAAGGAGAATGAATAAGCCGCAGGCGGAGACTGGACTCCCCCCGACTTACCCCACCATCGCTTCCTTCCATCTTCCATCTCCCGGCCCTCCTCCTCCTCCTCCTTCTCCTCCGTTGGCTGCCACAATAGCCCGGGGAGGGTGGGCTGCTTGCTGCTGCTGCTGCTGCTCCTCCTCAGCCACTCTCCGCTCTTCGCCCACCTTTCTGCCGACGACGATGCCTTTGTTAGAGGCAGCAGGCGCGGCGGGAGCGCAGCCGGGACTGGCGGGGACCGAGTGCCAGCGGCGAGGCGAGCATGGGCATCCCTCTTCCCTTTCCCTCTGCTGCTAGCTTGCTCACTCGGGGGAAGAAGGCTGGCAGCTGCGAGGAGTCGGCATGGCAACAAGAGGGGGGGGGGGGTTCACTGGCTCCAGAGGCGGCCGCCTCACTTCACGCTGGGCAGCGGCAGAAGCTCCCAGGGAAGGTAGCTCGCGTCTTCTGGGCATGTGCGAAACCTTCGCCTGGGCAAATTCCCTTGAAGTGTCTGCACATGAGCAATGCGGACCAGTGAAGCCGCAAGGAAACGTTTCCTGCCCGTACCTAGGCGAGGGTTCATTCCGTTCCATTAGACACAGCTTTCAGATGGTGCCCTCCAGGTGTGTTGGACTACAGCTCCCATGACCTCCTCCCTCGTCCCCCCCCTCCAAGAAACTGGTTGGCTGGGGCTTATGGGAGCTATAGGGTACCATAGCTGGAGGGCGCTAGGTTGGGGAAAGCTGAGTTAGAGTGAAACCAGACCGGAGACATCCACACGTGGGAAAGTTGGCTATAGCTTATCTACGCTACTGCTTTAAAACGGTTTATAACAGTTTTAAATCGGTTAATAAGTAACCGGTTTAAAACCGTTTTAAAGCAGTAGTGTAGATAGGTATATCCTGCTTTGTCTCTTGTCCCTGCATTCTGATGGGATGGGAAACAGCTAGAGGAGTCGAAGTTTCTCAATACATTTCTCCACACTAGGAAAACGTTCAAATGGGACTGTTGATGATGATGATGATAATGTTGTGAATGAACATCTCTCTCTATAATTTGACTGCCATTCTCTGCTCAGCTGTATCCGATTAAGTTTACTCCCTGATTAGGATGCAGAGAATTGCGCCGAATTAGAGAATAATTCTCATGTGTTCTTATGGACGGGGAGCCGAGAGAGAATGACGCATGGGTCTTCATTTCTGTGCTATGGCTCCAATTTTAAAACACACTGACTAACCTGAGAATAACCCACATTGAATTCAGTGGGGCTTATTCATTGGTTTCAATGGAAACTGGCAAGGTGAAATGGACTGACACAGGCAAAGATTGGGAGGGGGTCATTAGAGAATAGCAAATCGTCAGTGATTTTGGTTGCTATCATACACATGCTTAGCAGGGATTTCATTGAGCTCAATAGGACTTACTTCTGAGTGTGCCTGTGTCTATCTGCAGGCCACAGGTTGAGAAAGTCATCTGTTTGTTGACAGAAATGTGAATCACCTTCATACAAAGAGGCAGCCTCGAAGCAAGACAAAAATTATTCCATGCCAAATATCTGCAAGTTGTGCATAGTTTTACTGGCGCATGCTTGCACATGCTTTTCCTCGCTCCCAAATACCAGGTTCTGGAAGCAGCAATAGGAGAGACTGATTGCCCTCAAATCCTCTTTTGGGCTAGGAGAGGGTGATTGTCCTCAAATCCTCTGTTGGGCTTCCCAGGGGCATCTGTTTGGCTACTATGGGAAATGGAATGCTGAATTACATAAGCCTTTGGACCGATCCTACAGGACGCTTAGGTTCTGTGTGTACACACACACGCACATACTTTTTTTCAGTGAAGACCATCTTGTAATTTTTATTTATTTATTATTATTATTAGGCATTATTAATAAATAGAATATTACTATTTTGCAATATTCTTATACATATTTTTATGACACATAAATACTATTTTATTTTATTCATACTATAAAACATATGATAATGATGATGATGATGTTGCCATCACATATTTAAACACAAATAATAAAATGAATGAACACATCATGGATCACCAGAAGAGCCCTGGTAGCTGCAAGTTATCCATAGCCAGCAAAGTCAGGTAATTAGATCATGAGAATGGGATGGCAAATTGTGTGGTTTTACATAAAGGTTGGACTTCTTTTTAGTCCCCTTCTGGATTCTGGCATTTTAATAGACACTCTTTCACATGGAGAGCAGAAGTAGAAGAAAAGAACTGAGAGATTTTTTACTATTTGTTTACAAAGCATATTATTTGAGGTCATGGTGGTAAGGATAGAGCCAGATGGGGTAATGACCCAAGTCCCCACAACTAGGGTGGAAAATCATAGAGGGACTCTTTGTCCAGGAAAGAAAGATAGATGCAAACTATGGTTAAATCAATATCCAAGTCCAATCTTCCATTTATTACTCAAAGTATCAACATAAAATGGACTGATTGATTAAATAAATTGCTCTGATCCTGTGGAAAATCGGGCAAACATATTTTAAATAAACACCACTAATATTCATGGCTGTCTTGGCTGGGGATGATGGGAGATTGCAGCCCAATGCTTCTGCAGAGCCCCAGGTTGGGGAAGACTGAAATCCATGTTATAGTATGAAATCCTGAGTATGCACTCTTGCTAACAAATGTAATGAGTGCCTTGCTGGATCAGGTCAAGGTACAAGCATTTCAAACAATCCCACCAAATAGCAAGCACTAGGTCAAAAATTGACCAGTGGTCTGCCAGTGGATCATGAAATACTTTCTCTCCACCCTGGATTTACTAGTCTGGATTTGGGATTTGGGGGTGCCTTGTTTCTACTGCAAAAGCCAGAAGGGCTCCTTGAGATCTCTTTGGGTGGAGTACAAAGAGATACACTAGTTCAGACAAGACAGATTAGTGCACCATACCCCTGGGGCAAAGTTTTCAAGCCTAGGGTGGAGCCTGCCTGTACTTTGGTTTACAAATCTTGACTGTTAGCCTCCAGCTGCAAGTTTGCCGGCTGAACAAAGAGAGTGATGTGAAAATCTTACTGTACACCAAGATATATGGTTGCAATTTGGCTGGTGACAGGGTGTTTTAGGATATTGTATCAAGTGAATGCCCTGATCAGCTAATTTGCCATATGAATGAACAGGACGGAAAAAGTTATTTGGCTTGCTTTATATCACTGAAGCTGGATTATAATAAAAACACTAATATTAGTATTAGTATTTAGATGACGTTTCATATACATGGTCTTGCAACAAGCCTGTAAGGTAGCTCAGTATTATTATTCCCTAAAGTGGACCCTGCAACAAAATGTTGCAGTGTATATTCCCTCCTAAAGTGATTGCTCCTGTTCAGGGTTCCAGCCAGATATTCTTTCCAAACAGGGCCTTCCACTCTCCTTTGTCCCTCAATTCACCCTGTGTTCCATTTTTTATGTCCAACTGTCACTTTACATTCAGTGGTTACTGAGCATTTTCTGCCCACACTGGGCTGTTTTTCATTGAGTTTTCCTTTTTATAGATAGAAGATAGAGAGATAGAGATAGAGATAGATAGATAGATAGATAGATAGATAGATAGATAGATAGATTTGTACTTTGCAAACCTTGTAGTTCAATTCCGAGCATGCTTATGCCTCCCTCTTGTTTTTCAGTGGCCCCATTTTGACTACAATGCTGTCTGCACTCACCAGCTGAGTTTGGTATTGGAAGGATTGATATTGCAGATGGGAGGGAAGATTGGAAGTCACTTGTCTAAGAAACTCATGTAGAGGTGAGATTCAAAGCAGCATCTTTAGATCATCCTTCCCCAACGTGTTGGCATGCCACCAGCCATGCTGGCTGGGGATGATGGGAGTTGCAGCAGCACCACACATCTGCAGGGCACCAGGTTGGAGGAGGCTGATCTAGATTCAAAGCCTTGTCCTGTACTCAGCCTGTGACACCCACTCCATGGAAAGTTTGCATTATTGTCCAAAACAGCATTGGGAAGAGAGGTATAAACACACCTGGTCAGATCCATTGACTTAATTGGCATCATTTTCAGACTACTTTCAACCTGTCAAACTGTGTTTAACTGCAACAGAGTTTGACAAAACAAAGCCAGCTGAGCTAATGTAGAGTGTGCTTATTGACAAATCCAGTGGAGAGATTATCCTAAGGGAGGAACACCCTGACCTTAAGCACATTCACTGAAAATAATCTTATGGAGATGCAAATGTGCCATCAGCGCTGGGTTTCCCATCGCCATTCCTGGCATGTTTAAGGCTGCCTTGTTGAATCATAGCCAAACACACGCAGGCAACTGCAGGCTTATCCACACTATAAACTCAGCATAAGTCTGTAGGATGGTGATGTGTCCTTTTTATAGAGGATAGTCCTCTATTTGAAGGCATCTTTCCTTTGAAAGGCTGCCCAGCCCTTATTGCATTTAAAGATTTTAAAAAACGTAAGAAGTGAGAGCAGGGCCCCCGGAGTAACACCACGCCAAGGCACTGTGGGAGTGTCAAATGGGTGGGCAGCTCTCAGGAGCTCATCACAGATTATGACAGTGCTTCATCTGTGGCCCACCATAGTGGTGTTACCACCAGTATATCCATGGGATGGGGCAGCCCACAATAGAATGGGACACTCACTGGATGGCATTTTGCTTGGAGGGGCACATCTGATGCTGGTCTTGGACTTCTCTTCCAGCTTTGTAGTAGTTCACCTTCCTCACAGAGTTCCTCCTTCCACAGGGAGATTGGGGAGGGAGTATATATATGGAGTGTGTCCTGGGCCCCAACAATTGTTATATAAACTGTTTTAAAGCAGTAGTGTCGTTCCTGCCCTTGTCTTGCTTTGGGCTGGTCCTAGCTTGGCCCCTGAGCAGAAGGCAATGGGGATGCCAGACACAGGCTAAACACCAGAAACCATGGTCTCAGAAATCAGGGCAATCTAGAAACACGAGGTCTTACGAAGATGAAGAGGTCAGGCACAATAGGGCAGTTCAGAAACAGGCATGGTCCAATAACAGGATCATGAGACAAAGCGAAGGTCAAACACAATGGAGCAGTCAAAGGGTAGGCAGGATTGCAGGAGCAAGGTATTGCCTGGGGTCCAGGGGTCCATTCAGATAAGAATGAGGAGCCGGGTTGTACAGAACTAGTTGTACAGATCTTGTTCCTACAACTAACAAACTTCACCTGGGAGCTCATGTAGCCTGGTTTCCCAGACCTTACCCAGGCCCTGAAACCAGTTAGCCTAGCCTTCAAGGTCCCTTCCCGGAGGTGCCCTTTCTTATGACAAGCAACATCAAGGCCCAGCTCTTCCTTGACAGTTCTTTATCTTTAAACTGGACAGACCTTCAAAGCAAGAATACCCTCAAAATGGAGGGCAGCCCTCTGTAAAAGAGGACACATGACTACCCTAGGGAGCGGGTGTCCAAGGAAACAGCTGTGGGGTTCCCACCGGTGCGCCATCATCTGCCACCTGAGGTAGCTACCTCATCCTGCCTAATGGGAGGGCCGGCCCTGGTCATATTATTTCATATAATTACCCTATGGATGGAGATGGTGATTCACAGGAATGGGACTTCCCATAACTATGACCGTGGTTTTGAATCCATTGCCATCAAAGGCATGTAGATATCATATGTGAATCAGCCCATGGTTAGAGATGCTATGCAGCAAACATCTGGGCAGCTACCAGGTCATTCCCACCATCCTATTTTCACTCCCAAACTATACCGATACCACAGAATGAGATGATAGGGTACTGCGTGGCTGAATGGACTGTACCTCTTCAGACTGCAGATGTGGGGGAGACACACAATGTTTTGAATATTCTCCTCTTATGTTCAAAATTCCCAGCAAGTAGGAAATGTGCCCCAACGGAACTGTTCATTAAAAACAATTGCTACATTTCTACCAGCAATCATTGTGTGGAGAAACAAAGCGTGTTTTGATCGTTTTGTTTCAGCAAGGTGAGCGTTATTTCCCATATCAGGTTCTTAGAACTTTCTGTTCATCACATTCAGCTAAGGCCTCCTCCACACGAGACGTTTAATGAGCCTTGAAGACTCATTAAAAAATTTACCTCCACAAGTACGGAGCGCAAAACGGGCGTACAGGCGCGTTATCTCCCCGATAATGCGCATTTTCGAACGCACGTTAAATAGCGACTTTTATTTTGCTCCGGCCGTTAAAGCGCATTTTTGCGGTGTGAACAAGCGATTACGCGCATTAACTGCTTGTAAAGCGCTTTTTGGACATGAATTAATGCGCTTCGCCGCCTCTCGCCGCCTCCGGTGCAGAGGGATTAGGAGTAAAAGCGCCTCCGCGATAATGCGCATAATCGCGGAACCGGGCGCAAAAGCGCATCCTTGTGGAGGGGGCCTTTGTTGTATGAATACCAGAAGGTAACATTGTTAGCACATGCTTCTGGAATTCAACTGCTAGCTCAGGTTTTTATTGCAAGTCCCATGATACACAGATCCTGCAGCATAAAACCCAGGGAGGTGGTATTCTGTGTAATGGTCAGCATTTCATTGCAGAGGTATAATGTTCCCACTGCTTTGGGACTCAATGAATTGGAGGGGGGAGCTGCTGGGCAGCTGATGAAGCAAGTTAATGACTATAAGCCTGAGTGAAAATAGAACAAAAGTAAGAGGAAGTTGCAACAAAATGTTGCAGTTTGCAGTGCTGTTGTTCAGGATTTCAGCCACTCCTGTTCCATTTCCCTCATCTGCCTACCCCATTTCCCCCCAAGCATTCTGTGGCCACTGATCACATTCAATCTTCATTACGTTGTTTTCTGAGGGGTTCCTCCCTAACAAATGTTTGTGCTACTGTAAACTTTTGGGTTCCCCTGAGTCTAGGGTGACCAGATAAAATCCAGGTCAGGGCCCCTGCAACTTTAACAGTTTATTTATTTATTACATTTGTATACCGCCCCATAGCCGAAGCTCTCTGGGCGGTTTACATACATACAGCTGTGATGAAGAGGGAATTTCACCAGGAACTAATTGCATACAAATGACACTGGCTGAAATTCCCTTTTCTCTACAACTGTTAAAGTTACATGAGCCCTGACCTGGATTTTATCTGGTCAGCCTACTTGAGTCTGTTGATTAGGAGCCACTGCAAAAGGAAGTGAGATGGGTAACACCTAATAAGAGGGCCTTTTCTGTTGTGGCACCCCAGTTGTGGAATGAACAATTCAGTGAGGCTCACCTGGCACCTAAATTGTGCTCCTTTTGCCGCCAGGTGAAGACTTTCTTATTTCCGCAGGCATTTTAGGCTTTCTGTTTTTCTTGTTTAAAGTAAGTTACTATATTTTAAATCTCTGTATTGCTGCTAAGGTTTTATTTTTATTTTACTATAGTTTAAAACTTTAAAACTTTTATATTGCATTGCATCATGTTGTGTTTTATGGTTTAATTGTTGTGAACAGCCCAGAGGGCTTCACCAATGGGCAGTATAGAAATGTAAATAAAGACATAAATACCTCCTCATGGGCATCAATGGTGCCATTTAGGATTGGCACTTGGAGAATTAGGTTGGTGTTAATAGAGGATGATGATGATTAAAGTGTGGATGTGTTTGCATCTATTTATCCCCTCAAATAGGGTGATCATATGAAAAGGAGGACAGTGCTCCTGTATCTTTCACAGTTGTATAGAAAAGGGAATTTTAGCAGATGTCACTTGTTTGCAAGCAGCACCTGGTGAAATTCCCTCTTCATCACAACACTTAAAGCTGCAGGAGCCCTGCCCTCTTTTGTAGAGTGACCAAATGCATAATTCTATGGGCGTCTTTACATTAAGGGGAAATTGCGTTGCTTACCTGTGGAGTTTGTGCTTCCTACATTTTGGCATGATTGTTATGGGCTTAATTACACAGATGGAGAGGGGCAACCACATGGTTTTAATTGAATACTTTCCTTCCATTAAGTTCCATTCAGTTCCATTGAGACAATGCCATCTAGTGGTGGAACATTTCGCTTTTTTCAGATGTTATCACTTTAAAAGTGGTTCTTTTCATGATGGAATTCCCAGTGGATGCCACGGGAGATGTCCTGGTCGTCCACAACGTAGTTTAAAAGATCGGCAAACTTTTGTGAGTGGCCAATCACGAGTCTGCAATAAATCACTTGTGTAGAGGAGCCATATATGCCTCCATCCCACCCTGCCAATACTCTGAGACCATGCTATTTACAGACAGCAGAGGGTGCTGCTTATGCATCAGAGAGCCACATTACCCAATGACTGAACTATCAGCCATAAAAATGAACAGTGTTCCCTGCGCCAACATATTTGGAATCCTGGCTACCACCAAAACTGGAAAAATACAGACAAGAGCAATGGAAACGATGGTACTTCCATAGCACTTTTCATAAAGGATCAAGGAACTAACAAATGCATTATCTCACTGAAAGTCACAACTTCCTTATAAAGCAGGTCAGTATTAGACTATTTCATAAAGGATCAAGGAACTAACAAATGCATTATCCCACTGAAAGTCACAACTTCCTTATAAAGTAGGTCAGTATTAGACTATCTCCATATAACCAGCTGGGAGCAGAAGCTGCAAACTAGTGGTTTGTCTAAGTGGTTTGACTATAATACCCCAGTTACATGTCGCGGCCAACAAGGATCCATTTTCTCGACCCTTTTCTTAAACAGCATGATGCAGTCTCTTTTCAAAGAACAGCAGCCAAGGCTGAGAAAATCAGAACAAAGAGCCTGTGCTGGGCAGGTGAAGTATCTTGTTGCACCATGATACTGGAGATCATCCTCTCGGGTGTAATGCTATGGGAACAGTAACTGCAGTCGGATCATCACCTCAGCGAAAACTGTGCTACATCCAGGTGCTCAGTGAGTTGTGATAATTACCTTGTTTTATCGAGTTGGCTCAAAAATAATTTCTTGGGCACTTTGCAGGAGCATGGGGCTAGCTGCAAAACTGGGGTGGTTAGAATAGATTAAGATTTCCTTGAATGGGTCTTCCATTGTAACCATTTCCAAAGGGTAGCTGTGTGAGTCCATTGCAGCAAAAACAACAAAGAGCCTTGTTTTGTCTAGGTCTATTGCTTTGGTGGAAAGCAAAGACTAAAGGGATCAAAGGGTAGTCTTAGCGGGTGTCTTGATGGCTCATTCCCTCAAAACCTTGTGGCATAGTAGCTGTGGGGTGGGAACAGCAAATCTCCATGGCTGGAGGGAACGCAGGCTTTCCAGCCGAAAAAGCCACATTCAGCTTGGTGAGCACACCCCCCAGAACACCCCCAGCCTCAAGCGAGGCCACCACCAACAGACGGAGCAAAGAAGGTGGTGACTGCGGAGCAAAGGAAAAAGTCGTGGTAAGCCAGCGACTTTTAAAAAGTGCAATTTCGGGGGGGGGACCCATGGTGACTGCACATTGGCGGCTGCATCATATAAACAATGCAGCGCCAACTCGCAGCCACCACGGGCTAAATATGACTTATAGAAGGCCCTGAGACAGTGTTTTTGGAATTGGGCTGGCCCAACCATTAGGCAGAGTGAGGAAGCCACCTCGACTGGCAAGTGCTGGAGAACACAGAGCAGTGGCAAGGCACTGAAGGACAGAGCTGTATAAGCCATGCAGCCTGCCGAGGCCTCCTAAGCTACATCAGTGACCTCAAGTGCAGTGGAGGATCCTGTCCTATTGCTAGTGCTGTTAGTCCGGTTGGTTTCTGTCTGTAGACTTAATGCAGGGGTAGCAGGAAATCTCCTGTAAACTGTTTTGGACCTCACTGCTGGTTTCAATTCATTGACGTTGAATGAGGGATGTGTTTAACTAAATGCATATCACTAGTTTTTTTAAAAAAAATGTAACAAACCAGCAATGCCTGCATCAGGTGTTCTCTGGTGTATGTGCTTTGGTGGTTAGGAATGATGACATACATTCTTCTGCAAGTTGATTTGACAAAGGGTAGTATCCAATGTTAGTCCTACGAACAGCAGACTAATCGAAATGAGTAGGACTAACATTGGATGCCAAAGCTGTATAAGGCATGGTCTTACATGGTCTTCTGAGGCATGGTCTTACCATCTGTTAGGCATGGTGCATCCATGCTGAAGTTAAGCAGCCCTAGGTCTGGTCAATGCTTGAACTATGTGGACATTTTATGCATGCTTCACTGGGTTTTATGGAAAATTAGGATATCAATTAAAATAAAAGCAAAGAAAACCATGTTAAGAGACAAACAATTCCTAAACTATGTAAAAGTGCCTAAATGGTATTATATACTTTCTTATGAATATTGATTCTGATCAAATACCCAATGCTTGACTCTCCTGCAGTTTATTATTATTATTATTATTATTATTATTATTAATTACACTTATATACCGCCCCATAGCCGAAGCTCTCTGCAGATGCTGTCTGCAATTCAAGATGACTATTACAGAAATACCCTCTATACCAGCCTTCCCCAACATGAGACCCTCCGGATGTGTTGAACTACAATTCCCATAATCCCACAGCCAGCTGGCTATTGGATTATGGGTGTTGTAGTCCAACAAATCTGGGGGAGGGGGCAGGTAGAGGAAGGGGCCATATATAATGTAAGATTCTATACCTGTATGAAAAGGTTTGTTGAAAAAAACCTATTTATTTAGTTATTACATTTCTGTACCGCCCAATAGCCAAAGCTCTGTTACACAGCATATTTCAGTACTGGAGAGACAAAGAATTAAGATCGAAGTAGCAAGATTGTCTCCTGGCTGAAAAGTCCTACTGCTCAACTCACCAAAAACGAATTGATGTCCGCTAATAGAAAGACAAATGTATTTAAAAAACAAACAAACAAACAGGGGGGGGAACCTCTTTTGCATTTTTTACTTCAACTATACAGTGTTTTGTGTTGTTGTTTTCGTTTCAAAGATGTGCATACGCTTCATTGTTTTTCAGACCATTGCATTTGTCTCTCTTTTACGATAATATGATCTTTTGTTATGACTGATGGATGAAACCAGTCAGCTAAACTGAGCTGTTGACATGAGTGATCTTGAACCATTCCCCTACATCACTTTTGGAGACCAAAACCAGCGATTCACATACTCAAAACATAAACTTTTTTCAGCCTGCATTTTCCAAACTAAGTTGGTCCTTGCAAAGGGTTGCATGAATGGAATGGGCCAGTTCAATTGTATGAGCAACCTGATAGCGCACATGATGCTAAAAAAAGAAGAAGTAACAATGGTTTACTGGGCAGTCAGAAGTATCTTTCTTTGGCCTTTGGGTTAAGTGCTCTGCTTCTTATGGCCATTTAGAACAATGTAATTGGGAACTGCCTTCACATGACATAGATGAATGCCCTCTTCACATGAGTCTTTTATCATGCACTCATGGTCAATCATTCACAGACATTTGTGGATTCTTTTCACAACATCGTCAAAATCTGGTGCCGCTCCCGTCATTTTTAAGCTTTATTTCGCCATTTTTAACTTGCTGAAAATGCAGTGGTATTTCTGGAATCACACAATATCGCAGTGCCATCTACTGGCTGTATATATGGAACATATGGAAATTGCCCAACAGGCAAATGACCCTCAAAAAGTGGGTAAGCATTTTGCCATCCTATTCCCTGGGCTTCTCTACATTGAAGCAAAAAACAAAACAAAACCCATATTGTGCTAATTGTAATCCAGCAAAGACTTCAGAAGATAAAGCCCCACTAAGGATGCGGGATTTTTGCTTCAGTGTAGAGAAGCCAGTAGAATGGGATGGCAAAATGCACTGAACTGCTAGAGGGGCTATGAGTATGTTCTGAGGCAATCTCTCACCCTTACTTCACTTCGGTAAAATATCAGGCAGCCTTCCCCTACCTTGGTCTCTTCAGATGTTTTAGACTGAACTCCCATAATCTCTGACCATTGGCTATGATGGCTGGGGCTAATGGGAGTGGTAGTCCAGACTGGGGAATGCCTTGAGACCCTAAAGGCCCAGTGACATAGGGCAGTTGAAAAGTTAGATCACAAATCTTTTTATTACGTTTTATGGAATTTTACTATGGTTTTAATGTGGGATGCAAATAAATAAATAAATTTGTCAAGCTAAATCCCAGTCCTAGCTAAACATCCCATTGACTATAATAGAATCTTAGTTTGGTCTGCTGTATATATCCATTATTATTATTATTATTATTATTATTATTATTATTAATCTTGTATAGTCTTGAAATTAAAATGCTTTCTTCCCCATTCCTTCCCTCACCATTTTATATTCTAGGGAGGAAAACTAGTGCTTGTTCAATGAGGAAGGAGCAATGTTACATTCTTATTTTTTGAAGGCGCTAGATGACGAACAGGTACAAGTGTCATGTGCCTTATTTGGTTCCTGGTCCTGTCACTTCATCTCCACCATTTTGTAGCCCTGATGTAACAATGGGGTTTGAGGGAGAGGGCAAGGGTGAGATACAGAGGGAGGGCAGCAGGAGGTGATGGAGAGTTCACAAGAGACAGGTGAAGGGGGATTTTGGTGAACCAGGATTCCTAGGGCGGCTCTGTCGTTCTGCACCCACCATGTTCAAAGAGGTAACTTTACTCTAAGGCTGTGTCATTGAACAGGCTTCTCTCCAGCAGCAGCACCCAGCTCTCAGGCAGTGTAACGTGGTCCTGAGTAATATTCCACAGAAGAGGGAAGGAAGTGAGGGGAAGCAAAGATTGCCATATTGGTCAAATCCAAACTCCACAGTCGGGCAATCCCTTGATTAAGACTAACCCAAACGTTACAAAATTGTGCAAGAACCCTTGATCAGGCTAGGTGGTACAAAAGCAGGGGATGTGGAGGGGGGGGGGAGAAACAAAACAAACACAAGTTCCAAAATGAAGCCAGATGTTGTAGCATTTTAGATAGGTTGGGGAAGGATGATTGGTTCACTGCTAAATGCTGCAGATAGCAGGTTATACCTAGGATCTCAGGGGCTTCTTTAGATTAAGGGGAAATTGTGTTTCTTTACCGGGGCTTTGCTTCCAACTTCTCTTGCACAATTTTTGCATTACACGATCGGAGAGGGGCGACCACGTGGTCTATAATGGAAAACTTCCCCTCCGCTTGCTGCTCATAGACCTGAATGGGACAGCACCCTCTAGTGGGTGATTTGTAGTGCAACTTCTCCTGTACACAGTAGGAAATCCCAAGATATTTCAGCAGAATCAAGATAACACAGGATTTTTTTTAAAAAAAATAGAATTACCAGCAGAAGGTGTGGGAGACGTACAGGAGGTTGCCGATGTCGTCAAAAAGACCAGCAGACTTCTGTGAGTGGCCAGTGACTAGCATGCCTTAATTTGCTCGTGTGAAGAATCCCTAGGAAAACGGGCCAATGGCTGATCCCCTTTTCTGAAAACATATGTGCAAGCTGTAACCCAGATAAAAGAAAATAAAGTTAGGCTGCAATCCTATAACTGCTTTCATAGGAGTAATCCCTGCTGAATTCAGTAGGACTTAGTTCCAAGTAGACACACATATAAGGATTCACTTCAACAGTACAATCCTATCCTTGTCTAGACAGAAAAAAAAGTACTACAACTCCCTACAATTGAGAGTTGTAGGACTTTTTTCTGCCTAAACATGCATAGGATTGCATTCTAAGTTAGTTTGTGACTCTACTGGACTAGATGGACTTAGCGTAAGGCAGCTTCCTATCTTCATGTAGCGTGACCAACAGTGGGCTTCCCAGAGTCTCAGACTACCAGATCCTTTTAAGTGGAGACACCAGGGGTTGAAGCTGGGACTTTCTGCGTCCGAAGTATGTGCACTATCACTGCATTCAAGTTTTCGTTCCTTTTGCCAGGCATACTGTCAAGATCTCATTCCCTGGCATATATCCCAATACTCCATTCAACATCCCCTGCCATTAGTGGCCCGTGGCTGTTGACATTGGTGTTCACACAAGTGGATAAAAGCATAGTGTGATGTCGCTGCAAAAAAAGCAAATGCTATTTGGGGCTGCAAAGGTACTGGTTCCCCTCTATTCGGCATTGGTTAGGCCTCATCTTGAGTATTGTGACCAGTTCTGGGCACCACACTTCAAGAAGTATGCAGAAAAACTGGAGCATGTTCAGAGGAGGACAACGAGGATGATCAGGGGTCTGGAAACAAAGCCTTATGAAGAGAGACTGAAAGAACTGGGCATGTTTAGCCTTGAGAAGATTGAGGGGAGACATGATAGCACTCTTCTTTAAACACTTGAAAGGTTGTCACATGGAGGAGGGCCAGGATCTCTTCTTGATCATCCCAGAGTGCAGGACACGGAATAATGGGCTCAAGTTACAGGAAGCCAGATTCCGGCTGGACATCAGGAAAAACATCCTGACTGTTAGAGCAGTACGACAATGGAACCAATTTCCTAGGGTGGTCGTGGGCTCACCCACATTAGAGGCATTCAAGAGGCAGCTGGACAACCATCTTTCAGGTTTATGTTAAGGTGGATTACTGCATTGAGCAGGGAGTTGGACTGGATGGCCTTATAGGCCTCTTCCAACTCTACTATTCTATGATTCTATGAATTGGACGCTAAAATGATTACCTGGGGAGAAAGGAAAGGAGAAGCATTTTTAGTTTCTGAGGATGTTCTTTTGCAGCTGATCGCAATGTGAACATACTCCTGTGGGGACGTTTGAGGTGGCCAACTGTGAACTTGCAAATGAATGGGTCCCATAGGCTTTTATTGTTTACATCAGAATGTAACACAGTACATTTGTCTGTTGAATTTCTGTAGCCTTTCAGCTCCACTGGGTGGCTCTCCAACCTCACAATGCTTTGCTTTGGTTTGCTTTGGTTAGGAGGCGGGATGCTTGACTGGCTAAACAGAGCTGCGGGCAAACAGAGCTGAGGGCAAACATCTCCTGTCCTGATGCCATTTCTATTTCACTGGGACTAAGCAGAATGGAATGTTTGCTCTGGCTTCAGAAAGGGTTTAAAATAGACAAATTCAAGGAGGAAAAGTCCATCAATGGGCATTTTAGCCAAAATAATAAAAAATGAAACCTCCTTGTGCAGAGACAATTTACCTTATGGGACAAACAACATAGCAGGGCTGGCATCAAGGATAGGCATGGCTGGGCACCACAGCAGCCCATGGACTGAAGTCCCTGGAGTTGCTCCTCCTATTCACCATTGTGCATCTGATGAAGTGGACTCTTTAGCCAATGAAAACATATGCCACACAATACATTTATTAGTCTATAAGGTGCCACAACAAATCTCTTTGTTATTTTTTCTCTTATTTTCCTGTTTCTTAGATTGAACAAACTCTCAGATTTAATAACAAATGGAAACTTTCCGGAATTCAGAAGATCTACTATAATTCTGTAGTAAATATATTAGGAGGGTTTGGTACAATCCCAGGTAAGCTGATCTGGCCAACCAGTCTGACAGCAACTCCAGATGGTGACTTGGCAGTGAAAGAGAGTGGCACCGGACAGATCCAGGTCTACAGCGTTGATGGACACCCTAAGAATAGGTTTTCTTATGGATTTGAACCGATAAAAGGGCTGGGAGACATCACGTGCATGAGAAATGGTGTGCTACTTGTAACCAACGGGACCAGGATCATTCAGCTCTTCACTAAAGATGGTGAATTGATCCATGAGCTAAAGTCTCCGAAAGTCACCTGGCCCTATTCCTATGGGATAACAGTCCTGAAATCCAACAAGATTGCTGTGTCTGACTGGTCCAATGGAGGAAAAATTAACATCATTGGAGTGGACTGGAGAATGAATGCCATCCTGAAGACACACTCAATAGAAGGATTTCAGAGGCCAATGCGTGTGGCAGTCAATAAGGTACAGTAGGCTGCTCAGAAAGGCAAAGTTTTATTAAAACATCTATATATTGGTTGATAGCCCAGAATGAATCATATCCCTTGCTTAAATGTATAAAGCAAAGCAAGCAGTAATGGTAATGTTTGGGGATTCAGAAATGGAGGCATCCTCAGAGCCTGGTATTCCTGTATGTTTTTTTTCCTGATATTCTTGTTTAAGAGCTCTTCTAAGAGCATGCACACACCCAAACATTTTTTGTGGGTCCCACTGTCCCCCACTCCCATTTTTCTGTAGTGTTTGCAATTTGCTCCTGGAAGTGCAAGTTTGCTTGAAAAAAGGTGTGTGCTCCCTGCAGGGCTTGTTTTAAAATCAAATCACTCATTTGCTGACATTGTGCCACCAAATTTCAGCAGCCCATTGGGTGGTGGGCAGAAGTGCAGCCCCTTCTCGGGTCTAGAGTGGCAATGTGGCCCCCACCCTCCGGACATTGCCCACTCCTAGTGTAGCATTTGATTGAGCATTGGGAGTCAAAGTACTAGACGGGTCTTTGATCTGATTCAGCAAGGCCATTGAAACAGATTGTTGTCCACGAAAGGTCTGGGCACAAAACAGCACGTGTTTCAGTGTTTCCAAAAGCTTGTGCCATAATAAATTTGTTCGTCTTTAAGGTGCCACAAGATTCTTTGATACATTTCAATGGGTTACATGATGCCTGTGCTTTGGAGCTGGGTGAAAGTTAGGTGCTTTTTCAGATTGTCCCTGATGACCGCTGAGCCAAGGTGGGAGGGTATCTTTCATCTGGCACATGTGCACAGTGACTTTCTGATCCAAAAATTGGAGATCCACATGGAGAAAGAGGGCTCCTTTCTACAGGCACAGTTGATCTGGATGTATATTCACTATCTATGTGCATGGCACTTTATAATGAACAGGTATGAAAGGTCCCTATCTCAGGGGGTATACAATCTAAGCTAGGCAAAAGGAAGCAAAGCAAAATGGAGAAACCGAGGCCTTAAAGCAGGGCAAGAATATGTGATTAGTCCAATTCCACATACTTTGGTTTAGTTAGGGACTAAGAAAATGATCAAAAGGCTCTTGAAAAAGCTAAATTTTGAGGAAGTGTTAAAGGACGTAAGTAGCCACAAAGGAGGCATGGTCGTGCAGATCTGGTAATATGCCCAGGCCAGATGAGAAGTGTGTGCCCCCTCATTCCAAAAAAGGAGGAAAACATGGCCGCCCCAAGGGGGCGTGCCCACCAACATGGCCATTCTACATAACACCTTCACATTAAACCTGTTCTACAACACCTCAAGGCACATATATCCCCGCCCCGCATGCGGCATGGCCCTCTGGAGCTTGTAGTCTGACCGTGGTATTCACGACGGACGGCATCTGCGCTGTTTCCGCAAGCCAGGCTTCTCGATGGGCTGCTTACGCTACAGAAGCAGTAGCGAAAGCTGGGGAGACCTCCTTGTCGGAGTGCCCCCTCAAAATCGTGGGTCCCGGGCCAACTGGCCCCACTGCCCCCCCCCCCTCTGCACAGCCCTGCTGGGAGGTAGTTCCAAGCATAAGAGGCAGCAAAGGAAAGTGGGTGGAGATTTCAGGGAATGAGAGACCTTAGGATTGCTGAGGGTGTTGGAACTGGAGCAGAGGTTACAGGAAGTGTCAGAATATACCTGGCTAACTATACAACCAGGCCTCAGGTGGGACCTGTATCTTCAGGTAGCCTTCATTTCTTTCTGGCTGGGTATATTTCCTTGCATCCTCCATCTTGTCCGTGCTTGGATGAGCCTGAACTGCTGCACACACACACTCTGATTCAGCAAGGCCATTCCTCTGAGGCAATGTTATCATGTAGTGTCTGGAACAGATTGGAGTTGGACCAAGGAGACCTGCATCCAAGGGTAACAGAGAGCTGCTAGCTCTACCAGTTGAAAGCCATTGTGCAGCTATTCTCTTTTCTGCTTCTGGTAAGAAAATAGATGGAACAAGCAGGGGTAAAACACAGGAGGGCTACAAATTGAAGGCTACGACGTCTGGAATACCCCCCACCCCTTCGTAAAATTCCATGCACAAGGCAGTGCAATTGCACAAAAAAAGCCCTCCCTGTTCAGTCGTGAAATCCACTTGGTGTCAGACCTGACTCTAGTACAGCTGAAAATGAGGAAAAATGAGAGATTAAAGATGGACTGTAGTCCACCAGTAAGATGGAGTCTGTCGCTGAGTCCCATGGTTAAGCCTGACCTGGAAGCCTTTATAAAGAGCCATAGAGTATCACATGACCTACTGTATCACATGGTCTACTGTAGGAAATTTCCTTGGCTGGTCTATTGTAATTCCCTCCTTTGGCCAAACCTAGGTGGTAACCTACAGGTGGAACCCTCACCTGACAGCCCTCCTCAGGTCACTAGTTCAAGTTCTGATCCTAGATGATCGTATGCCAAAGAGCAACTCTTACCAGATCGTACTTTGCAAGGTTGTTTTGAGGAGAAAATGGGATAGAAAGATAGTCATCAAAAGTGTATATTGAATGAAGAGGCTTTCCTTAGATTTGTATAAAATGATTTGTATGTGTGTCTGTGTGTGCTCTAATTAATGTTGTTCTCTGCTCCATCCTCCTGCCCATGCAGGATGAAGAGATGTTGGTTACAGAAGGGCAGCTCTTCGGAAGATTCCAGGGCTGCTGCCTCAAAGTGATCGACAAGGAAAGAGGTGTGAAAAAGACCATTGGACCCCGCTATGGGAAAAGATTCACTTTTGAAAACCCTTCTGGTGTCTGTGTAGATCGTTACGGGAACGTCTTTGTTTCTGACGAAGGACAAAACTGCATCGTGATGTTTAATCCTGACACATCCCTCAGTGCTATGGTGGTGAGTGAGGGCTTGCAAGGTCCCTGTGGTCTCTCCATGCTGGAGCATGGGTTGGTTGCAGTAGCTGACTGCTACAACCACTGTGTTAAAATCTGCAGGTACAAATAAATACATTGGCATCTTTGTGCAGTAAAAGAATAAACTTGAATAAACTCAGGTGTAGATACTAGCAAGTTCATATCAATTAGGGATATACATATCACACTGCAGTTGGATAGCAAATGAAGGGGATTGATCTAGCACAGGGATGGGAAACATGTGGCCCCCGCTGCCAATTTTTTTCAAGAAGAAACCTTTTTTAAAAAAAAAAGAAGAAGGGGGGGGGAAGTGGTCAGTAGTTATACAGAGCACCCAAGCAGGCAAACTTAGTATTTTTTAAGCTTGAGGGCAGTAGGGTAGCTTAGAGGGTAGCATAGAGCGGGTTGTAGTATATATCGCTCTGTCTGTCTTGTGCCACTCATCTGCCGCTTCAGGCGTCCATCTCACTCTAACAGTAGGGCCGGCGCTGCTCCAGGGTTGTTCCCACAGGAGGCAGCATCCCTGCAGCTGTACTCCATACAGCAGAGATACAGAACCTCAAGCCCAGGAGTCCCAACTCTGGCCCATCATTTGGTGGTTTCCCGGCTTTTGTTTGGTTCCCTCAGCACTTTAAGCTATGATACTCTGGGATTTTTAATTAAAAAATTGGGCCTTCCCCTTTTTTCCTTCAGCCTCGTCCACTCTTGGAATGCAGCCTCTGAGAGCTTCTCTGAAATGGAATTGGACCCTCAGGCTGAAAGAGGTTCTGCACTACTGCTCTAGAGCAATTGGATTTCAATCTCACTCCCCTTCCCCAAGCTGATCACTTCTCAGCTGAGAGTCAGCAAGGAAGGAGACAAAATGGTCATTTTTTACAACCCAACTCTCTTGATCCCTAAATTCCACTTGAAGTTGGAAGGAGTGGGACATTGGCTGTGTTCTCCTGACCATCAGCTCTCTTCTCTTGCCAAGGACCTCTGGTGTGCTGCCCCGTTATCAGGCAACCAAGCTCCCCTCCCTGGCACATTACAACGGATTCCTGTACCGCTGCAGCATTCTTTTAGGATGAGTTCTTGTTCAACAGAAAAGAGGATATTGGCTGGGAAGCGAGAGATTGGGAGACGGTTCTCCAGACTAATTATAGGAAGGAAGTTGCCTCTTTAATGAAAAATGAGAGTTTGCCTGATGCAAACAAACAAACAAACAAACAAACTGAGAAGCAAGTGACAATCTACTCTGCAATGTTGTTGTGTAGACTAAGAAGAAAAACTCCATGCATGCAATGCTGATCTCCTTGGGAGATGGAAGAGATATAGGGCTTCATTACACCTACTTTTTTTTTACCCAGTTTGCATCCAAGGTTTTCCCCTCTGTTTCCTTAGCGAGTTGAGCACTGGGCACTTTCAGTTCTGTGTGTTGTTGCGCTATTTCAGCTCATGTATCTTTCATCTGTATCGCAACTATGCTGGCGAATCTCCTACCCGGCCACCTATATTCTCATTCCCCCAGCAGTTTTTTATATATTATTTCTATTTCTGCGCAAATATGATAGTACGGCAGCCTGAAACTATGCAATTATGGTAAAACAACACACTATGCTTTCCCCTAAGATCATATTAAACAAGGTAAATGAAGATAAAATTTTTGGAGAAGTTTGAGGTCAATGTTGGCATGGCAAGGGGAAGCCAATATTGTTCTGGTCAGGAAACCTAGACATGCCTACTTAGGAGTAAGAACCATAGAGTTGAATGGGACTGAGTCCCAGGCACGGAAGTGGCGGCTTTGCTCGCCTTCTCCACGGGGTCTTCAGGTGCCCTCTCTCCATCCCCCTTTCACAGTTGACCTGTTGAGCAGAGAAACAATGCTCTCCTCTTTTGTCATTGAGACTGCCCTTCGACACACATGCCCCCAACAAAAAACGGGATGGTTTGATATAATACAAGGTCAGCAATACGCAGGAAGGGGTGGCTTTATTGTGCATGGAGGGGGGGGAGTGGACTTTCCCTGCTTCAAAATAAGGCTGCCTCTACAAGAGAGGTTTAAAGCTCTTTCAAGGCGCTTAAGAAAATTTACCTCTACAAGAACGGAGCGCAAATTGGGCGTAGAGGCGCGTTATCTCTCCGATTATGCGCATTATCGAATGCGCGTTAAATAGCGAGTTTTATTTTGCTCCGGCCATTAAAGCGCATTTTACCTATGTGAACAAGCGCTTATGCGCATTAACTACTTGTAAAGCGCATTTTGGTCTTCTGTTAATGCGCTTCGCTGCCTCTCGTGCAGAGGGATTAGGTGTAAATGCGCTTCTGCGATTATGCGCATAATCGCCTAACCGGGCGCAAAAGCGAATCCTTGTAGAGGGGACCTAAGATGGAAAACGGAGGGGAAGAGGCATGATGAGTGCAGGGCAGGGACAACCTCATGTGAATACCGTGCTGCAAAAACACATACCAGGCATGGTGTGATAGAGCTCATAAATGTGATAGACCACAATGTGAGATGTAGACTTTAGCAATTTTTTTCACTGAAAAGAAACAGCAGGAGAAGTTATTGCAGTTTGCATATCATTTTATGGTCTATCTATTGTATTTATATTCCTCCCTTCTTCCAAGGAGATCAGTGTGGCACACATGGCGTTATTTATTCTTCTTCGTCAATGCAACAACTCTGCAGGGTAGATCATCACTAACGTCCCTGTTTGCTGCTAGAAATGAACTGGTCCATATCGGGGTCACACCATGTATTTCATCACTTGCATATGCCTTTACTTGCACTGAAAAGAGAAAAATAAAGCCTACTCCCATTGGAGCAAATGGGAGCTTCCCCCCACCCTGGCAAACACACAAATATAGCTGCTTTTGACAAAAATGTAACAAGTTAGTATTATTATTATTATTATTATTATTATTATTATTATTATTTATATCCCGCCTTTTTCCCAATAATGGGACTCAAGGCGACTTACAAATTAAAACATGTACAGTTAAAACAAATAGTGATATACAAAAATTAAAAATGTAATTAAACATAGTACAATTGTAAAATATTTAAAACATTTTAAAACATTTTAAATACACATAATTAAAAATCCAAACTATAAGCAGTACATCCACAAAGGTCTGAATTACTCCCCAAAGGCCTGCTGAAACAGAAAAGTTTTAGCCTGCCTCCGAAAGCACACCAAGGAGGGAGCCAGTCTAGCTTCCCTGGGAAGGGAGTTCCAGAGCCCTGGGGCAGCCACCAAAAAGGACCTCTCCCTCGTTCCCACCAGGCGTGCCTGTGATGGTGGTGGGATGGAGAGGGCCTCCCCCAAGGACCTCAGAGGACGGGCAGGCCCATAAAAGAGAATACGGTCTTTCAGATATCCTGAACCCGAGCCGTATAGAGCTTTGTAGGTCATAACCAGCACTTTGAATTGTGCCCGGAAACAGACTGGAAGCTAGTGAAGCTGTTTTAACAGGGAAGTTGTATGCTCCCTGTAACCAGCCCCAGTCAACAATCTGGCTGCAGCTCTTTGAACCAGCTGAAGTTTCAGAACACTCTTCAAAGGCAGCCCCAAGTAGAGCGCATTACAGTAATCCAAACGGGATGTAACTAAGGTGTGTGTCACCATGAACAGGTCTGACATCTCAAGGAATGAACACAGCTGGCGTACAAGCTTTAACTGTACAAATGCACTCCTGGCCACTGCTGAAACCTGGGCATCCAGGCTCAGGGCTGAATCCAGGAGTACACCCAAGCTGCGAACCTGTGTCTTCAGGGGGAGTGTAACCCCATCCAACACAAGCTGAGTCCCTATTCCCTGATCTGCCTTTCGACTGACCAGGAGCACCTGTCTTGTCTGGATTAAGCTTCAATTTGTTTGCCCTCATCCAGTCCATTGCTGTCGACAGTCACCAGTTTAAGACCAAAACAGCTTCCTTGGAATCGGGTGGAAAGGAGAAGTAGAGTTGAGTGTCATCAGTAGATCCAATCATTAGTTTCCAACACCTTGTTTTACTTTGGTCCTCAAGATGTGGCTGTTGAAACATCATTTTAAACATGATTTTAATGTAGTGTGTGTGTTGCTGTATGTCTTATATAGGTTGTTAGTCACTCAGGTTCTTCGTGAGGAAGGGCGGGATAAAATTCAAATCCAATTTTCAAAACCATTATGTATATGTTAACCATATGTTAACCAACAATAACAAAATAGACTACAGAAGTAGGCAGTACAAGACATTAAGCAAACCGCTTAGAGATTTTAAAATATGTTCAGCGATACATAAATCTATTCAGCGATACATAAATCTATTCAACTGAAAATTAAATTAATCAAATATTTTAATCAATATGCAATGTTAGCAGCCTCTGTGTTCATTACTGTTGGAGACAAACAAAAGTCATCCAGCAATTTGAAATTAAATAACACAAAGCTTTCAATAATCATTTTGATTTTGTAATCTGAGTACAATAAAGTATGTAGCACTAGTGCTATTTTAAATTAATTTTCGGGCTTCATGGAATTGTAATAGGGAAGCAACCTCAAATATTCAACATACTCCAACTTTCATAATTTTGATGTCTTTATGATGTTTCCTGAACAGCAAAAGAAAAAAGGGGGATTAATCTTTAAAAAGGCATGTATTAATGTGTGAATAGGAAGGCTAAGACCTAGTTCTTGCTTAGGTGATAAACCTGTGTTTGGGCAATACCATTTCAGATTGTAAGCAATGCTTAATGGAATGCTCCATCACTAAATATTCCTTCATACCGGAAAATAGGACATTAGGGAGAAAGCTACCCCAACACCTTCTTCTCTACTTTGCTATGTGGCATGATTATTTTTTGTAAGGAGGGACATTCCACAATTTGATCTCTCACCTGCTGCCTGAAATGGTACTGCCCAGAAACAGATTAACCAGATCTGTGAGAACTAGGCCTAAGTGAGATGTGTTTTTGGTTCACTCAAAAGATATAGACTGTAGTCCTGTAAAAATGCTTACTTGGAGTCAATGGGACTTATTTTTTAAAAAGCCAAATTTCGATCCTATAGCTTTGGAAAACTATCATTCAATCTCTAATTTGCCATTTTTAAGCAAGGTTCTGGGCCATGTGGTGTCTTGTCACCTCCAGGTAGACTTGGTGGATACTGACTGTTTAGATCCGCACCAGTCTGACTTCCATCCTGGTATAGGACAGAAACCAACCTGGTCATTTTGGTGGAAAATTTGTGCCAGGGACTGGAGGAGTGCAACTCAGTTGGTTCTCCTGGACCTCTCCGCAGCTTTTGATACCATCTACCATGGTGTCCTTCTGGACCAGCTCTTTGGGTTGGGGCCACTGTGTTGCAGTGCTTCAATCCAACCTGGAGAGTAGACTTCTGGTGCTCTGTTAGAAGTTTTAATTAGACAGATCAAATCACGTGATATTCCTGGATGAATAAAGGTTCCATTTCAAATAATTTTGTGGCAGACAAGAGGAATATCTAGCCCAGCATTCTGTTCCTATATTGGCCAACCAGATGTCTCCAGAAGCTCGCATACAGGACACAAATATAATAGGGATGTGCACTGGATCGGACCCGATCCACGATCCGAGTCCGGTCCAGTGGGAAATCGGATAAATTATCCGATTTCCGATCCCGCAGCTGGATCGGCCGATCCAATCCGAACCGGTCCGAAAAGGCTCCGAACCGGTTCGGCGGATTGCCGGATCGGCGGGCGCCCACCGCCGCTTCCATTGGTGGGTGCCAGCGGGCGCCCGCCGATGAAAGTGGACAGCGGGGGGGGAGGAGGGGGGCGCTTACCTTCTCGGCCCATCCGCTTCCGTCCGGCACTAGCAGCTACTACCAGCGGGCTCCGCGGCCTGCTCTAGGGTGGCGCGCCGGGTGATGTCATCACCCGGCGCGCTACTCTAGAGCAGGCCGCGGAGCCTGCTGGTAGTAGTAGGCGCCGGCGCCGGACGGGAGCCGCCGGGCCGGGAAGGTAAGGAGGGGGTGTGTGGAGGGGAGGAGGGGGCGCGCGGAGGGGGGAGGGGGGCCCTTACCTTCCCAGCCCGGCGGCTCCCGTCCGGCGCCGGCGCCTACTACTCCCAGCAGGCTCCGCGGCCTGCTCTAGGGTGGCGCGCCGGGTGATGTCATCACCCGGCGCGCTACTCTAGAGCAGGCCGCGGAGCCTGCTGGTAGTAGTAGGCACCGGCGTCGGACGGGAGCCGCCGGGCCGGGAAGGTAAGGAGGGGGTGTGTGGAGGGGAGGAGGGGGCGCGCGGAGGGGGGAGGGGGGCCCTTACCTTCCCAGCCCGGCGGCTCCCGTCCGGCGCCGGCGCCTACTACTCCCAGCAGGCTCCGCGGCCTGCTCTAGGGTGGCGCGCCGGGTGATGTCATCACCCGGCGCGCTACTCTAGAGCAGGCCGCGGAGCCTGCTGGTAGTAGTAGGCGCCGGCGCCGGACGGGAGCCGCCGGGCCGGGAAGGTAAGGAGGGGGTGCGTGGAGGGGAGGAGGGGGCGCGCGGAGGGGGGAGGGGGGCCCTTACCTTCCCGGCCCGGCAGCTCCCGGCCGGCGCCGGCGCCTACTACTCCCAGCAGGCTCCGCGGCCTGCTCTAGGGTGGCGCGCCGGGTGATGTCATCACCCGGCGCGCTACTCTAGAGCAGGCCTCGGAGCCTGCTGGTAGTAGTAGGCGCCGGCGCCGGACGGGAGCCGCCGGGCCGGGAAGGTAAGGAGGGGGTGCGTGGAGGGGAGGAGGGGGCGCGCGGAGGGGGGAGGGGGGCCCTTACCTTCCCGGCCCAGCGGCTCCCGTCCGGCGCCGGCGCCTACTACTACCAGCAGGCTCCGCGGCCTGCTCCAGGGTGGCACGCCGGGTGATGTCATCACCTGGCGCGCTACTCGAGAGTAGGCTGCGGAGCCCGCTGGTAGTAGCTGCCGGCGCCGGACGGGAGCGGATGGGCCGAGAAGGTAAGCAGTGGCGGGGAAGGGGGCTTACCCCCCCCCGGAGCCGTCCGCTTCTATCCGCTGGCGCCCGCGGGCGCCAGCGGATGGAAGCGGCCGGCCCCAGGGGGGGTAGGGAGCGCGGGGGAGGGGGCTTACCTGCCGGGGCCGTCCACAGCGGACGGCCCCGGGGGGGGGAGGGAGTTAGGCCCCCCCTCACCCACCCGCCGCCATTTTTTCCTCATAGACTTGCATTGCAATGCAAGTCTATGGGGAAAAAAATGGCGGCCGATCCAAAAATTTACGATTTTTGGGTCGGGATCGGACTCGATCCGGTCCGGGGGGCCTCCGATTTTGTCCGAACCGGTCCGGGACAAAATTGGAGGTCCCGATCCGGGTCCCGATCCGATCCGGGGGGTCCGTGCACACCCCTAAAATATAATAACTGTCTCCTGCTGGTTTTTCTCAGTGACTGGTATTCAAAGGCATGTTACCTCTGATCCTGAAGGTAGCATTTGGTCATCACGACTAAAAGCCAATAATTTTCTGTTACCTGTTCAATCTATCCTCTATATGTGTATGAGAAACCAACAAATGATAAAGTACAGAAATTAAAGTATTAGCCAGCTCTGATACATTAAATATTCAGCTATGTTGTTGGATATAAAAGACGTTGGTTATACCAAAAACAAAAAACTTACACATCTTGGTAGTTTTCTTCCTCCGTATCCTTCTGTACTTTTTCCTGAAATAAAATGTCTGCATATGAAATCAAAATTGAATGCTTTACTTGGTAAAAAAGGCACTGTTGATCAAACACTGCGAATCTTCCAGCACATGATTAAAATAAGTACAGTTGTATTAGATGAAATATGTGACTGCCAAATCGTAATGCAATAGTTGATTGATGTTTTTCTCCTCCCATTAAAATATTGAGGACTACTTAAAAACAAACAAACATTCATCCATCCAGGAGTATAGAAGCAGAGGCCGGTCAGGTCCTATGAATAGGCAGGCTGAAGCAACCCAACTTAGACAGCAGAATTTGTGGTACCGTTAAACGAGAGCAAACGGTTGATGATTTCATTATGTTTTGCAACTACATACAATTTAGACCAGGGGTGATGAATCCCCTTTCCCTGAATCACTGATCATTTGATGCTTTTCAGCTTTTGTGTTGTTTTTCCCATTCTAAAAGTTTAAATTGCCTTTCCTAAGGCCTACTTACTGGCAGTAAGAGCTTTAGGCTACAATAGGCTGGTACTTTTGGCCACACACCTCTTGCCCCACCCCCTTTGCCTTCACAATCAGCTCCGCCCACCACTGCAATGTGGCCCCCGAAATTGAAATTGAACTCTGCCCTCCGGCTGAAAGAGGTTCAACACCCGATTTAGACTTTCTATCTGAGGCACCAAAATGTTTTGAGTAGAGGACTGCATGGATACTACTGCAAACAGGGATCTGTGCGTGTGTATCCACCAAACAGTTCACGTAGTCAGTCTCTTGTTCAGGAACAAGGGGAGCCAAGGTCAATGCCCCCAAGCTCCTTCAAGCAGGTTATCATCACACTATTGACCATCTGCGATGAGTTGTATTCACAGAACTGAACTAACATGGACTCCTGCTGCACACACAAACCCAAGTATATATTCCAGGGGATCCTTCTGCATGCATGGGATCCAGCCTAGCAAAAGATCCCACATACAGATCATATTTACTGGATCAAGATCACCATGTATTTATTTCATACCCATGAAAGGTGAGACTGTAAATGACTCATTGTCAATTGGAAATATCTCCCCCAATTCACTCCTTTGGAACTAGACACACAGAAAATGAAACAAAAAAATACCACTGTTATCCCTTTACCAGCTCCAATACATATTTGCTGTGCTTGTGAATGGACTAACTGTTTGCTTTGTGTTTTTTGGAGCAGGCACAAAGGAGCCTGTCTAACATTTTAATCAAGGCATGCACAATATACCTTTTCCAGAATTTAATTATATTTGTAGAAGCCAGTCCATGTAAAACTCAATGGCAGATTTAATTACAGTTGAAAGAAAAAAGTTTAACGCTCCTTTTAGTCATTTAAAATCAACAGCCGCATAACAGAAAATAGGAGTGCTTTTGTTTTGTTTATCATCCAGATTGGTGTGTACCATCAGCAGCAATGCTGGAGGAGAAAATGTACTCACAAAGAGCTTGTTCAGATGTGCATGGAGGTTGGGTGGATAGGAGACCCATGGAGAGGGGAGGGGTAAAAGAACCACCACAAACGGACCCACCATATGGACGGGAACCATGCCGCACCCGTGGTTTTGCTATCCACCCCCCTCCTGGTTAGAGCACTTACCTTAATAATAATAATAATAATAATAATAATAATTCTTACCCGCCTCTTCCTCTGGATCGAGGCAGGGTACAATAACAAATACAAAACACCATAAAATGCATATATAACTAATTAAAAGTATATAAAATGAATACATTATTAAAAGACATCTTAAAATTCAACTGGGTAGGCCTGCCAGAAGAGATCAGTCTCTACACACCATCCTCTACACACCGAATGGGTGCCCAGCAGCTGCTCCATTTGAAAAATGGGGTGGGGGGGTGGGTGGGGAATGTTCGTGGACCATAGAAAATAGGAGTGTCACCAGAAGTGGGAGTTGCTCTTGCTGGCAAATTCTATGGTCTCAAACATGTTTGTTTGTTTGTTTTTCGCTGAAACGGGCTGAAAAATCTATGATGTTCCTGTCATACAAGATGGGAACCACCGTGGACACTTGCTAACCACCTTGCAGAAGATGTTTAGTGGCTGTGGGTAGTCTGCCCATTGTAGGGAAGGGTTTCTCCCATTACACGACATGCTAACCCCACAGTGGATTGCGGTTTTGAGTGACCCACACACAGTGGGTTAGTGTGTTGTCTGATCAGGCCCAAAGAGTTCAAAATGAGGAACAATTTAGTTGCATTCCCCACTCCCTTCTGTACTGGCTTTTACAGCTCACTGACCATGTGCAATTGCCCAGAGGGGAGAGAGGTGTGGCACAGTGATCTTCACAACCATCTCAATGAGGAAGGATTATAGCCCTTTCTTGGGCTATTGTCATGTGTCTAATCGTATTGTGAGTCAAACTGACCCGTGATGAAGTTGGCCATTCAAACGTGTAGGGGGAAGAGATGGAGGGAAAGCAGACTGCCTAGACACATTACAGACTCTTAATTCCACTAACTTCTATAAGTGCTCTTAAACTTTTCACTGAGGGTCGGAGGGTAGTTTCAGTTCTCCTACTTCAAGTGCTTCCTCAAAAAGATACTCTTCCTTAACAAAATTCCCTTGATCCATAGTACCCTTACTTTATCTGTTCCCTCCATAGAACCCAATTCTGTCTTATTTCAACTTCATCCTTGATCTCACCCGCCAGCCATCCTTGTCTTGTCCATTGGACATAAGCTCTGGAATCATATAGCTTCTAGTTTCTATACATAGACTATATTTAGTTAGGGCTAATTAAAAGCTAAATAGACTTACTTTTCAGTGCCATCTCTTTGAGCAATGAACAGACATAAAAATCCCTTCCAACGGCTTAAATCCAATGTTACTTAGCGTATGCCCATTAAAATAAATGGGGTTATGTAAGCCCCATTCATTTCAATGGGCATACTCTAAGTAGTCTCATTCATCCCAATGGGTCTACCCTAAGTAGAGCTAGCATTTGATTTAGCTCTATGTGTTACACACAAGCAGTATATTTCTAAATTTTATGACTCTGTACACTGTTTACCACTGAATCACGAAACACTCTGAGAAATGAAAGGCAGGAGAATAAGCAATTATTCTAAACATTAGCAATCTTTCTCTTGTACGAAGATTGTGATTAAAATAAAACAGCATGTATATAAAAACAGGGTAAAATAATAGTATGAGCAAAGTCATGGTAAAGTTGCAGTAAAATCTGAAGCCCTGTCAATGATTGGTTGTAATTCAAGGAAAATGACTTCAGGGCATAAATGCCTATATTTTAGAAAATGCCATAATGTTCGCTGTTACTCAGAGAGTAATCCACAAGCAAAGGCAATGGAACCCATGAGGAAAAAAATCAGTTTATTAAGAAACAGATCACCTCGTATAGGTATTCAGGTTCATGAGTTTCATGAGGCAGGGATGTCCAAACTCCTTCATCCTGAGGGCCAAAACACAAACAAACAAACAAACAAACCACAGCATATTTTAGTTTAAAGCTCTTCCTGCCAGGAGGAGAGGCATTTCAACCTTTTAGAATGAAGAAAAAAACCCACAAAAGACATGAAACACCGAACAATTGGCAATGGGAAGGAAGCAGGTGGGGCAGGGAACCTCAGAGGGCCAGATTAGGACCCCAGAAAAGCCGGGTTTGGACCAGATTAGGACCCCAGAAGAACCGGGCTTGTTCTAAGGCAATCTAAAATATTCCTCACCAGTACAACAGAATGTAAAGTAGCCCAGGACTTACCATTCAAAACAATGAGGCAGAGGTACAAGAAGATGACGAAAGTGGTTCAACCTTTAACATTCACCATTGCACGTTTGGAGGAGTTTGTTGAGTGTGAGCAGCAGATCAAAAGTTCCTCTTTACTAATGTTACAGCGCAAGAATTAGCTGTGCTTCTTACAAGGGAAGAGTACACACAATGGCTAGAGAATTAGTGATGCTCTCCTATTACGTATTTTGAATTTTTAACTTTCATTTCCTATCAGAATTGCAAAACCAGTATGGCGCTGGGTTTGGGGGAGTGGGACACTTTCTGGTCTTGTCTTACTGGATCTAGCGCATTTGGCACTGAGAGCATCATCACATAGGGGAAATCACATTTACTTACCATCGCTTCTCCGCCCACGCGTTTGTCCATTACTTCCTCTTTTGAAACAACGTGCAGGTGGCCCATTCAGCGGGCCATTTTGATCCTGCTGCTTTTCTAGCATACATTAGGAAATAGCGGCAACTTCCTTCTTTAAAAGGAAGTCAGACTTACCAGGAGTTCCATCAGAGGAGCGTTTTATTGCACGCTCATTACTGGGCACGCACGGATTTTTGTAGGTCCCTCTCACAACCTCGTCTGCCCCTTCTAGCCTTCTTTGCGCCACACACACACAAAAACACCCCAGTAAGTCCAACTTATTGTTTACTTCCTCTTTCAAAAGAGGAAGTAATGAGGGACAAACGCGCGGGCAGGGAAGCGACAGTAAGCAAACACGATTTCCCCTGTGTGATGATGCTCTGAGGAGGGGGGGGGGTTGTCACGCGAAGAAAGCTAGAAGGGGTGGGAAGCGCAAAAATCCATCATATCCAGTAATGCTCTTCTGAAGCAGCACAGTGCAAGCGCTCCATCAGACAGAATGATGGGTCTGAAATCTAAGCCTCCTAGGCCACACTACCAAGAGACTCCCAAAGAACTAGCTCTATAGTACACACACAGCAGAACTCAGATTATATCGGATGGTTTGTGCAGTCTTGGAAACTGGTCGCATAGTCCTTGTGGTACTTGGGAGAGGTTTTGTTTTGTCCTCCACGCTTACCCTAATACCCAAGGGTGCCATTTGGCTATCAGTGGCTACTATTGAGTATTTTAAATTAGGTCTGACTGCATCCACAGTGGATCCAGGGCCTCCTTGTTGTTTGCTGTTGTGGCGCTTTACACCTCTCTCTCTCTAGAAACAAGAGGGAGGGGATTCCGGACGCATAATGTCCCATTGACCTCAACCAGACTTCCAAGCATACAGGCATAAAACTGCGCTGCAAGAAAATTAAAAGTTTTTAGTCGTGGAGAGATCAGTGTCAGGCTACAGTTAAGAAATTACGCACAACGGACTGTGTGATAGCCAGGACGCATCCAAAGACACTGTTGCATAAATTATGCTATTCCCAAGTGTCCAACGTCCAGATATGAAACACTTGACGAAAGACCTCCTGAAGCTTTGGAAACTAATTTATTATTCTGCGCAGAATAGGTGACCACTGGGCGCTCTTGCTGCCTTCTAGAGTCACACCGCGCCAAGGTTCAAACAAATACTTTTATACCTCAGATGTCACATGACATTAGCCCTCATGCCATTGGTTTACAGCCCCAAAAACATCATTTCCGGCTACAGCTACTCTTGAGTAGACCCAAGTAGTGGCCAGACGTGGCATTGCATTGCCATGTGCTATTTTACTTGTACCCAGAGATGCTTTGCAACGTCCCTCCACTTCTAGCATTCCCTTATATGGTCATTTTGTCTCTCCAGGTGTGCCAAGGTCACATCTGGATGAGTCACTCCTGGTTACAATGGAGTCTGACCTGGAGAAGAAGGAGCATTGGCAATATTGACAAGCTCCTAGTTCTTGTGCCACCAAATCACTTGCAAGCAGCTTGACTTTTGCAGAACTGGATACAATGGACAGGCAGTGGGGAATGGGCCTTTGGGGTGCCGTGTGTGGACGGTTTGGGTGTGCATGTCAGCGAACACATGTAGGATGCGTGTAAGATGCGTGTCAGGGGAAATGGATATGTTTTGTGGTGAAAATCATAGATCTGTTCAGATTTTTACAACAACACCCCCACCAAGTTCCTCTCAGCTATTCTGTGCCGGGCCACCCGTCCTCAACCCGGTGTCCTCCAAACGTGTTGGACTACAACTCCCAGCATGCCCATTGGCTGGGGGATGATGGGTGTAGCAGCCCACCCTATCGGAAAGGCACCGCCAGGTTGGGGAAAGCTCTCGCCCATCTCTCGCTCGCTTCCCTCGCCTCCAAAGCGCCAGGGTGCTGCTGCTTTTGTCTCTCCGGGGCTTCCTTAGGGGAGAGGGAGTGGACTGGGGAGGTGGCCTCCGCCCCTGCTGCAAAGCTGCCTGCAGACTCTGCTCCTCTGCTGCAAAGCTGCCACCATGCTGGGCTTCTGCTCGGGCTCCGTCCTTTGCCTCCTTCGGAGGACTGCTGCAGCGTGTAATATCCGCGCCCAGGTAATGCCAGCTGTAGAGACTGACTTCCTTCCTTCCTCCTCTCTCGGTCGAGGCTTTGGAAGCAAGGTTGCCAACTTTTAAAACTGGCTTTCGCGACTGCCTCGAACTGCGCCTTGTTTCGCAGCTGCCAGCAGGGCAGCCCATTTATCTTCGCGTTGCGGGAAAAGTTTTACCTGCTGGTTCCGGCACACCAAGCTGCTGCTCAAGAATAAATGGGCCCAACAGGCCTTGCAGGAAGCCTGCATAAACTGAAAGTGTGTCCCTGAACACATCTCAGAATTCTTTGCAGCATAAAAAGGTGCTGTCACAGATTCACAAGGACTCCTCAGCAGGTAAATTTATGTGGAAGGGCTCCCTGATCATGGGAGGTCTGAAATCCACTGTTCTAAAAATGTATCCCTAATTTTGTTGTTTCAGTTGCTAATGCCATTATCCCTCCGGCACAATTTCATGCAGAATCTGGATTGCTAAAAATATCAGCTTTTTTGATATGATTTAAAAGATGGAGAGCTTCTGCCCCTTATGCTTATGGAACAGACAAAACTGCAACATCCTTATCCTTAGCTAATTTATTTGTAGGCACATCCCATTGATTTCAATACAATTTACCACCAGTTAAATCTGTTCAGGATTGCAGTTTACATCAGGGTCACTTCACACATGATGATTTTTCTGACATGAATGTCACTTCCAAGGAGGGAAAGACATGGGCCAATTTCCATATGCATGCTTTCCTGTATGGATGTGATTCCCATGTAAAATAACGTAATGTGTACACTGTCATCCCCTTCCATGTCTACATTTGCTCCCTCTTCTTTTCTGGGAACACTTCAAGGTACTGATCTTAATTTACAAAGTTCTAAAACCTTAGGCCCAGCTTACCTAAGAGATCACTTCCTGCCTTGTGTCGTATTACAGTTGCTGAGATCCACTGAGGATAATCTCTTCATAGGTGTCATATTCAGAAAACAAGTGCATTATTTAAAGAGAAATGGTTTTAGGACTACCCACCCCCTCCCCATACACATATGCACACAGTAATGGAACTTCAGCTCTGCAGGGTTGCCAGTATTTTTTATTATGTTTTAAGACCTTCCTGTTTGTGCTGGTCTTTGAAATTAAGGGTTAACTTGAGCAAGGGTGGAGTTATTTCTGTCTTTCTTGATTCCCTCCACTTTTGTTAACCCCCCCTCTTTAAGAGGAACTATAAATTTGAATATAAGTAGCCCTCAATAATAGAGAGCTAGTGTGCGAGATCAAACTTTAAAAAAGTATTGACTTTGTACTTGGCTATGATGAATTAGGATTGCGGCATTAGAATTACTTAATTCATTTTAGGTAGCTTAAAAATGAAGCTTTTGCAGTTCTATTTACTAAAACACTGTGTTGTAAATAGAACATTCCACTGATCCAAACAATTAACATCATGACTGCAAACCTAGGAACAGCCTTTACTATATCACTTTCTGTCTAAAATTCTCACTTTTACGTCTCTTTAAAGCCAGGTCTGCATCAGGTTCGTTCACCTTTTGCCACAGGGCCGAGGCAAGATGTTGGCACGTTTTATGAACTTCGTACTTATGATATCAAGCCAGCAAAGACAAAGGAATTCCTTGAGTTGGTCAATAAAAATATTAACATTCGTGTGGCTCACTCAGAGATGACCGGATTCTGGACAGTAGAGTTTGGGTCAATGAATAAGGCTTTTCATATTTGGAAATATGGTATGGACTGCATGGTAGTGCTTTATATATCTAGGACCTTTCTACTAGGCAGATAAAAGTTGGATATTTCTACAAGTGATTGTAGATGTTTCAGGGAGATTTGGATCCATGTTATGTACTACATGGCTTGGCTTGGCTATGGTTGTAGGCAGCTGTATCCAAATCCAGAGCTGGGATTCTGTAGGCTGGAGAGGAGGGATGAATCCAACAATCAGAGGTACTGCTTTGTTGACCAACCAACAGCAAAAAAAAATATCAGTCCTCGCCGATGCAGAGACTTCATAATGCCTACCAATCACAAGGGCCCATGAATCACATCTTTATTCCATGTTTGAAGGGGATACTGGGGCCTGAGTGTACAAAGTGCATGATAGCTCACTCCACCAGATCCAAGCCCCAGAACATGAGGTTTCTGGATCAAGAACTGAGAGTTCTGCCTTTTGCAGAAAGAGTTCTGGGCAAAATCCATAATGCTAAAATGTTGGATACAGTGCTGGCTCATACCATGTTGGCAAACCCAGAAAACTGCAGCATGTGTGGGAGGTGTTTTGGTGGGTTCCAGAGTAGAAAACGGGACAGAAGAGCCTAATAGTACTGCTTTCATTTGCTGAGGGTGCCATTTTTAATCAGGCGTTGGAATGGAAGAGTTCTATTTCACCATGGGGGTATTGTACAAAGCAGGATGTTGTTCAATCAGAATATTTCTCTTGGCTCCATTTACTGCTGCAGTGTGTTCTCACGGAAGCAGGTACGTCCATCTGACTTGGCTTAATATTTCTTTGCCTTTCTCATAGATAACTTTGCTCACAGAGCAGCAGTAAGGAAAGTCGTGCTCAACGATAAGGAATGGCAGGAAAAATTGTCGGCAATTCTCCCACTTCTTAAGAAACAGCATATGGAAATTGCTTACTTGGTCCCCTGGTGTGAGCTTGGGATTCCACCCAAAGAGGGTGAGTTGTCTTGCTGCTCAAACTTTTTATGTTACTGATGTAGTACTGGACAAGTAGAGCCCTGTAGAAAAATTGCAGATGGTATTTAGAAGAAAGGGCATAAGAGTAGTAGCACTACTGGTCATGGGGGTCACCGCAACTCCGGCTAAAGTCTATGAAGCCTGCTCTGTCCCTTTCTGATAGCTGGCTCATGTGAGAGGGGAGGGCTCCTATGAGAACCCACAAAGCTGTCCTGGAATTATGTAGCTTCACATTTCGCTGAGGAAGCTTCTTCTCCAAAGCTCTTCAAAGGGCCTGTGATTAACTGATGGGCAAGAGTTACCACCTCCTTTTAAAGATCTCACGGTCCAGAGTTTCCTCTTCTTACCAGTGCCCTTTGCTCCTTGTCCTCAACCAGGCATGCAAGGAACCTTGATGAGGTTTTCTTTTTGGCTGGAGTTGCTTTTCCTCCCCTAATGTAAAAGAACCTTAATCCCGTCAAACAGTTCAAGAGCATGCCGAAACTACTTATTTGACACTATGACATATTGCTGTTATTAACAGCTTAATAGAAAAGTTATAGAATCATAGAATAGTAGAGCTGGAAGGGGCCTATAAGGCCATCGAGTCCAACCCCCTGCTCAATGCAGGAATCCACCTTAAAGCAAACCTGAAAGATGGCTGTCCAGCTGCATATTGAAGGCCTCTAGTGTGGGAGAGCCCACAACCTCCCTAGGTCATTGGTTCCATTGTTGTACTGCTCTAACAGTCAGGAAGTTTTTCCTGATGTCCAGCCGGAATCTGGCTTCCTCTAACTTGAGCCCCTTATTCCATGTCCTGCACTCTGGGATGATCGAGAAGAGATCCTGGCCCTCCTCTGTGTGACAACCTTTCAAATATTTGAAGACTGCTGTCATGTCTCCCCTCAGGCTTCTTAAGAGTACGATAATATATCTGTTGTTCCTGTTACATTGTTGAAAAACACTCCTACTCTTTCCCTTAAACTGTCTGCTATTTTTGTTCAGTTTGAAATATTCTTGATAATGAAATAAAAGAATATGTTCAAAAATAAAACAGACCCGCATGCAGAAAGGGGACAGGGGAGAGATCAAAATGGAATTTGCCATTTTCTACAGCGATATTCAAAACAGTTGTCTGTTGTGACAGCTTTTGATTGAGGTACTTCTCCATATATGTTTAAATCCAGAAATCTTTAGCTTTCCCTAGTATAAACTTGTTTTAGCCATTCCAGGTCTTAAGAGAGAGGCTTGAAATGCTCAAAGATGATCTCAGGCCATTCAAGGCCCTAAAAGGTGGCATGAAATGAAATCTGATGAGAGAGGGTGGAGATATAGATATAGGCTGAATTCGGACGACACAATAAACAACTGGTGTGGGGGAAACAATTGTCAGTTGTTTTGACTATTGTGTCATCCGAATGCTGCCATAGTCAACTCAGTGCTGATCCTCATCCACACCACAGTTGATTATTTATTACCATGTTGTGTGGGGAGTGTCCCCTAGGGTTAGGGTTAGTCAACCCACCATTGACTATCGTGTCGTCCGAATTGAGCCTATCATGTCGTCTGAATGCTGCCATAGTCAACTCAGTGCTGATCCTAATCCACACCATAGTTGATTATTTATTACCATGTTGTGTGGGGAGTACCCCCCTAGATGAACAACTGTAAAGTTGATTATTACCTCACCATTGACTATCGTGTTGTCCGAATTCAGCCACAGTGTACTTTGAGCAACTGGCCACTTATTTTGCATTTCACTGTTCGTAGCATGCTGACCATTTTCTCTCCATTCAGGCGTTTATGAGTTGGTGACTTACCAGATGAAACCAGGTGGCCCAGCATTGTGGGGGAGGTCATTCAAAGCAGCAATTGATGCACACATCAGTAAAAGCTATGGCAAACTGATTGGTGTCTTCCACACAGAATACGGATTACTTAATACAGGTACCAGACCAATCATTTCACATTTCAAAGGTGGAATAATTGTACCTTTGTTTTCCCATTGTGGTGATCCATAGTTCCACGTGTGCCCAGGTGACTGAGCTGGCCCCTATTCATTTCAAGAGAGGGACCTGATGTGCTTTCACATTCCTTTGTCCTATGAATCATGTTCAATACAAAACAATACAAGTGGGAAACGATATCTTGAAGGGACTGTGGATCTTGATCCTGTATCCCAGCCTCCCCCGAGCTGGTGCTCTCCAGTTGTGATGGAATACAGCATGCTGGCTGAGGATGATGGGAGTTGTAGTTCATCACATTTGGGGGTGCCAGCTTGAGGAAGGCTGTTGTAGCCTCTCCCCTTCTCCATTAATCACTTTCATTTATGATCATGCTCTCCCATCTTTACTTTGGCTATCCCCTTCTTTACAGAAACAAATAAGAGTAAACAAAGAAAAGTACTTCTGAGTATGTACAGAGTGGTTTTCCTTCACTACTGGGCAATGGCAATCTGTCCCAAGACATTAAGGATGGGATTTGATTTAAAACACAGGGCTGTCAGCAAAAACATCAGCCCTGTGTTGAGTCCTTTCCGCCCTGTTCCCTTCTACCGGGTCTAGTTCAACTTACCCTGTGTCTTATTCTGCGTCTTATCATCATGCATTTCACCAGCCCTCCACTCTATCTCATTTGGTCATGTTAGTGGAAGTGCAAAAATTTACAACATCAGGACCCAGGATAATTTGCATTACACCCAACAGAAGAGGAGAGGGGAACTCAACACACATCAGCCAGTTTTAGCAGCAGTCCCACGTTCCTTGCAATGGCTGGCTTCTTTATTTATTTAAAGCATTTTTACCCTATTCAGCTAAAAGGGTTTCCAGAGTGGCTTACAAAATTCAATAAGTAGACTGTTCCTCCCCACAGCTTTGTAGTTTAAAAGATGGCAGGCTAAAACATGGTGGTTAAGCATTTTGAGCTAAACATTATGGCTTCACATGTCATGTGAACCATTCCTAACCATGGTGACTATATAACCACGCTCACTAACCATTTGCTGCAAAACAGTTAGTGGCCTAACCGTGGCTTAGTGTGTCATCTGAACAGGCCCAAGGAAAGGGATTGAGAGGGAGGAGGAAAAAAGCATCATGGTGGCAGTTGATTCAGTTGCCCAGGTGAATGGTCTGGCCTGTTCCTCTAATCTATCTTCTCTTCTGCTGTTTCTTTTTTTTTTCTTTTTTTAAATAATTTTTATTTTCAACTTAAAATACAACATAAACACAACATAAATACAATACATAACTAACAACCCTTCACTAACCCCCGTGCTCCCCTCCCCCCAGGAGACCTGCATTTATTCAATTATATTATACATCTTTCCAAAATTGTAAAGAATCTTTTAAAGGTGAGTGCCCTTTCCTTTTTCTTAATACAAATTCCAAAAATGGACTCCATATATTTTCAAAATCATTCTTCCTGGATAATCCCCTCTTTACTTTCAAATTACACGTTAGCTTATCATTAAGCGCCATATCCCATATTTCTTTATACCATTCTTCTATTGTATAATTCCCTTGCACTTTCCAATTCTTAGCTATCATTAATCTAACGGGTGCCGGGAGGTTGTTAATCAATTCCTTCATACTTGTATTCCCAATTCCTTTATCCCATATTGATAATAAAGCCAACTTTGGACTTACTTCCACATTAATTCCCGTTATTTCACTTATTTCTTTAAACACCCTTTTCCAAAATTTTTGTACATATTCACAACTCCACCACATATGAAAATATGTTCCAACCTCCTGACAACCCCTCCAACAGTTCTTAGAATTTTTTTTATCTATCTGGTGAAATCTTACTGGCGTTAAATACCATCTCCATGCTACTTTATAATAATTCTCCTTAATCCTAACCGACAATAACTTTAACATTCTTGCATCCCAAATCTTTCCCCAGTGATATTCATTAATTTGTTCCTTTAGATCATCTTCCCAAATCATTTTAAGAGAATCTCGATGGTCACCATCCTCTATCAAAATTTTATATATTTCACTAATCAAACCTCTTTTATTTTTAATTTCCCCTTTCTTTTCTCTTGATTCAATTAATTCTTCAAATCTTGTATTATCTCTACAATCCTTATTCTTCTTTTTCCAATCCTGTGTCCATTGTTCCAATTGTATACATTTGAACCAAGCTAACTTTTGTCCTCTTAATATCTCTCCTATTTGCTCCTTATTACTCATTCTTTTCAACAAATATCTCAGCTAAATAATTTTCTGACCCCTCAATCCCCCTTCCAACTCTGTTTTTAAATTCCTTGGGAAGTTTTCCATTACTACAACTGGAGTAACAGGAGAATTTCCTGGTATTAACTTTCCTTTAACTTTCTCCCAAATCTCTAAAATATTTTTTAAAAATGGGTTATCCAATCCCTTTAAATCTTTCTTTTGTATTTTGGTGGAAAAAATATTTTGCAATTTTAATTCTAGTTCTCCTGTTTGCGTCTCTAACCATTCTAAGTCATCTTCCCCTAATATAGTATTTATAACATGTCTTAATTGATTAGCAATATAATACATCTTAATATTTGGAAGTCCCAACCCTCCTTTCTTTTGTGTCTTATACTATAACCCTTTATTAATCCTTGCTTTTTTATCTCCATTGCAATAAGCATTTATCATATTTTGCCAACTCTTTAACTCTACTTCTGTTATTTTAATTGGTAACATTCTAAACAAAAAATTAATCTTAGGTAATATCTTCATTTTAATAACCGCTATTCTACCAAACCATGAATGCTTTAATTTTCTATAAGCCTCTAATTTTTCCGCTATCTGTTTTTTCAAACTGTTAAAATTAATTTCTTCTACTCTATCTAAATCTTTTGCAATATTAACTCCTAAATAACGCACTATATTTTTAATCTTAAGACCTAATTTTATATTACACTCCTTCATTTCCTTCTTATTATAATTGAATAACATCATTTCAGACTTTCCCCAATTAACTTGTAATCCAGTAATTTCCCCAGATTCTCTCAAATGTCTCTTAATCACCTCCCCACTCTCCAAAGGATCTTCTAAAGTCAATAATGTATCATCTGCAAACATATTAATCTTAACCTTTTCTTTCCCTCCTATCCCCTTTAATCTTACATCTTCCCTTATAACATTCGCCAAAATTTCTATAACTATTGCAAATAAGATCGGGGAAAGTGGGCACCCTTGCCTAGTACCCCGGGCCAAGGTAATCTGTTGCGTTAACCCATCATTAACCATTATTTCTGCTTTATTATTTCAATACAACTGATCAATCACTCCTATAAATTTATCTCCAAACCCAAATATTTTTATAATTGTTTTTAATGCTGGCCGTTCCACACAATCAAAGGCTTTGAAAATATCTAATGCTAACAACCCTGCTTTTATATTCCTTTTTTTAATAACATTAATTATATTCAGCACTCTCCCAATTAAATTAGGCATTTGCCTTTCTGAAATAAATCCACATTGATCTTTTCTAATATATTTATTTATGGAAGTACTCATTCTTTTTGCCATTATTGCTGTAAAAAAATTTGAGTCTTGATTTATTAGAGATATTGGTCTATAAGAAGCTGGGTCCGTCAGATCCTTGTCTGGTTTCGGGATTAATATAATCAAGGAATGATCCCACGATGGTGGGGTCTTCCCTCCCTCTATTATACTATTAAACAATATTTTCAATTTTGGTATCAATATATCTCTAAAAATCTTATAATATTCCGACCCCAACCCATCTAACCCCAGAGATTTCCCTCCTTTTAATTTATCAATAATTCCTTCTATTTCCTTTTCTGTAACCAAACCTTCCATATAATCCCTATCTTCACCCTGTAATCTTATTTTCCAATTTCTCTCTACATACTCCACTACTCTTGCCTGTGGACCCATATCTGATGCATATAATCCCTTATAAAATTCCTGAAAAATATTTAATTTATCCTTCATTAAATTACAGCTTTTCCCTGTTTTATCTTTAATGGTCCCTATCATATTCTTTGCCTTTTTCGACTGAGTGGACCTGGCCAACATCCTAGAATTTTTATTACTATATTCAAAAAAATCCCTTTTCAAATATAACAATTCCTTTTTTACCCGTTCTAAATCCTCTTTCTCTAATTCCTTCTTTTTATCTTGAAGTTGAGCATATAGGCATCTATCCTTTGTTATTCTTAATTGTTCTTCTAAATTCCTTATCTCCTTTTCTATCTTTTTATTTTGTACTTCCTGTTGTCTTCTTAGAGTACACGATTCCCTGATATACAACCCTCTTGCAACTGCCTTCATTGTGTCCCATAGTATCCCATGAGAGTTTTGCTCTATTTCATTAATATCCCATATTGTCTGAATTTCTTTTTTCATTTTTTCAACTATACTTTTATAATTTAAAATCCTTGTATCCATTCTCCATCTCTTTGCTTCTCTATAATCCTTCTTCATTTTAATATCCATAGTCATTAATGCATGGTCCGTGACTTTAATAACTCCTATATCACATTCTGTAATCTTAGATATCAAATTCTTTGACACAAAAATAAAATCTATCCTAGAATAACTCTTATACTTTGGTGAATAAAAAGTATATTTCCTTTCTTCACCTTTTAATACTCTTCAAACATCCAATAATTCTTTTTCAACCATCAATTTACTTAAACCCGTTTTACCACCCCCTTTATAATCTCTCAAGATATTATCTTTGTCCTTTCCTTTATCTATCACCATATTAAAGTCACCTGCCATCACAATATTCATTTTCCCCATATCTCCCACAGCATTAAAGACTTCATCAAAGAATTCCATCTGTTTCCCATTTGGTGCATATAATCAATATATATTCCTCCTCCCCCACTGTACAAAAAAATTATCAAAAATCTTCTAGAATCATCCTTTTTCACTTTTTGTATATTAATACCACATTTTTTTGAAATTATTATTGCTACACCTCTCGCTTTAGAAGTACCAAATGCCTCCTCATAAATGCCCACATCCCTCATCCTAAGCTCATTTACACCTTCCTTCGATTGATGAGTTTCTTGCAAAAATCTGCTTTTCCTTTTTTTAACAAGGCTTCTATCCTCTTCCTTTTTATAACAGTTCCCAGCCCTTTAACATTTAAAGTTGCAACTCTTAATTTATTTTCCATCTTCCCAGACATAATACTCTACATTGGTCTCCCCCTGTGTTACACATACTCCCCCCTCCCTCTCCCTCCCCCCCACACTTACCCCAAACTTCTCCCCCCTCCTCACCAGACCCTCCTGGGCAATGATCCCAAATTATTTTAGAACTCTTCAGGGGGGGGGGAAGCGACCTCATGATTCCGGAGTAACGGTGGACTCTCCCCTCCCTTAAAGTCTCTTCTTTCATCCCTTTTTAAACCAAAATTCATTCATTGACTACTTCCTCCTGCTGCACCTTCCTCCACATCGGTTCTTCCATCTGCAGATTCATCAATCAAACCCAGCTTCTCCAACAATTCCATCCCTTGCTCATATGATGTTATTCTACGTTGTTTCCCCTGCCACACAAATCTCAAAAAAACTGGGTATCCCCAGCTATAAGCAATAGCCTTCTTGCGCAGGGTTACCATACACAGTCTCACACTCTTCCGCCACTGGACGGTTTGAGAACACAAATCATTATAAACCTGAATTGGTGTTGATTGAAGCATCGGTTGGCCAACCTGTCTAATTGCTTGCATTAACTTATTTTTCTTATAATAATTCGCAAATTTAACAATTATATCCCTTGGGAACAATCCTCTTCTTTTATATCCTACCCTATGGATCCTTTCAATGTCCTCCAATTCCCACGTTTCCTGGGGGTCCATTTCCCTAATCCATGCCAGTATCATATCTCTCAAAGTCTTTGGATTTCCCCCCTGTTGCTCCTGAAGCGCTCTAATTCGGATATTTACTCTTCTGTCTCTGTCCTCCAAGGCATTTAGACGCAGATCTATCTCTTGTAATTTGACTCCTTGCTGCCTGCTAACTTCTCTGTTTTCATCCGTCTGCTTCTCCAACGCTGACAGTTTCTCCACTACAGCTTGAAAGCCAGTTAAAATCTCCTTCTGTGATTCTGCAATATTGCTTTTAATTACTTTTTGAAATTTTTCCTCCTGCTTTGCCATAGCTTCATCCAGCATAGATTTAAAATTAGCCAGTAATTCCCCTGATGACATCTGTTGGCTTTCTTTAGCTGCTTTGGGAACAGCTCCTGGCTTAATTCCAGCTTTATGGTTCCCACTTCCGGTTGGAAGCGGAACTGTTCTCTCCTGTGGTCTGTCCTGCAACTTCTCCTGTGATTTATCCGACATTATTCTGGTAAATCGTTCCAGATTCTTATCAGAAGGATGTGTTCTGGGATTCCTCGTCCACTTAGGGCCAGTTGCAATTTTTTCTTGAAGCTTTTTTTTCATCTGGCATTCAGCCAATTGCTCCGTAAATCAGCAACCCACTCCCGTGAACTTTTAACACCCAAACACTCTTAACTCCTTCTTATCTCTTTTAATATGCCTCACTTATGAGGAGAAAATATGTTCTTCACAAAGTAATGTCTCAATCGCCAGACTCTGGCAGCAAGCCCAGATTTCTGGCCGCTATAAGCTTATCTCTCGCTCATCCGATGCAGCATTAATTCCAATTCATAAATCTTGTTTGTAACTTACATTCCATAGTCTCCAAGATAGGGATTTTATTGCTTATTCAATCGCTTCTTCCGGAGAGAGAAAATGTCCAGCCTCACTCCATTCCTCCGAAGCCACGCCCCTCTTCTGCTGTTTCTTTTCTCCTATGGCTTTTCTGTTCTTGAGATCAAGCTTAATCTGCTTCTTCTCCCATCCACTCTGGGTAAGACGGTTCCTCAGAAGTCCTTCTGGGATAGCTATATGGAGCTTTACTTCAGTTCTACTCCACCTCCAAGTCAATCATGTCAGATGATGCATGCCCCTCTCTGTAGCTAGTGCGGTGTTTCTTGTCCTAAATCCGTTTTTCTCCCCAAACTCATTTTGTGATGGAATTTCCCATCACTGCATATTCAAAGCAGTTTGGGAGTCCATGTGACCTCAGCTAGCTTTGGCGTGGGCTGGTGGAAGTGGTGCTGATTGGCCAAAGGGAAAGTTGTGTGGGGCGGGGTGTGGTAAGAGCAGAGGGCGAAACGTGGCTACCCAGAAGTAATTCATTGCCTTCCATTGCACTTTGCTGAGTACAGGCATGGGGAAGGGTGCCAGTCGTGCTGCTTTGAAACTGCGCAGTTGTGAATGTGGGCTCAGTCAGTGAATTTCCACTCTTTACTGCTGCACTATTTTGCAGTTGTGCAAATGTGCAGTGAAAGCCTGTTGATTCAAAGCTTCACAACTACGAAGGAGCACAGCTGAGAGAAGGTGAGTGACTGTTGATTTGAACCTGCATAGGTACATGGAGACATCCTTGCTATAGAGTATAGCAGGAGAAAAACAAATACTTTCAGAGCTCCATGCTTAGTTGCTATTTGCTGCGCATTACAGCCATGTAACTGATCCTGCGGAGTTTCGGGGCAGGACAGTCCACATTCAATCCTGCTCATGTATCGCAGTGGTTGCCGCTTTGCAACTGTGATGCTGCGGGTTGTTTGGGGGAGTCAGCTGTGAAAGTGGCGCCATGTCGACTGCCCTCTGGTCTCAGTTGGGAGAAAGAGGGGCGGCCATTGGGAGCTGGTTGGTAGCAGCTCACCAAGTTGGGCAGTAGTTTTTACCCTTTGAACGATTCCCTCCAAAACAGATGGCAGAGATTCTGTGCTGGTCCCAGCATTTATGGAAATGAACCAGCGTCCCCTCTTCTGAGAACATCATCTAAAACGTTGGAGGGAGCCAGACCGTTGGTCCATCTAGCTCGGTGTAATCTACACCAAGGGTGCAGAACTTCAGGCCCAACCACCAATCACTTGGTCGTTTCTTGGCCTTTGTGTAGTATTCCCCCAATTCTAAAAAGTTGAAATGCCTCTCCTAAGGCTTAGTCATTGGCAGCACGAGCGATAAGCTATAAAATATGCTGGCATTTGTGGCCCTGCCCCTTTTGCCCCACCCACCACTGGAATGCACAGACACAGACAGACACACACCGTGCTTCTCCAAAATTGAATTTAGCCTTCGGGCTGAAAGAGGTTTTAAACCCCTGGTTTACATTATCTGGTAGCAGCTCTCCAAAGAGTTGAGGCAGGAGTCTTTCCTGCTCATACCTAGAAATGCCCAGGATGGAATCTGGGACTTCTGCATGCAAAACATGTGCTCTTTAATGTCTACAATGGCACTGTGTCCTGTCACTAAACCTGATGGCAGAATCCTGTACTTAGTTGTGCCTACTCCCATCCACAATTGACGGAGAAAGGTGTTTAGGCAAAGAGAAGTCCTTGTTCTTCTTGGGGCTTGTGCATCCAGATCCAGAGCTGACCTCCTTTTTTTCCCTTCTACTTTCACAGTTCATGTGCTTTGGTGGTTCGAGAACCCAGACAGCCGTGCATCTGGGAGGCATTTTGCCCATGAAGACGCCAGGATAGTAGCAGCTGGTAAGAGGGTGTCTTGGCATTTCTCCCAACATTGCTTAATGTGGTTCAAAGAGTTTAATTCAGTTATGTCTTATGTCGTATTTATTTTCAGTACGGGAGAATGTTCAGTTCCTGGAATCCCAGCAAAACATGCTCCTGATTCCTGCATCATTTTCACCTTTGAAGTAGTTCTTTTCCAGCTGAAGGGCAACAGATGAAGACATCCTTTCTTTCTGCCCTTTGATCCTCATTTGCAGTGTTTGTCCCTTAATGCAGGTTGTGTGTAGACTTGTATGATATTTCACTGTGAGCAAAACTTGATTATCCAGCTTATAACAAAGAATTGGTTTCCGGCTTGTTTGCATTAAAAATATCTGGATTCAAGCTGTTTGAAGATTTTACATGAAACGTAGCACAAGATTTTTAGAGCTGATAGGAAAGCGAAAACACAGAGAAGTTTCAATTTTGTTTTTGAAATCTGGATTTTGTTTTGCACACATACCCTTTTATATTTTTTATGCAACCAAAACAACAACATTGAAATACCATATCCCAAAACTCTCCAAAGTTGGAAGATGAATACCAAAAAGGAGATATCCCAATGGGTTCCTTGGTGTAGTTGATAATCTTCCATACTGTAACCTGCATCTACACTTGCTATTACAATTAGCCTTCAGCTGTCCAGATTACAATGTGACATAAACAGGAGTGAAGTTTTTTTCTGCTAGAACTGCATTAAAAATATTTATTTTACGATAATATATTGCTCAGGGTAGATTTTATCACTTTATGTCAGTGTTTCAAGACTTGATGATCAAGGTTGTTAATGTGAAATTAAACATGGATGAATTATTTCTGAATTGTTTGTATAAAATTCTGTTATCTCTCTCTGTCTGTCTGTCTTCGGCTGCCTCTACAAGAGAGGTTTAAAGCTCTTTCAAGGCACTTAAATTTTTTTACCTCTACAAGAACGGAGCGCAAATCGGGCGTAGAGGCGCGTTATCTCTCTGATTATGTGCATTATCGAATGCGTGTTAAACAGCGAGTTTTATTTTGCTCCGGCTGTTAAAGCGCATTTTGACTGTGTGAACAAGCGCTTATGCGCATTAACTACTTGTAAAGCGCATTTTGGTCATCCGTTAATGTGGTTCGCCGCCTCTCGCCGCCTCTCGTGCAGAGGTATTAGGCGTAAATGCGCTTCAGCGATTATGCGCATAATCGCCTAACCGGGCGCAAAAGCGAATCCTTGTAGAGGGGACCTTACTCTCTCTCTCTCTCTCTCTACCACCCCACTGCTGTGTTATGCATGAAATTAAGCCGGGGCTGCAAGTTCCTCACTCCGGCTTTGAGGTCTAGACAGTATAAATATATTATTATGCCAGAAAATGCATCATTGATACCATATGCAGCATTTACTTTGTTTTTGTTTTCAGTTCTATTTTTATCATACATTAAAATATTCTATAAATTTTAACTAGAGCATATATTTTTTTTTCGAAATAATTTTTATTAATTTCAACATAATAATAACATAAAATACATACATAATCCACGACAATCCCCCCCGTGCACCCCCACACCATGAGACCTTCTCTTAATCTTTTATTCTATCCAGAAATTTATCGACTCTTTTGAAGGTGTTTGTCCCTTCCCCAATCTTAATACATATTCCAATAGGGGACTCCATATTTCCCCAAAATCATTTTTACCGGACATTCCCCTCTTTAATTTCATTTTACAAGTCAGCATATCATTCAAAGCCATATCCCATATTTCTTTATACCATTCTTCTATTGTATAGCTTCCTTGTCCTTTCCAGTTTTTTGCAATCATTAGTCTAACAGGTGTCAGGAGGTTGTTTATCAATTCTCTCTTATTTTTGTCCACTTCCCCTCTATCCCATATTGCTAGTAGAGCAAGCTTCGGGTTTAATTCCACTTTACTTCCAATTATTTCACTTATTTCTTCAAATACCCTTTTCCAAAATTTTTGTACATATTCACAGCTCCACCACATATGGTAATAAGTTCCAACCTCCTGGCATCCCCTCCAACAATTTTTAGATATTTTTTTGTCTATCTGGTGAAATCTAACCGGTGTTAGATACCATCTCCACAATACCTTGTAAAAATTCTCCTTAATTCTGATCGATAACAATTTTAACATTCTTGCATTCCACAACCTCTCCCAGTTGTATTCCTTAATTTCTCCATTCACATCCTCTTCCCAAACCTTTTTTATTGCTTTAAGTGAATTTTGAAACTCCTCCTCTATCAATATTTTATATATCTCACTAGTCAACCCTTTCTTAATTTTCTTTTCTTCTTTCCTACCTTTTGACTCTATTAATTCTTCAAATCTTGTATTATTTCTACACTTTTTATTTTTCAGTTTCCATTCCTGAGTCCATTTCCCTAATTGTATACATTTAAACCATGCTAATTTTTGACCTATCAATAGCTCTTTAATTTGCTCATTATCCTTCAAATTTTCCATCCACTTCCTTAACTTAATTATTTCCTTATCTTTCAATCTCGCTTCAATCTCCACTTTTAACACTCTTGGGAAATTCTCCACTACTACAACTGGGGCAAGTGGTGAATCTCCTGGTATCAACTTCCCCCTAAATTTCTCCCAGATCTCCACTATATTTACCAACAAAGGGTTGTCCAGTCCCTTTAATTCTTTCTTTTGAATTTTTTTTAAAAAAATATTTTTCAATTTATAATCTATTTCCCTGGTTTGCGTCTCCAACCACTCCAAATCTTCCTCCCCTAGAATACCACTTATAACATATCTTAACTGATTAGCTATATAATAATACTTAATATTTGGAAGTCCTAAACCTCCCTTCTTTTGAGCCTTATACCATAACCCTTTATTAATCCTAGCTTTCTTATCCCCATTACAATATGCGTTAATTATATTTTGCCAACTTTTCAACTCTACATCTGATATTTTAATTGGTAACATTCTAAACAAAAAATTAATCTTAGGTAAAATCTTCATTTTAATAATTGCTATTCTACCAAACCAAGAATGTTTTAATTTCTTATATACTTCTAATTTCTCCCCTACTTGTTTTTTTAAAGCTACCAAATTAAGTTCCTCTAGCCTTTCTAAATCTCTATCAATATTAATCCCTAAGTAACGTACTATATTTTTAAGTCTAAGACCCAACTTAACCTTACCTTCTTCCAACTCTTCCTTATTATAATTAAATAACATCATTTCTGACTTCCCCCAATTTACTTTTAATCCCGTAATTTCTCCAAATTCTCTTAAATGTTTCTTAATCACCTCTGCACTCCCTAGGGGATCTTCTACGGTCAGTAAAGTATCGTCCGCAAACATATTCATTTTAATCTTCTCTTTTCTCCCTATCCCCTTCACTCTTTCATCTTCCCTTATTACATTTGCCAAAATTTCTATTACTATTGCAAATAAGATCGGTGAAAGAGGACATCCCTGCCTAGTTCCTCGGGCTAGTGTAATCTGTTGCGTTAACCCATCATTAACCATTATTTCCGCTTTATTGTTTTTATACAGCTTATCCATCACTCCCATAAATTTGTCTCCAAACCCAAATGTTTTTAATATTGTTTTAAGTGCTGGCCATTCCACACAATCAAAGGCTTTGAATATATCCAATGCTAGCAAGCCTGCTTTTAAATTCCTTTTTTTTATAATACTAATTATATTTAGTACTCTTCCCATTAAATTAGACATTTGCCTACCCGGTATAAATCCACACTGATCTTTTTTAATATATTTACAAATAAATGTGGCCATTCTTTTTGCCAATATTGCTGTAAATATCTTTGAATCTTGATTTATTAAGGAAATTGGTCTGTATGATGCGGGATCCGTTAAGTCCTTACCTGGTTTTGGAATTAATATAATCAGGGAATGATCCCATGATGGCGGAGTCTTCCCCCCCTCTATTATATTATTAAATAGTTTCTTTAATCTTGGTATTAAAATTCCTTTAAAAAGCTTATAATACTCCGACCCCAGACCATCCATCCCTGGTGATTTTCCTCCTTTCAATTTATCAATAACTCCCTCTATCTCTTTTTCAGTAACTAAACCTTCCATATATTCCCTATCCTGCTTCTGCAATTTTATTTTCCAATTCCTCTCTACATATTCCAATACCTTATCTTGCGGTCCCGACCCTGATGTATATAATTCACTATAAAAATCCTTAAATATATTTAATTTATCTTTCATTAAATTACAACTATTCCCTGACTTATCCTTAATTGTCCCTATCATATTCTTAGCCTTTTCTAACTGTGTGGATCTGGCCAGCATCTTTGAATTCCTATTGCTATATTCAAAAAAATCTCTTTTTAAATACAACAAATTTTTTTGTACTTGTTCTAATTCTTCTTTCTCTAATTCCTTTTTCTTAGCTTGAATTTGGGCAATTAGGCGTTTATCTTTTGTCTCCTTTAACTTATCTTCCAAACTCCTTACCTCCTCTTCAATCTTTTTATTTTGGGCTTCCTGTTGTTTTTTTAATGTACAACTTTCCCTAATACAAATCCCTCTTACCACAGCTTTCATTGTATCCCACAATATGCCCTGCCGGTTATTCTCTTTTTCATTAATCTCCCATATTTCCTGCAATTCTTTCTTTATCTTCTCCATTATATCTTTTTTATTCAGCAACCTTACATCCAATCTCCATCTCTTCGCTTGTCTATAATCTTTTTTGGTTTCCATGTCCATCATCATTAACGCGTGGTCAGTAACCTTGATAACTCCAATATCACAATCTATAATTTTGGGTAACATATTTTTTGATACAAAAATATAATCTATCCTTGAATAGCTCTTGAATCTCTGTGAGTAGAAGGTATACTTCCTTTCTTCCCCTCTTAAAACTCTCCACACATCCATTAATTCTTTCCCTTCCATTAATTTGCTTAACTCTGTCTTCCCCACCCTCTTAGTATCTTTTAGTATGCTATCCCTATCTTTCCCTATATCTAGTACCATATTAAAGTCACCTGCCATCACAATATGCTTTTTACCCACTTCTCCCAACACGTTAAATACTTCATCAATAAAATAACTAGAGCATATTTTCACAAATTACATCAGACAACTTTTTTCATCACTGTATTTTTAAGAAAAAAAGCTTAATAAATTCCCAAAATAATTCTGATTTTTATATATGGCATAATAAATAGACTATTTCTTTAATTTGCCTGAGAATTTTTTACTTGTAATTATTTTTATAGCATTATTCAAAGTTTTTCGAATCCTTTGCACAGTAACTTGGAAGTAAATCCTACTGTAGTGCATGGGATTTTATTCTGAGTCAACATGTGTAGAATTGGGCTATCACACTGCTTTGGTACACTGAGAAGGAAATCCCATGTGCTTCAGGGAGTGAGTCTATGACTGTAGCCAATTTATTCTCTTCAGATGTATTTCTGTCACCTCCTTGTTGATGTATTCATTCATTCATTCATTCATTCACCCTTCGATTTTGTAGTCCTATAAGCTAAGAGCATTTAAGCTAAAGCCTATGAAAGACATTTCAGTGCCCGAAACGGCAGTAGGAATACTTCAGAAATTTTATTTTTGTTGCGCATGTGTGTCTATTTGCATTTGGCATGCTCCTCGGTACACTACACGTGAACACACACAGCAATGTGCTGTTTGCAAACACATGCAGCAGCATTCCTTGAGATATGTTCAGCAATGATTAAGAATAGTGTCTAAACACGTGTGGATTTCCTTTTCTTCTTCATTAACAGCTATAACTTGTCCTCATACTTTTAGGGTTAAGCAACAAGGATTTCATCTGCTTTGCCACCCAAGGTGGAGGGCTTCCCTCTGCAACAAGGTGGCTATCGAGACCCCCTACGATGCATCTTCATGGCCTCTCTCTAGAAGCTGTTCCCTGGCCTCTGCTTCAGCAGCCACCAGTAGAACTCCCAAAGATAGGTGGGGGTGGGGGTTGTGTATGCCTCAACTGCTACCCAAATAAATTCTGCAAAGCTTCTCACCCTTAAAAGGCCTACTTTGTCAAAGCTGTGGCCTACCAAGCGACAACAGATGGATCAGGAGAGACAGGGTGAGGCCAGTTCTGTAGCAGTAGCTGAAGAAACCGAGCCCCCAACTTACTCCCTTCTAAAAGACTTCAACTTTCTCACCTTAAGGACCAGACAGGATTTTGGAACCTGACTGATGACAGCAGGGCTACAAAAAATGGGTGGGGAGGAAGGACAGTGAAAACCCAGGTAAAACAGCTGATCAGCAGTAGGTGGAGGAACTGAACTTGCTGTCATAGCCCTTTCAGCCACGTGGAAGATGTTTCCAGTCCCCACTGTTTCCAAGCAAACTTTAAATTACATTTTCTTGAAAACTAAGTATAATAGTTATAGCAACCATTCTGGTTTCTCTGCTGTAGCCTTCCAGACACTTTGGATTGCAACTCCCATCAACCCCAGCCAGCATGGTCAATAGCCAGGAATGCTGGGAGTTGGGGTATGGAAGTGGCCCCATAATCTGAGAGAATTTCTCCCTTCCCCTCTTGCCACTTAGGCGCTTAAGCTCAAGGTGTCATACCTGGGAGCTCCATGGATGAAACCAGACGGTGGTGAACCTTAGCATCCCACCTTTACCCCCACGCCCCCATCATCCCCAGCCACCATGGCCAGGGAGCGTGGGAGCTGTAGTCCAGCTACAGCTAGGGACCTAGGGCTAGGAAAGGCTTCAAGACCCAACTGCAGGGTGCCCCCCCCCGTTACATGGGGGAGCCCTTCTGCCCGTCTCGCTCGGACGTGGGTCGGCGGGAGGCGGAGAAGAGCCGCGGCTTCCTCGCGTGTTGTTGTGGAGGCGGCCACGAGGTCCGCCCCGTCCAATGCGTTGCTTGTGTGGATCGGCAGCGGGCGGGTCAGGCGAGAGAAGCGGCCGCAGGAGGAAGTGCCTTTCAGTGGCCTCCAGCACGGCTGTGGCGGTGGTGGTGGTGGTAGTGGTGGTGGTGGTTGCCACCGCCTCTTTCTCCATCCTCTCCCGGGCCGGCCGCGCGGAGGGATCATGTTGGCCTCCAGGTCTCTCTTGAGGGGCGGCGCGGCAGCGGCGCGAGGGGTCACCGCCCAGGTAAAGGAGGAGGCGAGGGCGCCAGGTGGAGGGGGGAAACGAAGAAGAGGACGCATGGGGGGGGGGGATGGATAGGGCTGGGCGGGGGCGGGGAGCGGCCCCTGTTGCATTTCTACCTGCCACGCTAAAAAGCCCAGCAAGGGCGCCTGGAGGAAGGAGGAAGCGAGGGCGTGAAGGGAACTGTGGCCTGGAGGAAAACGGTCCCGAGGGAGGAGGGAGGCGAGCTGGTTGAACTCGGTGGGATTTGCTCCCGGGCCACCCTGGGTTTGGGGTGTGCAGGTGCAGCAGGAGCCCGGTTGTGCATTTCCTCCTCCATGGGGACGCCTGAGAGGTCAGGGTAGCGGTCTGTTCCGCGCCGCCTTATCTGGGGTTTCGAACAAGGTCCCATGCAAGGCGAGCGAGGGGGATTCTTGCCGCTGGGAAAGCGCCCTTTTCCAGAAGTCCCACGCTCTGAGATGAAAACCTGCCACTGTGGGTTGTACCCAGTGTTAGTCTAACTGAAATCCCATTATTTTCAATGGCTCTTCTCTAAGTAGGACTGCCATTAAGTACAACCCGGCCTCCCCGCCCCATCCAGAAACGTGGCCATTCTGCCCGTGTTCTTCCTTTCCCACGTGCTCCAGTGAAGCACAAGAGCACATAATCACGCAGAAATCCAAACTAACCCTATGTGGCTGGTTGTTCGGAAGCCATTGAACTCCCCATTTGGTGGGGTGGGGGAGACGGCTAACAAATTGGTCAAACAGCCACCAAACCTTCTCTGTGATTTCATACACACCTAAGTTTTTCCCATGCTGTCTTGAAAGTGTGTGTGTAGGTCGGGTGGTCAGATAGATGCAGGAGAGGGCAAGGCTCCTACACCTGGTGAATTTCCCTCTGCTACACAACTTAAAGATGTAGGAGCCTTGCCCTCTTTTGCATCTGGCCACCCTAGCATGTAGGGGGTCCCCTTTTTGAAAGTGGCAGTCTGCACACTGTAGGGCAGCCTTCTCCAACCTGGTGCCCTCCAGATGTGTTGAACTACAACTCAGTCAGCAGCTGTAGGAGGTAGCAAATGGAGAACCAACCCAGCAAGGGCTGTCCTAGTTAAAAACTGAATTCTTAGCTTTATTTATGTCTGTGAGCATTAGTGTCATTTGCTCCTCCTCCCCATTCTCATGTGTGCAAGTATTTCCCCCCCCCCACAACCCCTCATACATACATTTTGACCAGATTTGCTTTCTTCAAACAAATTATATTCCCCAAGCTTGCATCTCTCTGGTTTCTGCAGCTGCATGTTGACACTTTCGTTTTTAATGTATTCCAAAAGGACATCAGGAATATGCACTTAATTGCAATGTGAGTGTATTATCTCATCTTTCAAACACCTCAAGTGGCATATTGTATAGAGCTCTCCCCCCCCCCACTCACACACCTGGTTTACCTCCAAATGCAAAAAAAAATGCAATAAATAAATAACTCTTTGAAGTAGATACAGCTGAAAGAGAATGCTGGATTGGGCCAAAGTCCCTCAGTAAACTCTGTGGCTGAGTGGGAATTTGAACCCAGCTTTCCTTGTTTAACCAGTTCAGTACTGTAACCAGTACACCACACTGGCACTCCAGAGCTTGTGTGTAAAACTTTGTGGTTTGTTCTCAAAGTGATGTTTTTTAAGATAGGAAAAATAAAACCTTACTTCAGCCAAGGCAAGAGTATGCAACATTTTGTTTGTATTGCAAAAACTTTGAATGTTGCATTGTAACAGTGATAAAATCGTAGAAAAAGTAATACACAGCAGGTGGAAGATTTTGCTGCTCTATTCCAATGGATTCTCTGTTTTTAAAATACAACTGCTTTCACATGCTGTAAACCAAGGCTTCCAGCTGTTCCCCCTGGGGAAGCAAAGGGTGAAACAATAAATACTGCTCTCTGCTGGAATCTTTGCAAAGTGCTACAATTGAAATGCAACACATTGTTTCTCAGGAAGTATTGTTGGCACTCCTGAGGTCTAAAAACAATGCAGAAGCAGTTATTAATCCCCCTCCCCCTTTGTTTTGTTTATCTTTAATTGAGTTTGTTGGTAGCTGTCAGTGTTTTGCAACAAATGATTGCTATTATGAGGCAGGCAGCTCAAACTGAGAAGGGATGTAGACAAAGAGAATAGTGATGATGTTGTTGTTACCCTATACATTTTATTTAATTGGAAAACAAACCTAGCTTGGTTACCTCTGCATAGCCTACTCTCTGGTGTTTATGCCCCACTGATGTGATGTCTGAGATTAGGAGGGACCGAAGTGCAGTTCTAAAAAATAGCCTGGAACAGCTCTACACTCAAGGCTGCAATCTTATGCATAATTTGGAGGTAAGCCCCATTGAATTCAGGGTGATTTGCTTTGATATATAGAATCAGATTGCATGAGTACAGACTGAAGTAAAAGCCCACATACCAATGTATTTTTCTGCTCTCTTGGTATGCTATTTATACAGGGGTCTACAAATTTAGGCTGGCCTAGGTAGCCAGCCAACCATAATGTTTGCCATGCCCCTTCTCCTCCCCTATATATATATATATATATATATTCCTAAAATATTTTCTTTTTAGGTTTCATCATCTTTTGCCACAGGCCCCAGACAAGATGATGGCACCTTCTACGAGTTTCGTACCTATACTATTAAGCCAGACAAGATGAAAGATTTTCTGGAATTGACCAGTAAAAACATTCACCTTCGCACATCTCATTCCCAGATGGTTGGATACTGGACCTTAGAGGCGGGGGGAATGAATAAAGTTTTCCATATTTGGAAGTATGGTATGAACGCTTCCACTTTACAGTACCTTGTATGTAATTGAGTAGATGATGAGATTGGGAGCCAGTGTGGTGCAGCCGTTAGAGCGTTGGACTGGGATGTAGGAGATCCAGTTTCTAATCCTCACTGAGAGACTAGCCAATCGCTGACTCTTAAGCTAGCCTACCTCATAGGATTGTGAGGATAAAATGGAGAGGAGGGTCATGTAAACCACCTTGGAGGAAAATAGTAATAATAATAATAGCAGCAGCTCTCCTTCTCCCCTGGAGCTTGGGGCTTCTCATATTACTCTAGCAGTGTGAGGAGTTTCACGGCAGCAACTCCCATAACCAGCGTAACTTAACAAAGATGCCTGTTGGCAACTGGTGAGGTCCAAGCAAAATCCCTTAGGAGGCTAGATGTTGACGAAGGACCTCCAGTTGCTGACCCCTTAGTTTAGTTCACTCGACGTCATTTTATTTTGTACCAACTTCCTCAAACAGTACCCTTCCATAGGAGTGTGCATATAAACTGTTTTGGAGTCAGTCTGGCTTCAAAGCCATGGAGAAATCTAGTGGCTCGGGCCCTATATTTTAAAGAGCCTACCAATCTTTCATCTGCCAATCATTGCTTGTATTCATCTGTCCTCTAGTTATCTAGAGTGCTCTCATACAAGTAAAAATAGTACCTAACATTTCTCAAAGAAAAATAATAGTATTCCCCACTCCGTTTTTAGCCAGCGGAATGACACTGATAGCTGTCTAAGAAAATATAAAATGCTGTATGTTCATGAGGGCTTCAACCTTGAGTTAATTAAGTTGGGAGGCAAATTTTAATTAGTCAGGCTGTGGATTAAGGGCTTGCTTGTTATTTGAGGCTGCCTTGATAATGGTGTTTTAATGTAATAGGGAATGGAAAAGTAAATATCAAAGATGCCCTGTCCTTCTATGAGTGGGCTGATGCAGGCATAATTCTGGCTATTATTTAATGGTTAAGTTGACCTCTGAGATCACCGATCCCCCCTCCCTTTTCTTTGCCCATGTCCCAGTGCTTTTAACTGCAGTGAAGGATTACACTGGCACCAATTAACTATAGTTAATGCTTACCAGTTTCCCTCTTCACTGGGACTTGAAGCCAGGGTTTAAGGTGGACAGTAATGTTAAACAGACTTGTAAGGATTCTACTAACTTTCCATTTGTTAGGTTCTGAGTGTGCTGCCAGTTTTGAGGCTAAAGTGTCCCAGGTGTTATTGGTCACAAATCAAACCTGTCAAGCTAATTTAGAATAATTTTACTTACAATTCAAGCATGCCAATAACAAAATGAGAATATTAGGGTTCAAGAAATAATTTAAACATAATATTACATTGACATTTTAAATGAATAAGAATGAGTATGCTGTGCTTTGATAATGAAGGGTGGTATATAAATATTTTAAAATAATATAGTAATAAATTTATGAGAAACATTACTATAACTCACCAGCAATCAGTAAATAGGTATTTAAAGGCAAATAAAGAAGAGGTCCTCTCCAGATATTGTTTGAATCCAGTTCCCATCAGCCCTGGCCAGTATGGCCAATGGTCAGGGATGATGGGAGTTGTAACCCAACAACACCTGAAGGGACACAGGTTCCCCATCCTGAACTAAAAGTTTAAGGACACAATCCTATGCATATTTAGGCAGAAAAAAATCCTACAACTCCCAGCATTCTCCAGCTAGTTGTAGGACTTTTTCTGTCTAAATGTGCAGAAAACTGGGAGTAAGTCTCATTGACCTCAATGGGACCTGCTTTTCAGTAGACTTTCAGAGAGCTTTGGCTGTTGGGCCAGTATAGAAATGTAATAAATAAAGAAAATAGATTGCACTGTTAATAAAAATATTCCCCTTGGACTAGGGTGACCAGATAAAATCCAGGTCAGGGCTCATGTAACTTTAACAGTTGTAGAGAAAAGGGAATTTCAGCCAGTGTCATTTGTATGCAATTAGTTCCTGGTGAAATTCCCTCTTCATCACAACAGTTAAAGTTGCAGGGGCCCTGCCTTCTTTTGTATATGGTCACTCTACTATAGTGCCTGCACCTTTAACTGTTGTGATGAAGGGAGAATTTCACCAGGAACTAATTGCATACAAATGACACTGGCTGAAATTCCCTTTTCTCTACAACTGTTAAAGTTACATGAGCCCTGACCTGGATTTTATCTGGTCACCCTACCTTAGACTGGCCATAAATGGATATAGTTACCACATCTAGGAGTCAGCTGTGGCTTTCGTGATTTTGCTTTATAGTAGTGTGACCATATGGAAAGGAGGACAGGGCTCTTGTATCGTTAACAGTTGTATAGAAAAGGGAATTTCAGCAGGTGTCATCTGTATGCATGCAGCACCTGGTGAAATTCCCTCTTCGCCAGAACAGTTAAAGCTGCAGGAGCCCTTCCCTCTTTTGTATCTGGTCACTCTAGCTATACTCCTCAACTAGCTTTCATCTGGAAAGTGAAGAGAGTTGGGCTCGACCAGTGTGTGCCTGTATACATGGGCCTTCTATGGGTGTACGTCGAATTATTTTCAACCACACCTTGACAAGTGCATTATTGAAAGAATTGTGTGCGCTTAAGTCTGCAGTCCTATAGCAACTTACCTGTGAGTAAGTCCCGTTGAATTTAGTGAGATGTACAGCTGAGTAGACATGTATAGCATTGCACCATAAGTGGTGTCTTACTGAAAACCACATCTTCCAGAAGGGGACAACCCTAACCACTCAGGTGACCTAGGGATCAGTTCAAGACATCACACCAAACCACAATTTCCATCAACCATTGTTTAGCGTCATGGTTTGAGCTTCCAAATGGAAAGCAGGAAAACCATGTTTAAACTTATTTTCATTTTTCATCCTCTCAGAATTTGCCTTCATGAGTTCACTTCCCAGGCAATGTCTGCAACTATATTTTTATCCGTTCATGCTCAAGGTGACTAGTCTGCAAATGCACTTCAAGCCATAGCTTCTGATTCTGGTTTGCTGGCCAATTGCAAACTATGTTTTGTCTGTTCAGACATGATGTTAAGTCCTAGTTGCTTCCTTAACCATGGTATGGCATGGTTGTCTCTTATTGAGACTTATTGCTTATCTCTAAGCAGACAAAGCTGACTATCTGCTAGCCAACCTCCTGTTCTTCCATGTTTGAGCAAAGACAAGCATAAGTATTCTAAAGAGTCCCAGAATGGCTGAAATATCTGCTCCAGGCTAAAGCAAATCTTTGTTAAGAAGACTTGTTAGACAGAGTCACTAAGACAGCAATGATAAGACGGTCAGTTGTGGTTGGCAACAGAGGTTTCCAGGTCACTGTGTTGCAAGTTCATTCACCATGCAGTTGTCATCTTGACTCTATGGAACTATCCCCAAATAACACTCTGAACTGAGCATCTGCACATAGTAATCTTCACCTGCCTTTCCTTTGTTTGTAGCAAGCTTTGCACAAAGAACTGCTGTCCGGACAGCACTAACTAAAGACCAAGAATGGCAGGAAAAATACCTGTCTCGAATGCTGCCCTTGTTAGACAAACAAGAGAATGAAATTGTTTACCTGGTGCCCTGGTGTGAACTTGGCAGCCCTCAAAAAGATGGTATGTTTCTTTTGCAGTGCTTTGCTCCAAGCTGTCGACTCTGTATGCTTAAATGGATGGTGGGTATATTGGCATCTTTAATTGTGCAGACTGCTAGCTTTTCTCCTGAGGTCAAACTTTGTCTTGCTGTGGGTTCTGTATTTACAGCCATAAGGACTAGAAATTCGCTTTTAAAAGGCCAGAGTCCCTTAAAAGCCTAGTAACGGCAAATAAGCAGTTGGTTTTCCCGCTGCTATCACTCTTTTACATTATGTAACTACTACAGGGAGTGTTTGTGTGTTCTAGGGTGCGCTTCCAGTTCATGCAGAGTGACCATGAGACCCAAGAGGGCTGGCCAGAACCATGCATGAACTGAATGTTCACCGTACCACATGCTCCAGAATTCTCTGCGATGTAAGAGGCTCCATGGCAGACATGCCCAAGTTTCTGTGGCTTGTGCAGGTTAAGCAAATTAGCAGGTTTCTTTATTTTGCATAAATCCTACTATGCTACATATGGGGCAAGGCAAGGAGTTAATCCTACTAACACCTTTCGTCTTTGGGGATCTCATCAGAAATTCAGTCCTACCTTTCCAGCCACAAGGATTAGATTTTCCCCCTTTAAGTTGAAGGCTGCGATAGTCTGAGTGCTGAATTCTGTGCGTGTCCCATACTATGTTCATTTATAGAATATACATAGACCTGATTATGCTCTATTGGAGGGCCGTATCTGATTCTGAATTGATTGTTTGTGGTGCTTTTCCTCCCTTCCTATCTAGGAGTCTATGAGTTGGTTACCTTCCAGATGAAACCTGGTGGACCAGCAGTGTGGGGACAATCCTTTAAAGCAGCAATTAGCGCTCATATAAAGACAGGATACACTAAGCTGATTGGCGTTTTCCACACAGAATATGGTCTACTTAACAGAGGTAGATACTTGGGCTGGTGTCTGTTGGTCTTTTGGCAGATGAATAATCGGGCTGTTTGCCTGTGGAGATGGAACTAGGGTTATGTAGTTCTATCCCTACCCTTGAATCTTGCAGTGAGTGGTAATTGTGATAGGAATTAAGATGGGCACTGCAAAATTATCTGTCTGGACAAGGACAGATTCTAATTTATGCTCTTCTGATTCCATGAAAGTTTAACAGCTGAGGCTAAAACACTTAATGACATTTGCAATATTGTACAAGCAAAGCTCTGGTGCCTGATACAGTGGCTGAATTTGGACGACACAATAAGCAGCTGGGGCGGGGAAACAATCGTCAGTTGTATTGACTATCGTGTCATCCGAATGCTGCTATAGTCAGCTCAGTGCTGATCCTAATCCACACCACAGTTGATTATTTATTACCATGTTGTGTGGGGAGTACTGTTGAGGAATTGGAAGCAAAAGGGCCAAACGCAGCTAGCGTTTGTGTTAGAACTTGGTTCAATAAGAGTCTCTCATTCAAGGAATACTCACACGCCAACTTCTTGTGTATAATACAGAGTTGTTTACTAGTGGTCCAATCTATTTACAGCACATCGGTTTTCCAATCATTATTTACACAATTCTCCTCCTGTACAAAATCATCCAGTCCGACCTCCTCACATCAAACGTCTCCCACAAAGTCTTTCTAATTAGACTCACTTTTATACTTTCTACATACCAGCCCCACCCTGCACAATCTGCCTTATCTTATGCTGGTGCTCAAGCAATAATCGGTCTGTCCTCCAGGATACTCCCTCAACATATTGCTTGCAGCTGGCTGTGTCCTTCGGACCTAGATTTAATAACTTTCTTTTAATCCACTTTGTATCTGGAATTTTCTCCTCAACAAGTACCCCCTAGATGAACAACTGTAAAGTTGATTATTACCCCACCATTGACTGTCGTGTTGTCCGAATTCAGCCAGTGAGTGTTTGTGTGTTTTTACTGTGACAGTTACTGACCCTGTTCAGGCAACACGTGAAGTCATGATGGTTAAGCAATTTGTGCTAAACCTTACGGCGTTAGAGTTTCATGTGAACCATTTCTAACCATGGTGGCTACATGACCATGGTTTAAACACGCCCACTAACCATTTGCTGCAAAAAGGTTAGCGGCCTAACAATGGCTTAGCGTGTTGCCTATACAGGCCCACTGGTGTACCGGTGGTGTTATGTGAAGTGCATTTTGGAAAGGATGTATTTATATTTGATCAAAAAGGGTGGTGTACGCAACAGTAGATCACAAACAGTTGCATAAGACTTCATAGCAAAACAGAGAAGAATTGATGGATACTTTAAATTCATAATTGAATAATTCATAACATTATTTAGTTGCACTTTTCTCTCTTCTTAGTTCATGCGCTTTGGTGGAATGAGAACCCTGACAATCGTGCAGCTGGAAGACACTCTGCCCATGAGGATCCCAGGGTGGTAGCAGCTGGTAAGTGAATCTTCCTTTCCTTTCTTTTTTCTTTAAATCAAAATTGCAGCATTGCTTATGTCTCCTCTTATTTTGTAATTATCTATGTAATTTATTTTCAGTTCGGGAAAGTGTTCAGTTCCTGGAATCGCAGCAGAACAGTCTCCTGGTGCCTACATCATTCTCACCGTTGAAATAGTTTTCTATACTTATATGGGGAAAAAGTACTTTTCTATGATACTGTTAAGCACGTTTGTGATAATCTAGCCATATTTCTTCCAGTGTACAAAACTGGATTCAAACCCAATCTACATCCTCTGTTTTTGCTTGTAGCAATATAATCTCCCTTGTTTGGAAGTGGAATGCATGATGACAGAGAGCATGACCCATTCACTAAGTCAGAATCCAAAGGTTACTACAGCTTTGTAAATATAAAAAGGGGTTTCTATAAATTCCTTATCCTAGGCTTCTCCTTGTGTACTTAAAGCATATGGGAACAGGGCAATGGTGTAAAAGGACACTAAGGCTCAGTTCAGACAAGACATTAGTCAATGCAGTGTGAAAACTCCACTCAACGGTTGAGTTTTAGGAGGTACTCCCCACACAACTTGTTCTAACCCCACTGTTGTGTGACTGTGGGCTACTGTGGAGTTGAGTAAAATCCATCGCGATGTTTGATTGACAGTTCCTCCACCCTCGCTCCTCCCCCGGTCCTCCCGATGGTATTCCATCAGCCATTGCTGCAAAAAAACACAATCCCAGCGGCTGTCCTAGAGCAGCACTTGCTCCTTTCGCTGCTCTTGCCAGGGTACTCTGTAACCAGTGGGAAAAGTCAACTCAACGTAATGGAAAACTCCACGGAGCCCGCCACACAACACGCCACACAATGGTTGTGCAGGAACTGTCCTCTGCACAGTGTGGATATCCTGCGTGGAGTGTTTTCCAAAAAGACTCCACCGTTGCGTGGAGTTTTCCACCAGACAACTCATTTTTCAATGGTGGTGTAAAAACTCCACCGTGGAGTTCTTAAAACCACCATTGAGAAATGTGTTGTCTGAACTGAGCCTAAGGCTGGAAATAAAGCTGAAAGTGATTGGAGAGAGGCTGTGTTTCCCAGAGTCTCTACGCATGGTTCTTTTGCGCCATTGCCTTGTCAAACCATTTTTGCTAGGACTTGAAACAATACAGACAGGCAAACAAGGAAGGGTGGTACACACACACCCCCCCCCCCACATGTGGACAGTGATGCATTTTTCACACTGTCTGCAGCACACTGAAACACTACTTGTTAGACTAAGTTGTTCTAAAGCTCAAAAGCTACATCACATGCATTCAATATGGTGAAGATGCACAGTTCCATCACTGGCCTAAGCAATAGAAGTTTTTTTTAAAAAAAAATCATGAACTTTCTGGCTGTGGTTGGACTAAAATTGGGTCAAATAAGCCCTTGCAATACAGTTTAGATAGAGGTGGAGTGAACATTGTTCAAAAAATCACGAAGATGAACTTTTCCTTTCCAAACATTTTTGATGCTATATGAGAATTCACCAGGCCATTTCTGTTTAGGATCCAGAGTGAATTTCAGTGCGAGGGGGATCAGATAAATCATTCCATGTACATAGGGCTAGCACTGGCTTCCTAAAAGGTTGAAACTGTGAATAAACTGATTGTTTTTTAAAGGGTCTGTGGCAAAATGCATGTCTGTTGCATCTTAAGTGGCATGCGCATGCTTGCATATTTGGATCTATTACCCAAACAGCAATTCCTAAAATGTAAATGCTGAAATGTAAACATCAAAAAGGACTTTGTAAAGTTTATGCCTACTATTGTGGTCTTGCTTTTCTGCTTTAATTGCATCTGCCACTTCAGGTTCTAGCCGTCGTTCCCTTATTGAACCAGTTATAATAATTTAGGTCCTTTTTAACCCTGGAGGGTGCGTGTGCATTCAGATGTTTTTGCAGTTGGGGTGGAAGTTCATTCACGCACTCCACAAGGGAGGATGGAGCATCCAGAGTGGCTGAGAACACTTCATCTTTATACAAACTTGGGGTGTGTATGGAACAAAACAGCACACAACTAGCAAAAGATGTATGGCACCCGTTTGCACTACGTCACTTCAAATGGCAGTGGGTGGGCAGAGTCTTGAATGCGCTGCCCCATGGATGGACAACTTGTGGTCCTCCAGATATTGTCAGCCTACAACCCCCATCATGCCTTATAATTGGCTATGCTGGCTAGGGCTGATGAGAATCGTGGCCTTCCAGATGTTTTGGCTTTCAGGTTTTCCTTCCTGATCTATCCACGTAAACACAACTCCTTCACCACAAGAAGCAAGCCTATTGGAGGTGGGTGGTGGATGGGATTTAATGTAGTCTCCTCTCTGGTATCCTAGTGCAGGAATTCCTTTTACATGTTGGAGCACTACGACAAATTACTGCCTCCACTTATCGCAGCTTGCGATGCTACAGCTCAGAACTCTTGCTACCTCATTCTGTGTCATGTGCAGAAGGACTTCCCCTTCTCATGTTTCCTTTGCCGCCTAGGTGCCTCATTGGGCAGCCCCTTCCAGGCTGTGATGCTGAGAAGGGAAGCCGCATGGGCCCTTCTCATGTGACCTAGGACTTCCAAAGGCAATGTAACTGAGTTGCAAAGGTGCCCCAAGAATCTCAGACATAGGGAAAATGTTTTTTGCTATACAAGGACAAAGTAGTGTTGCCATATGGAGTTGGGGAGGCATAAAGGGCATAAGCCGTAAATCAAACAAATGGCTAGGGGAAAATCACAAAGAAGTGAATTTAATGGTTGGCATTGGTGACACCTGGGATTACATATCATCTGCGCAGTCAGCTAAAGTATGTTCACGAACAGATGAAGAGGGGAGCTCACTGTAGAATTTTCTGAAGCAACCCCACCCAATTCACTGGGACTTATTCTCGGGTCAGTGAGTATAAGATTTATTCTCGGGCCAAACAAAATAATTTCAATATGCCATTGGTGATCTAGGATGCTGCTGCTTTAATATTAACATCAACAGATGGAACTACTCCACACAAAAAAACTCGGTCTCAAATTTAGCTTCTATACCAGCTGTCTATACAAGCTATACAAGTTCCCTTTTTAAGGTTTCAATCATATACATATGATTGAATTCAATAGGAATTCAATCATATTCCTAATTCAATAGGAATAAGTCCTATTGAATTACAGTAGTAGATCTTTGGAATAGCCATGTATAAGATTCCACTGTCAGGCCGCAATCCTACTAGGGAGTAAATCCCATTGACTTGAGTAACTTCTGGGTAAAACATGCATATGATTGCCTTGCATATTTGAATCCTGTAATATTCCACTGTGGTGAAGGGCAAAATATAGGGTATGATAGGATTCTAAACTATGTCATTTGGCCAGATGTAGAACACCATGCAGTTTACCAGGAAACATGGAAATCTTTCCTAATATGGTAACAGGAAAAAATGCTGCAGTGTTTTTATAGTAAATGCGTAAACATTTATAGACCAGCAACACTTTTATTGTTGTACTTGATACAAGGCAATTAACAAATGTCTACTAATATTTCACAAATAGTTATTAGCAATACAAATATATTTGTTTTTCATGAAAGTGTCCATTCAAACATTTTAACTTTATTTTTGTGTTCGTGTGTGTGAAACTGCTCTAGTTTTTTCCAAATTTAATGGGTATTCCAGTGCAAAAATAGATCCCATTACAGCTAGCATAAAGTGCTTGGAATGAAGGACCAACCGTTTTAAAAGGAGGCTAGAAGGAAAAGCACGGTAATACAGGCTTGCCGTAAGTATTACTCCTATAAGAAAAGTATTCATAGGAAAGAGCCCCTACAGCAGTACAAATAACTGCAGAGGGATGCAGCGACTTCACCACATACACATTGAGGTGGTAAATGTTCTCAGCACAGTTCCATGATCAGTGGTTTTATATCGTGACACACGTAGCACTGAGGATAAGTTTGACTAACTCACACCCAACACAAAATGGTTTACATAGTTTGAGGCAACTGCTGTACATAGTACTAGTGTTCAATGTGGGATCCTCACTCCTATGGAGAAGCACTTCTCGGAACCATTGTTTTACATGAAGAAGCCTGTGTGTAAATCTTTCCCATTGAAAACAATGGGACTTACAGTGCACTCCTCTACATGTCTTCTCAGAAATAACGCCCAGATAAGTATGCCTAGCAATCCTATGCCTGCTGACGTGGGAGTAGGCCCCCTTGAACTCAAAGAGGTTTATTATTTAGTAGACACGTAGGAGAGTACGCTCTTACATAGTTAACTTTGTATGGATTATCTCTCTCTTGGGCAGAATTCCAAGTTTATCTTAAACGATATACTAAAAGAGCACTCCTGGTTCTGTATGGAAGGATGAATCTCTTGGTTGTTTTTAAACTTATGACATAGCCACTGTGTGCCCTGTGTAACAACATTGCCAAATAAAGCCACTGTGTGCCCTGTGTAACAACATTGCCAAATAATGACTGAATTCTAACTTCAGAATATCTGCTGCAGAGAAGAAAGCAGCCTTTGAGGTGTAAGAGCTACAGGCATTTTATGGCTGGGCTGGGGACAGAAAAGAAAATAAGAGTGTGTAGGATCTAAATGCATGTCCTCTGGCTTTAGAAGGACTTAGTTGCAACTAACCTTTTCAGATTTGGGGCATGAATGTAATCCCTACTGAAGTTGCAGACATGGGGTGGAATCCAATTAACTCATCCCACTGATAGAATGGCTTCCATCAGTGGAACGGGGTGGGGAGAATTTCTATACCCTCCCTGCAGTTCTTTGTACATCTTCAACGTTGGGAAGAGAAAGTCTCACCGCGTGAGCAGAAGTTCACTCAAGCAATGTAGGATTTTGCCCATTAAGATGTTTCATAAACCCAACCTTTTTTTTTTAAGGTACTCCAGTATTTATAAGAGGTACTAGCTTTTGGCATAAAAGTACATGTTTGATTGACTTGTAAAAACCATTGACGTTGCTTCTTAAATGAGCAGTTCTTTTGCAAGTCTTCTTTAAAACTGAGCCTACATCATATTTTTGAATTAATGCAATCGATTAATCTGCTGCCTGGGGATTTCCACTCTTACCCCAAAATCTGAGGCAGTTTACCTTCAATCTCCAGTAGAAGTAGGAGCTCTACAGGAGTCGCCACACAGCAGTTGAAGGGAAGGATAGATGACAAAACTAAAAAGGGTGGGAGGAGCCACCATGGCATTTTCTTTAGAGACTTAAAAGGGCAATGACTTATGTGCAGGGTAAGAGGGGACCATCCAAGAATTTGGCACCTTATGTAGGAAAATCCAACGCTGCGAACCTTATGTTAACTGAAAATGGGGTATCATAGAACCAAAGAGTTCGAAGGGGCCTATAAGGCCATCGAGTCCAACCCCCTGCTCAAGGGTGGTTGCTCTGCTATAAACCTCTTTCAACGTTTGCATCTAGATATTGAATGTAATACAGTGGCAATATAGACATAATATTTTTTAAAAAACTGACAGGGACATGGAGATGGTCCAGGGCTCCACAAACATTGCTGAGTCACTTCTATAAATAATACTGTTGCAAAGAAAATAAACATATCAAACATGAGTCTTAAGTAATAAAAGCTGGCGGGGTGGGGAAAGCAACAGCTCCACAAAAGCACAGTGGATAAGTGATTGGTCACCATACCAGTGGGATAGAAATCCTCTCAAATATTTGCATGGTTGATGGTTAGTTTTGCTACACCCTAACAAGGGACACTGAATTAAGTGTATGCATATTTTGAGGTGGTGTGCTTCATGGCCCACTGTTAAGACCACTGATGGTCTTTCTACAAGTCCCCTTGAACTTGTGTAGATGAACCAGGCCAACAGCTAATACTAAAATAAGGCCACAACGATGCCTTCAGTTTGGGTACTGCTTGGCACTGGTCACGTTGATGCATTCATTGCCAGCAATGGATGTAGCACCCAAGCAGTTCCACTTACCCTGCGGGAGGGCTAGGCATGCCTTAACACGGCAAATAAATAATCACTGGCCAAGAATCCTCTGAATTGCTCTTGCGCAGCCCTGAACCAAAAACATACTACGTAGAAACAAGTTGGGAGTATGGCAGAAGGCCATAGTAGCAAGTGGCACCATACTAGAATTTCACAGAGTTATATAAAGTAAGAACAACTAGATTCAAGTCTTTCACTAGAGAACAGTACAAGGCAACATCTCCAAGAGGCACCGCCTCTCTAATGGAATATTGTTTTCTTTGCATTGAGTTGCATTGCATTGAATGGTTACCAGTAGAACGCCCAGTTTCTTCTCTTCCTCTCTGTATGTCTCTTTGCTTTTGGGAAGATCTCCCCCATGCTACAGAAAGGATAAATGTCTCCCCTTCTGCTCCATACTGCTGCTGGACCCTTCTCAAAAGGGCTGATCATACATAGCTTTCCTTCATTTTCTCATCTTGCAAAAAGGAAGTCAGAGTTGAAACGTCTACAACAGTCTGGTTCTTGTGCAATGACAAGTCTTTTGTGTGGTCATCATCACTTTGGTCCTTGGCAAAGTTTACAAATACCTGAGAGAGAGAAAGAGAGAAGATGGGAGATGATAAATGAATAGTAATGATCATTTTATTTCTATCCTGTTCTTCTACGATTGTACCCAAAGTAACATAGGATGAGCACATAAAACAAAAAAACAATGCAACCGTCGTAACATACAATATGAAAAATCAGAACAGCAGTTATCTAAAACATCAAATACAGTTAATATTAAAACAAGCAGCAGTTTAAAAAATGACACATCTAAAAGCCTGCCAAAAGAGGAGTGTCTTAACTATGGGGAAGAAGGCACTGAGAGGGGGTATGAATGATGGATGTCAACTGGAAAGGTGTTCTACAACTGGAAAGCCATCACAGAGAAGACGGACCATATCTCTGAGTTGCCTTTCAGTTTTGAAAAGAGATGCTTAATTGCTTAATACTGGTCCCAGACACCCACCGCTGTCGATGATGGTTGCCTAAGCTGTCCTTACACAGTCTTCCCCAAGCTGGATCCCTCCAGATGTTTTGGACTACAATTCCCATCAGCCCCCACTATCTTGGCAAATGGGTGGGAATGATGGGAGCTAACCAGATCTTTGCCTGCAGAATGACCTTCCGTCAAACTAAAAGGCCAAGGGCAGATGAAGATTTCTCATCGCTTGATTACTTAAGTCATTTGCAGATGAATATGGAAACTGTCTCCCTTGAAGAGTATCTGGTTGGAAGCAATCTCAATTTTGTCTGTGCCATTTGAATTTGCTCATTCACACAATGTAAGTCGTCAAGGGATAGGCAGGCATCTGTGACCTCGTCTCTGTCCTGTTCATAGAACTGGAATTCCCAGAGTTCTCAAACGGGGTGGGGGGGGGGGGCGGAAGCCAGTGAAAGGGGCTACACAGCGCTTCCCCCTTCTGCCTGAAAATACAGAGGAGGGATGTAGCACCTAGCTAGTGATAGTGGACATCGATGCAGTAAGCAACTTTACAAATGATGGATAGGGTTGACATTGCTCATCAAGGAAAGGCCAGTTTTGGTGGCATCTCCATGACCAATGTAGCGTGTCCTCCAGCTTTTACTAAGAAGGATCAGTTTCAAGTCCGATGTTGGCTGTTGAATGTAGTAGCAAGCACTACTATAGGAAGGCCAAATGGGCTACACCAGCCTTCCCTAACCTGGTCCCCTACAGATGTGTTGGGCAACAATTCTTATTCGGCACATCTAGACGGGGACAGGTTGGGGAAGTTTGGAGTATGCGCTTAAATCCTATGAAAAGAACGCAAGTGGCTCTGGGTGTCCCCCCAGTGATGAACCATGCTCTAGAGATGTCAGCCCCTGCAAACTTACTTGGTCAAGTGTGGTCTGGGAAACGGAGTAGTCTTCTATGTGGAGTCTCTTTTTGTTCTGGGAGAGGACGCTAAATATCCTGGCCAGAGAAGACGGAGAGGACGGGAGTTGATACTGCAGCATGTTGCAATGCTTCTCCTTCAGCACGCTGCCCGGAAAAGCCAGCTCGAAGAAGTCCTGAACAGGTTTCAGGTTAGGGTTTGCCCCTGCTATTCGCACTATGATTGTGTAGCCATCTCCAAACCTGAGAAACGGAGGGAAAGTGGGTGACTTTCGGGAAAGTGGGTGACTTTTAGCAAAATAGCCTTCAAAATATGGAGCGTTTCCTTTACCACTTAAAAAACAAGTTTGACCTGGCCAGGGTTTTTTAGGGACTGTCCAAAAAACATGCTAAGCCATGGTTAGGCCGCTAACCTGTTTGCAGCAAACGGTTAGTGAGCATGTTTAAAGCATAGTTATGTAGCCACCAAGGCTAGGAATGGTTCTCACGACATGCTAAGTCATGCTTCACATCACATACTAAGCCATAACGTTCAGTTCAAAATGCTTGCACAGTGCATTTGGCATCCTGATGAACCAAAACTTTTTTTTTCCTTTTAAAATGCTATGTTTATAGTCTTCACGACAGATGGGAAAAACCTGCAAACGTTTCATCACTGACTAAGGCATGACAGGTCAAATGACCATTTTTATTTTGTGATTACAAAAGGAAGGGAATGGTTTGGTGGTAAGTTTTTTTGTTTTGTGTGTGTGTGGGGGGGAAGAAATACGTGGTCTTTTTCTTTTATTTTTTATGTTTGAATTCCTCCTTACTGTCAAGGAATTCCACATGCTCGAGCTGCGATTCCCATGTAATCTGTCACCCTGGTACTGGCCAGATCCAGAACTGGTGAGCTGCAGAGGTGGAATTTTACTGGCCACCTTTAGCCCATTGCCCTACCCCTGGGGTGCACAACTCGTGGGCCACACACCTTGGCGGCTTATAGTGCCGTGCATGGAACCACGGGGGCCCTGCCCAGAGTTTTCTTTGCCACTACTAGCAAGGGAATAGCCGAGATTTACCTTCCTAGTGCCAGCACTTACAAAGGGAGCTAAGGGAAGTCCATGTCCAGGATGTGTGGGAGTATGTTCCCATGGGGGGCGGGGAGAGCCTGTGTGCATATGCGATGGTATGAGTGAGAGTGTATGCGCAAGTCTGAGTGTGTGAATGTGTGTGTGTGTGTGGATGGATGTGCAAACATATATCTGCAGCAACCCCTGGTAGCCCAGCAGACACCCAACATGCCGTTGGGGCTGAAAAGGCTGCAGACCCCTGACCTGCGGAGGCTGGTGGCTCCGATTCCAGTGCAGAGGTAAATCCATTCTGGGTTTCAGTCAGAACTACCTAGGGCTCTAAAGAAGCTCTCCAAGGCGCTGAGCCCTATCTCCAAAATAGCTTCAGTACCTTGGAGAGCTCCTTTAGGCTTCTAACTGGTTCTGACTGACACCCAGAATGGATTTACCACCCCACTGAAATCCGAGCCATCAGCCTCCACTGCCCCTGCCCAAACAAGGATTATGAATGTTTCAACCTGTGTCAAGCTTGTGGCTCTTCGTGTCCTGGGGAACCTTTTACAGGAGAAGCTGAGCCAGGAGGTGGTAAGTCACGACTTTTCACAAGCGTTGGGGCATTCCTCATGTCAGCGGCTTTCCCAAGTATAAAGGCTGCGAGCGCAAACTTCTCTGCATCTAGCTACTCGGAAGTAAGCGCCAAGAGTTTAATGGGGCTTACTCCCAGTTAAGCGGGGGCAAGGATTGCAGTCTTAAGCCTAAACTGTTTGATCAGTGGCTGCCAATTTTAGAAGGGCAGCAGGGAAAGGCATGCTTCTTTAATTTAATTTAATTTAAAATTATTTTGGTCCTGGTGTTCTATAGAGGAAGAAAAACAAAACACTTAAAGCTGGCCTTTCCTTCTAGCTGCTTCTGTTTATTAAGTTGTAAAATATCTAGGACTTTTAATATCTCAAAAAAAAAAAAAAGCTCTGATACTGCCGCTTTGGTATGATGTGTATGTAAATAAATGTAACAAATTAATTGGTTAAAAGGGAGATAAAACAGCAGTCTTAAAAATAATTTAAAAAATCTGTGTCTTTGTGTATGCAATTTATTGTGAAGTATTTTATTAAAGTGTTCCCATGTGGTATCGGTGTAAAAAAAAATCTATTCAAAGATAGAAAGTATAACATAGTTTTACCTGTTCTTCAGGTGCTGGACACTGCCAAGACACCTGAATCGCCCATTGACCATGATTGCCATTCGAGTGCATAGGGCCTCACATTCTTCCATGCTGTAGGCAAGAAAAAAAACAAGCAATTACCCAAATATAATATCCAGCAATTTTCTAAGATCACTTCTGCTTTCCTTCCATTTTAAACAAAAGGATGATCTGAGATCACTGGTCTTACTATCTTAGTTTAGCCTCTTCCAGGTGGCTTTCTAAGGTGTATGACAGAGGTCTTTCTCAGCCTATAAAAAGATTTCAGGAACTGAATCTTTTGCATGCAAAGCTTGCGCTCTACCAGTAAGCAATGCGCCTTGGTAGTCCAGTCATAATACATGAGTAAATACAATTGAGGAGATTGCAATATTGTTAAGACATTTTCCTGTGTTTCATGTTGTGTATGTGTATAGAGCTTTTGCACATTTTATACTTGGCACATTCCAGCCAAAATTAAGCACAAGTACCATTGATTTTAATGAGCACGATTATAGGATCTCTTTCATGCCCCCTATTGGAATTAATGGCATTTTAAGTAACTTCTTTAGCCAAATCAAGACTATTTATTTTGTTACTACCATTCAAAACAATTTAAAACAACAACCGCCAAAACTGATACCCAGCAAAACATTGCTTGATGCAGAATATCACCTGAGAACCCATACCACATACCTGTGAGAGGTAAGGACCACAGATCTACCCTCCTTAATGATGCTCAAGGCACAGTTCCAAAGGAAACGGCGAGCCTTGGGATCCATTCCTGTGGTTGGCTCATCCTGTGGTTCATAAAGAATAAAGCATTGATTTCACCACTAGTGCCAGAGCATTATTTTATGACTCTGGTATGCTGCCCACAATGGACAATGACAGACTATCACATGACAGCCCATGGGTCAAACAACCTACAGGCTGCCATACACAAGCCAGAGCAAGTGGGCATGCTGCCTCCATAGCGCCCACCATTTATTTTCATCAGTAACCCATGAACAGTTCCTTCATGCAAACCAGCTACTAAAAGGAGGACTGGGCTTCTGCATCTTTAACAGTTGCACAGAAAAGGGGATTTCAGCAGGTGTCATTTGTATGCATGCAGCACTTGGTGAAAGTCTTCATCACAACAGTTAAAGCTGCAGGAGCCCTGCCCTCTTTTGTATCTGGTCATGCTTGGCAGGGCTCCTGCAGCTTTAACTGTTGTGATGAAGAGGGAATTTACCAGGTGCTGCATGCATACAAATAACACTTGCTGAAATTCCCTTTTCAATACATCTGTTAAAGATACAGGAGCCCTGCCCTCCTTTCCATATGGTCACCCTAGAACCGGCCCTGCTGCACTTTATGCAGGATGAAGTGTTAGGTGGAAGAAATAGAAATCTGGACTGCTACCACATTTGCATTTTTGAATGCTTCCCATATTTAAAACCTCTCTCTTCATGCAGCATAATAGGGATCAAGGTTTAACATAGCTATCTCCCTGTTGTGCTGAATTCTAGAAGCACAGCTTTATTGTTGTTGTGGGGGAGCAATAAAAGATACACCCCCACACACACGTGGTAATGGAGTGCAGACTTTTACCTCTATCTACCAACTCAACCTATGTCACGTATAGAACAGCTCTAACTTCCAATAGATTTAAAACAGGTGTGAGCAATTGCTGGGGGACTGGGGAACACCGTTGCCCCTCTCCTGTGGGCTACACTCTGCAGGGCACCCAAAAAAAAAAAAGGGAAGAAAAGAAATAAGAAAAATAAAATAAACATGGCATCCGTAACGCTAAAACAGCCGGATTTGCTTGCAAAGGTGCTCCGTAGCATAAACAAATTTTCTAATTTCAGAGGCGGCAGGGGTGGTCCCTGATGGAAAGCAATACACCTGGTTCTCAGTGCTGTAGAATTGCTTGAATACAGCTACTGCCAATGAGAACTTTGGTTCAGAATAGTTTCAGTGACACCTGCACTAAGAAGAGCCGCACTCTTAAGTGGCTATTTCCCAGACCAAATGGCAGCCATCCCACCGCTTCCGTTCTGAGAGGAATGGAACTGAGGCCTCCTGCCACTTGCTATTGCGAACACGTCCCTACTCACCAGGAACACCACGGGAGGGGCCCCAATTAAGGCCATTGCAGTGGACAGTTTCCGCTTGTTCCCACCGCTGTAGGTGCCGGCGTATTTATCTGCATACTTCATGAGACTTAGTTTGCGGACAGCCCATTCGCCAACCTGCCAGAGGGGAAGGCAACATGAATAGAGAAACACCACCTCCATTCTCTACAGCATAAAACGCTCCTTCTCCACCTTGCTAAATTTATCCGTCTGCTTTATGCCCCAAGCCATTCAGGATGGCCCACACTAGGCAGCGTTGGAAGCATCTAGATGCTTGGAGGCTGGGGACTGACAATAGAGCTGAAGATTAACTTCCCATGGTGCCAACGCAGAAGGCTTTTATCCTTCTGTTCTATTCCAAAAAAAGGTCTTGCAAGTTTCGAAAATAAGGCAAGAAAAACGGAAGGCAACTGGTGAATGCAGATGCACGCCACAAGCCAGGCCCCCTTCTTCAAACTGCTTTCGACGCTCTAAACCCCCCCCCCCCCAACACCCTGGGATTTATTAGACTGCTGCATTGGTGTTCGAAAAGGAATGCAAACATCATTTCTGCTGGTATCCTGTGGGAACAGCAGCAACCATGTTGTGACTGGATTGTGACAAAGGGGACCTTACAGGTGAATGGCCACTTCCTACCTATATGGCGGAAAGCAGAGAGTGCAGAACCTGAGGCCCGTGGGCCAAATATGGCCCTCCTGGGGTCCCAATCTGGCCCTTTGGAGCTCTCCCAGACAGCCACACCCTCTTCCCCTTTCCTCACCGCCCCTTCCATGACCACTAACAGGTGGTTTTCTGGCTTTTATGCAGCTTATCTCCCATTCTGAACTATTGGAAATGCCTCTCTTAAGACCTAGCTACTGATGATTAAGCTACAATATAATGGTCTTGGGGGCTTGGCCCCTCCCCTTTTGCCTTCAGCCCCACCCACCACTGGAATGCAACGTATTTAGGCAGAAATGGCTAGCTGGGGAATGCTGGAGGTTGTAGGGCTTTTCCCCTGCCTAAACATGCATAGCGTTGTGAAGTAAATATGCAACTAACTTAGGTGGTCCCTTTCCTGCCTCCTTGATTTTACCTTGCAGACTTCTTTCTCAGGAACCCCTCGTAAGAGCGCAAAGAATTCCAGATGCTCTCTTCCTGTCAGCAGCTCATGAATGGCGTCGAACTGAGGGCAGTAACCCATATTCTGATGGACCTCTCGGATGTTAGACAAAATGCTGCAAAGGGAGAAGATGCCGCTTCTTCAGAGATTGTCTGGGTTGCTGCGCAAGCTGGATTGCGGTGCACCCACGATTTTTAGAATTGCCGGACACAGAGCATGAATGCAAAAAGTACAGCTATAGGCAAGTTCTAGTTCGTCATCGTGAAAGGCTGTATTATCAAAGCCTTCACTGAGATTTAAATAAATAAATAAGCATTCAAAAGACTCTGCAACAGAACGCCCCCCCCCCCATCTCAACAACCTTACTAATGTCATTTCAGACTTTTGGGGAAAAGTTGCATTTTAACGCCCGGTGGGTATTGTCCTACTGACCCCATTTGGCAGGCAAAAAGGACAACGCAAACATTTATAGACAAACCCCCAAATTTCTTCCTACCTCTTCCCATTAAGAAAAGCGTCTCCTCCTGTAACATCGGTGTCTCCAGTCAACATCATGAAAGTGGAGGATTTGCCAGCTCCATTGACTCCCAAGAGACCAAAGCACTGAAAATATTAAAAGACCAGTTTAGCACATGCCTGTCCCATCCATTCCTCACACATCCCTAGCACTCGTGCATGAACTCAGAAGCCGTTCAGGAGAGCTCTGAGCGCCAGCAACGTGATGGCATTGGGCAGCTGTTCCATCTTTTCTTCCTTAATGGATTTTCCATGTTAGGAAAAACAAAGTCGGAAGAAGCGGTGGGGAAACACAGGAAGGTTACAAGTAGAAGACAATGTCATCTGGACTCCCCCATAAACGTCTGCGAATGAGGCAGGGAGATGGGATCAGAAAGGCCTCGTCTGCAAGCAGCCTTAGGCCTCCTCCACACGAGACGTTTAATGAGCCTTGAAGGCTCATTATAAATTTTACCTCCACACCAGCGGAGCGCAAAACGGGCGTACAGGCGCGTTATCTCCCCGATAATGCGCATTTTCGAATGCGCGTTAAATAGCGACTTTTATTTTGCTCCGGCCGTTAAAGCGCATTTTCGCCGTGTGAACAAGCGATTATGCGCATTAACGTCTTCTAAAGCGCTTTTTGGACATCAATTAATGCGCTTCGCCGCCTCTCGCCGCCTCCCGTGCAGAGGGATTAGCCGTAAATGCGCCTCCGCGATAATGCGCATAATCCCCGAACCGGGCGCAAAAGCGCATCCTTGTGGAGGGGGCCTTAGTCCCTTGAGGTTCAGGATGAATGTATGCATGGCTGCTATCACGGGAATATCAGAGAGATTCTGATACCCTTCTGCAGCGTAGTGGGGTCAAGAGATGGAGCCACAAATCAGGAATTCCTTAGGACAAACCTCATGAACTCATTAGGCAAGTCTTTCAACCTCTGTCCCCACTGTGCACAATACAGGAATAATACTGATCTAACTTACAGGGTTGTTATAAGGAATACAAACAAATGTACACAAAGCGCTTTGAAAAAACACTTTGAAATCCTATGATCCCTGATATAGTGTCTGAGCTTGGATCCCTCTTTCCTGCTCACATGGAAAGAGATCTGGGGCTTTTACATCGGCGAGAGGGAAAACAAGGAAGAATTGAGGGCATGGCATGGTCGGAGTGGTGGTGGGGGGAGTCATCCCAGCAGTAAACGAACCCCCAACCCAGGAAAACTTAACATTAGTCGTGGAAATGGCATAAAGAATTTATCTCCAATTGCCAGCTATATATATATATATATATATATATATATATATATATATATAAAATCCACACAGATAGAAAGGACAGCAAATGTCACTCTTTCCTGACTTTTGTCCTACTAGCAGGAGTCTGGCAGGAAGTTGGATAACTCGGGCTCCGACCTGAGAGTGCTCTGACTTCAACAGTAGGATTGCCCAGCCTGGGTTATAAATGCCAGTACCACTCAGACCCAGGAGACCAAAGCACGAAGCATTAGAAGACAGACAGATGATTTATATTATTTATAGCGACATCCATGCAATGGTGGGTTGCACCATTTATCTGTGCTATGGAGTTAATTCCGGATCACTAGCTCAATGTGAAAGCCACAGGGCTAAGCTTTTCTTTTACCATATGGGTATTTCACCAGTTATTCAACCCTATACCTTCAGGTCTTGAGTAATATTTCACTAATACACAGAAAGACTTGGAAGTTTTACCTCCCCAGGTGGAATTCCAACACAGATCCTATCCACAGCAGGCTTTCGTTTCCTTCTGTATATCTGGAAAGCAGAACACAAATTGGCCCATAATTGACAACCAAGAAGGTTTACAGATTCGACCCATTCCCCAAACCACCTAGGCAAAGCAACTCAGTAGCAGGGCCTGAGGTTACAATTCCGTTTCTCTAAAGACCTCCAGATTTTGGTCTTGTTGGCAAATTCAGCCACAACTTGCATGCAGGTAAGTTAATAAGCCCCTTCAGAAGAACCAGCCACATGATCAATCAACACGTGAGCAAGGCTGCGCCAAATAGCCTGCCCCAGATGTGATGCAACCTGGCTTGCCCCACTCTCTGGCATTTGAAAGATATCCCATTTTCTGCCTCCCAAACCAACCAAGGGAGGGCTTTCCAGATGGTGGATGCCGCTACATAGAAGGCCCACCATCTGGGCACTTCACGGCGACATTTTGTTTGTTTTGGAATGACCAGCAAGGCCTCTTCTGCGGGTCTTAAATGCTGCCTGGGGATGTACAAGGGAAGGTGGTCGAATAGATGTCCTTGTCCCAAGTTGTTTGGGGGGTGGGGTGGGAAGACATCCTGGGGCGGGATTCATGAGCGTGGCCTTGCTTTGATGCCATGTGTGAGGGGTTCTTCTGAAGGGGTCACAGTGAATGTCAAAAACACAGAGAATACCAACAGTTGCAATCTCTTTTGCAGCTAGTGAATGCCTGAAAATTCAGCAACAAGCCGCTAAATGCAGACAGTCGTTGAATGGGCCTTGTCAACCCTTGCTCCATCATTTCAGACGTTTCATCAGATGCAGGCCGCACAGCAGTGGCAGCCTTAGTGGGATTGCTCCCTGTGCGCCAGTGCCGGCGGGCTTTGGAATCAAGTCCGCGATAAGGTATGCAACTGAGAGGCGTGAACTGTCAGGCTCCCATTATTTTACTCCTTCTCTCACCTTGGTTAATTCCTTGACTTCTAAGATATCACTCTGCCCTCCGCCACCAAGGATCCTCTGCCTTTCTCTGTTCACATCCTCATCCTCTTCAGTCATGGGTAGAAGCTTGGCATTTGCAGGCCTTTGAAAGGTGGGGAGGGGGAGAGGATGGGGAAGCAACACATTACATGGAAGAAGGTTTGTGCTGGGTTTTATTCTTTTTATCATCTTCCTCTTCTTTCTTTTTAAATCCCTCCTTTCCTTTTCCCTATTATTTTGCTTGCTTGCTTGCTTTCTCTCCCTCTCCCTTTCTTTTTTAAAAATATAATATCATAATAAGCAAATTAGTAGATATGAGTGTGAGAACTATAAATGGTTGAATATGTAAGACACACAACTATATGCTCCTCAGTGACCTGAAGGGAAATAAGGAAGTGGAGGTTGGTCGTACTATGCCTTCCACCATCAACTGTATAACTGGGGAAGGAGGGAGGGTTATTTTATTGTTAAAAACAATCTTCAAAAACCTTTCAATAAACCATAAACAAACTGACAAATCTAGATGCACTGAACAGAGAGATCTGGGATGCCATTGCACAGGTGGAGCACCCAATCACCCAAGTTCGAAAACTCACCCCTTGGCTATGGGCCAGCTCAACGCACACTCCAGAGATTAACATACCATCTACTGGACCGTTTCGCTCATGTTGCAGATTTCACTTTCAAAGGGGTGGGTGGGTGGGATGCTTCTCTGGACTCCTCCTTCCCCCATGTGAGTTAGAACTCCTGCCTCAGCCACCTCCCCTCAAAATCTCTGTGTGACTTTCCTCAAGGTGGGGACCTGTTGTCACGGAGACCATCTTACCTGGGTTTGATGAAGAATCTGTACTGGATCAGCACTGTGATGAGGAAGAAGACGGCACCTTCCACGGCCATGGCAAAAAGGTTCCGGCCCACCAGATCCCAGGAGAGAGGGGAGACAAAGCGGTTCTCACCTAATCGGGAAGAGCAAAGGCACTCACTCGGTTGCCGGGGAACACCAGAACGATTCCTAACTGCATGCCACAAGCTATTATACATTAAACATTGCACTGGTTTTTATTATACGTCAAATGTTCAACCCAAGGGAGGTGCAATTTAAACGGCAGCAAACCTGATGACAAACCACCCTTTCCCAGAGTTATTCACATGCACGGCACCGAAGCTTTTTTGGATCAGTGGGCACATTTTGACAGTGGCGTGGGCGCTCTCGCAAAATGGCTGCCATGGGGATTGCCCATTCATAACATGGCTGCCATGGCGAGCACAGCCAGTCACAAAAAAACACTCTTCTGAAACCAAATAAAGATGGCACTGGAGAGCAGCACTTCACTTTTCAGAATGCCACCCTCCCAGTTAAAAAAGCTATTTAAAATGATCTTAAAAAATAAAATTAAAATCAGGGGCGGCAGAGAACCTGGTGGGAGCCAAGGTGTTTGCCATAGAATGTATACTTGAAAGTCAATCCTAGCTCCCTAAGGAGCGTAGGAGTATGAGACATGGGTTCAGAAACCTAAGTTTGTTCCCACTTTCTCACATATTACATTTTCATGTATACATTGGAACGACTTAGAAGAACACCAACAGTGGCCTGATCAAAGCGATCAAACGTTCAAACCCGTAGACTGTTATAGGGGTCTGGGTGACTTGTCACTCAGGGCAACAAACTACTCTGCTCGGGTTTGCACAACACAATAAGCTGCACTTCTGAGGGTAATAACGTTAATCCCCGCGGCATGCGACCAGCACACACCAACACACCAACACACAGGTGGTGAACAGGCCACTGTGGCTTATTAACCACTCTGAGATTGTGCCCTGCTCACACGCCTCACAGCATCAGCCCCACTAGATCCCATCCTGAGTGAGCAGCATCTCACTTACCAAACCTCTCCAGGGCATCTGCCATCGCCTGATTTTTCACCATGTCAATCAGGCCACGGCCCAGACAGAAGTGGGGAAAGATGAGGAACACCGACTTCAGGATTTCATTGATGTTGTTCAGCTTCTAAAGGCGCAAAAACCGTGGCAGTCAGGGGCTTGGACATTTTCAAAGAGGGACAGATGCCCCAAAGGCAAGGCATCCAGAAACATATCCAGAAAGAGTTAGACACACACCAAATAATATTAAGGTTTTAAAAGATCTAAAGGTTAAACACTCATCTGACTTCAAAGGAACTCAGTTGTCCTTAAGCTAAAGGAGCAATGAGGCTGATCTGGAAGGGCCCTCCCTGTATTCAGCCCATATGTACCTTTAGGCAAGATTGTGTCACTGGAATAAACCAGGGAAACTAAGCAAAATTATGCAGGTGAGCCTGGTGTCTTCTTTGACCCCAAATCTGGTATTTCTGAGCTGCGATCCAAAAGTCCACTTCCAGACTCACATCAAATAGCCGAGCAAAAAAGTAAAACCACTTGCTAATGCTAGCTGCAGCCAATGAGAACTCACATTGCTGGTGAAAAGCTCAAGGACAAAAGTGGCCACGCTCCCATTGATGCCAATGAAGAGGTTCACGCTGGTCAGCACCACATACGCCGTACTGGGGATCTTGAACAGGAAGGATGCTGGGTACATGAGAGGTGTTATGGACCACCTGCAAGCAGAAAGGATGTGGCATTAAGGGGTCTCATTCCTACATCTCGATCGATCCCCAGCACCTGAGCCCTCCAGGTGGGCCTTCCTTACCCATAGAGCAAGAGGAGAAGAGCCAACACTGGAAGGTTGGTGGAGGACACGTAGGATTTCTGCTGGAAGCAGATGAAGATGATAATGACCAAGGTAGCTGGAACAACATAGTTGCACTGCATGATAAAAAAGGAGGAAGAAGAAGAAAATAATAATCAGAAGAGCTCTGAGTTAAAGGAGCTTAAATTATCACCATATAAAATTAGATAAGGCAGGAGAGTTCTTGTTTTTATCACAGTAAGCACCCTGGAGGCAAGAAACAAAGGACTGCTCCCCGGCATGTAACTGCAATGGGACAAAAACGGCAGGGCAGACAGAATTTGCTCTCATCCTTCGTACAACAGGGCCATATAAGTCGACAGAAAAAGGAAGGACAGTCTGATGCACTTTAGAAACCTCCCCCCCAAATGCTCACCTGTTACTCCCATTTTTTTTATTAGATCAAAACCCAAAGGTTGCAATCAAAGAAAATGTTAATGCAACACAGTTCAGATGTTCACATTCAAAGCACCACATGCATGATCTCAGCAGTGGTTAGTTATATCAGCCCTGAAAAGTATTACCAAGTATTACACATGAAGAGCTGATTATTAAACTCTATTTGAGCTGCTGAAGACAACTCAGAGTCCTCACAAGTTCAGTGAATGCGGTGACGATACATACATGTGCTTGTTTCTCGGAATAAATTATGCCATGAAACGAGTCATAAGAAATTCATAATACTTTAGCTGTGTTGCGAGTTTTATTATTTTCATAGTGTGAGCCTGTTCAGACAACACACAAAGCCATGGTTAGGCCACTAACCCTTTTGCAGCAAATGGTTAGTAAGCCGTGGTTATGTAGCCACCATGGCTAAGAATGGTTCACATGACACACTAAATCATGGGTCCCGCTAAGCCATGTTTAGCTCAAAATGCTTAACCATCATAGTTTAGTGTGTTGTCTGAACAGGGCCTGCATGTGTTAAATCGGGTGGGGAATGGTATTGGACTGCAACTCCTATCAGCCCCAGCCAGTATGCCCAAAGCTTAGGAATTATTGGAGTTGTAGTCCAATATTAAACTGGAGGGCTACAGGCTCCCCACCTCTGTGTTAAGTACTCTTCATGAGTTATCCATATTCAAAGGATCATTTCTCTTATTTTTAGCTTTGTTTTTTTCGGGAATATGGTGAGCTTCGAACTGGGTCCATCTTAGCTCACAGCTCATGCTTTTAACCAACTTGCAATAGCAGCTCTGAATTATAGCATCACTGCAGCCTGGCCTTGTGCAGAGTTGGCTGTGCTAAAGGTCACTGAAACCAATGTGGGCGCCCAGCATGCCTAGGATTGCAGCCTTAAGTCAACATTTGCAATATTACTTTATTTGCATCGTTTATTATGGGCACGTTTTGTAATTCCTTGGCTACAGATAAACTCAGTGCGTGCTGCAGCATCCTTGACTGTGGCCACACAAATGGACAACTTCCAACTACCCTTAGGTACACAGGACACAGGTGAGCGGCTTCAGGCCAAGGGAACTTGTACCCCTGAACTACCTTTTGCTTCTGGTTAGGGCCAATATTAACCTTGGAACAAGCCAGAGTGTCAAAAAAGCACGCGGGATGCACTGCAGTTCCAATGTCTGCGGGAATATGTGTGGCCTCTGGGGTCAAAAGGAAAAAAAAAAAGAAACGGATATAGTCTTACCATATCCCACACAAAGTTTGCCAGCCAGTAGATAAATGGTTTCACGCCACTGATGAACTGCAGGTGCTTGGCCTTGCTGACGCGTTCCTGGATCAAGAAAACCACAAAGCTGGCCGGAACAAAGGACATGGCAAAGATGACGCAGATGGAGACCAAAACATCCACCGATGTGGTCATCCTGAGCAAAGGGAAACGTTAAAGGGTGACAGGTTGGCTTTTGACTTGATCAGACATACAATGATCTCGCACGTAAGCTCAACTAGAGAAGGGGTGGGAAACTTGCGGCCCTCCTGACGTTTTGTCCTGCAACTCCCATCAGCCCCAGCTAGTATAGCCAAAGAGGGATCATGGGCATTGTAGGCCAACAACACTGGGAGGGCCACACGTTCCCCATCCCTTCTCTAGGGCATCAAAAAAAAATCCAATGTAAACTGAAAGATGCCACACTCCAAAGTAGAATGGTCACTGGTACACCTAGGAGTGACCATATCACACCACTTTAAAATCACTTCACTGGCTGCCAATTACTTTCCAGGCGAAGTACAAAGTGTTGGTCATCACCTTTAAAGCCCTACATGGTTTGGGTCCAGGTTATCTGCGGGATCGCCTTCTCCCATACAATCCGCCCCGCAGACTCAAGTCCTCTGGGAAGAATTTGTTAGTCAGACAAAACCAGGCTGACGAGTGTTACCCAGAGGACCTTCTCTTCTGCCACTCCCAGACTGTGGAATGGCCTGCCGGAGGAGATTCGTCAACTTAATAGTCTCTTTGACTTTAAGAAAGCCATAAAGACTGATCTCTTCTGGCATGCCTACCCAGTTGAATTGTAAGAGTTTTATTGGTATTTTATTGGTATTTTAATAATGTATTAGTTTTATGTGCTTTCAATCAGTTTTATGTATTTTAAATTTCATGTTGTTCCCTGCCTCGATCCAGAGGGAGAGGCGGGTAAGAAATAAATATTATTATTATTATTATTATTATTAGAATGCCGGTAGAAAGAGGCGACTTTGAAATGAAGCCCTGGCCTTTAAAGCCCTGGAGCTACAGTAGCAGGAACTGCAGACCTGACTCTCCTTGGATTTCAAGAGGTCCATGCCCCGTCCCATTCCCCGTGTCCCCCTTCCACCCTCTCTACGGCCACGTCAGGACATACAAGGCCACTTCGGAGAGCTGCTGCTTCGTGAGGTTCAGCGGGTGGTTGTAGGCCGTGATGCCGTAGGTGCTGGGATCCTCTCCGTTTTGCAGGTTGGCCCGGAGAATGGCGTTGTTCATCACGTTGAGAAAGGAGCTGACCCCGTGCCAGCCTTTGTTATTGAACCACACCTGAAAAGAGAACACGCTGGCATGAATGGGGAGGAACACCAGTCACCGAGTACGAGCTCTCAACCCTGGGAATCAAATGCCACCTGCCTTCACTGGGTCACTATCCGTCGGGCCGTTTCTTTTACTTAAACTAATTCTAAAGATAATTTCAAAAGCTATATGACACTAGTAAAACACCGATGGGCAATCCATCAACCATCCTTCTGCTAGCTGGACATTTGCCCCATGCATAGAAGACAGCGCATGCGCTCCAAAAAAGTAAATCCATTCATTAAGATAATTAATTAAATGATCGAAGTAACAATCATCAAGAAATTAATTAAATAATTAAGAGCACTCAAGTTCCCAGCCGTGGAGGAGACCGTGGCAGCTCTGCCGGTGCAATTCTACGCATATCTACTCAGAAGTAAGCCCTTCAGCGTACAATGGGTCCTACTCCCTGGTAAGTGTGTTGAAGGTTGTTGTTTGTGTGGTTTACTACTCTGGCTTTGCTTCCCTCCAATCAGCCTCTGCTGGGCGTAGTTACTTCGACTTTCAGTGTAATGGGATCAGGCAATCAGTCACAATAGTGAAACACAACGGAAGGGGCCCATTTTCAGAGGAGGCGCCCCGCTGCAACTCTCTGTGAGTCACTGCTCTAGGCTTGCCTTCTCCCAGTTGAGAAGTATTCTCAGATCAGTAGCTCATGCAGAAATACAGACAGCAGGGCCCCTCTGAGGTTGGACGCTCTTACACAAGAAAAGGCAACTTTCTGGGATTCCATAGTGAAGTGTGCCTACAATTTAATTTTTTTTTACAAAATGCCTCTGCTGTCAAAAGTCTGGGAAACCCTGCTGCAGCCATTCAAGGTTTCTGAAGAACTTGGATCTGGCTACCCAGGCACAGCAATGAGGTGGGCATACCTTTACATTGTCCTTTGTGTCCATGACCTTCAGGAAGCTCCCCAGACTGTTAAGGAAGCGCTCTCCAGAGCTCCCCTAATAATAATAATAATAATAATAATAATAATAATAATAATAATAATAGGTTGAAATACAGTGTTAGGTCATTTAAGCCACAATCCTATACCTGCTTACTTCAGAGTAAGCTCAATTGAACTCAATGAGACTTACTTCTGAGTAGGCATGTATAGGATCATGCTGTTATTTACTTGGCTACATGTTTATTTTAATCTAAAATTCTTTCCTGCCCTATTCCAAGAGATGAGATTAGGCTCTCCTTACCATCATGCAGATCACCTGTATTCCAGATGAAGTAGCAAAGCAAAGTCACCTAATATCGTAACTATCCCGGGGGATGTCATTGACTCTTGCACAGAAATCTCTTAGCTGCTTACCTTGGCTAGTTCCAAGATTTTCTTCACTTGCTCGATGGCATTGTTAACTTCTTCGTGGGGAGGAATCACAATGGAGCTGCGGGCTCCCAATGAAAAGCCACCATATCTATGAAAACAACAAAGAGTCTTGTGTCACCTTAAAGACTACAAATTTACTCTGGCATAAGCTTTTGTAGATGAAAGCTCACTTCATCAGATGCCTGGAGTGTTATGGAGAGTTCGAGGTTTTTGTACAGGACATATGTTGTGAATGGGGTAGAATTGTAAACCGAAACCACAGGGAAACACTGTATTTTATGAACACATTAAAAACACTGTTAAAGCACAGTTTTCTCCCTGTTAAAGGACCATTGCTTCCCCCCTCCCAATTATTTCAGGTTTGTAATTCTGGTCTGTTGCCTAAAGACAAGAGATTACATTGTTGGGCTGCACAGATTTTGGCGCCTCATACTGAGCAAGAAAATGAAATAATTATGCACGTTATAATCTCTGACGAATGCACACATGCCGATTTGTACAAACACAGAGTCATAAGACTGATTGGTGGCAGATTCCCATCACATGTACACACAGTGGAGGAAAAAAATGCCACCCATCATGCACCACAGCGTTTTCCTTCATGGAAGAGAGAACGGAGTACAAAAATGGCCTTCTACAAAGTGCTTAGACATCCTTTTGTCCGTTGGGTCTACTCCAGGGGTTGGATTCAGGTTCTGCCTTTCACAAGTGGAAGAGGCCTTCCTTGAAAGGAAGGGCTCCACTTACAGAAGCCTCCTCCTTCCTCATACACCACAGTTCACCCCATTCAGCAGGATCCCCTGACCCCCTGGCCCAGTTTGCACGGAATTTCCTCATGGGGCCGCCATTTTGAATGTTCAGGGCATGGCATGGGCATACAGTAGCTTGCCATTCTGTGCGAAGCCAGCAAGGGGTTGTTGGGGTGCTTGACAAGCCACCCACAACACTAAAATAGCCCATGAGTTCTGGTGGCTCGTCAAGCACTCCAACAACCCACCTTCGCTGGGTTCACATGTAACAAGAAGCCACAGTAGCAGGGGCTTGGGTCACCAAACTGGTGCCCTTAGGTACTGCAACCCACGATGGCTAATATGTGGGCTTAATAATGAGCCACAGTGGCTTGTGGTGATCATGCGAACCATGTCTCTGCGTAGCATTTTCAGGGCTCAGGAGGGGATGCTGTGGGAAGGAGTTGGGGGGAAAGCCATTTCCACCAACACCATTGATCCAGCATAAATCTATATCCAACCATACATAGTTTTTGTAGTATGAAGACTGTCCATAATGAATAATGGTATTGACCGCTTCACACACCCAGGTTCCCAATGCTTGTGTGAATATATCATGATGGGCAAGTATGGACTTGATCTGCCAGTCCTGTCTGGCCATTATTTCTCTTGCATGTGTAGATACGAAGTCAGCCGTTCATACATGCCAGTGGCTTGCACCATCCCCACCTCCTTGCCCATGATCAGCTACATGACATTATTTGGTGAAAAACAATTGTGTGAAGAATGATCTAACAATAGGAACCAAGCTGGAAAGTCCTATAAAGCTATTGCAGATGTGAGAATTTTCCTGAAGGAGACGCAAGGGAGACACATGAGGTTAAACGGTCCTCACAAGAAGACAAAAAGAACTGGGTTCTTACCTGAATTCATTCACCCAGAGCTTATTCTTCAAACTGTAGGAGCAAAAAATAAGAAAAGTGCTTGTTACATTAGGCCCACCCTCTATAAGAGCCACCTATATTCAGGAGATGCCTCAGTGACAAGTACATTTGAAAATAGGGGTGCTTTCCTAAGGAGAAGGGGCTGGCAGGTTTCCATTACATACAGCTGCAGCTTAACCCACAGCTGGGACCTTTAGCGCATCTCTTTTAAGAGTCTTTACCTCACCCAGGAAATCCTAAGAATTGTTAATTTGTGGGTTGGCAGGTGAAGGGTGGGGCTGACAGTGGATTTCCAGCACCTCAACCTAGCGCCATTCCCAGGATTATTTGGGAGAAGCAGGATTGCTAAACTAGTATAAACCAGACATTCGTTTATAGAGTAAATAGGGTTTATGCCTCTCGTCCAACGCACTAGATGGAAAGGCAGTTATCGTCTTCCAATGTGCCATTGATGAGAACTGTTTTTGAGACATCACAAGGTATGTGAAAATGGGTCTTGAACGAGGCTTAAATGGTTGCCCAAAAGTCTAAGGTGTCGATACAATGTATGGTAAAAGGGGGGGGGGATGCAAAATCACTTCCAGCCCAATCCTATGCATGTCTACTGACCCATTGACTTCAATGACACTTCATTGGTTTAAAGGAGAGGAGATGCTGTAATGGGAAAGAGCCATACACAGTCTGGGGCTTCTAATATGAACTTCATTGCATGGGAGAAAGAGCCCTGTTGCAACACCTTCCATGCCCTGAAGGTAGCATCCTTAAAATTGTTGTTTTTCTTCTTCATTTTTCTGTGAAAAATACTGGATTCAATCCTGTGGCTTTAATGCTATACCTGTGCACAATTCCCAGACATCAAACTTCACTTAAATTTCACTTAAATTCATAGCTCCAGTTTCTAAAGAGTTAGCAGCAACGAAGGAAGGCAGACAGCATAGCAGCGAGGTACCTTTTCGTAATGATTTGTGTATAGGTTTTCACCAGGTAATCAGAAATGTTGCGGCCCGTCAGGTTCTGCAGGAAGTCTGTGGTGTTCTGCAGTCTCTGTGGCCGATTAGGGGGGTGGGGGGGAGAGGGAGTGGGGGGGGGGGGGAGAAAAGACACCCAAAAGATAAATCAAGGATATTATTAATGGTGAAATGCCTTTAATGCCATTTGTCATTCATAATCTAACCTCATGAAAGGCCACAGAGTGTTGGTTGAAAAATGGATAGAATTTTATCGGCTAACAATCAGAAAAACAAAATGCTACCTCTAACGGGGGAATTGAACAAGCACATTGCGGCATATTTGAATAAACAACACGTTTTAGGAGTCGATTGGAAGAATTGGTTCGTGCGGGAGATTCAGTGTAGTTACAATAATGGTGACGCTTTATTTATGTAATTCTGGAACAAGATCCAGTAAGATACTTATATACATCAGTTGCGGAAGAACATGGGTGGGAGGGTGCTGTTGCACCTGTGTTCTGCTTGTGAGCCCCTGGTTGACAGCTGGTTGGCCACTGTGAGGACAGAGTTCTAGACTAGACAGACCCATGGTCTGATCCAGCAGGGCTCTTCTTCTGTTCTTATGACAAGCTATAGTCTATATCAGGGGTGCACAACCTCATTCAACCTAAGGGCCCAATGTCAATTTCAAAGAAGCTCTCAGGGGCCTGCATTCCAGGGATGGGCAGGGCTAAAGGTAAAGGGCGGGGCAGAACCAAAATCCCACAAACATCCAAAATACTTGTATATTTTAGCTCAAGGCTCTTGCTGCTAACTAAGAGGCATTTCAGCCTTTTAGAAGGGGGAAAAATGCACACATGCTGGGAAACCACCCAACCATTCGTGGTTGGGAGAAATTGTGTGAGCTGAATTTGGCCCATGAGACTGAGTTTCAACACCACCGGTCTATAATCTGTACAAAATGTCTCTCTTTCTTTGTACAGATTATAATCAGTTATATTTTAGCATACAAATATATTATTATTATTATTAGCATTTACATTTATATACCGCCCCATAGTCGAAGCTTCAATCTAATCCATCTACCTAATCTAGCCTACATATTGATCTACTCTATTTATCCACCTACAGGCTGTTTGAGTTGCCTGCCCTGCTTCACAAGTATTGGCCAGCAGTCAATCTAAAGCTCTAACCGTTCTACGTGCTCCAGAGTGCAAAAGCAAGCAGAGTATCCTGTACCTGGGGAGGAGGCCAACCCCCAGCCCCCGGAGGACACAGAGGAAGCATCTTCTTGATCTTCTCGCTGCTACATATGCAAGATGGCGAGGGGTTCTCTATAGTCCAATTGCCGTTTTGCAAGATTTCCCTGACTGTCTCGGGCACAGGAGCAGTGGCCCAGTCCTCTTCCCCCACAGAGCACGGAGTATCGCTGCACAAAGGAAGGAAAAAACTAAGTCAGAAGAACATCAACACCTTTCAGAAATTCTATTGGCCACCAGGACAGCATCGCCTCCTGTCGCCTATTATGCACTCGAAAATGATGTGGTCAGTCGAACGGTCCCATTCAGAACAAGCTGCACTAGGAGCAGATTTCAGGTGTGAGAGAGCAAGCAGTTCACTCCATTTATAACCTTCAGACACAGAGTTGTGTGTTAAAAACATCCACAATCCTGCTATGTGTCCAGCAGGTATGTACTGAAGAAGCCCTGCTCTGGAAAGCATATTCAGTAGCTCGTCTATCTGCTGAGATTTCACCAGGGTCAGATGTACACCAAGCAGGATATAACACTTTGAAAACAGTATAAGTCATGCGTCCTGGGTCCGAACAGTTGTCAAAACCTTTATAAACCATTATGAAACAGCAGTGTGGATCCTGCCTCCCAAGCACACCATTACAACCATCAGTTGCAAGCTGAGATTTGTAGAGCCACATTCTGCAGCTCCCACAGAATTGTAGCATATGCACAGCCCTGTACGTCATTTCCAAGAGATCCACACTAGGGATTCCAGTGGCACCCAAAAGCAGTATTCATTGTCTTAGGTCGGCTGTGTTCTTCCCCCTTCCCCCCCCCTCTTCGCTTTTCACAAGGGTTTTGCAAAGCTTCCACTTACGGGATGGAGTAATTTTTCATGCAGCGGGTCCCGAAGCCGGGTTGGCTGAGGAGAGCATTCAACAGGTTCTGAGTGCTGGCGTCTTCTGGAGCATCATTGCTGTGGATGTATCAAAAGGACACCATCAGAGCCTCTGGGCTCATGGGCAGGCAGAGCAAAACTGCAAAGGGCCAAGGCAGAGGAACCGAGAAGGGTTCAGGAAGAAGAAGCCATTTGCCTCAAACAACTATATGCACACATACCACGGGTTGCGTCGACACGCATTTCTGCATTCTAGAATGACCATGATCAATGTATTCCCCCCAATGCGCACACACAAACTCAACACAGAAGTCTAGCAAGGATCCCCATAAATATTACTTTCTATATGAACATTTTTGCAATATTTATCTTAACCTCTAACGTCGATCCTTGTTTTTCCCCCCAATTCGGAGAACATATTTTCTTATTAGAGCCTTGCTATGCATTAAAGCAGCCTTCCCCAGCCTGGTGCCCTCCATGCTGGCTGGGGTATGCTGGGAATTGTAGTCCAACACATCTGGAGAGCACCAAGTTGGAGAAGGTTGCATTAAAATCTTCATGTGCAATTGCCTTCTTTGTCTGAAAGGACATTAGTGCCCACTAGAAGCAAGACTCTTTCTGCAGTGGCATCTCATCTGAGGGATGCCCTCTCTCTCTCTCCCGCCCCGGAAGACCAAGTGTTAATTTTCCTGTTGGCATTTTGGAATGGGGTTAAGGCTTCCTGTTTTCAACACCCTTCTTAAAATAATGTCTGCTTCTTCTGTGCTGCCTCATGGGCTGATTTCATGCAATTGTTCCTTTTAAATATATTTTGAACTCCTATCACCCCCACCCCCAGTTTAAAACTCAGTTTTCACCCTGTGGATTAATATGTACCTGATAAATGTGAATTGATCATTATACATCCATGGTTGCAATTCCAGGCTGGGATATTTACCAAAGGGAGGCACAATCAAACTTAACAAGAGAGCAATGCAAACGAAGACAGCTGGGAGAACGATCTGAAACCACAGAAGAGAAGTTCATCTCCAGATGTTCTGAGAAATATAACGATGCCCAATAATATGCCCCTTCCCTCACGCCTCCACGCCTCTCATATATAGGTATTAGGCGTAAACTCGGCTGTAAGTTAATGCGCATATTCGGAGATTCAGGCGTAAAAGCAATTTCTTCTAGAGGGGACCCCTGCTATGGAAAAAGGCACCCAGTTCCAAGCTCTCCTAGAAGCAGGACAGGAAAAGCAGAACCCACTCAAAATGTGTACTTCTTTAACCACACCGTCCTCTAGCGGCAATGAGGCTGAACCTTGCAAATGCAAAAGATACGCAAGAAAACGCAAAAATGCCTTCCAAAGTGCATTGGAAACCATGCAAATCTCAGCACTGAAACATGTCAACCTTCACTCCATTTTTCAAATGTTGAGGTCAAAATTCATGATCAGCCTTTGAAATTGGCCCGTTTAGTTTGGCTAAATGACTGAGTTCATTTCCAAACGCGAAACTCTTATCGCCGAGTCAGCTGTCAGATACAGTTAAATACGAATTGCTACTGCGTGGCAGCTAATTGGATACTGTCAAATACAGATAGATATGACAGTGTGGAAAGACTTACAGAGGACAGAGAGAATTTACATTGATTATTAAAAACACAGGCTATTCCTTAAATTACTCTTTCACGGTTTTCACGCATGAAGCTTAAATGCCACTGAGCCTGTTCCACACTATTTATGGGGCCGTGTGGTCACTGGGTTGCATCCACGGTTAGTCTTAACTTAGGCCCCGTTCATTCCTATCGGTCTACTCTAAGTAGGATTAACATTGGATACAATACATTGTCAATGTAGGATTACATACTGATTTAAGGTTAGGGGAGGAATTACATGCCGGTTTAAGGCCTGGTGTGAAAACAACCTGGTTGAATGTTTTGGTCTGGCCTTAGGAAAAGCTGCTTGCAGACAGAACCAGCCTCAAACAATGCATTTAACAAACAGAAACGGAGGCAGTTTTTGAGATGCCAACAGAACACAACCCTGCGACTTTTAGCAATCAGAACCCATCTCACCTGGGCAAAAATACCCTTCCTGCTGCGTTGGGCAATAAGCAGTCTTTTCCAGAGCAGAGCCACAAACTGCTGCTTGGTGAGCTTCCACCCTGTCACCTGGCTGGATCCTTTTCCATCCATCCCACTCAGCAGGTCAGTTTCTCGGGATTCTGCAAGTAAACAGTAGCAGCTCATGAGATGTTTGCCCCTCTCACCCAAGGTAGGATGTGGTCTCCGATTTTATCAAATGTGAGATCATGCTGGCAGAGAGACGTCAGTTACGTCACTCCACGCAAAGGCCTTACAGCCTTCAGGCTCAGAAGACATGCCTGCTTCTCTTGCCTTTGGTGTCAACTATGAGGATAGTGAAGTCAATCTGTAACAGCCCATCCACCTGGGGATGTTAGAGGAACCCGCAACAAATTCAAGTGGTTTCGGGTGTCTAGGAATCTGACCCGCAGGTTTTCCCAGTGTACTGGGTTTTTTTCCGAGTCACATGGATCTTGTGCTCTCGCAGACCAGTTTTTTTTTCACTTTAGCAGGGGGATTAGCGCAAATTTGCATTAACTAATATGCATCAGCACATGTACCCATTAGCACTAATAATGCACACTTGAACAGATGCAGAATTTCGTTCTGCTTGCACTAAGGCATATTAGCGCAAGTAGAATCAATTCCTGGTTTAAAAAAAAATCAGATTCCATCAATGAGTAGGCAATGAAATGAAAGACCCTTGGGAATCTGTAAAACACATATGGGACAGATTTAAGTAAATCTGTACAACCCTGCATTCACACATGTGAGTCTTCGTTTGGAAACGTGATCACTGAGCCATGAATATATAGGTGTGCGTCAGCCCTTAGTCAATCATCAACTGTATCGATCCATTAAATATAATATACTTTTTGCAATCATGTTTCGCTGAAGGCAGACAAATAGACACAGATATTTTTCATCTTTTACCTGGATCTATGTCGGAATCATTGGGGTCAAGGGTATCATCTTCTGTGACTCGACGAAGGCAGCTTTGCCTGTCTCCAAAGACACGGTTCCTTCTGGCAGGCAATGTGCCGTCTGACAAGAAAAGCCCAAGTTAGCTCACTGAGGTCAGCCAGAATTGGTCCACCACCAACTCCACTTTCTTCTATCTTGACTGGAGAACCACCATTAACAAAGTTCCTTACACATTCATCGGTCCCATTCCATAAAGAGTCCCCAAAGCAGTGCCACACATTCCTGGAGGCCGTTGCTGCTGGCATGGACTGGCCCTACGCTTGGGCTGATCCACATGGGGAGAGGATTTCAAACAGGTTGGCTATCCATTAAATGCTGCCATTTTTTTTTTGCAGCCTCCATATAAGGGGTCCAAAAATGACACCGCAAACATCATGTTTACCTGAGGTCTCCGCATCCACACCACTGTCCTCTGCTACTTTGAGAAATATCTGAAAGACAGAAATGTTCAAATTACAGTCAGCTACTTTGTAAAGCAGCTCTACTGTACTTGCCTGATTTCCAAGGTTCTGTATTACTCTCTCACCGCGAATGCCACAGCAAGCTAAAAGACAACACAGTTTGGGATCCGGCTGGATTCAAACAAAGCGGCTTCAACTTAAGAGCCTGTTTGTACGATCAGCAGAATCAAACGGTCAACCTTCTCCCTGACGAACCCAAATAGTGCAGGCTGACAGTGGGGAATCAAATGTTTTTTATCGTCAGCCAAGAAAAGACGGTCTTAAACCTTTTTCAGCAGGGGACCCCATCATTATTTTTTTCATGGTTTGAATATTTTTACATTGTTGTCGTTTAAACGCCTTTTGGGTGGGAAAATGATACATTATTAGCATTATTACATTTCTATACTGCCCTACAGCCAAAGCTCTCTGGGCGGTTCACAAAGATGATAGACAATTGAAATAGAACAGAAACTTAAATAGAAACAAATGAAACAGCTCTTTCTATATTAAAACAAAACAAAATACAACCACGACAAAGCCGAGTGGGAGAAGAAGAAAGAATGAGCCAGAACTATTTCCTGAGATGCTTTCCCCCTGCTTTCTGTGTTCAGGATGTTGTTTTCATGGAAGAGAATTCACTATGTGTATGTGGCTTATATTTGGGGATGGGAGAAAGAGACAGGCCAGCCATACCTGCTTCGTGTGCAAAAGGTCCCGAGTTCAACTCCTGGCATCCAGTCGAGGCTGGTGGTTGCGATGTCAGTGGGGCTGTGAATCCACTCTGGGTTTCAGTCAGAACTCTAAAGGAGGTATCCAAGGTTCTGAACCCTAACCCCGAAATGGGTCCGGCACCTTGGGTAGATCCTTTAAAGCTTTAGATTGAAACCCAGGATGGATTCACAGTCACCAGCCTCCACTGCTGGCCTCTCCAGGTGCAGCTGGGAGGGGACCCTGCCAGAAACCTGCTGCCAGTCACTGTAGACAATACTAAGCTAGATGGACCAAGGCTCTGACTTGGAATAAGGTCATTTTTTTATGTTCCCATTCTTCCAATATGCAGCCTGAAGAGTGCAGGGAAAGCTTGGCCACTTCATTCTTCTGACTGGGTCAACTGGCTCTCAGTAACACCAGCAAGGTGCACTGACTACCATCACTGCTCTCTCACAAGAGATACAGGAAGCTGAGTCAGACCGTTGGTCCATCTAGCCCAGTACTGTCGGCACTGACTGGCAGCAATGGTTCTCCAGGGTTTCGGGCAGGAATCTTTACTTGTCATACCTGGAGAAGCCGGGGGTCGAACCTGGGACCTTCTGCATGCCAGGCCTGTGCTCTGTCAGGCTGAGCTGTGGCACCAACCCAAGGTAGGGACGTCCCCTAACCTTCAGAGACATCTGAAGCTCCCCGAGTTCACAGACTGCATTTCAGAGCCCTATACATTTAGATGCATATGTGCAGCAGGGACAACTGGAGTTTTAAAAAGAAGCCCCCATCCCACACCATTTTAGTCAGGTTCATACCATTTTGAGACACTCTTTGTGATGCAACATGCAGACATGTGAGGCTTATGCTCAAAAAGGAAATGAAAGGCCCTCTGGACAGATGCAATCCTAAGCATGCATGGAAGACGAGTCTCTGAAGCTCGGCTAATTGCACGATCCATGGGCCATGCACCTGAACATACAGCGCCTGCATGCTTTCCAGAATGGTTTCTATTCCTTCCTTAAAAAGGGTGCGGTTCACGTACCTCCTCCAGGGTCGTCTCAGAAATGCCATAGCTGGAAATCCCCAGGTCAGAGAGGCGGTCGTCAATCTCATGAAACAGCTCCACAAAAGCTCCGTCTCTTGCTGCTTCGTAGGGCAAAATGTAGCTCAGCTCGTGGCCGATGTCCTCCACCAGCCTCGCTTCAGGGACATGCTTCATGATGAGATTGGAAATTGCAGACACATCTGGAAGAAGCAAAGCTACCATCAGATTCCTCTACTGCTGGCAATTTGCTTTGCATCTTGCTAATAGCAAACAGCAACGTGATATTGTCAATGACTGAAGTGCCTATTTCTCTGGGCATTGTGTCGAGGTGAGAGAAGATCAGGATCCTCCATTAATTCCAAAGCAACTGAATGTATAGAAACAGTACGTAGGCTCCAGACTTTGCTTTCTGTGAGCGGAAGGCCCCTTCCGTCTGCAGAAAGCTTCCGTTCCAGCAGAGGAATCCCACTGGTTGAATGAGGAGCATTTTTTATTATTCATTTCCCCTCACCTGAAGCTTTCTATGCTCCTCAAACATGTTCTGGAGGGCTGGGGGACACTCTGGCATAGTGAGGGACATGGTGCTGAGGGCTGCAGGGGAGGGGGAAATTGGCAAAAGTCACCTCCCCCGCCTTTCTGCCATGGGAGCAAGGCTGGCCCAAGAAATTTGTCTTCCCGAAACAAGAACAAAATGGCACCTCTCCCATTCCAACTAGATTGGTAGATGAACCTGTCTTAAACACCGATGACTGGACAGCATCCTCCACTGCAGTTGAAGGCAGCAGGCTAACTTAGGGCACACAGAGGAAATGGCATGGTACATAGGTCTTTACTCCAACACCTGCCCAGCATCTATCCCCTGAAGCAACTGTCTCACTCTGCCTAATGATAGGGCCAGCCCTGCGTAGGGATGTTCTCAGCAGAACTCCATTCAGGGGATATCACTGCCGGCAGAAGGACAGTCTGGATTCAACCAACTGTACTTAGACCAAATCACCTACTTATCGTTACTTAGGCTGACCATCTGAAAAGGAGGACAGGGCTCATATAACTTTAACAGTTGTAGAGAAAAGGGAATTTCAACCAGTGTCATTTGTATGCAATTAGTTCCTGGTGATATTCCCTCTTCATCACAACAGTTAAAGTTGCAGAGCCCTGCCTTCTTTTGTATATGGTCACTCTAGTATAGTGCCTGCACCTTTAACAGTTGTGATGAAGAGGGAATTTCACCAGGAACTAATTGCATACAAATGACACCTGCTGAAATCCCCTTTTCTCTACAACTGTTAAAGTTATATGAGCCCTGTCCTCCTTTTCAGATGGTCAGCCTATTGTGCTGTGTTGGGGGGTAAGGGGAACATGCCAAGTATTTAAATTGTCCCCAAATACCAGCAATCCGACTGATTGAAAGGTCACACTCCAGCAATAAACCCACAAATGGCTGGCACATGAGAAGCAATCTGACTGTGTTGTAGTTTTTCAAAGCCCTTACCTATTGTCAGGGTGTCGCTTTCATGGTCACTGCCAAGCCCGGCATCGGAGCTACTCTGGGACACGCTGTCATCCTAGTTACAAAAGAAAGGGTGATCCAATTATCATCTCATATCTGAATAAAATCTGGATTAAAAAAATAATGAAAAGAAGATTGCAATTCTCTTAAAAAAAAGAAACACAGCGGGAGGCTGATTTCTGAGGAACTCTGCTATGCATCTAAGGCTGTGGTTTTGTTTCTACCCAGAGTCAATGCACGGGACTGAAATGCCAGCCTTCTTTTTCAATCCATGCAGACTGCAGCACAGGACGTACGCATGAGCAAATTTCCAGTTTCCCAACAAGACTTTCCCCTCCTTTTCTCTCCTCCCTATGCCCCCCTCAAAATCTGCTCTGGAGGGGTTACCCCCAACCCTCTAGGACAGATTTTGCGGGCCTTTTGGTTAGAAATGAGTTGTTCCATCAGCAGGAGGGTTGAACTGGTTACATTTAGGGATGTATAGATTTTGTAAAATCTGGTTCATCTGCGTTTTGCGGATTGCTAGGTACCTTTTGTTCCATTGTCCTCTCATTGACGCAATCCATTTTTTCCAATCTCCAAATTTGAGCAAAAATGCGCAAATCTCCCACAAAATGTGATTTTTTTACGTTTTAGCTAATGGGAGTAATGTGCATTTTTGGCTGGTGTTTTTTTATTTTATGTTAAATTAAAAAATGGTATTTGAACACACAGCAATAGCAAGGAAGCATTAGGGATTGGAGGTGGGCCTCCTACTGGGAAATGGAGGCATGGGCCTTGTCAGCTGCCCAAGGACATCAACCTCTGCCCTGTATTTATGCAGCCACTCCCAGTTCAGGCTCTACATATAATGAAAGAGGTGCAATCTGGTCCCATCTTGTCATGCACACAGAAGGTATCATAAGAGGTATCATCTGAAGAGGCTCAACGAGGAGCTAACCCTTGTCAAGAAGTTGCAGCCAAAGCTGGGCTTCAAATCTCGGTATTTTTATGATCTCAAAAGGAGTGCAAATTTCCCTTTCCATTATCGAGCTGTACTATAATGGACTCTTTCTGGCCTAAAGGAAGAAGAGGTCATTGGACTTGAGAAGCCCACCAGTCTCCTCATTTAGGGTTTGTTTCTTTTTTAAAAGAAGGAAACAAGGCAGACAGCGCTTTGGAAAGTAGTACCTTTTTCAGGTAAGACACTGTGCTGCTACTGTTTCTGCAGGAACTCAGTGAAGAATCTACATCCTTCTTGACTAGGGTCAGATAATAGCCTGTCCCCAGCTGGGTCTTCAGGAACAGCGAAGAGCCAACACAGCACAGTTTGCCATGAGATATGATGGCGATTCGGTCTCCAAGGATGTCCGCTTCGTCCATGTGGTGTGTGGAGAGAATGATGGTGCGTCCTAAAAAACAAGATAAGAACATGCCAGGGCTGTTCAGCGATCATGTACCTCTATGTTTTCCCTGAGAGGGAAAATACTAGCTTAGGGAGGGGCTGATTTACATCAGGAAAACAGCATGGGAGGAAAATGTTAATCAGGGCCAGCCCTACCATGAGGCAGAGTGAGGTGGTTGTCTCAGGTGGTAGATGCTGGAAGGCGACAGCCAAGAGTCGGAGGAGAAAGCCTGTGCCTCCTAAGGTAGCCTGCTGCTTTTAGGTGTGGCGGAAGGTCTGTCCCATTACCAGTGTTGAAGAAAGATTCAACTGCCATTCCAGTTAGTTTCTGTCCATGAAAGGGAGGGGCGCCACCTTGCTTTTTGCCTCAGGCAGCAAACTGTCTTGGGCTAGTCCTAAAGTTAATCCTCCATTATCCCCATTTCATGATCCCAGTCCAATCTGAGAGGCCCTGCAGTTGCTTTTTGAAGAAATATAGGGATGGGAGATCTCCTCTGACTAGTCTAGTTTGGTCCTAAGCTTAGAAAGCCTCTGCTCATAGGAAGTTTAATCAGTATGAGAAAAACCTACATTTTGCCAAACCACTGGCTCTTTGCTGCCAATAGGAAATAAGACACAAGGGCCAACTATGACACGGCCCCACTGATCTCATAATGCAGCAAAACATGATCTAAAAGGGGTGTGTGTCCTTGGCCATGATGGGTCCCATCAGGTTCAACATGCTAATCTGAAAATTTGGAGCAACTTCACATCTGCAGTACCCTCACCAAAGCAGGCCTCCTTATTTTATTTTTTATTGATATTATTTATAAGTTTATTTCTGATTGTTCAGTTTATTTTACAATATATTTTATTTATTTGTTACATTTTAATCCGTAATGCTGATTTAAATTTAGTCAGAGGGGAATTGTGTGCCATCTTGGCGAGGATTTCTATAGGACAGTTCTTCTATGTTGGTACACAAAGAACTGGATATTTCGCTAAGATTGTTTGCTGGTCTTCTTTCTCCTGTTTAGTTTTTGGATCTGTTTTCCTACTGAAAACACGTAAACCAATTAGAAGGAATATTTCCCATCTAGCAGGATACAACAAATGTCCAGTAGCAGCACCCCTCAGATCTTGCCAAATATGCAGAGATCCTGTCCTGGCCTTCAGTTCATCAAGCAATCTCTTGATATTCTGGGACAGTTTATCAGCAATCAGAAAGGGCCCCAGCTGGAAGTACTGGAACCATTTTCATTTCAAGGTCAGATGTTTCTCTCTGAAATATTGACATGTACATAAGCCCCTAAGCTCCGCACAGCCTGCAGAGTTGTCTCATTTTAAGGCTGGGCACGGAGAAATGTGTGATCTAAGAATGAATTATTAGCAATATTTTATCCTGCTTCTCACTTCAAACAAAGTGTTTCACAAGAGAATAAAAAAGAATACAAAACAAATCAATGAAAATCACACCTACACACAATAATATAATGCGATAGATACTATCTCACTGCGGGAGGAAAGCCAAAGCAAATGTACTGTGCTCAGAATGGTTGGCACTGATGGGCAGCGGTTCTTTGGGGTTTCAGGAAAGGGTCTTTCGCAACCCTGGGGTGGAACCTGGGGGGCCCTCTGCATGCACAACATGTGTGCTCTTCCACTGAGCTACGGCCGCTCCCTACATATCCATTTCCCTTTTCCCCAACAATCATACAGCTTTTTCACTGGTCCACAAGAGGAAAGGTCAAATACCTTCGCGATATTTCAGAAGGAGCTCCCAGATCCCTCTGCGAGAGTACGGATCAACGCCAGCCGTTGGCTCGTCCAGAATGACGACTTTAGAGCCACCTACGAAGGCCAGAGCTATGGAGAGCTTTCTCTGCATGCCACCTATGAAGCAAAGTCAGACAGAATTAATCTAATTTAATCTATGATCCGTAGGAGCCGGCAAAACTGCTGCTGTGCACTTGGGTGAATGAGTGCAGGGCCGGAAGGGAGACATGTAGGTCTAAACAGTCTTTGCTTCCAGAATAAAGAACTTGATTACTCACTACCTGATGAGTCATAATAATCATTTGATGCTAGAATTGATTAATGTGTGTGAAAGGGATAGCAGGGGCCGATTGGTCTGTAATCTCTACTAGTGGATCATTCAATAAAAAGACCAATTCTGTGAATCATGATACTAAGAAGAAAGAAGAAGAACGGGGGGGTTGGAAATAAAATTCCATGTAAGGGATTATTTTTAAAAAAGGACTGAAAATAAAACAACCCAAATATCCAAGTGCTTTGGAGACAAGCTAAAAAGGATATAACCTGAATAACTTTTGGCCTAAGATGAAATTGGGTGTGTGGGGGTTTTTAAAAAAAAATCTGTGTATTGAATATACATCAACCAATGGTTTCTAATTTAGTAACAGCAGCACAGATGAATAACAATAATGTAAAAAGAAGTACACATGAGGCGTGTATAAAAAAGGCTGCTTTAAAGAAATAGTATTATAGAAGTACAGTAATTTCCAATAGTGCAACTTTAAAACATTGAAAAACAACCCTTTCTGGTCATCATTATTAAATACCTAGCTAAAATGGCATGACATGGAAAGGGGATTTTATCTATCATCTATCTATCTATCTATCTATCTATCGGGAGAAAGTGCATTATGGCATTCTAAGAGTATAGCATATTTCTATAACGCTAAAATATGACAGTAAATAGAAAGGGTTTTTCTCCCCCTATCTTTTAAAAAATGGTATACTGCATTATGGCATTATAGGGTATAGTGCTATGACAGTCATTTAAGGTAGGTGTGTGTTTCTGTATGTGCATGTAAACGTACACAAACACAGATTTTTTTTTAAAAAATAGTACTACATAAAAGACAGAATAAACAGATTAAATGGGTGATAGAAATGATTCTCGCCACAAAGGGCTCAGTGAATGTGTGCTGAGTTGTAATACGTTTAGCTGCCTCATAGGTCAAAATCACACCCCTTAAAGACAATTAAAGTGTTCAAGGCACCGATCTAGACAGAACACAGTGGGATGCACACATAAAACATGCTCAGAGTTGAAAGTCAATTGCAAGCCTCCTTGTAGCTTTCGGTGGAAGAGCAACGACTGATTAGCACAAGGAGCTCGTCTGTCTGGAAACGACCCTTGGGCTGATCCAGAAGGCCTCTTCTGACATGCTTAAGGCTATGCAGGTTGTGTAGTAGACTTAACAGTATAGGGCTGAATCAATGAAAGTTACCGGAGAGTTGACTCGTCTTCGTCTTGAGTTTGTGAGGCAAGCCAACGTCTGTGGCCATCTGCCGCATCTCCTTTTTCACCAATGGCTCCGACAGCCCCTTCAGGCGCGCATAAAACCAAATGTGCTCTTCCACTGTCAACCTAGGTGGGGGTGGGGGGTGGGGGGGAGAACGGCCACAATTCTGGTTAGAAAAAAAGGTGATGTGGTTGATTCCTCACGCTTTATTTTTAAGTTGCAAATGTGATCAGAAAAATACATTTTCCGAAGCTGAGGCCCAAACCAGGCAAGATACGCAGGGATCCTCGCTCCAAACACACAATATACACAGCTTCAGAATCTTGGTTTTTTGTTTGTTTGTCTGTTTGCTGTTTAAGGAAGAAATTAAAAGGTATAAGGAGACAGTGATGCACAGTGTGACTCACTCATTAAACAGGACATTGTGCTGGGGACAGACACCCAGATTCTGTCGGATGGTGCTGAGTTCGGAACAGATGTCTTTGCCCAGGATGAAGGCTGTGCCCGACGTTGGGGGGAATAAGCCAGTCAAGATGGACCTGAAAGCAACATAAGGGAAACTGAGTCCAACACAACAGAGTGGAACACGGCTCAGGAAGTTGTTTGCTCTGCCTTCACAATGCCAGAGAACCAGTGTGGTGTAGTGGTTAGAGCACGGGACCCAGGTTCTCATCCCCACTCTGCCGTGACTTTGAGCCTATCACTGGCTTTCAGCCTAAACTACCTCACAGGGTTGTTGTGAGAATAAAATGGAGAAGGGGGGGATCATGTACTTGGGCTCCTTGGAAGAAAGGTGAGACGTAAATGTAACAAACAGATAAGCCAATAACGCTGCCTCTTACATGGTGGTTGTCTTCCCAGCTCCATTGTGTCCCAGGAAGGAGGTAATCTGTCCTTCATAGAAATTCAGCGTTAGGCCATCAACAGCTGCCTTCTTGCACTTGCGGTATACCTTCACCAGGTTCTGAATGGATACCCCGAGGTGAAGATGGGTCGGCTCTTCTTCCATACAGACTACAAAACGGAGGAGAAAATCCACTTAGGGAAGCAGAGCACATTATAATACCTCCAGGGCTACTTCAGCAACGGGCTGGGCAGCTGTCGCAACAGGGATCAGAGGGCAAATTGGGATATGAAGAGAACATGGCAATTTCCTGCATCCAGGGGGATGCGGTTCTTGGAAATCTAACTGAGCAGAGCAGAAAGCCCGATCTGTCGGGAAGGTTTCCATTAAAGAAGTCTCTGAAGGGAATGGTCTGTTCGAGGTTTGGTCAGGTTAGGTCAAGCTTCCTGTTGCCTGTGGGGAGGCTCAGACTAGATTTATCTTGGCATTGACAATAGAACATAAGGTTCTATGGTGGGAGCTGCACGATGTGCAAGATCCAGCCAGTCCAGCCTTCTGTTCCTAACAGTGGTGGTCAGATATACTTCTGGATGACATGGATGTCCTCCTTCTGTTCTATGCCCCCCCAATATCTAGGAGTCAGAGGGGTGCTGCCTCTCTATGAGCAATATACCTATACTGATATTAGGGAGCAGTGGGAAAAGCAGAGGGATAGGATGTGGGCATCCTATCATGGCTACTACCCCTGGTTAGACCTCTCCATCAATTTGCTCTACTCCATACTCTACTTATGGTAAATCCAGCATGATGCTTGGACCTACTAGCAAACTTAGATGAGGTCCAGTAGTGAGCAAGATTTCCATCCCATTCGTTTCAATGGATCTGCTCTGACTAACATTGGATACAACCAGTGTGGCGTGGTGGTTAGAGTGTTAGACTGGGACTGGGGAGATCTGGGTTCTAGTCTTTACTCAGCCATGAAGACCACCGAGTGATTTTGGCCAAGTCACTGACTCTCATTCTAACCTACTTCACAGGGTTGTCGTGAGGATAAAATGGAGAGGAGGCGGGATCATGTAAGCTGCCTTGGGTTCCTTACAAGAGGAACAAAAGTGGGATAGAAATGTAATCAATCAATCAATAAAACCCGACCCTAGCTACAACAAGACCTGCACTACTTCGCAAAGACTAAATCTCGTTTCCTGGACTTTTCATTCAGTCCTTCATTGGACCTTCTCCTTTTTGGTTTTGGAAGGCATCTCACGGTTGTGCATCACTTGATGTTTGCAAAGCAGCCACTTACTTTCAGAGGACGCTGCGTGAACAGAAGGGAGCCGCCGATCCCCAGATTCCTCATCACACCAGTACGACTTCATAAAGGGAAAGTACCAGGGTCTGGGAATGCTGAACTGGCCTGGACAGGAGACACAATGGTCTGTGTGATACTTGGGAAGGATCATTGACAGTGTTTCTGATGTGCAAAGATGTTGGTGGAGGCTGGCGGCTCCGATGGCAGTGGGGTGTCGAATTCGCTCCGGGTTTCAGTCAGAACCAGTCACAGCGCTAAAAGAGGTATCCAAGGTGTGGAAGCTAATCCAGTTTGACTGGTTCTGACTGAAACCTGGAGCGGACTCAATGCCCCACGGACGTCAGAGCCACCAGCCTCCACTGATTGGGCCTATTTAGCAAATATCAGCTCCATCCACGTTATCCTGGCTGAGTTGTGAGTTTGCCAGTGCCTGTGGCCACTCCCCAGAGGTGATTGTCTGGGAACCACCAAGTATACAATTTGAGCCTAAATACTGAAAGAGGACAGATGATCAGAAACGTGTACTGAGGGGAAGAAGGACCAGTTTCTTTCATTTTATGAGTCACAGTTAGAAACTCATTTATTTTAACCAGCTCTCAAATTTGTTTCTGCATCCTTTGAGAATTTCCATTTGTAACCCTGCAGATCAATTTGTCTTATTTCGGCCTGCCTTTATATAGGCTTCAATGGTGTGATTTACCATAATTAGATTGGGAAAAGGAGGCTCCTGCTTCTTCTTTTTGGAAAGTAAGGCCACACAAATTAACTTAGCAAAACTCAGAAGGCTTGAAATCAACTTATCCAGTAATATATCCTGAAGACAGTGTTCAAAATGGCATCAAATGGCAAAGCTAAAGTAACTATTCCAAGAAACGCTGACATTCACTGAGCTGAATAGATTGTGGGAGGGTAAGTTCAAATGCAAAATCCCCTTTTTGAGGTCTGAGAATTCTGCTTGCAAAATTAGAACTTCTGATTACAGTGCAACCCTATGCATATTTACTCAAAAGTAAATCCCACACATTTCCTTGGGACTTACTCTCAAGCAAGCATGCAGGCTTAGTAAAATCTATGTGTCCAACTTTCATGCAAAACTCAGATATACTCTCAGGGGTAGGCCTTTGCCACACACGAAACAAGTTTGCGTGCTCTCAAAGTGGCCAAAGCTACGTTTGATGGAGCAGCTTCAATCCCCTGGACATAATTCCAGCCGCAGAAGCTAATGTGCACGTACTAATCACAGGCCTGGGCTGGGGGGAAGAAAGGAGCTTTGCTCGGGAACTGCTGCCATGAGGCTTCGAATCCACAGGACATCCTGGATAAGCAGCCTCTTAAAAGTGATGGTGGGCCGGGTTCTTGCTCTCACAATCTCCAGTGGGAAGAAGAATTTGCCATTGCCATTCCTGTGACCCAAAGTTATTTTAAAGATGAAGCCAGCGGAAATGTCTTCCCCCCTTTTGTTTACTCTAGAGTAAGCACAGGGGCCCTGATATGGATCGGGGCCCTAGGGTGTGGGCCCTTTAACGCCTCCCCTAACACCACTAGGATCCCAATCTCTAGTGGGGGGGGGCACACCTGCAATTTATATTTCTGAACAGTGATCTATATTGGGCAATATATGTTGCAGGTGCCTTTGAGGTGATGTTTGCTTTGGCCCTGCCAGAGATCTGTGTCTGTGATTTCCCAAGGCAAGAAAACCTGGTGGTAGCAGCAGCAGCAGCAGCAGCAGCAGCCCCAGTTGGCAGGTAGACCTTGGGGGAAATGCAGGAAGGGAAGTAGGGCAATGGGAAGGAATGGGGCGAGATGAAGAGAGATGAAAGCGCGGCTCCTCACCTGGAAAGACAGACTCAATGTACCAAGTCATCACCCCATACAGCAAACCATCAAAGAGCATCATGTACACAGAAGTGGCTAGGTTGTAGTTGCGTTTTTCCAGGGGGCTTTCTAAGATGTTGTCCCACTGCAACCCAATCCCCTGCTCTTCAAGCAGGGAAACGTACTCGCAGCCATACCCAAAAGCCACAGGAGACAGCAGGCTCTGGAGAGGAAGAACACACCAATTAATATCCTTGGTGCATTCATTAATTACATTTTTGATGGGAAGAAAGCAAATGGTCAGGTTAGCCCAGCCATGTGTTACGGGGACCCCAAGTAAAAGCTGACTCAGATTGCGGCATGCGCCACTTCCCACACCGCTCCAGTAAATTTTGGTACATGGGTGGGAGCAAATGATGCAGTTCCTTATCACCTGATCATTGCCCATTCAGTACTGAGGTTGGCAATCAGTTGATGAGGAGCTATATAATGCTGGACTAGATGGACCTTGGTCTGATCCAGCATAGCTCTTCTTATGTTGTCTTGAAGCCACATGTTCCTGGAGCAGTGTAGGAAGGAACCACTGCTGGTAATATCTGGATCCTGTTTCCATTCAAATGTCAGCAAACCCAGATGATGTGCATTTGAAAGCCACATAGCTTGGCGGGTTTGAAAGGCGAACTAACCCTTGAAAGGTAACATAGATTGATCTATCAATCATTTTGGCTGATGTAGGAATATAATATCATGACTGCTGATTTTTTTTTTGTATTATTTTAATGTTATTGGTTATGTTAATTTGATTTGACTTTGGGCTTTTCCCCCCTGATCTTTGTTTATTTGGGTGGGGAAGGGTTGCTATGTATTGAAAAAAAATGGTTTAATAAAATTAAATTAAAAAGAAAGAAAGAAAAGAAAGCACATTTACGTAAGGCATCTAAGGGATCAGTAACATGTAACAACTGGAGAGGGTCGAGAAAATCCCCCCTCCCGTAGTCCTAGTACAGGGGTGGGCAATGTGGTGCCTGCCTACAGCCCTCGTCATCCCTCACTTTAGGTAGCTATACTGGCTAAAGCAGGTGAGAGTTGTAGGACAAAACATCCAGAGAGTCACAGGTTGCTCACCCCTGGGATTGGCTCTTCTGCTTATTACCCAATCCAAAATCCCAGGAGGTCTGCCCACCGTAGGCTAAAAGCCCATCCTCGCTGGCAGTGCCAATCCTCCCCCACTTTACTCACCGCAAATATTTTCAAAGAGAAGGTGATGTAGTCCTGCCAGGCGACACACAACACAAAAGGCAAGTAGAAAGTGAAGTAGATGATCCCGCCGCAAGCGGCTGCCATGTTGGCCCTTGAGAAGAAGGTGCTGATGAGGAAGCACTGCATGATGGTCACCACGCCAAAGATCGACAGGAAGACGAACACCACACTGGGGTCACTGTAGGGCAGCAAGTCTCCCATCTGGATGGAAAGAAGAGCAGCCAAACCGTCACAATGCACTTGAAGCCATGAGCATCGTCACTACACATCGTCACTACGCCAAAGAACTGAGTCAGCTTTCCCCTGACCCCGTGATCTTCAGGTGTTGGACTGCAACTCCCATAATTCCCAGCAACTCCCATAATTCCCAGCCAATGTGGCCAACAACCATGGTGGCTGGGAATTAAGGAAGTTGCGGTCCAACATATCAAGTTGGGGAAGGCTGTTCAAGTGAACAAGTAAGAACAAACTGGTGTCTGCAGCCAACACACGTATCATATGCCGACGCTCATTGGGTGGAGTAAGACTGACTACAGCTCCATGTCCAATGTACTCTCAGCATCACGGCCGCCTCATTCGTGGGATGGAGCTGCAGAAGAGGAACGGCATTCTTTGACCGGCTGTGTTCTTTCTGAGAACAAGTTAGATCATCACAATGATCTGCTATTACCTTTGCATTTGTGTTTTGTTTTTTAATCCTCAGGGAGCTCAGGCAAGAATTTGATCTTCGCAAATCTCTGTGAGGTACATTAGGCCGAGAGTTCAGTGACTTGGCCAAGGCCATGTCTGGAGCTTCGAACCTGAGCGGAGCTTTGAACCTGGGTTTCCCATGTGCAAAACCAACACTCTAGGCCCTGCACCATGACTGGGCCTGTTCAGATGACATGCTAAGCCATGGTTAGGCCAGTAACCCTTTTGCAGCAAATGGTTAGTAAGCGTGCTTAAACCATGGTTATATAGCCACCATGGTTAGGAATGGTTCATGCAATATGCTAAGCCATAATGTTTGGCACAAAATGCTTAACTACCGTGGCTTAGCGTGTCACCTGACAGGGCCAATGCCTGTTCCTGATGTCCATTTCTCCCTTGGCTATTGATGGCATCAAGTGCACTCCCTTGGCTGGTGACCCCTGGCATAGGCTGCCTATTCTTAAAATTTAGCCTTTGGTCCAGCATGATATGCTTTGGGGTGATTCTCCAAAGTTCATGATGATTTTTTTTTTAATGTTGCTTTCCAGAGCAAACTGCAACTAACACTGAATTAAAATTCAAGTCAAATTCACCCTAAAGAGTTGACTAGCAAACACCTGAGTGGCACAGAGCGTGCAGAAACCGAACACCATCAAGTAATACTTCCCCTGTCCGTTCATCCTGCAAATTTAGGACAGGGGAGAAAGGGTTCATTTTTAATTCACAGGCCTTTAATGGTCTCCCGCTTGGTGGCTGTAATATCTGAAAATTGGTGGTCCACAAAAGAACAATCAAAGCGTAATACAGTGACCTGCAATGCAGTGGCATTTAAGAATTGCTGGCGTCTCTTTCTTATGTCATTCCTTGACTTATTCAGCCCTTCTTTTAGGTCGCAGTCTGTGCTGCAGAAACAGACTTTGGGTTATAGGTTTATCCAAACACCGAACATGAGGCTCCTGGTCACAGCAGTTAATCATTAGAGTAAGAAGTAAACAAGCGCCAGCAGAAGTTACACAGAGAGACACTTAATGCCATTCAGGGTTATACGAAGTGAAGGCGAGGGAGCAGAGGAAAAATAACATTCAGCATTTGAACAATGCTTTGCAGTGCGCTTCATGCGCATTATCTCAGCACTCCTTACAAGAGCTCCTTACAACGAGGTAGATGCATTTTTAATCTTCTTACTGCAAATGGGAATTGGATGCTGAGCGATGGTGGCTTGGCCTCAACATACCGAATGAATTTGTGGCTCAGGTAGGGATGCATGAGAAATTTGTGCCAGTTTGACTTTGATCAGGATTTATCCACTTTGCACCTTCTGGATCGCTCACACACTCGGACATCATCTGTGGTCAAAAGTCCGTGTATTTCCAAGCTTGCAATGTCATTTGCGGACCAAACAAAATGCGTTTGACAGCATGTGTACACTTGAAATATGCGCATGAAAACTGCGTATTTTTTTAAAAACGGATGCCACTATGCTTCAGTCAGTGGGAGAAGAATGTGCACAACTGATGCATATATTTGAAAAAAAAATACATTTGGAAATATGCATGGATTTTCATGCGTAAAGAAAAAAGCAAAGCTGATCCGGACTCGAGCTGAAACAAATTTCAAGATGGAATTTGGAGGACTGTAGTGAGCTCACACTTTGCTGCTTAACATATGTTGCACCAGCCTTCCCCAACCTGGTGCTTTCCAGGTGGGTTGGACTGCTGGGAATGACAGGTGTTGTAGTCCAATACATCTGGAGGGCACCAGGTTGGGGAAGGCTGCATTACATGCTTAGTCCCTACACTAGATTGACTATCATGGATGAAGGATCCTATTGAAAAAAATGAAGCCAGCCTCACCTTGAGGATGAGCGTCAGGAGGGCTGCACTCATCATGAGTGGGATGTAACTGCTAATGAACCAGCTAAGCCAGAGGATGCCATTCTTAAGACCCATGATTCTCATGGTCTCTTTCAGCCGGGCTTCCTTCTCGTACACAATCCCCTTGATGATCACTGCCACGGAATAGATCCAAGCCAGAGTCATGAAGAGCGGCATTGATCGGCTCACGATCCGCAGGAATCTAATGGGGAAAAGTGGCAGAAAGGCAAAGGCTTGGGATTAATGTTCCTCAATGGGCAGCCTGTTCCAGTCAGGCAAAAGAAAATACTTCACCATTCAGTGTGGCATTCACTACCCCAAGATGTGATGAGGGCTAGCAACTTAGGGAGCTTGAAAAGAAGATTGGGCTTATCATCTATGAATTTATCTATCGAGGGCTGCCAGCACAGCTAAATGGAAAGTCAATGTTCAGAAGTGACAAGCAAAGGAAGGCCATCTCCATCAGGTTTTCAGGAGCACTGCTGGAAACAGAATCTTGATTGTCATCTCCTTCCTACCCAGCACCATCTTGGACTCCCCCAGAAGTACAGGCTGCATTAGAAAGTTTACCTATCCTCATTTTGGAGGCACTGGTTCTCCCTGAGGTGGTCCAAGGCAGCTTTCTAGAGCAGCTTCCTCTCCTTGGGCAGTACCATCTTTGAAAAAATGGCATCGCTTAGGGAACAACTAACTTCTCTAGGAAGATACCCAAGCCCTGCCCTATTACTGCCTCTGCAAGTCTGCAGACAGGTTAAGGGCTGTTTAAATTTGTCCCAAAGTAGCCATCCAAAAATGCAGGCTCATTCTGGCTTACGGTGGAGCCAGCCATGACAGCAGGCAGTTCATTTACACTAGGGGTGTTGAACCTCTTTCAACCCAAGGGCCAAATCCAATTTCCCATGATGAGTGGGGCCAAAGTCAAAGGGGGCGGGGCCAAAATACTAGCATACTGTTGTTTAAACAGTATGCCAGTAACTAAAGCCTTAGGAGAGGCTTTTCAGTCTTTTTAGCAGGGGAGAAAGAGGTGGGGCCAGGGAAAGGCAGCGTGGCTCTCTGGGGACCCCCAGAGGGCCAGATTTGGTCCCCAGGCCTGAGGTTCCCCACCCCTCATTTACACCATCACTTACATGTCATCCACGTAGCAGGGGTAGGGCATCTGCTGTAAGTAGACACCAGTTTTGTTCTCAGAGCCTGTCTGAGTCCGGATGATCGCTTGTTCTATCACATCCTGCAAGTAAGTAAAGCCTCCCCAGACGTATCGCATGTCATCAAAGGGATCAGCTCGAGGGCCCGGGTCCCAGAATCTACACCAAAGCACAAGAACAGTTCACTGTCTATGAGAAATTCTCACGTCTGCTCGTATAACCATAAACTTAACAAAGCCTCTCTGAGGAATGCTCACTCGTCTTTAATTTTGTTTGTCCGTTCCACACTGTCTATGTCCATCCGTATCTTGTACTTGACGTGATGAGGCAACTTTACGCTGTTAGGAGCCATTTCGGGGAAGACGACCCCTGCCCAAAACCTCCTCTGATCTAGGAGTTCCATGGACTTGTCGATCAGCCGCACCTCGCTAGGCATGACTTCCAGTTTGTCCAAATTGACACACTGTAGTGATGACAGACAACTGAATCAGGAGCTGCTGAAGCTTCTTCCGGAAGCAAACATTCGAATACTGAAATCAAGATTATGCCAAACGTATGTCTAACCACAGTTACTTAATGATAAATTTTGGTTGAAGTCAAAATGATGTCCAAATTCTGTCTAACCACACTGCTATGTTGTTATCATTTTGTATGGGATGTTCATTTATTTTCCCATCTAACATGGCCTTGATATAGTGAGCTGCCTTCAGAGCCTGAGCACATGCAATTAAATGCATGGTTATAGCCAACAGCCCAGTCCCACATGTGTTGACTCTGAAGTCCCATCTAGTTTGACAGGACTAATTAGCACTGCATGACTAAGGATGTAGAGAACAGTGGTAATGGGTTTTAGCGACACCACCAAGACCTGGAAGGCCACTTGTCCAAAATGAAATAAGGATGTGGCTTGGGCTGCTTGCAGAAGCCATCTCTGGCAGAGGAGCCTTGTGTTCAAACTCTCTAGTCTCAATCTTTTTGCTTCTCTATAATCCTTCTTAATTTTGATATCCATACTCATGGCAGCATGGTCTGAAACTTTAATTACATCTATTTCACAATCCACAATCCTAGAAAGCAAGTTCTTTGACACAAATATATAATCGATCCTGGAAAAGCTCTTGTATTTTGGTGAATAGAAGGTATATTTTCTTTCTTCCCCTTTTATTAATCTCCAAATATCCTTTAATTCTCTTTGCTCCATTACTCTTGCTAGTCCCGTTTTCCCTATACCTTTTATGTTATCTTTATCTTTCATTTTATCCATCACCATGTTGAAATCTCCCTCCATTATAATATTGACATTCCCAATATTACTAAACACTTTATCATAAATTCCACTTGCTTTACATTTGGCGCATATACATTAACCAAAGTATATTTTTTCCCCCAGGAGACAATGCATTATAATATACCTTCCCCCAACATCCTTTACCACATTGACAACATTAAATGCACATTTTTTTGAAATTATTATCGCAACGCCTCTTGCTTTAGAAGTCCCATATGCTTTCTCATATATGCCCATGTTCCCCATTTTAAGTTCATTTCTTCCATCTTCTTTTTGATGCGTTTCTTGTAAGAATATTATATCAGCTTTCCTTTTATTCAATAACCCTTCAATTCTCTTCCTTTTGATAACACTACCCAGCCCGTTTACATTTAAGGTTATTAATCTTATTTTATTTTCCATATCTCCATTTTTAATTTATCCTTTAGGTCTCATAATGTGTCACATTTAACCCCCCTTCCCTCCCCGCCTTCTTGTCCAAGAGTCCCTCCACCCTCAAATCCTAAAGCTGGCCCTGCATAATCCCTTAAAAGCTATGTTCCTTCCACATTACTCTACAAATCACAGGGTATTGCATTTCTGAATTGACTTGGGGTGGGGTGGGAGAGAAGAAATAGTCCTGATGAAGAAATAACGTTTTTTTAAAAAGCCAATAACATCTTCTTTAAAAAAATAAAATAAAACCAAAAGTGTCCAAGCAACAACAGAGGACTCACTTCCATGAAGTGGGAAATCGTTGAAATAGCCCTATCAGTTTCATTGAAAGCCTTCCTCCAGGTGTAGCTTGAGCTATTCACAGGGTGAACATCCTCTGGGTACTTTGCCAAGAACACGGCTACATCCTCCACGGTCCAGGAAGAACCGACCAAGTGGTGGTTCCAAAGGAGCTTATTCTTCAGTAACATCTAAGGATATCGACGGGACAAAGAAGATTAGTTAAATTGGCTTAACAGTGCTTTACAAAGCTATTGACAGCCTTTCTACTTATAACTCACACTCAACCATATTGTTACTGGACTGGTATGCAGGTAGGATAAATAAACATCTGTAAGCCAAGATGAGATAATGATTTTCATCAAAAAGGGGGGAGGGAACCAAGTTTCTCAGGAATTAAAGCTGCTAATTCCATCAAGATCTCTCTAAAACTTGCAACAGCAGTCTCCTCCATCCTGGTGTGTTCCAGACATGTTGGTCTTACAATTCCCATTACCCACAACCATTGACTGGGGATGATGGGAGCTGTAGTTCAATACATCTGGAGAGCAGCAGATTGGGGGAGGTTACTCTAATGCATAAGACCTTTCTTTTTTAGGAGACCAAAATTTTGCTCTTAACCCCTTTCCAATTCTTACATCACAATTCAGATTACGTAGAATAGGCCACACATTATTTCGCTGAGTTCTGCTCTTCTGGGCACGTCTAAGCTGCTTGCAGCCTAACTCCCAATGTTTTTTTGTGAGCATCTGGCTTGTTTCCAGGTTAGCCAGAGGCAATATGATTGTAATAATGTGAGAACGGAGTTGAGAAATATACAGATCAACTAGAATCCAGTCATTTAAACCCTCTTATCATTTCCGCTCATCCCACACTCTTGGTGCTTGGGTTAGCTGAACCTTAAGTACCTCCAGGTCCGATTTTAGCAATTTCTGATTCCCAAAACCATCCCCAGTCTCGCCAGTGTACTGGGGAAGTACCACAACATACCACTTGGCCAAGTGATTCTTTCTACTTTATGCCGCTTCCCAGGAAAAGCCAAGCTACACGTTCAGAAATGTACGCAAATGTATGCAATTAGTTCCTGGTGAGATTCCCTCTTCATCACAACAGTTAAAGGTGCAGGCACTATACTAGAGTGACCATATACAAAAGAAGGCAGGGCTCCTGCAACTTTAACTGTGTCATTTGCATACAAATGACACTGGCTGAAATTCCCTTTTCTCTACAACTGTTAAAGTTACATGAGCCCTGACCTGGATTTTATCTGGTCACCCTACCATATGCAGATAGCAAAACATGCATATATTTTCAAAAGTAAAAAGGCTAGAGGAGTTGTTGTTGTGGTTGTTGTGGTTGTCTTCTTTACCGAAAGTGGAATATTTTATGAAAGCTGAACATTTAAAAAATGAAAACTGAAAATATGAGGAGGGCTGTAATATCTCTGAGGGGCCAGGCTTCCACAGTCCCCCTTATGGCTATGGCCCTGCTCACAGAAAAGTATAGTCCTGTGGTAAATTGAACTACAATAAGGTATATGGATTGAATTGGGTGAGATAAAAAAATCTATGTTTATCAGGGCCTGCTCAGTGAAAGAATAGAGTCCTCCTTTGCCATAGTCCTACTTTTGCCCCACCAGGGGGCAGCCTTGTACAGCATCTCTGGAAAACCGGATATCATCGCTGTCAAATACAAACAAGGCAGTGCTGAACACTGGAGAGGCTTTAGTGGGGGGGGAAATTCTTTCAACGGCTTGGTGGCTGTTAAGCATGGTCAGCTCAGTCCAATGGGCTCGCTGCTGTAGAAAGATGTAGGCAAAGAGTATAGCTGGGTATTAGCTTCCTAACGCAGGTCTCATCCAATAACATAAAGCCAAAGATGGCTCCTTAGACAGCAAGTTGCAAGGCACTTACAGGGCAATCCTACACATTCTGTTGATTTCAATGGGATTTATTCCCAGGAAAGCATGTATATGGTTGCAGTCAAAATATGGTGCCAAGCAGGCTATAATCCGGTTTCTGCTGTAAAAACAATAACAACCAGCAGCCAGACACGCAAAACAACCCCAGAAAGCAGGCACAGAATTTTTTGGTATGTTTTTAAAAAACAAAACAAAAAACCACAATCTGTATTTGTATGATTTATGGATACAATAAATAAAACAGTTCAGGGAGCAGAGTTGAGGTGTCCTGGTTAACCAAACACAGGTCTCTAAAGATAAAATTAGCAGGCCAGTGGAGGCGCAACTGCAGGGACATCAGGCAGGGTGAGGCAACCAACCTCAGTTGGCAGATTTGGGGGTATCCTTATCAGTCAGCAATGTGTCAACGATCTAGTTTATTGTTATATACTTAGCACCACGAGAGAGCCAGAGGGTTGGCTCAGGCCCCAAAACGTTGGGTGGTAACTGCATGTTTGGTAAGGCCACAGCATAGAACAGCTAAGGACGACCAGGGCTCAGCGTTACGTTATCACTCCCTCTCATAGCAAAGCAGGTGGTAAGGCAGCAAAAAGGAACCATCCACAGACAATGGATATTGACACAAATACTGGGGAAACACAACAATAGTTGCAAAATATTGGATTTTTTTAAAAAAAAATTTAATAAGATATGTCCTTGTACTGCCATGGAGCTCTTGCATGATGAGGGCAGAATGCAGGAGCAAAGCCCTTGACAGGCCACATAGCTAGTAGGCCGAAGGGAAAAGCAATTATCTTTCCACTTCCCCAAACCTTACTCTCCTCTGCTCTATAGCACTAAAGCGCTCAGGTTCAAAAGCCAGGCGCAGCCTTTCTACAATAGTACAGATTGAGTTGTGTTGGGGTTAATCCCCTCTCCATACCAGGATTCAGCCCTGAACCGGTGTGTTTTAGCACGGTTGCACAATAGAGCAGGCAGAGAAGCCTGGGAGCAGGAAAGGAAGAAATATTACTTGTTCCTTAACAACCTTCCAATATCTTCTTCTCCTGCTGTCTTTCAAGCACCAGGCAAATGGTGGAACCCAGTTCCCTCCGCCAACGGAAGGCTGCTGTCAGCAGAATGGAAATTTTAAGTGTTTTATTGGTATTTTATTGGTATTTTAATTATTTATTGGTTTTATGTGCTTTTAATCAGTTTTGTGTATTTTATATTTGATGTTGTTCCCCGCCTCGATCCGGAGGGAGAGGCGGGTAATAAGTAATATATTATTATTATTATTATTATTATTATTATTATTATTATTATTATTATTATAACGGAAATTCCCCCTCCCTTCTGCAGGCTTGACAACCCCTCAAAATCTACTCTGAAGGGTTAAGGAAAGACTTTTCTGTTCCTCCAGGCCTTTTAACATCATCTTAATAGCTTTAACATCGCTGAAATATTGATATTAACGCTTTAGTCTCCGCTTTTATGTCAGTTCGGATGTGTTTTGCCCTTAATGGTAGTTTTGGCTCTCCGTGATCAGGTTATGGTCTCTGTTTTGATTTTGGCTTCTGTATTGCTTGCTTTTTGTGCATATTGTGATTTTGTGGATTCTGTATTTTAATTGTTTTAAACAGTTCAATTGTACATCGCGCCAGGAACCCGGGTAATTGGGGGGCTAACGCAAGCAAATTAATAGTGGGCTAAAGCACTCTGTTTGGGTGCAGGTTACACAACTGGCTGCGAGTTGCACAGCCACCCCTAACCCTCAGGATAAAGCATAGAAAGGGAGAGTTTATCCCCCACCCAAGCATGAAACATACCACAACATCATATTTTGATACCCACTTGTTATCAACCTGAGCAGGAATGGCAAAGGAAGGAAGACATCAATAGCTGATGCTGTCCAGTTGGGGGGGGGGGGGAAGGTCATCCATCAGAGAACCTGCCTTGCATCCTCTCCGGAACATCACTGCACAGTATGCTTGTTGTTCTTGTGAACTCTAAATAAACAGCCTGTCTTTAAGAGAATGCTACAACCTGAGCCTCTTTCCCACTGTCACAACTGACTATCTATATGGCTGCCAAAGGCATCCGCGGGCCAGAGAGTGGTCATTTCCTGACGCTGCGCAGCCAACAATGTGATGCTCTCCTCACATGTGCCAGTTCCACAATCTCTCCGCTTTCTCACAGAGTCTGGGTGAGCTGGCCTTCCTCTAGCAAACCCTGGCTCTGTGAGCAGGCAGGGAGTTAAACGAAACAACTGTGTTGTCCATCGGGATTTGAACAGGTCCACTGGGCTTCCAGGAGGAGTATCTTTGATATTAGTGAAACGTCATGAATACTAGGCACAGAAGGGACATTTCTCACTCTACCCAGTGACTTCCACGGCTGATAGGAAATTTGAACCTACTCGTTAGCCAATAGCAAACATACCAAAAAGCTCCAGTGACCTTGGATCAGAAGCTTTTTTTCGTCAGTATTATAATACCAAAAGGTTACGATTATTTGCTGTTATTTTCCCCATTAAAAATATTGGTCATGTTCATAAAAGTTGGGTAGTGACAAGAAGACCTGTGCCTGTTCCCTGCATTGCAGCCAGTGAGGTAATACGTAATCACCTTCTTCTCTAGTTCAGAACCCCATAAAATGTGATTAAAGCGGCACTCGGCATAAGTGCTTGGCATAAAGCAGCACTCGGCCTGTGCTTGAATATCCTGCCGTTTCACATTCATCTGGGCCATGCCCTCAGCAGGCGGAGATTCACAGCAGCCCATGGAGGGAATATGGAGGGGGGGGGGTGTTGATTTGTGCCCTGGCCAAAGTCTGCCTGAGTTGTGCCCAACCAATTATCCAATGTTGGCATTTCATGAAATTACAGAGGGGAGAGGTGTCATCTAGAGGGAAGCCCTGGCCTCCTCCATCCCAGGATACTGTCACATTGCACGGGCACAAAAGCCCAGCACAAGCAGGCTTGTCACAAGTAATGAGCTGCTGTACCGACACGCACGTACTTGCTCAAGGCCACAGTGCCAATCACAGCCCTAAAATAAATAGGTTTAAGTCGCTTCTTGTAAATAAAGCCGCCAGAGATCCACCTGGTGTCATCTGAGAAACAACAAGTTAGGGTAATACTGACCCGGAGCAGATCCACTTCCAGGCTTTCCTCCATGAAAGCTCTTATCTTGGGTCTTATCTCTTCCCACATCCCTCCAAGGTCACGGAAGACACCGAGCTCCTGGAATGTCTTGTTTACCTGTCAGGAGAGCAAACGGGGCAAAAATGACATAAAAATCACAAAAACAGCAGAATAGACGAAAAACTGTACATGCCCTCAGCACTAATGGTATCCCTCAAAGTCCACAGTCCAGCACCTAATTCCAGAGATTAGCACACTAGGCCAGCTCCAGCATCTCTTTTTTCCCCTTATTTATTACATTTCTATACCTCACAATAGATAAAACTCACAACAGTTAAAACCATCAACTACATCTTAAAGTACAATACAAAATTTAAAAGCTTAAAACCACAGTATAAAAGTACAAACCACAACAACACCTAGCAGCCGTGCAGATTTCAGCATTTTTTAGGGGTGGGGGGTGGGGAAATTATTAAATTTCAGGAGTTAGTGGAGACATTAGCAGAGGTCAGTCCAAGACATTTCGCTGCCTGAAGAGGAACAGGAAACGGTGTCCATACCTGTGCTTCCCCCCATGCACCTTGTCAAGGTGCCTAATACCCAAAGTCAGCCCAAGTTATTGTGGTACCTGAAGCCGAAAATCCCAAAAGCACCTCTCCTCCTCCCGGGCAGTGTAATTGCAGCAGCAACAACAATAAATTCAATAACTAGCCATTTGCTGCCATTTCAGGACACCCAAAATTTAGCTGCCTCGTTCTGCCTAAACGTAGGGCGCCTGCCCTGGGGCAATTTATTCTCTTTGAAAAGGAACACATCTATTTTTTACGGCCACTGCCAGGAGCAATGGCGGCATAGCTTCTCTGAGTGGAGGCCTGCTGGCGGCTACGGTATCCTGCCCTCCATATTACCCTCAATACAATGCTATATCAAGGGCGTTGTTAGGGAGGAAATGCCAGCCAATGAGAGAAACTCTGCCACAATCACCAAGCTTTTGTATAATTTCATACAAACCCCCGATTTTGCCTTCCAGTCCCCTCCAAATTTACACACACATGTGCAACCTCCCTCCCAACAAAATTTCAAAATAAGACTTGACAGAGGTGGGAACATCTGGCTCAACCTTAACCTGACATACCTTTTCTGGCTCAACCTTAACCCGACATATCTTTTCTGGCTCAACCTTAACCCGACATACATGCCCAGGACGTTCCATTGACCTCTTCTGCACGGGATGTAAGAGTCCGGCAGCAAATGCACAGAGATATAATCTTTTCTTTGGATGGATATGGAATTAGAACCGAGTTCAGGTTTCCTACCTCAGACATGACTGCCCTCGTCGCCGGTGTGTCAGGGGTGTACAAGATCTTGCCGATAAGCAAAGGCTTCAGAGCTCTCCATATAATCCTGGAAAGTGGACTGGATTCTAATTTCTTCATTAGGTTATTGCAGTAGGGTGCTTTGAAAGGAAAGAAGCAGGGTGTTTAAAAAGGGAGTCAGTGTGGTGTAGTGGTTTGAATGTTAGAGAGTTGGACTGGGACTCGGGAGATCTGGGTTCTAGTCCCCACTCTTCTCTGAGGCTCATTGGGTGAGTTTGCATCAGTCATTGGCTCTTAGCCTAACCAACCTCAAAGGGTTGTTGTAAGGACAAAATAGAGAAGAGGAGGACCATTTAAGCTGTCTTGGCTTCCTTGCAACAGGAAAAAGGTGGGATATAAATGGAATTAATAAACACTATATATATATATATATATATATATATATAGAACTGCGGGAGTGAAGTATCTTCCCGCTCATCCTTGGGAGAGCACAGCCAGGGCTGTCCATCCACCCCCATATTTTCTGTAGCTTCTTGAACCTTTGAACATAAAAAGGAATGACACTCTAATGATTTACCACAACTAAAAAAAGGAAGAGAAGCAAGTTCTCAGAATGCTAAGGTACTTTACTGCGTGAACAATAAAGTAGCTTAGCATTCTGAGAACTTGCTTCTCTTCCTTTTGGTTTTACCACAAATAAAACCTATGCATGTCTTTCTGGATCCCACTTACTTGTAGAGTTATCATAGAAATCATCCATGTCATTGTCGGTGTTGTTGCTTCCGAAGAAAGCTTTGTAATTGTGATCTTCATACCAGTTGAGAGACTTGACCGGCAGTCCTCCTCCCTCAGGGTGGCCACAAACAATCTGGGATACAGACTGATATATCTTGGTAGGACTGGTATGATTCATATTGCTCAGGGAGATCACCTCATGCCTCAAGTCGCTCCAGCTTTTCATGCTCACCAGCTGCAGTTCAAAAGGGAAAAAAAGGTGGGGGACCTCATGAGGATTATTCCATAGATTACATTTTAAAAGTAGTTGTGGGTTCAAAACCCATCCTGTTTTCCTGTGGCAACATAAAACCAAAAGTCTCTTGGTTCCAAAAGCAATACAAGTTGCTACCTATTCATGAAAAGCCATTCAAATAAAACCTCGATGTCAACACAATAACATGCCACTCCTGACTACAATCTCTTGAATATTAATTCTCCAGAATATTTATCATTCAACATCACATTATTCTGAGTACCTATCATGTAACACATTTTGTGTGCCAAATCCCCCTCGCCCCCTGTAAAAATATTCTCTGGTTTTAATTTGATGTTTCCTATCCCTTACCCCCTTCATTATTGCCTTTGGTTGAATATAGATCATTCACAAATGGCCCCTGTTGTTTTGATGTCCTAAAGGGGGAATCTCACACTCTTTTCATTTTTTCAAAAGATTAGAGAGAGTTAAATTGCAACAAAATGTAACTGTAGTAACCATAACCAAGGGTAGACCCATATATGACTATGGGTATAGCAGCATATACCATGTGTATACAAATGCCCAAAAACTAATGAAAGCTAGTCTTATGCACAGCTGCACTTTGAGCTGATTGTAGTGCAACATTATTTTCCTGTCAGAGGAATCCATGGACACTATTATGCCAGAATACAAAATCTGTCATATTACGATGGTATTGTGCTAACAGATCTGTCCTACCATATTCACCCACAACTGTGTCTCTGGGGTGCATATGTAATATTATATGTGACCTCCTGAATGTTGTTCGGGATCTCCAGATATATATTTGTGGTATACTAGCAAAATTCCCATTACTATGGTGGACAGGGCATTTTTCCGGATTCCATATAACTTAATGGGAGCTGTTGAGAATTGAACCCCTTCCTATCTGAATAGCCTCATTCTGGGCCCTATTTCTTTGTGAAACTAAAATGTAGCAAAAAGATAAAAGCCAGGAACAGGCCAGCAAAAATGCCTGCTAATGTAATGGGTATGCCTTGGCTATTGGGCAGTATCAAAATGTAAATAAATAAATAAATAAATAAAATGTGTGGAAGAACGGATGGGAGAAGGCGAGAGAAAGTGCACCTTTGTTCAGTCTAACATTTCATTTTTTAAAATTTATTTTTTAAATTTAAAAACATTTTTATAACGCCACCTCATTATTTCTGGCATCGCGGCGCTTTGCAATAATACATAAAACAATTTCGATTAAGAGCCCTCAGCCCACATTAAAATTTAAACCACCCCTCCCCCAAACTCTTGTGAAAATAAGAACCCCTTACAGAGGCATTTAAAACATCCCTTCTGTACGGCACAGGTTTTTCCTTCAATGCAACGGAGCCCATAGAGCCTAACGTTTTTGCTTTCCTTATAGGAGTGAACAGCAACCATACACATATATGGGAGAAAGTGAAGGGATACAGTCAGGGACACCGAACCCAAGTAGGGATAATTGATCCTTGATAATCAAATCTGTTCCTGGCCCCATCTTCTTTCTTGGTCACGCCAGAGTTTAGCAAAATGTTGAAAACTATCTTTCTGTACATAGATTTTGAGTAAGATACCTATTGCATGCTCCCAGCCCAGGAAGCGGAGCAGGAGCCATCACTGCTAGTCTTCCCATCTGTCTGCAAATGGTGATCGGGCAACAGGGAACAGGGAACCCAGATAACCAAAGGCGGGAGATTCTAGTGGGTGTGGTTAACAAACGGCGGGAAGCTGAGGGGGCAGTTCCTCCAGGAAAAAGTGCATTACTTTCGGCAACATTTCCTTCTTCGAACCACAATTTATGATGTGATTCTCTGCACGTAAACAACTTTAAAGCGCTTTGCAGAGAGCCCGTCATGCGCTTCCACGTCTCTCGTGTGTAGGTATTAGCCATAAACGTGATTATCCAAAAATGCGCATAATCGGAGAATCAGGCGTAAAAGCAACCTCTTGTAGAGGGGGCCAAAATCCTTTGTCTAACCAACTCTAACAGCAGGCTGCAGCCTTTTCCTGTTGTCTACAACGAGCAGGGAGCTGCCTGCCCACAAGCTTTGTTTATGCAAGCTTCTTACATTCCATGGCATTCACAGCCGTTCTGCCGAAGGAATGGAATGCATTCTCCTGAAGGAGCAGGATCCATTCATTTCTGGTTATGGAATTCTCTCACCCCAAGACAATTCCCTTCCTTCCAGGTGAAGAATGGGGCAGGCTGTGTGTCAGGGCAGGAAATTAACACAGCAAACTAATCAGCAGGTCCTTCACTCCAAACTCTAAGGCAGCCCATCCCAACCAGGGGCACTCCAGACGTGCTTCACTACAACGCCCATCCTGGCCAATGAGGCCCAGGGATGATGGGAGATGTAGACACACACATCTGAAGGGCAGCCAGCTGGGGATGGCTGCTCTATGGGGCATTTTTCTTCGGGCCATGGTTGTCTTTCTACTGGGCTGGTATCAACTCACCCAACTTGACTAAAGCCACTGGAGTGATTTCTGTTTGATTTCGCCAAACAATGAGTTGTTAAGCCTCAATGAGCTCCATTGATTTTCTTATTGCAAGGAATGACATTTTCAGAAATACAGTTGGTGCAGCGGCAGATGAGCTCCTCCAACTACACAAAAGGAAGGCGTCTTTGCACTGTGTGGCACAGATCCTCAAAATCTGAACAGGAGTCTTCCCCTGAATCCAGAGACTTTCAGCTCCATGATGGTAGCAGAGCAATTTAGGAACTACATGGCTGAGTGTGGGGATTTGAAACTAGCTCTCCGCTACCCAAGTTCAGCACTAGCCATGTTACCACACTGGGATCCAACACTGTCCATGTGCTACCACTTTTGAAATTGCCCAAGTGTAAACCAACATTTGCTCAATGTCAATGGTGTTTGCTAGTATGATGGGTTTCCCAGGAAAGCCATCACGCTAGCTAGCACTACTGAAGTTGTGTAAGCATTGCTCTCTGCTGCCATAATAGCGCTAGTGAATGGACACCACTGGATCCTTCCCTCGGTGTCCTAAATTCTTGTTTATTCTTCTTTCCTTAAGGCTTACAGTCCATTGCTTAAAACATGTCAACAAGATATAAAGTCAAAGAGCATCCAGGCATCCCGAGAGTTCTGTCATCCTGGTTGTCTTGATCTGCCACCTTCATTTAAAAGAAGGGTGAGAAATAACCAAGGTCTTTGGGGAAAACTGACATAGTCGACGTGACTGTACAAGAGCTGACAACAGGCCTAGAAGAGACGGAGTGGCATTCTTGCCGTGTGTGACAACATTCAGGGCAATGCCTTTCTGCACCACGGATTTAAGTTCCAAAACTGAGGCTGCAATCTGATTTCCTATTCTTTTTCTAAACAAATGTATTTTTGGGAAATCAGGGATGTCACCCAGTTAAAGAAATCCTAGTCAAGGAATTGCCTAAGTTTTAAAAGATTGATCAATTCATTTGTAATTGATTAATTAACTGATTAAATGAGTCATAGGCACCCCTTGAACACAACTGACTTCACATCTTTGTAAATATTCCTAGGATTGTCTTGCAACTTAACAAATAACAAAATTTATCAAATACACCAAACAAACTGGGGTTGCATCAGAAACATGCCATCACCCTAGCAAAATTTCAGATGACGCCAGTTATCTGAAAAGCCACTCAAAGAACTTTGAGTGGCTTTTCTGCAGCAGAAGGAAGGGAAAGCAAGGCCAGTCCACCAACCTTGCTGAAAGGCCTCTGTCCTCAGCTCTTGCTTCTGGCAGGCTGTAACAGATGCAGAGCATAAGGCGGATGGCCTTCTCAGTGGTGGCTTTCTCTAGAATTCCATTGCCTTAGCAGTACTATTAGCTCCTTCTCTGTTTTCTTTTAAGTGGTTCCCAAACATTTTGGTCTGCTTTAAATTAATGTGGTAGGTAACTACTGCTCTTTCTGCTTTATTGTTTTAAATGTGGATGTTTCATTTCATTTCATGTCATTCATTTATTTCATTTCTATACCACCCAATAGCCAAAGCTCTCAGGGCAGTTTTCGAAGATTAAAAACCTTAAAAATACGATATTGTGCATGATATAAAAAAAACCATTTACGTACAAACATATAAACAGGCAGCACAGACACACACACACATACGCACGCATACACATATCTAAACAATGTTTAACAATCAACAATAAGAAATCCAAGACCTGAATTTAAAACCTTATCATATGCTGTCATATGCCTGAGAGTAGAGGAAGGTCTTAACCTGGCGCCAAAAAAAGAACATTTTTCTCTTTCTCTCAAAATACTAGAACCCGGAGTCATCTCATGAGATTCAGGACAAATAAAAGGAAGTACATCTTCACACAGCGCATAGAAATATCATGGAATTCACAAACACAAGACGTAGTGATGGCCACCAATTTGAATGGCTTTAAAAAGAGGTTGGATAAATTCATGGAGGAGAAGACTATCAATGGCTACTAACCCTGATGGTTGTGTGCTACCTCCAGTATCCGAGGTAGTAGGCCTGTGTGCACCAGTTGCTGGGGATCATGGGTGGGAGGGTGCTGTTGCACCATGTCCTGCTTTGTTGGTCGCTGGTCAACAGCTGGTTGGCCACTGTGTGAGCAGACTGCTGGACTAGATGGACCTTTGGTCTGATCCAGCATGGCACTTCTTATGTTCTTATATTTTTAGCAATGTTGGCACCAGGCAGGTTTCGCTGGGGAGATTATCAGGGAGCCACAACAGAGAAGGCCCTCTCCCTTATTGCCATTTTCTGAGCCTCCCTCAGAGGAGGCACCTGGAGGAGAGCCTTAGAGAATGAGTGTAGTATGTTTATTGTTGATCCTGTTTGTTTGCTTGTTTTTAATTGTATTTTGTCTGCTGCTTTGGAAAGATATTTATATTTTGAAAGGCAGCTTAGAAGTTCCTAAAACAAATAAAATAAAGAGCCAAGAACTACAGGCACCAGCAGAGAGCTTCCTTTCAGAGTTATCGCCCACGGCCACTTGTTCACTAACTCTCTGGCTGCACCTGGCTTCTCCTAAGAGCAAAGTGGGACATAGGCAACACACTGCATCTTCTCTTTGCTAGGACTTCCTTGTTTTTCTCTGCTGTCAGGTAGTGCCGGGAGTGAATAAACAAATGAACAGTTGAATGCGGTGGGATATACTGGGGTGGGGGGAGAGAAAAGGGTGCTTGCAGTTCTCATTTCTAACAGCTGCTGCTACAGTCACTTGGAGGCTTCTGAACACAGGAAGGCTAGTTGTTGTCATTTATTTATTTAATAGATTTATATGCCGCTTACCATACTTACCATACCATCTCTAAGCGGTTTACAAAGAAAATACATTAAGGGCGCAATCCTATGCAATAAATCCTACAACTCCCGCACCCCCCAGCCAGCCATGCTGGCAGTTATATGACTTCTTTTCCTGTCTAAATGTGCATAGGATTGGGCCCTACACTCAATTAAAACAAAGTACTTGCAATGCCATAATTAAGAAACAAAGAGGGCTAGTTCACCGGCTGCAGTGTGAGGCAGAGTTAAGAGCCACACCAATGGCAGCTTATTAACCGTTTCCTAAACATTAGCGTTGCTTAGAGGAGGAATTACAGAACAACTTTTACTTCAATGAAATCCTCATAAGATATGTTCTAAATAACTGTCTTGTGTTCCAGCTGCTCAGTTTTAAACAGTCTGACCAGCTTCATAGAAACCGGCTGGTTACGGTCGCCACACGGCCATGCTTTTTGCTAGTTTTATGGGCCTCTGTGTTAAGCCTTAAAATTTGCATACATTTAAATTTAGCATACGCATATTAGTGAGGCTCGGAGGCTTTATCCCCCCACCCCTGAACAGATGGCAGCCCCACTAACTCAATGCCCACCCCACTTCTGGGGAGATGAAATGCAGGAATTAAAGCCTCCGTGCCTGTGTGTATCTGTCACGGGGAATTTAGCAAGCCACGCCATGGAGAGCAAGTTTTGGTCACGCGGTGAAGAGTGGTTTGCATGCTACACACACACACACACACACAGCGCAACGCCAAACCGCAGCCTTTGTTTTAAACTTGAATAGGAAGGGAGGAAAGGTATTGAGCGCTACTGGGGACAACTGCCAAAGAAAAGTCACATTCCTCCGCAGGGCCGTTTACAGCCACATCAGCAAAAGAGAATGTCACATGCTTTCGATGCATTTTTGTTTCTACCGCCAGACAAGAAAAAAAGAAAGAAAGAAAGAAAAGAGAAAGAAACACGATCGATGTTTAAATGATGTAACAGGAAACAGCTGTAACCAAAAAAGCCCCAGGCAAACTGTTAGGGCAGTTTAATTGGCTGCAGTTTTATCTTAGATTCCAACCAGATTTTTCTGCTAACTTCGATTTTCCGGCCAAGAAAGGTGTTGCAGGTTCTAGAATTCAACAGAGGGCAACCTCCTCCCGGGCAATAAAAAATAGGGAAAAGAGAGGATAGTGGGCTAAGCCTCCCGCATTTTCTCTGCTTTGCAGAAGTAAAATTCTCAATAACCTTGAGTGACCTGAGGTGGCTCAGCTGAGAGGTTACTATAGTTCAGGGCCTCAAAGCTCTAAGACTGGTGAGCGCTAAGTAAATAAGAAAGAACAATAGGAGTACGTAAGATATCCGTCTCTCTGCCTCCCCCTCCATCATTCGCTTAGAACTGCTACTTTTAAAAGGGGGGGATTTTTAACATGGCAAAAAAAGCACTTTGCATAAAAGTTCCACTAGAGAGAGCTCATTTGCTCAGCAAAGAACGTGCAGCGTAACGTCCAACTCATTCCAAGGGCTTGAAGAGCAAGACTGGCCAAAAATAAGAAGCCTCCATTTCCCAAATAAGAACCCTCCATTTCCAATCAATCTCACCACCAGCTCAAGTAATCTCCTCCACATTTCACACGATTTCCTATCTTGGTGTGTGTGTATATGTATGTGTGTGTCTATATACACACATACCCGGCTGGCGCCAAGGTCAGGCACCTGCCGAGGGCCTATACCCAAGCAGGGGCCCACTGACAAGAGCCCCCTGGCTACGCTCTTCCTCTTCTCCATGGCAACCTGCTTCTCCACCTGCCTTGCACTCTGGCCCAGACAACAGTGGCGGTGAGAAGGAGGAGCGGTAAATGCCATAGCCTACTGGCTCACCGGATCCTTGCCTGTCAACCAGGCAAGCGGTAGCGACAATCCAAAAGATGATCAGGAGCATTAGCTGCTGGTGAGAAGGTAGACTCACTGAGGGAAGCGGCCCGCTGAGGGTGTCTTGCCCTCTAAAACCTTGAGCCAGCGCTCCACACACACTAGGTTCTGAAACCATGGAGGTTGGCTTATTTTGAAACTGACCATAGTTAGTGTAAACCACTATCCTGGTTTAGATGGAACAGGAAACTATGGTTCATTCAAACCGAAAGTCAATGCTTCCAAAGTCCTCCTGCCTGCCAGGAGAAGAATGGATTGGTGTGTCCATGAGCTTGAGGCTCGCTGCAACCCGTGCACATCATGCTAAGCCACATGGGTTTAGCGTGATGCACCAACGTGGCCACTGACTCCACAGAACGGCCCAAGTTCACAATCATTTGGACATCTAAATATACAGCAAGACTGAACCCATGACCAGAGAAAAGGGAATGGAAGGTACATCTTACCTCCCTAAGCAGCTTTCCGACACTCCCCATCAAAGTCTCCACGGTTGCCTTCAGATCCTGCAACGTTGAATTGAAGGCGATTCCTGTCTGAAATGATAAATGGGGATTTAGTTTTAAATCACTGTAAATAACAAGAAGAAGGGAACAGGAATCAACAGGACCATTAATTCCATTCATTATATTATAGCGCCCCTTGGCCAAAGCTCTCCGGGCAGTTCACAAAAATTAACGTTCCCATTTTAAAGACGGAGTGCTTCCAGATGCAGGGCTCCTACTGCTAATAATCAGAAGGCATTTTACAGCCATTGCGTCTTGTTTTCCTGAACGGATTTGCGTGCTAGGAAGACGGAAGAAGAGGTGGGAAAACATGAGAGGGCGAGGCGTGGAAGGCGATTCCGTCTGAACCCCCAATAAAATTCTGTGAAAGAGGCAGCGCGATGGCGTTACCAAAGCCTCATTCAGAAACACCCAAAGAAAGGGGGAAGTTTTTATCAAGGATTACAAGTCAAAAACTGAAGCTACGACTCACTCAAAAACGATTCCCTTCAGTGAGAACGGTGGGGCAGCCCCCCTTCCCCTTTCTCCATGTGTTTCTGATCACTCCTCATAAGCACCTATTTCTCAGGCCACCTCACTACAAACTTCCTAAAGTTACAGAAACAATTATATGCAATGGGCCGATGTAGTGGCCAAACGCAACAGATCTGTTTCCTTTAAGAAAGTGTGACTGCTTTGTCCTGCATTGATAACACAGCTACAATTACTATGGGATGTACAGAAAAGACAATAATCCCAACAAACGTTTGCAAAATAGCGTTTTGTGTGTGTGTGTGTGTGTGTTGTAATGTCCCCAAGATTGGACCTGTTCACCTCACTTAATAATCCTTCTCCCACCCACAAAAACATATGAAATAGAGCCCTTAGTACACCCTTCCCAAACCAGAAACCTTCCAGATGTGTTGGGACTACAGTTCCCATGGTCCCCAGTCAGCATACTCATTGGTCATACTGACTGGGGATAATGGGTGTGGCCCAACACATCTGGAGGGTGCCAGGTTCAGGAAGTCTGCCCTAGTATATGATGTTTCTCTGGATTTCTTTACCCCCGGCATGGGAAAGTAAAAGAAGCACAGCGCACACACACACACACACACACACACACACCTGTAACTCTACCTAATGGGCTTCTTTGGATTAAGGGGAAATCGTGTTTCCTTACCGGGACTTTGCTTCCTGCTTCTCTTGCGCAATCATAATGGGGTGGCATTACACAGCTGGAGAGGGGCGACCACATGGTCTATAATGGAAACCTTCCCTTCCTCTCCCTGCTCATAGCCCTGAATGGGACAGCGCCCTCTAGTGGGTGATTTGTAGTGTGACTTCCACCTGTACACGGTAGAAAATCCCGAGATATTTCAGCAGAATCGGGATATCACAGTTTGTTTTTGAAACAGAATTACAGGGGTAAAAGCTATGCTGGCTGGAGGCTTCTGGGAGTTGTAGGGCAACACATCTGGAGGACACCAGGTTGGGGAAGGCTGATCTCCGGTGACTGGCTGTGGCTTTCTGAGGTTTCAGATCGGGGTCTTTCCCAGCCTTATCTGCAGATGCCCAGGATTGGACCTGGGACCTTCTGTGTGTAAAGCATATGCTCTACCACTTGGCTACAGCCCTTCTGTGTTTTAGATGCATCCCAGCTGGCATTTTTCAGTATTCCATTCATGCTGTGCCAACAATAAAGTGTTGCCCAAATTATTCAGAAAAAACACACACACACACAGAGGCTTTGAAAGCTGTTCCAACTTCCCTTGTGGCCTTTGTGGGTGAAGCATGAATCACAGCCACTCACCACAGCTATCATTTAGAATGACACCCACACAGTACAGTAAAAGGTTCTGGATTAGAAGTCCTCACGAGGATTTCCCGCAAATACCCAACCCTACTTTCTTACAGTCCATGACTCTTCCCACCCATCTGGCCTACTTGAGTGGTTTCTAATAGCTAGGAGAGCTATCTGAAGTAACCACACTGCTATCTGGAGAGGGCTGGTTTTAGTATCGTGTTTTTCATAGGAACGTATGAAGCTGCCTTAGCCCAGTATTGGCAACACTGGCTGGCAGCAATGGTTCTCCAGGGTTCCAGACAGGATTCTTTTCTTTGCCCTACCTGGAGAAGCTGGGGATCGAACCTGGGACCTTCTGCATGCCAAGCATATGTCCTATCACAATGAGCTATGGCCCCTTCCTGATACTGAGAGGCCCTCAGTGTTCATGTATTAGAAACGAGCAGTGTTTAGCTGTGAGAGGACAGATGAATATCCTCTATCTGACTTCTGGAAGCATGTACATTCAAGATCAGCAGCCCTTTAGTCACATCTGCCCCCACCACTCTGTTTTGGCCAATCAAAAGGAAACAGGAGCGTGAGATTAGTTACCACACAAACTGAGGAGGAGGAGCAGCAGCAGCAGCAGCAGCAGCAGCAGATGGAACAGGAGGACTAGGGAGAGGGCTGGGAATATCACCACCCACTCCAATGCCTCCCTTCTCCATCTCTGAGAATAAAGCCAAGAGAGACATCTAGATTTGGGGAAGGGAAGTTCCACCTAGCAGGACACAAGTATGTGGGCCTCTGCTGGGCAACACATGGTGGATTTGAATTGTTGTAAGCCTTTTGAGTGATAAGCAGGGAATGCCATCATCATCTCATCCTTATAATCATTATTATTATTATTAGCAGTACTAATATCATCATCATCATCGCCAACACCAACACCACTTATTTCTAGCCCCCCGGCCCCCACTCAGGTTTTGTACTGAAACTGGAAATGAAAGATTAGGAAATGACTACAAACAACTCATGACTCAGAGTAAGTTCCTACTCCTTTGTCCAGTATTGCGTTTAGTACAGCATAATCATTGTAAAATTCGGGTTATATTGCAAGCAGCCACAGATGCCTGAGGGTGGGCCATAGGTTTGACTCATCAAGGCTGTTCTCCTGGCTTTAATATATCTCTTCTTCCCTTTCCCCTTTTCTAGAACAGTCTCCTCCAACTCTGGGGCCCTCCAGATGTGTGAGATTACAACTCCCATCAACTCCAGCCAGAAAGCTGAGCCATCATATTTATAAATTTAGGTACATTACTTATATGGTACTGTTCCTGACAGAGTGGTATTAGTGGGGTGTTGAAAAGTGTTAGGCATCAGACAGACAGATGCAAACCCATGCACACACTTGCCACAGGACTAGTTTTGCAAGAAAAATCATGCTAACTTGCAACACTAGCAGAGATTTCCCCAAGTTTCTTTTGCTGATCAGAAAGGAGCTTATCAATAGCTGCAAGCTGAAGCCCAGCGCTTTATCTCTGGACCCTCACTCGTGATATGGTTGATAGAAAACGATCCATATTCAGCACGTTAAGACCAAAGCCCTGATGGCTCAGAGAGCAATACAAGTTAAAATGCATACATTCAAAATCTGATGGCCAGATTGTCCATGGCTCATGATCCATAGGACACTGCTTGGAATAGAGGCAAATTCAGTCTTCCCCCGTTTCTCCGCTGCTGGATCAGACAATTGGTTGTAGATGGCTGTTGGAAGACTGAGATGTATCTAAATACCAGCTCATAAAACGTTGAGGTCACAGCTGGCAGCTTTGACCACAAATCCATCATCATGGCTAATAGACGGTCCTTGGCCTCATCTACAAGAATTCGGCTTTACGCCTGGTTAGCCGATTATGCGCATATTCGCTGAAGCGTTTTATCGGAAATGCTTGTATGCAGGAGGTAATTGAGCACTCAACGGGTGACCTTACCGGTTGTTTCAAATGCGCTTTACAAGTAGTTAATGCGGAGAATCGCTTGTTCACATAGGCAAAATGCGCTTTAATGGCTGGAGCAAAATAAAACTCGCTATTTAACGCGCATTCGATAATGCGCATAATCGGAGCGAAAACGCGCCTCTACGCCCAATTTGCGCTCCGTTCTTGTAGAGGTAATTTTTTTAATGCGCCTTGAAAGAGCTTTAAATGCCTCTTGTAGAGGCAGCCCTTATTAAACTTCAAATTTATACAGTAATGCAGACAGGGGAGCTGTGGAGGCGAATGGCTGAGCTATCTTGATATCACAGAGAGGTGAGACAGGAAAAAAGGGGTCTGGCTACCACTGAGTAAGTTGCTCAGAGCTTAGAGAGGCAGGGCGGGCAGAGAAGCTTAGGAAAGGAAATCAACCACTGGGGGCCTGAGAAGACAGCATGCCAAGGGGAGCAAGGGAACGTAGGGAATGATGGTTGGGAGAAGAAGGGCTTCAGAAGAGGGAGAGGAAGAGGAGAAGAGCAGCGGCAGAAGCCTGAGAGAAGAAAAACGGGACAAGAGGACAGGAAAATCAGAGAGCTGCTTATGTCTAGGAGAACCTGCACAGCTACAGAATTACGCAGTTATGGGGGGCGGGAATCCTAGCCAAATCTTGGCCACAGGTCTCCAGAAATCCATTAAAAATAAAGTAACATGGAAGGGGTGCGTGTGTGTGTGTGTGTGTGTGTTGGGGGCGGGGAGGTGTGTGAATGTTTTTGGTTTTTTGCACCACCATATACTAAAGTATACACATCACACCTCAATATTCTGCCGTCTTAATCCTGGGACTGTACCTTGGAGGATACTAATAAAAATGCTAAAACCAGCGTACTCACCATAATTGGCTTTAGGAAATCTATATTGTCCTGAAACGTTCTCTCCGCAGAAGCGAACGTTTCCTTCGGGATGGAGCAAAAAAAGGCACGAGTGACCATATCTAACATCGGGTTTTGGGGGGTGATGAACTCTGAGAGCTTGGTCGAATTGCAAAGGTCTTTCACCCTCATCTGGAAGCCAGACTTCATGACCTAGAAACATTTTTCCAGAAGTTACAAAATGCCATCCATAAATTAGTCCTAGGACTCAAGCAAAATAATATTTTCTGCTTCACCTTTATGATGTATGATAGTAAGAATTAGAACTGTACCAGACTTTCCCAAACTTGGGCCCCCAGGTATTAGTAGACTGCAACTCCTATCAACCCAACCATTGGTTATGCTGGCTGGGGATGATGAGACCTATGGTCCAACAACATCTCTCTAAATGCTCTTCTTGCTGACTGTATACAATTTATATTATACATGAGGATGGACGCTTCTTACCTGTTGGAGGTTGATCTCAGCATTCAGGATTTCATCTACAACAAACTGTGGTAGGGAAGCATTGTGACGGAGGAAGTCAGAGAAAGTCTCGTTGTCAACCAAGAAATCCTGGACCTTCACACCTGCCAGGTGATAAGGAAACCACATTATTATTATTTAAAAATATTATCACCGTTGTTATCATTACCATTATTAACATCAAATCAAAAATTATAGAGGGTATGTCTATATTATAGCTTAACAGTCACGAAGAACTCTGGGGACTATATTTCTGTAAGGAGGGTGGAGGTAATGTCCTTACCAAAGTGCTACAACTAGGGATGTTCCGGGATAGCCATTACAGTCAAAACAGGAATAATAGTTATATAGACTTGGTAGTAGAGTTGAACCCATTGGCTGGAACCCTCAGCTCACTGCTCTGACATAGTTACAGAAAATTCTTAGGCCCATACACAGGTGGAGAAGGGTGCTGCTTCCTTCCAGCTCCCGCCACTCATACCTCATGAACGCTACTCTGGCTTCCCACATGAGTTAGCCTGTTCAACCCTAGAATATATCCAACATCTGCAGTGCTGAACAGGTTTTGAGTTTTGTACAATGGCTCAATTACAGGGAGGGCAGGAGGGACCCAGCCACGCCAATCTTTTGTAACAGGCCCGCTTGGATACAGCTTTAGAAGACTCTGGGGTGTGTGCTGGTCTCTTATCGCTATCCAATGGTCCCTGGCCTGGAACTCACCATTGTATCCCTCTGTGGCTATGTGTCTGGCTGAGGAGGACAGCTACGTCTCTCGCTCTGCATTACTTAACCCATGTTTAGTACTTGAATTACAAGAAGGCCAGAGAATTACAGGGGGGCAGGCAGCCAGGCCCCTTTACCTTTTGTGATGGTTCCCTTAGCTACTGTTTTTGTAAGGCTATAAGGCAGCATGATTTGTGTAGAATTCAAAGGAGTCAGGTGTCAAGCTTGTGGGTTTTATGAAGGGTCCCCCCATAATTTGAACACTGGTTAATAGCAACGGGAAGCTATCTTTCAGGGAACCTTATCTGCCATTATCAATTATCGCATTGAAGAGCCTATAATGAGCATCAAGGAAGCCCAAAATTCCCTGGAATAGCTTGAAAAATCACTTGCCTAAATTATATGCTCTACACATAGTTATGGATGGACATATCTCGCCACCACCCCATCCAACCTGAGGAGGAGACTGCTGGGACTCAAAAGTTTTAATCCTGCACCTTAAAAGACCTCATTCCAAATAAAAAGTGCATTCCCTTGTCAATTATTTTTTTCTTTCTCTTGAGCTGTGGAACCAACATGGCTGCTAAGGCTTCACCCAATGGTAGCTGGTAGCAAAGCACTGCTTCTGAGACAAGGAGGCAATAATGCACTGTTGCCTCAGTTTGCAGTTCACATTCCCTCACATTGCCAGATCCCAAGGGAAAGCAGCAGATGCTGGTCTGTGAGAGGCCACCTGATATTTTTAAAATGTTGATTAGCTCAGTTGCTGACAAGAAACACTCAGCGTAACAAGAGGGCTGGAAGGAGAACTCCATAAATCTCCACAGAGATTGAAGGATGAGGTGGGCGGGAAGTGGGGGAAAGGAGAGAATGAAGATGGCAGAGATACTGCATGCTATGAAGAACGGTCTTCTCACTCCCTCTCTCCCTTCATGCCGTTCAGCATTATTATCGTGCAACTCAGACCTGACTTGGCAGAATACCAGTCTGCTCGAAGAGTTATGAAGGGGAAAGAAAGAAACACTTCCTATTCTTCTCCCAAACATGAAGGCACTGGGGTTACTGTCGGTCAATGCTCTCTAGCCCGATTCTCCGGTTACATGTTCCCTGTAGCGTTTTTGTTCTACAAGCAAAATAATTCCCTGTCACCAGAGGGCTTGAGGAGAGAGCCAGGCTAGAGACGGCTGGAGGTTACTAGAGGATGAAATCTTTTCGGAGCTGTTTAAGAACATACTCAGCCATTCTTTTTTTCATGGAGGATGTGTGGGGGAAGAGAACAGTCTTGGGGAGGAAGAAACCACAATATTTTTGGATGCCATCTCCTAGAACAGCTTTTTCCAATGTGGTGCCCTTCAAGTGTGTCAGACTGTAACTCCCATCATTGGCCATGCTGACTGGGAATAATGGGAATTGCAGTCTAACATTTCTGGAGGGGACCAGATTTGGGAAGCCTGTCCTAGAATGTCAAAGGGGGGGGGCAATAGACCTCGTTCCTACATAGCCAATGCTAGAATTATTTACTCCTAGGGCCCCCTCCTTTCATTACTCTGGTGCCATGTGGTTCCTTTCCATACCAGTATCATCCTTCACAGAAACTGGGCAACACTGGCATAAGAAGCCAGTGTAGTGCAGTGGCTAGAATACTGGATTGGAAGTCAGGAGATCCAGGTCCATTCGGCCATGGAAGCTCACTGGGTGACTCTGGGCCATTCACAGACTCTCAGCCCAACCTACCTCATAGAGCCGTTTTTGTGAGGATAAAATAGGGAGGAGGAAGATTATGTACACCGCCTTGAGTTCCTCGGAGGAAATAAAGTGGTATATAAATGTAATAGATAGATAGAAAGATGATAAATAGATAGATAACCATAGTGCCAGCTCCTCCAGTGCAAGAAGGAGCGGCATTACAGCTGTTGCCAGCCAAAAGCTTAATGCAAAATGGAGCTTTAGGCAAAGGTAAGAGGTGGAAACAGATTACGGCAGAGCCAGGATCTCTTTGAACAAGTCACCTGGGACCTCAGTTCCTTATGGAAGAGTGGAAATTCACGTAATTGTCTCAAATGGAATTGTTAGGAAGGGGAAATGGGCAAAAATGTCATTCAAATAGTAAAAAGGATAAAAGGATGAAGATGCAATGCAGTGGCTAAAGCAAGGTTGTCAGACAGTAGGCCAATGGGCCTTTTGAGGACATTGGGAGTCCCACAAAGCAGGGGTGGCAGAAGGTAGATCTCCAGATGTTCCAGACTTTGACTCCCAGAAGCTCCTGCCAGCATGGGCAATCATCAGGAAAGCTGGGAGTTGAAGTCCAAAACATTGGGGTATGTACTTCCTGCTCAGCCCTGCTCCAGAGCAGCCTGTGGAAACTTTACCATAGTCCACACAAATGACTGAACTACCTTCCTAGCATAGACAGGCCAATGAATGCTACTCTGTACCTAAACATCAGTCACTTCTTTCTATTTAAATTAGCATGGAAGGCGTTGGTGGCCGTTGGTCAGGAGAACTGGAAACTCAAATCACAGAGATGTTTAGGCTGGCATAATGCAGAGTGTCCCTCTGTCCTACTCTCCAGTCTTTTATTTGAAAGGGCTGCCAGATCCAAGTCTGGTTTAAAGAGAAAGAACCATCAGAAGGGAGAGCAACGGAGGGCTTGAAGTTACTCATCAACAGTGAGCACCTGGACAGCAGGGACACAGGTCACCCAGTCACAGTCTCCCCCACTATGGTAAGATATATGGCATTTCTAATAAAATTACAGTAATTATTTCCATTTTGCATTATTTCATATCTATACATTATATTAGCATATGTACATTTTATGAAAATCCATGGGGGGGTGTTGTCCCCATTTCTGGCAATGTGCAAGCAGCCACCTAGCATGATACGAGGCTGCTTAGAGAGGGTAAGCCATGGCACATAAGAAAGATGCTTAGAATTGTCTACGTCTTATTCAGCAAAACAAATATCTTGTTTCGGGTTTATTGGACTCTACAACGCCTTTTCAATAAGGGTCTGTCTCACTTACATAACTGTTGGAGATGAAATGCACCTCATGCTTCTTTAATTCATAAGTTTTGGCAATGCCCAGTAGTTGCCCCCTTTTGGGAGGAGGTTATAATAAGGATAAAGTTTGTACTGAAACCATCTTTAATAGGGAATGATGTGTCTGTCCTCCTAAACTATCTACCGGCTTCTTGGAAGCCAACACATGGTCTGTGCAAATGGATTTTCAGAGCCCTTATGACAGCTAAAAGACTTATACTATTCACATTGGAAGGAAAAATGCTCACCTCCCATAATGCAGTGGATTGAGGATTTAACAACGTTATCAACGTTTGAACAGGTGTTATATAGGTGTGACATGCGAATGGATAAATACATGTCCATATGGTCTGCTTTTCTTAAAACCTATGCATAACTCTCCCCTTCCCCTTTTTTAAAAATACCTGATGGAAAAATGATGATATTCCAATATATGTAATTTCCCCCCTTTTCACGATTTATCTTTTTGTTCTGTTTTGTTATATTCACAATAAAAAAGCGAGGGGGAATGAAGGAGAAAAAAAGAGTTGCTAACCAGTGGAATTTTTCGGCCGGCTAGAAATGTTATGGAAGCTCTGCATTCGTCAACAGTGTTCTTCCAGTTTTTTTTCAAACAGTGAGCCAATCTACACTACTGCTTTATAACGGTTTATAACAGTTTTAAACCGGTTTATAACGGTTTATAATGGTTTAAAACTGTTATAAACCGTTATAAAGCAGTAGTGTAGATCGGCTCTGTGTTCCCAACCATCAACTTGAGCCCCTGAGCATCTGAGTGTGTGTGAGTGAGAAAGGGGAAAGAGACAGATTTGTGTGTTCCGTGTATTATCTCCTTTTACTCTCTCGGCTCCGTGTCCCTGAGCTTATCTATACTACTGCTTTAAAACGGTTTATAACAGTTTTAAACTGGTTTAACCGGTTTAAAACTGTTATAAACCATTTTAAAGCAGTAGTGTAGATAGGCTCACTGTCTATCCACGTCCCCTGCATATTTGTGCCTCTGTCCCTTGTACTATCTGTGTTCTCTGCCTGAGTCTACCTGTGAACCTGCCTTCTTGTTTGTGCCCCTGCTGCAACATATTCGAGTAGTCAATCATTGTGGCATGGATAACTGTGGCCAGGCTATCTCTGTCCAAGGGATATGTGTGCCCACCTGGCAACTCCGTAAATCTGCCACTCCGCAAGTTTGTCTTGCAAAATTCTTGGTGGTGGAAGAGAAACTCCTGGGCTGCCACAGCTGGGGAACTAAGGAAAGCTTATCCTTTCAAGTCACGTGCCGTTGAGAATCTCCTGCCCTCACAGGCTTTGATCAAAGGCTCTATAGATGCCCAGATTACAGAGGATTTCAAAATACTGCACACACCACCTCAATCCCGCTTATTGTCATCACAACAGCTACTGGAGAATGCTACTTTGAGTGCCCTCCAACTCAGAAAAAGCAACTTAAAGCCATGAATAAGCCTGGAGACATCAATAGGATGAGTCACGTGCTCCAATGTTTAACATTCACTGTTTGGGGCCTATTTCTAGACAATGTACAAATTGGCAGTTCTGTTGGAAGATTAAGAGGGTTTACAGCTTGAAGAGGGAAGGCACACAAAGTCAGCATTAAACGTCTCATTTTACAAGAAGGATAACTCAGCCAAACAGAAGCTAAACATCTCCTCTAAGATCAAACCTGAGGCTGGAAGAATCAGAAACTGACTCCAAATGTTTCCACCCCTCATAATCAAAACACAGTTCTCCACAGTGGAGCAGGGCATTCAAGCAGCATGTGAGCGAGCAGCTGCAAATGCCGATGCTATTTCTTAATAGTGAGAAACTTTAATCATGAAACCTAAACCTATATAGCCAGGGAAGGAGCTTAGAGTCCTAGGTTCAGATTCAGTTTTTCATGATCTTTGTAAAAAAATAATAATCACAAAAGCACTTTCAGCAGTAAAAAATCACAAAAAAAGCAGATTTCAGTAGTAAAGGAGAGACAAAGACATTTGGGAGGTGGGATGGGGGTGGCTTTCTTTAACCCTGCAAAAATCCTGTAAGCAAGGCTAACTCACTCTTTGCACAAACGGCAAATTTGTCTTGCGTGTTGGCACAAGCTAAATGTGCACCGGGGATCAAGACAACAGACTGGTTCACACGATCACAGGGTGGTTAATAAGCCACAGGTGTCTTGTTAACCACCCTGCGTGCGCCGGTTGCGTGCCTGCTGGATTTGCACAATTATACTCAGTGGCACATCTTGTTGTCATGTCCAAGCCTGGCAAGGGTGCTGGGTGGTTTGCTAAGCACCCCAACCAACCATTCGTGCTGGGTTCAGATGTCACAACAAGCTGCGCAAGTGAGGATAATTATCTAAATCTGGCAGGCCCGCAACCAGCACCTACAGGATGGTTAACAAAACATTGTGACTTATTAACCACCCTGTGGACATGTAAACCCTCCAGATAGTCTCACCAGAAGCTGAATTACTGAGGAAGGGGCTGACTTGTTCCACCAAAGGTTGAGAAGCACAGGGTGGCCAGAGGTGGCTGCGAAAGAATTGCTTGTGAGGTAATTTAGTCTGAAAAGGCTGGGTCTCGGGGAGCATCTTCAACTGGCACATTACTACTCTACCTGAAGGGAGTTACATCACGGGTGCATAGCAGGGAATGAGTGAAGGAAGGAGATAACTGAAAGAAAGAGAAAGAGACAGACAGAGTATGAAGATTTAAAAAAAAAAACAGGAAAAAACTTGAGATGGTTCTTTCATTGCACAGTGGGCTCTGGCCTAAAAGGGATGAAGGCTGGCAGTTTAGAGCAGAGGCGTTGAACCTCATGGCCATGGATGAAACCAGGATTGCCTAGGGGCCAACTCTGGCCCACTGGGGTTCCTCAGAAGATCATTCCCCCTCCTTTCTGTCACCAGGAGATTACTGCTTCCTCCCATATCTGCCAGATTATTTGGTGGTTTCCCAAAATTTACATGTGTCCCCCCACCATTCTAAAAGGTTGAAATGCCTCTCGTAAGGCACAGCTGCTGGCAGTACGATCTTTAAGCCAAAACATGCTGGCATTTGTTTTATGGCCCTGCCTTGATCCCTCCCCCCTTTGCCTTTGGCCCCACCCACCACTGGAATGCGCCCCCCCCCCCCGAGCTTCTCCAAAATTGAATTCAGCCCATGGGTTGAAAGAGGTTTGACAGCCCTGCTCAAGGGAATAAATAATGGAGCCGGTTAGGGCAAATAGTGGTGGAATAGGCTAGTGCAGGGAAGGGGAAAAGCTCATGGAGGATTTCAGACACGGCCACTGACAAAAGGTGCCTTCATGCATGGAGTCAGCCTGGACCACTGACTGCGGTGCAGTGGCAGGAAGCGGAAGGTAATCATACGGTCTTAATGCATGCCTGTGTCTTTAGAAATTTATAAAAGTGCAATGGAAAAGGATAAGCGAGAGCAATGCAAACTATAAATTGGGGTTTGAGCTATAATGCCGTTTCTGGATAAAATGGTGGATGACTGGATTGTAGCGGCCTTCCCCAATGAGGGGCACTCCATATGTTTTGGGCTTCAACTCCCATCAACCCCATCCAGAATAGCCAATGGTCACACATGCAGGGAGTTGTCATTCAAAACATCTGGAAGGCGCCAGGGTTGGGAGACATTGCCTTATCGACACAACTCTTCTTAAAAACAGTGATTACCATCTCCGCCAGTTCGTTGCAAAAACCTCTGAGTGGAAAAGAACATTCCATAGTATTGTTCAGAAAGAGTGCATCCCCCAAAAAACACACCCCACTAGTGTGAACAATGGGTATTTAGAAAGCTGTTCGTGTTTTTAATGCAGCGAAAGTCACTTGACCTAGATAGCAGCTCGTTCTTACATTTCCAAATGTCAAAACACCCCCCACAGTAAATCCAAAGGCCTGCTGAAGGAAGCTGGGAAATAAACAATGGCTAATGTGAGGAGCTGTGGCTAATCAACACAGTGTACTGCTTACTGGCAGAGCATGTAGGTGTTTAACAGAAAGGGCCATTGGGACTCTAGAACAGATACGCACATGCTCCGAGTGATCTTGAGCCAAGCTCTTGACTCATGGATTCATACACAACCAGGAAGGCAGCCCAAGGAATAAGTAACAGTAGCCCTATTCTAGCTGGCTTAAAAGGCTTAGGACAGGGCTGTTGTCATTTGGAACAGAGGAAGACACTTTGTCCATCTAACTCAGTACTGGGCTGGTTTACATGACATGCCGCAACTCACTGCGGATTGTTTGAACCAAGGTGAGCTGCGACCTATGCAAATGGCATTTTGAATATACAATCCTGAGCAGGGGTTGCCATGCCATGCGAACCTGGCCACCAACGATAATTTGAGTGTTAAACAACCCTAGTATAATCCTATAAGAAACTGAGGGTTGTTTCATCTTCAAATAACCATTGGTGTCCAGGTTCGCACAACATGATAACCCTCTAACAGGGGGTTGCATATTCAAAATGTCCCCCGCACACACCTCATGAGCCCACCATGTTGTGCAATTGAAGTCACTGTCTACACTGACTAGTAGCGGCTCTCCAGGGTTTTCAGACAGGAGCCTTTTTCAGCTCTACCTGGAGATGTCAGAATTGATCTGGAACCACTGAGTTATGATTCCTTCTAGGGGTGTGCACGGACCCTCCCGGATTGGATCGGGACCCAGATCGGGACCTCCAATTTTGTCCCAGATCGGATCGGACAAAATCGGAGGCCCCCGGACCGGATTGGGTCCGATCCCGATCCAAAAATTAGACATCCAATTTTTGGATCGGCCACCATTTTTGTTTTCCCCATAGACTTGCATTGGGGGAAAGAAAGCTTTCCCCCAACGCAAGTCTATGAGGAAAAAATGGCGCCGGGTGGGTGAGGGGGGCCTAACTCCCTCCTCCCCCCTCGAGGTTTTTACCTCCCAGGGCCGCCCGCTGTGGACGGCCCCGGAAGGTAAGCCCCCTCCCCTGCGCTCCTTACCCCCCCCACGGGCCGTCCGCTTCCATCCGCTGGCACCCGCGGGCGCCAGCAGATGGAAGCGGACAGCCCCGGGGGGGGTAAGCCCCCTCCCCCTGCTTACCTTCCGGGGCTGTCTGCTCCCGTCCGCCGCTGGCCGCTACTGCGAGCAGGCTTCGCAGCCTGCCCCTAGGTAGCCCGCCAGGTGTGACATCACCTGGCGCGCTACCTAGGGGCAGGCCATGAAGCCTGCTCGCAGTAGCGGCCAGCGGCGGACGGCCCGGGAAGGTAAGCCCCCTGCCCCCGTTGTCCGCTTCCATCGGCGTGCGCCTACTGGCGCCTGCCGATGGAAGCAGTGGTGGGCGCCAGCAGGCGCCTGCCGATCCTCCAATCCATCCGATCTGGATCGGGACCTTTCCAGATCAAATTGGATTGGATCGAACGATCCAGCGGGGTGATCGGAAATCGTATAATTGTATCCGACTTCCCCTGGATCGGATCCAGATCGTGGATCGGACCCGATCCAGTGCACACCCCGAATTCCTTCTACTAGTATTTATAACAACCTTCCCCAGCCTAGTACCCACCAGATGTGTTGGACTACAACTCCGATAATCTCCCAGCCAGTTTAACCATTGGCCATACCGGGAAAGGCTGATTCCTTAAATAACAGAAGAACTTGGACCATGGTTGATTGACCACCAATAATTCATAATGGTCTCTGAAATAACAACATTCAATATAAAGACAGGTTTGGTTAGCGATCAGGGTCTACTCATGAACATACACAGTATTCCATAGAACAGTTGGTATAATATAAGAGAACTCAAAGGGTGAGATCTAGAAAAAGTAAAGTGGAGAACCATTATCACTGCAAAACACCCCAGAACAACATGGGGGTGAAGAAGTGGCTTGGATTTAAACATGTCAATCTCCATTGTTTTGAAGGCAGGTGATAATACTTCAATTTGAATACCTTCAAAAGCCTGCCAAAGCCTGCAAAGCAACCCCAGAGATGGTGAATCTGTCAGTTCTGTGATAAGGTTCAATCTAAAGACTTCTCCTTAAAACTGGCATGCTTGTAAAACAAGCAAGTCAAATGCACACTAGGGACACACAGTCTATATGGCAGTAAATGAAAGCATTCGGTGCAGTTACATCTTGCAACTCAGTGTTTACCTTTGTGCAAAGGTTATTAAAAAAAACCAATTGGCATATGTGCTACCTATGACATATGTGCCATGTCTATCACAGGCAATGTTTGCTTTTCCCCTTTCAGCCAAAGAAACCCATCTTTACCTATAAAGGGAGCAGGACCCCAGGAGCAGCAAGCGTTTGCAGGACAAGTTTCTCTTGCCAGCACCTCCATACTTTGGCCACGACTTGATTTTCCTCTCTTACTCAACAGCAAAACATTCTGCATTCATCCAGAGAGCTGCAAAATGTATAGCTAAGAGCTTCAAGGAGCTCCATTATATAAGATATCCATGACTGGAGTCAATAGGCTCAAAATATACTGGGATTTATTTTACACCCGTGAAGTCTTCTCTGCATCCTATTATAGAGAGGTGCGGTTCTGTCCACTGATTTGGGGAGTTCTCTTTTTCCTCCACCAAGAGTCAACAGACTCACTGATCTAGAAACTGAACAATACCAAAGCACAGAACATCGCCAATTTCCTTCTCTCCCTTGTGATCAATCCTGACAAAAAAAAAAAATCTCACTGCTTCCTAGTCAGATTTATGCCTTGTTTTAAATTACTTCTAGTAAACTGAGAAAGAAACGAAACTTTCCTCTGCTGGGTCTTTTGACACCATTATTTTCAAAGATCCTCTCAGTTCAAGTAATTTTAGGCTGTAACTCTAATTTCCAGTCCAGCTAACGCAAGAAAGGAACAGGGTGCAGAGAAGAGGAAACAGGTAGGGGAAATATAACATTGTCGGACGGTTGTTTGCTTGAAATACCTATTATTTTTTGGATCACTCCTTCATAAATTCACCCAGCTTTAAGATAGGGTGGTTACTGCAGAGGATTTGAACCCCAGGATTTCTGGCTGCCTAGCTTCAGATTTGCCCCGACTTATACCTCAGATTGCTATGCTTCTTTAGTCCTATTCGGGCTTTTTGATTCTGTGTAGCATAAATATGTGAGGAGAGCAAGAGTTGTCGCCCTCTACCTGTAGAGGGGAACGTTCTGAACAGGGGAGCCTCCTGTATCTGTACAGACTCACCAAATGGTTCAGAGCACTGAATAAATGATGGGCTCATCTTGACGACGTCGGAAGCGCTGCGCCCTGGCGGCTTCTGTGGCACGTGGGTGAATTGACGCCTCTTATAAGAGGCCCGACGGGAGCTTTTCCTGGAGCCGGCCATGCCGCCGCTCGTGGTTCGGCGCGGCGCCAGCTGGAGGGGCGGCTGGGAGCATCGGCTCCCCTACTGTCCAGTAAGTGCTTTTAAAAAAAAAATTTGACAGAATTGGGGGGAAGACAGCGGAGGCGGGTTTTCCACTCCGACTTTAAAAAGGTCGCACAAAATGGTGACTTTTAAAAAGTCGCAGCAAAGGCATTTGCATTCGATATGCCTTCGCGAATGTAAACAAAGATGAGTCCAGTACGAAGTCATATTGACAGCTTGTTTAGAGGGATCGGAAACCTCTCGTTTAGAGGCACCCGATGATGCTGGAGATGTACGGGTGAAAGAATTTATATATTGTCACAACATTTTTTAAATCTGTTTCAGACAGATTAAAAAATGCTCTCTGTGATCAGCACCACTTTACATCTTTGTTAATTTTCAAATATATTGATGTTGAATGCAATTATGAGTTTATTATTATTATTATTATTAATAATAATAATTTTGAAAGATAATCAACCCTCATCTTGGCTTTTTTGGTCTCTCATTTTAAAGATCTGCTATCGGATGTGAACAAAGATGTCAAGACTTTGATTTGATTGCAATGAACTCCTACAGTTAAAGACTAGTAATATTCTAGTGAATGACAATTCCCAGCTATTTTTGTTTTTGGATTTTTGGATTCTGTATATGAAAAATATAATGTATAATATCTAAATGTAATAATGTATATATTTAAATTTAAAGTTTCAATAATAATAATAATAATAAAAATGCTCTATCAAAGAAACCTTCAAAACCTTCAGCTGATTAAAGGAAGCCAGCCACACACAAACATATATACACACACACACATATGGTTAATTTGACATCATGGTTGATCAATATTTGACTTCCCTGTTGTTATGTCTCTATCCAGGCGGTATTGACAAGGAGAAGAAAACAGCACCCTCGAGTTACTGTGTTTCCCTTCCTCAAGGATAATGCTGTCATGTTCAGCAGGAAATGTCATTAAAACAAACACACACACACACACTCACACACACACTATCCAAGCATGCAGGCTGTCTGCATGCAGTAGAAGCAAAGGAGGTGCCCAGAGATAATGAGCTATCTCTGCCTGATTGGGTATGATCTGGAGCAGAGCCTTCAAATGCTGTGTCACGATATGCAACCATCAAATTCCCCAGGTGACCTAAAACCAGGTCTCACCTCTGCACTCCGAGAAAGGGCTGGTATGATGTCACTCCCTTTGCCCTATGCATCACCCTGTCACTCTAGCTGGATTAATGCTAAGGCTTTGATCACTGTGAATAGAATGAAAAAGGAAAAAAGGAGAGAGAAATGCTGGCCCCAATGAAACATAAGTTATAACTCAACCCTACTGCTTAGTTACAGGTCACATTCAGATTTCACACTTATTCATAGTTTAGTGTGATCGGAATGAGTTGCAGAAAGCCATGGGCTCTTTCACGCCTTCGTCCTCCCTCGACGCAGTCGTGAGGTCAAAAGTGGCCACTTTCAATTAACCACTGTTCTGTGTTACATCTGAACCCTAAACCGTTTTTTACCTTAACTATGTTAAACAGAAACAAGCCAGCTTCCTAAATAATAGTTTGAGGTTGGCTTGTTTCCACTATAGTTAAGATTAATCACAGTTTGTTGGGTTCAGGCTAATGGCCAAACTGTGGTTAATATCAAAAAGAAGTGAGAGCTTCCAAGTTCCTTCGAATGGCCATGCCGGAGGAGGAGCAGGGAGCATGCAAATTCAAGGCTCTTTGTGGCTTGTACTTGTAATGTTAAACTATAGCTTAGTGTGATGTTCAAATGCAGTCACTGGGCCAACTTTTTGGTTTAATCTCCATACAACTGGACTGATATTTCAAAAGTCTAGGCACCTGGATTCTAGAATTTACTAGCCTGTTTGTTGAGAAGCACCTCATTATGAGAGGCCTAAATTCAAAGACCTTGTTCAGACAACACACTAAGCCATGGTGGTTAAGCATTTTGAGCTAAACATTGTGGCTTAGCATGTCATGGGAACCATTCCTAACTAGGGTGGCTACATAACTACGTTTTAAACCCTCTCACTCACCATTTGCTGCAAAAGGGTTAGCGGCCTAACCATACCTTAGCGTGTTGTCTGAACAGGCCCAAAGTGCCCATCTCCTTGTTAATTTACAGCATGCTTAATTTTGCTACGAGGATTCATATCCAGGGATAATGGTGGGGCTTTTTCCTTGGCTTTTTGTTTGATGCCAAGCCAGTATCGTGCCAGACACTGCTACCTGCCTGAACACAGGGTCAAGCTTTGAGGAAGAACTTTCCTCAAGAGGGTGCAGTATTGATCAACCTCAATAAGATGACTGGTAGTATCGTTCACCAACGTGGCTCATCGCTATGCCAAAGTGGCAGTGTTTAAGCAGTCAAAAAAAACCCCACACTTTGTTACACTTTGTATCTGTGCTGCTTATCTAGGTTAGGAACTTGATTGCCATTATATAAGCAACCTAGCAATTTAAAACTACATTGGTATTTGCTGGCCACTATGGTTTCTCAGCAACAGCCAAGCCCTTCCAGAGAGGCATGTCTGCGGATATCATGCGCTATGATTTAATCGAGGGAGGCAGCTACCTATCATGCAACATTTCACAAATTAAAACAGGACCCCTCTTGTATACTTGAAAGCAGAGGAGGCTGGTGGCTCTGATGTCAATGGGGTGGTGAATTCTCTCCGGGTTTCAGTCAGGACTCTAAAGGAGCTATCCAAGGTGCTGGATAGCACTTTACGAGTTCTGACTGAAACCCACAGTGGATTCACCGCCCCACTGACATCAGAGCCACCAGCCTCCACTGCCTGAAACACCTTGCTACCAACACTGATTATTGCCTAAGTGCCTCCCACCCCATCATTATACATTCCAGAAGGTTGTTCACTATCTTATGATCCTGCTCTGCACAGATGTCTGAAGCAAAGTGTGTTAGTGTCCTTTTTTACACACAGGCACACACAGAATGTTTAATGCCCCAATGGGTCTGTTTGTTTTGGAGACAAGTTGTAACTCAAACACAGCCAACAACATTTATTACTCAGGCAGTTTGTGGGTGCCACCACCTATCATTCAGTGGTTTGAAGATCTTACTGCCCCTGCTGCATTGGAATGTACATTCTACAGTCATCAAGTTCAACTGGATGTTCATTTAGATATATGCACTGCTTAGATCAATGTATATATTTGAAATAGAAGTGCTAAATCTTTTTTCCTCTTTCCTTTTAATTAATGGTGTTGTGAACAGTTACTGTGAACAGATACACTTTTTTCCGCTACGTACTTTCTGTTGTAGTTTCCCCCTTCTCTCCTTTCAATTTCTGTTATAATTGGTCATGTGATTAAAACAGTGCTCTAATTATTCATTCATTTCGTCATTTGTTGTATTTCTATACCATCCAATAACGGAAGCTCTCGGGGAAGGGGAGCCCACCTCTTTACCTTTTCTGGTGGCCCTCCATAGCTACTATTTTTAGAAGGCTACGGGGGACATGATTTGGCTGGAAATGGAAAGAGGATGGAAGCATGGGGTGTATAGATAGGTGGGCCTATCTGTTATCCCATAAATTTAGCCACTGGGTGTTTTGAGGGGGCTTTTTTGGTTAAGAAGTATCCTTATAAGAACATAATAGACTTACGATATATCTTAGCAATTCACAATGCTCCTCACCAGCCGCAGCACATAAAGCAGCATGCCAAAATGCCACCAAAATAACAGGCAGCAATACACGCAGAAGGTCACTTTATAAAGTCTCCTTTTCATGCTGTTTACGTTACTGGTGATGTTCTTAGTTCCTGGTTCTTGGGAGCTAAGCAGTCTGGCACAGGGCCCCTAATGCTCAAAGTTTCGCAGCATGTGTTCTCAGTGTGATAAAGTTTAACAGCGGAAGATAAAAGTACATAGTTGGTGAGAAATGCATTTCCTGGTACTTGTTCTCCATCAAAATAAAAAAAGGAGCAAAGTCAGTTAATGGTATTTTCCTTAAACAGAGACCTTTGGGGGTGGGGATGTATTGGGTTTTGGAGGCACACTGGCTGAATTTGGACGACACAATAAGCAACTAGGTGTGGGGAAACAATCGTCAGTTGTATTGACTATTGTGTTGTCCGAATGCTGCCATAGTCAACTCAGTGCTGATCCTAATCCACACCACAGTTTATTATTTATTACCATGTTGTGTGGGGAGTACCCCCTAGATGAACAACTGTAAAGTTGATTATTACCCCACCATTGACTATCGTGTTGTCTGAATTCAGCCACAGTGTCTTTGAGTCACACCAAATCCATTGCAAACCTTCGGAAGGATGCGGATTCATTTTGGGGTGATTTGGAGGACCTCTGCTTCACTTGAGATGAATCCCTAAACTGGCCAAATCAGTTCACGGTGGATAGAGCAGAATGGAAGTCTGTACTCGCTTCCCTACCACAACATCAATGTTGAGAAAGGTCGTGACAATTTTACTTTTTTTTTTCCCTTCCCAGCACAGCGACTCATTTCTTCTCGGAAGCAGCAATGCAAATTGCTCTCTCTCTCTCTCTCTCTCTCTCTCTCTCTCTCTGCCACAGGCATTGGCACATCCCTCTCCTTGTTTCTTCCGAGAAAAATTGGATATGCAGACAGGGATTTGGCAATACAGGCCATCAGTTTGGGTAGGTTTAAGGAAGGAGTTCAGTGGGGGCACCGTTTATGTTTTGACAAGGAGATCTGCTGACAACGGGATCTAAAAACGCTGATTTCAAAACCTGCTTTCAGCAACCTGACCGTATATAGCTGAAGGGCTATTTGGCAGAGGGGCTACAAGCTATGCAGAGGCCATCGCCAGCCAAACACGAATCCAGATCTGGAGTGGGTTCGATGTGATCAGTTGCTGGAGCTGAAGCAATGGGCGAGAGCTGGGGCCGGGGCTTGACCTGGTGGCTTCTGAAGAGCAATGGGCAAAAGATTCTGCTCTGTTGACTGGTCAGTGGCAGGAGGTCAGGTTCCTGGTACCCCACATGAGGCCTCTGTAACTGATCTGGCCAATCCAGAGGCTTCATGCTGGCAGCTAATCATGCGGGCTTATATTGCACGTATTTGCTGCTCAGCCTGGAAAGGACTCTGCAAGCTGAGGACATGCAGTTCACACATTAACCCAGCCTCAAGCACCGAGGTCCCCCATTTCAAGCCCTGGAACCTGATGACACAGGCATCAAAAGCCAAGCTGGGCCAGCTGTGGCCTGCAATGTCAGCATGCACTTGACAGATTCAGGCTCTAGCACACCATGGCTAAACGACAGCACGGGATGATTGCCAACACTGCAGCCATGGTGAGTTGAAAGGGCTTTGTGAACTGGCCCCGAGTGAAAGGAAGCGTGCTGGAGGGCCCAGTGCAGATAGGAGAAATGCTAATTGGAAGGGCACACTGCAAAATTTGAGGAGGCTGATGACATATGCGGGTCTTTTGGCACTGAAGAACAAGAATCTGCCAAATCGGTGAAGGGGACGCAAGTTGGCAGCCTGATGCCCTGCAGCCTGCATGCTCTGATGCTCTGATGCGAGAAGCAGGGCAGCCATCCCATGAGATAGGGTGAGATTTTTGCCTCAGACATCAGGAGGAGGTGGTAGCTCACATTCCCCCCACCCCAACTAGGAGGGACGCCTGCCGCCACCAGCTGGGCCCAACTCCTCACTCCATGTAAGGATCCCTCTGAACAAGACACTGTGTGGGCGTCTGCTCTCCAGAGCATCGGCTAGGCCTGAAAGCCTAACTCTGACTGAGGCATTGTGCCCGAGGTGGCCCTGGGGATCACTTGTGCCACAGCAGCACAGGCAGTCTTCATGGCCACCTCACCCACAATGCCTCATTCTGAGGAAGGACCCACCAGAGCAAGAAGACACAGAAAGGGGAGAAAGCCCATCCTCCTGTTTTAGGCAGTCGGATTTCTTGCACTGCTGCTGGCCAGAGGAGTTTGGGTTTATGTTATACGTTCACCATCTTGACCAAACAGTATCTTTCAAAGATGGGCAGTTAACAGCATCACAGAGCATCCCCCCACCACCACCACCATTGTCACTGCCCTAGACTTAGGTCTGGCTCTGTGCCAGAAACTGAGTCAGTGAAAGGGAGATGCAAGATGATATACAGTCACAGACAGCAAGCATTTGACTTCTAGACCTTGCAAGGGAAGGTTAGACTAAAGGGGGAAAGTACTGCTCTCAGGTTATTAATCAAACAAACAAACAAACAAACAAAAACAGCTGCAAAGCCATGCCTTAGCAGCCAAAATGAATCTGGCACATGGAACACAATGTTCAACATTGGTGCTGGAAAAAAAATATCCGTATTGCTCAGAATGTCATGTTCTCCTGGCATTGAAATTGATGGGATTTGTTGTTTGTGTTTTCCTGCAAAGAATGACTGAGTGAGCCAAGTAAGCCAGTCAAAGAAGTCACACAGGCATCCCCTTCCCCAATCCAAGACCGCCGCCCCTCAAAGGAACCTGTTCAAACATTTTCCCAAGTGCTAAAGGCTGAAATGAATACATCAGAAATAAATAACCGGAAGGCAACTACTCCAGAAAACTACACTCTCTCAGAAACAGACCACCCTGTCTGATGGGCCTTTTCATTTTACGATGTGTTGATATCCCTCTGAGCTATCTTTGATAGCGGTGGTTCTTTCCTGACCTCTTTAATTGGTAAAGCATATCCAATTTAGAAATCAACAACACCATATTTCTTAAACAACGTACCGAGTTCCACAGGAACACTGCTCTGGTTCTTATGTATTATTCATTTTACAATGAGTTTTACAATGTGTGGATGTCCCTCCGAGCCATTTTCGATGGTGGCGGTTCTTTCCTGACCTCTTCAATAGGTGAATGATATCCAATTAGAAATTAACAATGTAATGTCTCTTAAACAATCTATCTAGTTCCACTGGTCCTTATTCATTCATTCATTTATTCAAAAGGCAGCTAACAACAAATGTACTACATATTAAAACACAAGAGCAGCAGCAGAAACTACTAGAACTACAAACAGCCGTCAAAACATTTCAGATATTACAAAAACAGACACAGATTAATGCAACATGTTAAAACTTATAGAGCAAATGCCTTCCTAAAAAGGAAGGGCTTCCGCAATATCACTAATGAGCAATGAAACGGGCCTCCCTCAGAAGAGAGTTCCAGAGCCTTGGCACAGCCACTGAAAAGGCCTACTTATTAGTCCCAATTAAGCTTATGGCTGGGGCTGCTGGGACATACACAAGAGACTCTTATTCTCTATGGCTCTTGTCAAACATTTATCTCGTTACTCTGATCATAAGAAATAATTAGGAAAGGAATTGAGAATGAAACTGCCAATATCATACTGTCTTTATACAAATCTACGGTGTGACCACACTTGGAATACTGTGTACAGTTCAGGTCACCACTCCTAAAAAAATATATATTGTAGAGCTGGAAAAAGTGCAGGAAAGGGCAACTAAAATGATCAAGGGGCTGGAGCATCTCCCCTATGAGGGAAGGTTACAACAGCTGGGATTGTTGAGCTTGGAAAAAAGGAGGCTAAGGGGAGACATGATAGGGGTGTGCAAAATTATGCATAGTGTGGAGAATGTGGATAAGGAGACATTTCCCCCCTCTCTCAAAGTACTAGAACCAAGGGTCATCCCATGAAGCTGATAGGTAGGAGATGCAGAACAGATAAAACATAGCTAAACTATGAAATTCGCTACCACAAGATGTAGTGATGGCCATCAATTTGGATGGCTCTAATAGGGGGTTGGATAGATTTTCGGAGGAGAAGACTATCAATGGCTATATGCTACCTCCAGTATATTGATGGCTATATGCTACCTCCAGTACCAGAGGCAGTAAGCCTACGTACACCATGGGGAACATGGGCGGGAGGGTGCTGTTGCACTCATGTCCTGCTTGTGGGTTTCCTGTGAGCAGTCTGTTAGCCGCCGTGTGAACAGAGTGCTGGACTAGATGGACCCTTGGTCTGATCCAACAGGGCTCTATAATGTTCTTATGAAATCATTTTCCAGATTTTGAGTTTATAACAATTTCCAAAATATATGCTTGCGTTTTTATTGCTACATTGTAATCCAAGTCAAAAAGTTCTTTCTCCCTCCACCTTTAGTCTTCAAGGATGCAGTCCTGCCCCCCCTATGTCCACACTGAAGTCCAGGTGACTTAAGCACACATACATGCGTGAGGATTGCTGTCAAAGTCTATTTGCCGAGCGCACTCCTATCTCCTTTCGACTTCCTTTTTCCTAGGCTCAAGAGGCAAAGGTCTTTCTTTTAACCTCTTTTGGTAAGAAAGGATCAGCAAAGTACACAAATTCCCCAAGCCCTTGTACATCTGCAGTCAACATTTCTAGCCATGAGTGTTGTAAAACCAGTGTTAGGCCAACTGGGAGGTTCCTTCAGGGACGAAACACTGAAGGAATTTAAAGAGAAGCAAAAACAGTTTTGATGAGAATACAGAGATGTTTCTGAGGGGACATGTTCTGCACAACCGTGAACTGCAAGACCTGAAGCAAAAACTCAAAACAAACGTGAAGATTGGCGGTTTGGCAAAACATCCGACGAATCCTGAGGGAATCAAAAATAGCAATAATCTCTCGGGGGTGTATGCATGTGGAGTGGACGGGACATGCAACTGTTGCTACCAAGTTTTGACACTACCCTGGTGGTATTATTTATTATTATTATTATTATTATTATTATTATTATTATTATTTACATTTATATACCTCCCCATAGCCGAAGTTCTCTGGGCAGTTTACAAAATTTTAAAAGATTGAACATTAAAAAACTAATATACAAAATTTAAAACCATAAAACATAAAAACAGTTAATATTTAAAAACGTTTTTAAACTTTTACGCCTGGCCAAAAATTTAGTTAAAAACCTCAACTTAAGCTGCTACAATGCCTGGGAGCAAAGAAAAGTTTTGACATGGCGCCAAAAGGATAACAGTGTTGGCGCCAGGCAGGCCTCATCGGGGAGATCATTCCATAATTGGGGGGCCACCACAGAGAAGACCCTCTCCCTTGTTGCCATCCTCCGAGCTTCCCTTGGAGTAGGCACCCGGAGGAGGACCTTAGATGTTGAGCGTAGTGTACAGGTTGGTTCATGTCGGGAGAGGCATACTAGGAATTTTATCTTACTATGGGCTCAGAAGCTGCTATCCATAGGGCCAAACCAAACATTTGGCAGTAGACTTATTTCTGGGAAACTATGTTACAGCTGAACAGCTGGAAAGTGGCATTAGGAGGGCAAGATTTGTAGGGGCAAAGAGACCAGTGGGAGGAAAGTTGAGCATTGGCATGGGAGAACCAGGGATTTTCAAGCTCACCTAAATTCCCCAAAAATCTTTTCAAGGCTCGTTTCGCTTCACTCTTCTTTTAACTTTCAACCTGTTTTTCAGCTTATTCAAATGGAAAAGTCCATATTTTGAACAGGGAAAGTGTATTTCTGTGCATATTTTTTTTTTTAGAAGTGCAAACTTTCCTATAATGGTTAAAGAGTGAAAATGCATTTTAAACACATTTCAAAGTGTGCTTTTTTAAAACATGTTTTTTTCAACCACACATTTTTAACGTGCTCGCAAATTTGGAAATTTGTGAACATTTCTCACGAAAAGAGCTCCTGGCTCACATTCGGGATGGTGAATGGGGCATGTTTGCATGATTTGTGAACAGTAACAAAATTCTCACACATCCCTAGTCAGGCATCCATTATTATAACTTCTCCCCTGCCATCTCTGTCCTCTTTATCACTTTTCTTCTCTTTTGTGTCAACCTGGGTTGGCTGAAGTAAAGCATTCCAATATAAACAGGGGGAGGGGGACAGGTGCTTGTGGGAAATTCTGCTTCGTAATGTGACCAGGCACCATTTGCAGCAAAAGGATTTGGGCCAGCCCTGAGAGATAGCCTTCCATGACAGACTCTTGTATAGCTGTAGGAGATTGCCCAATGGCTGGTGATTACTGTAAACCAAGGGAAGCTGTACCTGCCCGGGGGGGGGGGGGGGCTGAAGTAAGTGGGGTTTTTTAGTTCAAGGTAAGTGTTGTACTGAAAGTGTCAGCCAACACTTTTTAATCCGTTAACTGGTGGTTTGTGGGAAAACCAAAGCGCCTCCCCCATCCTTACAAAATGGCTGAATGCTTTTTCTTGCCAGGGCCCTGCACCACCCACAGTATCCTGTCTCTCTCAAGGCAGTCCAGGACCTGCGGCCCGAGGGTAGTGGCGGAGAAAGCCTACCGCCAATGTGAGTGGTCCTTTTTTCCCCAGTTAAAAAAGCAAAACACACTCAGTCACCTTGAACAGTTAAGCCAAGCAGCAACCCCTTCAAAAAAATGAGTTCCCCCGCCTTTTCAAGGAAATAAACAGAGGCTCTCTTCGGACAACCCGCTAAGCCATGGTTAGGCCACTAACCCTTTTGCAGCAAATGGTTAGTGAACGTGTTTAAACAGTGATTATGTAGCCACCATGGTTAGGAATGGTTCACATGACACACTAAGCCATAATGTTTAGCTCAAAATGCTTAACCACAGTGGTTTAATGTGTTGTCAGAACAGGGACTGAGTGACTGGTTTCAGACAACACAATAACCAATGGTGGTTTAAATAGTTGACAGTTGGTTATGTAACCAACCGTGGGTCATCGTGTTAGGCGATGTTTTTTTTTTAACCAACAGTTGATTATTTGGCTGAAATAACCAATGCAAACAAGCAACACTGTGCAGAATTGGCTACTTGAACCACAGTTGGTTATCGTGTGGAGGGCAGTGTTGGTTATTTCCTTGGCCACTGTTGGTTATTTCCTCGGCCACACAGTTGCAAGGCAAGAGCAATCAAAGCGGCAGCTGCTGCTCTAATCCAACCAGCAGGATAGATTTTTGACAGCAATGGCTGATGGGATACTAGCGGGAGGATGGGGGGAGAGAGGGTGAGGGATGAGTGAGTCAAATCAGCGTGAATTAACTGTCAACTCAATGCTGATCCTAATCCACACCACAGTTGATTATTATCATACTGTGTGGTGAGTACGCCCTAGATAAAACTGTTGAGTTGAATATTACCCCACTGTTGACTATCATGTTGTCCGAACGCAGCCAGTATCTCACCTCGTTATCTAGTGGTATACTGCTACCAGTGCTCGGAGGGATACAACGCCAGCACTTTTTAAATTAACAATGAAGCCTGAGTCATCTGCCACCAGCGCCCCCTCAGACTTCCCTGTTTCCTCTGAGCTTAGCAGCAATCCTCACCATTGCTGGGGGAAAATGTTTTTTTCCCCAGGAACAATATATTGTTTCCTGTTATAAAGTACTGGGTGGTGTATGTGTGCGCACTCTCTCTTGAATGGGCAATTAAGCTTTGCAAGAGATCTGCTCCTGGTGGAGAAGAAAACGCCTTGAACTGGTTTGATGATACAGATCAACACCCCTGCCTGCAATTTTGGACTGTCCTTGGAGCATGTCTTTGGGGACCGTCATAATGAGCGGCTGCACTTCAAAATGTATCACAACACCACTGCTGCTATTGCATGGGGGGGGGGCGGATATTTTAGGAGAACTTGGGTGAGGATTTCAGTTCATATTTTCGTAAATAAACACACCTTACAAAAACATCGAATGCACCCTTTCATTCCGAGGAAACTCACACTGTAAAAGTTGATGCCTTGAGATGCTCAGGAAAGTGGGAAGCAGTGGGCAAGCTTTTAACGCCTCCTTCCTCCCTGCTCTTTAGTAATGGCCATCTCTCCTGAAAGATGCTTTCCATTATTGTGTCTGTGGGTTTTTTCCCCCCCAGTTTGCTAGAGTTGGAGCCCAGAAGCGATAGGTCAATGCTACAACGGCTTCTAACGAATTTCCCTGGAGACTGTGTAAGTGAGGGCAACATAAAGGACAAGCAAACTTTTGTTCACCACCGGCTGCACCAACAATATGGAGTCTGTCATAAACAGTCCAAATTATAGTGAACAATGGTGAGTTGTTTTTTTTAATGTACTCACATTTGATTACATTTTTCTTAAGTTACCTTATTAAAGAAACCAGCCCTCACCGCAGGCCTTGCTTTTCCAATCAACTTGCTAGCTTGCATTTTATAGGATTAATTTAAGAATTTCACTTGGGGCTCACAATGTGAGTGACTGGTGTTGTTCTTTTCTTCAGCAGCAGGGTAGTAATTAAGAGCGGGAGCTGAAAAGTCATAGCAAGTGTGGTGTAGTGGTTAGAGTGTTTGACTGGGACTCCAGAGATCCAGGTTCTAGTCCCCCTCAGCCATAAAGTTCACTGGGTGAGTTTGGGCCCATCATGCATTCTCAGCCTAATCTACCTAACAGGGTTGTTGTGAGGATAAAATAGAGAGGAGGAGGACCATGAAAGCTTCCTTACACAAGGGGAAAAGGTGGGATATAATAACAACAACAACATCTAAGCAGGTTAAGACTCATTTCAACACACTTATGCCCAGAGGTCTTCTAGCAAAGAGTCACAGATGTTTTATTATTTGTTATACAAGAATTTATATCCCACAGTACCCCTCCAAAAGGGGAATTGCTCACAGGGGCTTATAAAATATACCAATGCAAAAACAATGATTGCCAATCATCAGGCTAATTATCAAACCAAAAGCAGCAAATGTAAAAAATACCCAAAGCCCAAACTAACAATCAGTAAATTAAGCAACCACAGAATCAAATGCCTGTTTAAAGATAAATGTTTAATATTGGGGGAATACAGAAACAGAGGGGAATTGCATAGCCTCTTGGGCCAGGGAGTTCTGTATATAGGGGGCCACCACCGAGAAAGCTCCCTTGGGAATTGCCGCCAACCATACCTCAGAAATCAAACGCAAGAGAGGCACAGCAGCTGATCTTAGAAGACAGCCAGATTGGCATGGGAGAAGGCAGTCTTTCAGGTAGCCTGGCCCCAAGCTAGTTTGGGCTTTGAAGGTAATAACCAGCACTTTGAATTGCAGTTGGAAAGGTGACAGTGAAGCTGATACAATCAAAGGTTGACATTTTGCTCCAGTCAAAATTTTAGCAGCAGCATTCTAGACTAGTTGAAGCTTCCAAAAGGTTTTCAAGGGCAGCCCCAGGTAGAGCTAACGAGTGCATGTAGAGCCACTGTCAGGTTTAATTGTACCAGTGTGCTTTACCCCAGTTCCCCTACCCCTTTTAAGTCATGTTTTTTCTGCTTTCTGGTGGAAACTGGCAAAAGCACAATTCCCACCCCACCACCACAAGAGGTCTGTGCTTTGATTTGACAACTCACTCATCTACAATCATTACTAAGTGCCCTAAAAGAGTAGCGAACAGCACAATCCCATGCATATCTACTCAGAAGTAAGACCCATTGAGTTTAATGGGACTTACTCCCAGGTAAGTGTACACAGGATTGCAGCTTAAACCTGGCTTTGACAAAGAGATTAGACAGACATGTTCTACTTTGCCACTATCCTTACGAAACCCTTAACAACTGGGCCAAGAAAATATCCCCCCCCCAAAAATGCATGCAACACACTAAGGTCCTGGCAGCTTCTCAGTTGAATTTCCTTTCAGCTCTCTGAGGATTGTGATTTTGCATTACAAAGAAACTGCACTCCCTTTAAAAACTGGATGAAAAACAGCAAGCGCTAGTACCAAATTCTTACACTGGAGATGAAAGACTTGAGGAGGGGCAGGCATCCATGCAACTAAGAGGGGTGGGGGGGACTAGATTTCATGAGGGCAGCCATATTTATTGTTCAGGTGTCATTTCATAGAGTTGGGGTATAATTTGTATGCAAGGGGAGAGATGGGAACATTCCTGCCTCTTCCAACTTACTTCCTTACACCCTGTTGCTGCCTCTTTTTCTCCCAGCCCAGCATTTACACCAAAAAAGGAGTGAGCGTGGGAATAAAAGATGCCTGAAGTGACAAAGCACATAGTAAGGATAAAACTCTCCTTACCCACACAACTCTATTCGTATTAAAATACGGCAGACACCACCCACCCACCCACCCACCGAGTATGTAAACAGGGCAGACAGACACATTTTAAAATATGTCTGCTCCCTCATGCTAAGTTTGGCCCTAGTACTTAAATTAAGCCAGCTTCTGGGGGGGGGGGGGGTTGTAGGGAAAAGGGAAAGAGGGCACACTATTGTCAAGACAGTAGTCTAAACAACAAAAGTTTATTTTGCCACATGCCTGACCCCTTCCCGGGTGGCCACGCTCGACAGCAGGGATGGGCAACCTCCCGCCTGTGGCCTGTACTGGGGGTTAACCTAGAGAAGGGTGGACGGGGGAGCTTTCTGAAACAGTAATAGGATGTATTCCACGTTAGGATGGAAGCATTAAGCACATTTTCTCTGAACACTTTATTGATTTTGATGGAGGCAACTAAGCTTGTATAAGACTGCAGCCTTCCTTTAATTTCCAGTTTGTGATTCAGCTCTGATCTGAATGTGAAAATTGCCTTTCCTTCAAACGACCACAGAAGTTCAGCAAAGGGCGGGGGGGGGGGGGGGGAAGCAAGAAGCTTGTCAAAGGGGGCGGAGGGGGGGGGCTGGCACAGCTCATGCACACACACATTGTTTTCCCATCCAAATGAAACCAAGGGCGAAGTTTACTGTCCCTTGTTGAAAATTTAGTAACGCATCGTGTCAGTTGTCCATCTTACATTTAAGCATCACCGACTCTATTCAGAAGCTTTTTCTAGCTTCTGGATTATTGCTACAACACCAAGTCCCTCTGCAAAATTCACGGCACCACCTTTTCCTCATTTACCTGAAACAGACTTCCCAGTTTTCTGCAGTTTCTCCATGAGTTTCAGTGCATCCTCGACACTGGTGTCTGTTTGGCTGTACAGCAGCAAGCGCTTCGCATCCGAGAACAATCGGGAAACACTGGGGAAGTTAGGGAGATAGTGGGAAAGAAAAGGGGGGAACAGAACAGAAAGGCATTAGCATAACGGTTGTATCACACCAAATTATTTTCTTTGTAAACAAAAAAATAGATTCCTGCATTCACAAGTTCTCTCGTGCAAGTCCCACTGAAACAAATGGCTGCTGAGGAGGACATTGTATTTACCGCCTTGCCTCTGTATGCATTTTTGTGGCTGCATTTTGTTGTGCATGTAATTTTGGAGTTCTTGATTTTATAGATCTTATTATTTTTTTGTTTTTGTTTTTATTGAGTATGACATCTCAAGAGCCTAGCCTACAGGACAGCTTTCTCTCAGCTGGTGCCCTCTATTTATGTTGGACATGCTGGATGGGGGATATTGGGAATTGTAGTCCAACACATATGGAGGGCACCAGGTTAAGGAAAGATGCTATAGGGCAACTCATGCAATGAATGAATGAGTGAATGAATGAATGAATGAATGAATGAATAAATACGAGGGCAACCTGCAAGTTTTAAAAAATAAAACAATAAGGTAACAATTTCAGTAAGGCTTCTGGAGGCAGGATTGTGCCTGGTGTTGTTCAGTGGGTGGAGGTGCCATTTAGATTTTTTGTCTCAGTCAGCAAAAGGTGTTGGCCTGCCCTGCCTGCTAGACCGAATCCGGTGGCTCCTGCAGGCTTGATTCTATTTTTACGAGCAATGCATAGAAATGTCTTGTTCCTTTATGTCAGGAATTCCAGTGATGCCACACATTCCCCATTTCCTCTAGGGCTCCAGATATCAAATGATGTATTGGCTTTGGCACAAGAGATGAGAGGAGCAAAGTATGCCTGGTTGTTGCCTCTTCAGATGCAATAGGAATGAATGGGCAGGAGAAAGGAGGTTCTCCCAACAGGAGAAAGGAAGAAGGGAGCCTGCTGAAACTCCATCTTCATTCGTGCTACTCAAGAATATTTGGCGCTTCCAAAAGAGGCTTTTGATGAGGCCTCAGGCATGGGGATGTTTCAAAGGCAGTTCAGACACCTTCATCTTCAGTCCGTAACCCTCCCGTGTTTACCCATCACTTCCTCAGTCTTTTCTTTACCACAGAAAATCCTTTAAGAAAGACGGTATAACTACACAATGGCCTCTCATTGGTAGCACTAGGACCTGTCCATCTGGGAGCAACCACCCCAGACTGCAATTATTAGCTATCAAAGTCAGGATTTCCCAAAGAAGTAGCAATGTGCCAAGGGAGAGGTTTGAGGAAGTTGTGGCTTTTTCACTGCTCTGCCACTGAGATGCATAGGAAACTGTCAGGCGGCAAAAATACAGCTGACCGGTGGCCTAAAGGAAACCCTGAACAGTTTTAGGTAGAACTGTCTGGCCCTAGAGCAGTCTTCCTCAACCAAATGTCCTCCAGATGTTTTGGACTTCAATTCCCATCAGCCACACTAGGCATGGGAATCCTGGGAGTTGTCATCCCAAACATCTGGAGGGTATTAAGTTGGGGGAGGCGGCCCTAGAGGTCTCTGTGTAGCTGCTCAGCCTTCTGGGGCCTTCTGCAGTGTGCACAAGATGAACAGGGCGGGTTGGAAGAGGTAGCTGAAAGACTTAAGTGCTTCATCTTGCCTGCAGATTTTGGCCTGTATTTAAATATTTCCTCATTCGTTGCCCTGCATGTTCTGGCCTGACATTCCCCCACCTCTCTTCCCGCATGACTACTCCACCCTCTTCAACCCCCTTGTACTTGTTAGCAGCCTTGCCAGCTGCAGCCTCCACATGTTTGTACAAAGTCTTCCCATGGGTGCTGAAAAGAACATCCCGTCCCCTTAATATTGCAGCGTAGGGCATGGCTGTTTAATCCCCAATTCTCTTCTTCACGCTTAGCCCAGAACTGTTCTGTGTGACAGAGATGACTAAAACATTGGCTGGTACTCACATAGAGTTGTTAAAATTTCCAACAATGCCCGGTGATTCTCCAGGTGTTGGGTAGCGGAAGCAAGGATTGTTGGCATTACAGATGATCCCCTGGACCCAGGGCAACATTCCAGCAGAAGGCATGGCCTTGTTGGGAAAGTGACCTAAAACACAAGGGAAAATATTTAGGACATTATGTTAGGCCGTCGGATAATTTTCTCTCCTTTGGTTAGACCAATGCTCCCACAACTCACCCCCCCCCCCCAAAAGCCTCTACCTGCCATAGAGAGGATAACTACAGGAAGTGATTCTCTATGGTTGGTGTCTCTAGTGTGTTCAGAGAGCGCACAGCCAGCAATAGGGTGGCCAGAAGCAAAAGAGGACAAGGCTCCCGCACCTTTAATAGTTGTGCAGAATTCCCTCTTTTACAGCTATTAAAGTTGCAGGAGGCCTGCCCTCTTTTGCTCCTAGCTATCCTAAGCCAGTGATGGTTTGAAAAACAATTTTGGGGAAATACAGCAGAGGAGAATTGTTTCAAAACAACGCAGAAACTGTTTGAACAGTGATTACATTAGACAAACAAACAAAGTAGGCTTGTATACCTTGGGAAGTGAACCCTTTCTCAAGCCGGCTTCAACTCTCCTATAAGTAAGCTTACAATAACACACTGCCATCGGCTAACAAATGGTGGGAATTTTCAAATTCCAGAATGGCACACACAATCCCAATTTGCCACTTAAGCCTGAGCTAGACTCTTTTTTGATATAGAAATTAACACTGCAATCCTGTACACCCTTACCTGGGAGTACATCCCACTTAATGTCGTGGGACATGCATAGGACTGTGCCATCATTTGTTTAAACTAGAGTGTAAATGGTTGCTAACTTAAAAAACTTATCTTGAATTGAGACAACCGCATCTTTAAAATTCCCAGCGATTTAACATTTGCATGACAGCTGTTTAGAGATGCAGGGGGGGAGGTGGTATTTTCCTCTTTTTCTGAAATTTTTTGTTTTTTTCAGAAAAAAACAGGAAAAAAACTGAAATTTTCAGAAAAAAGGAAAAAAAAATTACCTGAATTTTTCCAGTTTTTTTCCAGGCCTTCACATCTCTACAGCTGCTTGTCTGCTGTTGCAGCATTGCAGAGTAAGCTGTCCACACAGCTCATGTCAAAACACACCGAACAACATGAGTACAGCAGATAACACAGCTCTGTCTCTACAAGCCAGAGTTTGTTAAAGAGATCACTGTGACCTACATTCACTTTTTCTCTATGCAAACGTTCTCTTGGTACAGGCAGAGGAAGGTACATTTGTGTGTATTCACAACCTACCAAGTCACATGCAAGGTTATGTTGTTATCCTACAAATCTCTAAACAACCTGGGACCAGCATTCCTAGCAGATTGCCTTCGCTTCTATGCACCCAGACGACAACTGCGGTCCTCAGAGGAGGTCCTGCTGGCCATTCCTAAATGGACAGAATGCTGCCATGAAGAACGGCGCCGGCAGGCCTTCTCTGTAGTGGCACCCACCCTCTGGAAAACCCTCCCTTGTGCAGTTCAGGAGGCGGAAAACATCACATATTTTAAACTCCCCCTGAAAACATACCTTTTCACACAGGCTTTTCCTGGATTTTAACTTAGCAAGTTTTATATTGCCGTTTTAACTTTTACTTGTTGTATTTTATGGTTTTTGATTGTGCACTGCCCAGAGAGCTTTGGCTGATGGGCAGTATAAAAATGTAATAAATAATAATAATAATGATAATAATAATAATAAACCTGATAAAGTGTCTGATGAAACTGAACTGTACTAGAAACATGACATGAAAAGGATCTGACTACTTCCCCCTTCCGAAACAAGAGTATTACTACACTACTTTTTAGTATGAACATAGCCCTTTAGGGTGTATAAAGTGCTTGACACTGTTCATGTAAAGCCCGTGAGGCATGGGCTATCTTGTTTTCATTATCTGTCAGATACTCTGGGAGCCCTTCCGGCTGAAGGGTGGGGTTAAAATGCTTTAAATGAAATAAATAAACAAACAGTTTTTAAAAAAATAAAACTGAAAAGTCATTAGACATAATTGCATTATTTTGTGGAGGAGCTCTGAAAGTGAGTGCATTAATAAAAGGGAAATAGCAGATTCAGACTAGCCACAAGAAATTTATTAGATTCTAAACCACTGAACCAATGCAAGTTCCCCCATCAACATCAGCTGATAAGTGGTAAGCCTTCTTCTTCCAACCCAATTCTGAGCTCAGAAATTTGTGATCTTCAAAATCAAATGGTGCAGAGCCCATCATGCCTGAACAGCGACCAGCCAGAGGATTGATTAAACTTCTGTTTTTGGCTGACTCATTAGGACTGGGGTTGTTAAGTGAACAGATGAAGCTGTCTTATACTGGCCTTATTCTAATGTCACGCTAAATTAATGTTTAGCATGATGAGGAAAAGTATGTGTGAGCCTTGGGTTCACCCTTTCTCTTTCTCTGTCATGGACATAAGGAAGAGTCTGGAGACTTTCGCTTCCATTTCCCATTAACCACAGCTTAGCATTACATCTGAACCCTAAACTGCGGTTAATGTTAACTATGGTTTGTTCAAACAAACCAGCTTTATGACCTGTTGTCTGAAGTTATCTTGCTTCAAAAAATCATAGTAAACATTAACCACTGTTTATCAAGTCAGACAACACATCAAGCTGTTGTTAATGGAAAAAGGAAGTGAAACCTTCCTAACTTCTCCTTCCAGCTGCACTGGAGAACAGAGGATGGGGAGTGCGTGAACTCAAAGCTTGCACAGTATGGTTTAGCATGACTTCCAAATGCAGCCACAGAGTCACACCATTGCTCTGTCTAGTCTAATAGAGACTTACTCCTTCTGGCTATGGCTCCCTTAGGTCTTTACAGGGTGGATTTGATTTAAATCAATTTGATTTAAATCATGATTTTAATCACGATTTTAATCAGAAAGACTCGATTTAATCATGTGACTTCCCCCTCCCCAAAAAAGTGCACTCTTCCTCGCTATAAGCTTAATACATATTTTACACAACTCAGAGTTACCAAAGACTCATTCTTGCTGGTATAATCTTAATATTTACAAGCAGATGCAGGTTTCATTTTTAGCTTCTTGTGCAGATCTATTCCACTCCCAACAATCTATTCATTGAATTTTTTGAAACTTAGCACTTAAGAGGTAAGAAGGGGCTGATTCTGTGTACATAGATTTGCAAAGGAACAATGGGATTGTGATCTCTGCAGACACAAATTCACAGTTTTGAGAACTGTAAAACCAAGCATCTGTGATAATACCTTCTAGATAGAAAAATTGCCCAATAATCTTACAGAAACCTCTGGAAGAGCATGACATTGTGAATGGATTAATGGAATTCATTTACCAAAAAAATTAAACGTTGCATGAATATACAGCCTCATGCTAACGATTCTGGCCCGCTTGCATTGGCTGCCTGAATGTTTCCGAGACCGATTCAAGGTGCTGGTTTTAACCTATAAAGCCTTACACGGTTTGGGACCACAATACCTGATGGAACGCCTTTCCCAACATGAACCTACCCGTACACTATGCTCAACATCAACGGTCTCCGGGTGCCTACTCAGAGGGAAGCTCGGAGGACGGCAACAAGGGAGAGGACCTTCTCCGTGGTGGCCCCTCAATTATGGAATGATCTCCCCAATGAGGCCCGCCTGGCGCCAACACTGTTATCTTTTTGGCACCAGGTCAAAACTTTTCTTTTCTCCCAGGCATTTTAACAGCTCAAGTTGAGGTTTTGATTGACATTGTGGCCAGGCTTAACAGTTAAAATGTTTTAAAGTGTTTTAATGTCAGCTGTTTTATGTTTATAGTTTTAAATTTTGTATATTGTCTTTTTAGTGTTCAATCTTTTAATTTTTGTAAACCGCCCAGAGAGCTTTGGCTATGGGGCGGTATATAAGTGTAATAAATAAATAATAATAATAATAATAATAATAATAATAATCTAATCCTTATTTCATGATGAATAACCTTTGGACTATAATGTATCTTCAATAGAAAACTATTTCTAGATAATTTTTTCCTCAAAAAACATTAAAAAAAATCCGTTTAAAATTTTAAAAATCCGATTTAAATTTAAAAAGCCCAATTTAAATTTTAAAAATCTTATTTTTTTTATTTTATTTTATTTTTAAAATCATTGATTTTTATCCATTCTGGGTCTTTACCAGCCCTGCTATCTTAAACCTTTCTAGGCCAGAGATACTAGGAATTGAATCTAGAACTTTCTGCATGCAGGGGAAGAGAGGCGATGAAGGATGAGCAAATCAAACCCCTTACGTGACCTTTCTCTCTCTTTATTACTATCTCTTCACCACATCTAACCCCAGGAACACCTGTGTTCCATACTTACACTGATGTTGTTCATAGGGTGGATAAGACAGCCGCACGGAGATTAGTATAAAGAAGATGAACAAAGGCCAAACAATTTCAATCAGCAGCTGGAACTAGAAGAAAGAAGAAGAAAATGACAGGTAGTATTAAGCATCTACCCTTGGTATCACCAAGAAACTGACAACAAAGAGGTGGCTCTTTCCTAAGCATGATTAAATCTCTGTGTTTATATTAACATGAGACGATCAAGGCTGGATAACACCGAACATGCATCTAGTTTCACATTTCTCTTTCTGACACTACAGTGCAGTTAACTCAGCCACATACATCTCAGTGGTTGATCAATGTTTTTAAATTGGCCACCACAAGGTAGACTCTTTTCTTTGTGGCATACGGGAATTCATAGCTACCAAGTTAGGGAGCAATCTGGGACCATGGGATATTTTGAATTCCTGGATCTGAAGTCAGAGACACCACTCCAAACTTGGGAGCCAGGAATCTGAACCCTTTCCTCCTCTCCCTCCTAGCTGGTGCAGGAAGAACCATGACAGCTGCCTCTCTGAACAACCTCGGAGGGAAAGTAAAGGGGGCGTTCTTGTGACCGGGGTCAACACGGGGCTGGAGAGACCAATTTATGCTGTATCCCGAGGCCTCTCCAATCTCCCTCCCTCCCTCCCACTCCACAATGTCTCAGCTACATGGGGAGTTTAGCTGTAATGCGGAGCAGAAAACATGGCAGAGGCAAGGATCGCCTTCCGGCACACCTCGTGCTCCGCATGGGATATTCATGAGCCTCCGAGTTCAAAGACTTACAAGTATCAAGGGCAGATCTCATAGGATTGTGCTGTTAGCGTCTGATCTGCCAGATAATCATTCTGGACCAGGGCTAGGCAATCTGGTGCTCTCCAGATTTTTTGGGCCACCGCTCCCATAACCTCCAGCCAGCATAATCAATGGTAAAGGATTATGGGAGTTGTCCTAAATATTTGGAGGGCACCAGTTTGCCTACCCACCCACCCCATTCTAGACATATTGGGGGAAATAGTGCAGCATATCCTTCCATTAGCTTCCCAACCCAACATATTATGTGTGGTTATTTTCTTGTGAGAAGGCACAGTACCTTTGAAAATATTTTTTTAAAAAAACCATTGCCCCCTCTCCCAGCAAACCTCCAGGACTTCAGGACTGTATCCGAACTTGACCTGATTGCCTTTACCCAGAGGAAATACTTCAAACACTCATATGCACAGTTACTAGCAACTATAATATACCATGTTTTGCATATCGGTGAGGGGCTACTGTTCAATGCCTGCATGCTGCATCAACATGAATATCTAAAATTAGATAACTGACATTTAACATAGGGCCAAAGATATAACGAATGGCTGGGGATGTTACTGTAACCCAACTAAATCTAAACTGGAAATAAATCCCACCCCTTCCCCCCCCCCCCACACACCCTGAAATATTACATTGGTGTTTGGCTTGGACCGAAGGCATGTGGTATAGAATTGCTGCTGAAGCTGAACTGGCCTGGTCAGGTTAGTGTTTTGATGGAAGACGCCATGGGAACCCTGTGTACACTGCCTTGAGCTTCATGGGAAAAGGTGCCTGCCCGGGGAAGCGGGGGACATATAATTGTAATAAATAATAAAAAAAAATGCTCTTAATGTAACAGAGCAAATCACAAAGCAAATTCACACTGCCTGCTTATGCAGATAGGAAAAAAAAACGAATGAGAGATGACCCCACCTTGGTCCAATCCATAATTCGTTTTAGAAAGATGGATTAATTGCTTGGATGTGTGGTGGACATAATCCTATTTTCCCCAGATTAATTATGAAGCACAGCGGCCCCTAGCTTCCTCAGCGTGGCTGATCGTGGTCCCTCCTTGCCACCTCTCTCATGGAATCGTCCAAGTGGCCAAGCGAGGCCTGCACTAGCAGTGGCACAGCAAGCTAGTATGCCTCTAGACCCCAACATGCCATCCCCAATTGCATCATTAGAAATGGGCCTAGAATCCTCAAGGAAGGCCCGGGACTTTTTGGTGCCCATTTTGGAAGCTGGGCCATTTCACACTCCAGATTCTGACAAAATGGACTCCTCTCCCAAGTCTAGCCTCCAAAGTGGGGTGGTCTGTGTGTGTCACACACTCTAGATCTTGGGTGAAGAACCTCAGGCCTGGGAGGCAAGTCTGGCCCACCTCGGAGGCAAGTCTGGTCCTCCTGGGTTTCCCCAGACAGCCTTTCCTCTTTCCCCTTCCCCACCAATCCTCTGTTGGTTTCCTGGCTTCTGTGCAGTTCTTCCCCATCCTAAAAAGTTGAAATGCGCCTCCAGGGGCTTAGTCATTGGCAGTTCAGAGCTTTAAGCTGAATTATGCTGTGATGCTTGGCCCCATCTCTTTTGCATTTGGCCCCACCCCCTTTGCCTTTGGTCCCGCCTACCACTGGGATGCAACCGCCGCCGGGAGCTTCTCCAAAATTGAATTCGGCCCTCCAGCCCTGCTCTGCGGCAGTGGGCAGTGGCAGTCCACCTTTTCGAATCAGGTTTGCCAGACGTCAAGTCTGAAGGATGAGATGGCACCATGCTAACGTGTTCTACACTGCCTATGCAAGGCTCCGGGGCCTTGATGTCAATTTGCCTTCAGTCTGCTAACCCAGGGAGAAGGCAGGAATATAGGCATGATTCTACATAAATGCTAAAATTATCACTCCTATTTCCAGTGTTCAGGCTGTAAGTATGACTGCTTCTGTAGCCCAACGGGCACCAACTATGCAGAAGAGGAATAGATTAGCATGCTTGGGCAAACCCTGATGTTTGCAGCATTACAGAAACATACACACACACCATAAGTACGAAGTGGGGAGAAACTCCCAAAATAGCTCAATAAAGACTAAACATCCCCAGTGCCCATTAAGTGGTGACTGCTGGAGGGGATGATGGAAAACCAGGGGTGGGGTAGGGGGCAGTTTGGAATAAAGTGGCTGGAATCCTGACCAGGGAGCACTCTACACTGCAGCATTTTGTTGCAGGGCCCATTGTTCTTCTGCTACAACCAAACGTGGCTGTTGGAATTTGATATAGATCATTCAGAGGATTTAATTTCAAAATGTGTACTTCGATTTTTCAGCTGTCTGCTTGGAAGTTCATTTTTCCCCGTAAGAGCTCATTCGGTAAACGGCTTGGCTGGATTTCCCATCCTTGCCAGTCTTCCAAACTGCAGCAGCTGAAATAAGCATTGCGAAAGCCGGGGACAAAGCTCAGCTTGACGTGTGCAGCACAAGAGTTACATTTGTGCTGCTGGAAGCCGTCCAGGACAAAGTATATCCTTGCTGAACCTTGCGGGAGGTGAGCAACTTCAGGGGCCAGGGCTGAGCAAACATGCACATCTTCATTCAGCATCTCTTCCTGTTCGTTGATCCATCTGAAAACAACCAGCTATTTAAGAAGCTGGTGCAAACAGTGTTACAGTGCAGCAAGGGTGGGCAGGACATGGACTACAATCTACCAGTGGACTGCTGGCAATGTCCCATTGCCACCTCTGCCCGTCCTCAACCACCAGGAAATTCATCACTGGTGGTGGCTACACACACACAGGCTGAATTCGGACGACACAATAAGCAACTGGGGGGAGGGAAACAATCGTCAGTTGTATTGACTATCGTGTCATCCGAATGCTGCCAATAGTCAACTCAGTGCTGATCCTTGATTATTTATTACCACATTGTGTGGGGAGTACCCCCTACATGAACAACTGTAAAGTTGATTATTTATTACCACGTTGTGTGGGGAGTACCCCCTACATGAACAACTGTAAAGTTGATTATTACTCCACCATTGATTATCATGTTGTCTGAATTCAGCCACAGTATCGGCTTGTAGGCCTCTACCCTGCCTATACAACAGGCCTGTGTAAGTTGTGGCCCTCCAAATGTTTTGGCCTATACATCTCATGATCCCTCATCGTTGGCTAGGCTGGCTAAGGCGGATGGAAGCTCTAGGCAAAAACATCTGGAGTTGCCCACCCTGCTTGTGCAACAGCAACGTCTTTGCCAAGGATGTTGGCAACCAAGTACCAATGCCACATTTGGGCCTTGGAACGCTGCAATCTGCCATCCCTGAGGTTCCATATGATGCTATGGAACTCATAGCATATGATGCTATGAGAAGGACAAGCGGTCAAAATTATTCCGGTATATGTTAATACAACGGGTGGTGAACAGAGACAACTCTTTGCCAAGTGGTGTGCATGTGAACACTTTGGAAGCTATTATGTGTACCACTGTGGCAAGCTGCCATTGCATAAATGCCCATCTCTATTCCCCCGCTGCTAGACAGCACTCTTTTTTCTATGAACTTGTGTACATAACCGGAGAGGGAAATCAAAGTTTTGTAAGCTTCGTAGTAGATAATGCGGTCGAAGTCAGCCAGTTAGCATCAGGCACTCACAACAGAGAACTCCCTAGAACTGATACTGCAACTTAGCTCACACAGGAATCTCCATCACTCAACGGTTGCAACATCGGGCAGTAACTTGCGTAAATGACTCAGCCAGAATGCCCCAGTTGGGGCACGTCTTGTCTCCACCATGCCTCACCTTGGCAAAGTATTGAAGACTCAAGAAATGAAAAATCAAACGACGAACATGCATGAACCAGCCTTGGGAAAAGCTGTTGAGATTATTACAGTTGCTGCAATTTCACAGGTGGGGAATTCCCCCCAAATTCCCTCCCCCTATCTTACCCATATATATATATATATATATATATATATATATATATATTTGGGTATCAGTTCACTGGCCCAGCATCACTTCTTATTAAAAAGAAAAAAGGTCTTCATCCTAGAAAAAGTGAGATCGTCACATATCCATGCAGGTATGCTGGAGACACATTTGCATGTGAATGTATAGGTGGGGTGCGCATGGATGTGCAAGTGAGAGAGTGGAGTGGTCACACCCACTTTGGACTCCAGCCACACCAATCGCTGGAATGCAGCCCACCATACATTACCCCCAAGGACACGTGATCCTCTGGGCAAAAGAGGTTCTCCACTCCTCAGCTACATCGATGGCTACAATTATGAACTCATTATTTCCCAGAAGAAAAATGGTATTTCGAAACAGAAAAACATGGCACTGAAACAGCATCCAATCTGAGCCCCAAAGAGCCTGGGAAAAAAAAGTACCACGGATGCTGATGCAACCTTGGGAAGGAATCCTGAAGTTAGGAGTAGCGTATCACCATCGGATGTGATTGGGGCGGGGGCAGACAAACACTTACAGTCCCCCCCCTGAAAATCAGCAGAGCAGGGGCTACATTTTGCAGGGTGGAGAATCTATTTGCAAAGCATGCTTCTTGTCTGATGATGTGTGTGCCAGGAAGAGTGTGTATGCTATGCAAAAAGCTGTCCAGAAGGACTTGGCTCGTCAAGAGCCAAAAGAGATAGGTCATAGCACAGCCCAGGAAGCCTCTCTTTTTGACAGATGCCAATGGGATACATGGTCTTTGAAACTGCCAAGCGGGTCACTACCCCTGGGGACATCACCAAGGCATCGGGTCAGTGCAAGCGCCTAAGTTCACATGCTGTAAGTGGGGAATTAATTAGCATGGGACTAACAGCTTTATTATCACGGCTAAACACACGAATGACCCTAGAATTTAAAAAGAAAATCAAAAGGAACAAGTCGAAAAAGTCTTTGGAACTGGGTACAGCTAAACCACCTTGATTGTGGCCAGGTTCACGTCAATGCCGCCATACAAGTTCTGCAGTAGCAGAGTTCCTCCGCTATTGTAATGAGTTCCAGATGAGTAGCTGTAAGTGTTTAGAATGCCGCCCCATGTTTTCCTAGCAGTCCCAGCCTACTGAAATCTGGAGGTTTTATTTATTTAGGACTCAAATTCTCTACCTCTCTGCAAACTGGTACCCTCCATACATGTTGGACTGCAACTCCTATCATTCCCAGCCAGTATGGCCATTGGGAATGGTGGAAACTGCAATCCAACACATCTGGAGGACACCAGGTTAGGGAAAGCTGCTCTGCGATGATTTAAAAAATGAGAGAGATGGGAACTACAAAACACTGGTGCAGCTGACACATTTTAAGAATACTTTTCTATCAAGGGAAATGCTCAGTTTCTTCCAAAACGTTCAAATGTTTGCTTAGAACATTTGGGTTTAAATCCACTTTTCAAATAAGTTCCTACTGGTGCCAATGGGAGCTTTTTTTCTAAACTTTCTAGGAGATGGGGGGGGGCAATTTTAGTTGCAACCACGCTGGACAGGGAAGAGAAAAAACCTTTCCCCCTGAGCACTGCATTCCAGTAAGAATGCCCCCCCCATGCCTGTAATACTTAAAGTGAAAATAGAGGCATAGCTACATGCTACGCATTAGGCATAATGTATCATTTGGCCCCAAGATGCGTATGTTTTCCGTATTGCATTAAGGCAGGAATTATTGGACTGCAACTCCCATCAGCCCCAGCCAGCACTGTCCAACATCTGCAGCACCACACATTCTCATCTCTGCATTCAGGCATGTCCCCAGTATACCATTAGACCTAAGTACCACAACATGTCTGGCTAAACATTGTTAACAAATGCATCAAAGGCCTTCGGTGTTCTCCCCTCCAAAGGAAACTCTCCCTGTAATGGAATCCAGGACTTGAGGTAAGGGGAAAGGCAAAACCTACTGGGTGCAAATGAGCCAAAGTGAAACGGCTTTAAGTCCCCTTGATTATAAGCCAAATCTTAAAAGCAGTGAGTCCTTAAAAGACCTTAATTCCACTGGGGTTGTTCACATTGTTTACTCCGGAGTAAAAGAAATGCCCAGACCTCCGTTCAGCCTCCATCTCAGGTTTGTTACTAACATTTGAAACACCCTATGGCACTACTTTCACCACAGTTCGGGAAAGGATGGTTATTCGTGTTTTTTCGCAGGTTTTATGTTGCAGTGGTGTGAGATTCTGGAAAACGCTGATATGCTCCTCAGAAAAGCACAACACAGACAAGCTGAAATAATGCTACGGACTCTGCATTGGATCCAGAGAACTGCAGTGGTTCTGTATATGTTGAAAAGACATCCAGATGTTTTATATTCCTGGCTCTGCCCATTGTAACATGTCTCTTCCACTCAAGATAAGATAGCTCACAAGGTTTTCTCTTCAAGGTACAGTGTACTTCTGAACTGTCCATTTATGTCATGGGTTTCTGCATCAGGGAACAATCTGTGTCAGGGAATGTCTCAGACCCAGGTTAAATATTGAAAAGAGCACCTTGTGGTAAGTCTTCCCAACATCTGCAGTAATATCTAGATACACCTAGCACAGGATGCAGCACGGTCATATTGTGTGTTTCCTTGCTCCATGACACTGGTTGCTTCTAGGAGGGGAGAGCAAGCTCACAATGTAACGTCACTACATCACATGGTAAGTAGATGTGTTCCTCAGTGAAGGACAGGACTCGTGGGAATGGCCCTTCGGCAGCATTCCTGTGGCCTACGCAATACTACAAGATGGATTCTAAGGTCCTCTTCCATTCATGGGGAAGGGTGCTCCCCTGGTTTTTAGGGGGACCCTTCTGCAGACATCCACATCTCCACAAAAGCTGCTCCGGAAAGATGCCCTCCCTCCCAAATAGTACAGGAGGTGGTACGTGGGGCTGCAGAGGGGAGGGGGGGGTGAGCAAATATTGCCTCTTGTCCTTTTTGTTAGCAGAAGCCCCCACTGAATCAATGGCCCTTCCATGTATGGAAGGGCACCTTAAGGTCCAACTCATTGATTAGGGCCACCTCTTCACGGCATCTGTTATACGTTGCTGCTGCTGTGGCAGGTGGTGCATTTGCGCTCCAAGACGCCCCTCTACACATGTAAGGAGCGCCACGGTGGGCTTTCCAGCCACCGCCGCTGCGCCCGCCAACCAGGAGTCTTAAGGTAAGTTTATTTATTTAATTTCCTAACATGGGGTGGGGAAGTGGGGGGGGGGGTTTGGCGGCGGTAAGGATTGATTTTACGTTTTAATATGGGGTGGGAAAGAAGGGGGATTGGTCGGTGACGGGAAAGATTTATTTTAAGTTTTATTATTATTATTATTATTATTATTATTATTAGTATTATTATATGGGGTGGGGAGGTCTGTGGAGGGGCAGAGGTGGTCCAGCGAGCTTATGGCTCACTGGACCACCCCCTTCCCTGCCCAGCCCTTGGCGACCAATCAGTGGTCGCCGTAGACTGGGCAGGCCTCCCAAAAGCAGCGGAGAAAAAGTGATAGACGGCAAAGGCCATCGTCGCTTCGCTCCAAACTAAAAAAGTTGGGTGAAATGGTCTACTTTTTTAGTTCGGAGCATTGGGGCTTTGCCCCTAGATGGCTTCACATGGACGGCAGCGTCATCTAATCCAACTGCTGTCCCTGCAAAGAGGTACCCTAGGTATCTCCAGGTCCTTTAAATAAAATGTCGAGGTCTGCACAAGTCCTATACCTATTCATATTATAAAGATGACCCAGACCAGTTGGAGTTTTGCACATATGAGCGACAAGTGTGTATTTACTGGGCCCAGGATGGTGGTCTGAGAAAGCCCTGTATCAGAAACCAGAACACAATACACTTGCCTAGTTCATGACAGCAAAGAAAGGATATGAGCACTTACTGTCTGCCTTCTCCGAAAGGTGAAGTTCTTCCACAGCAGCAGGCCCAGCTGTGTCCAGAATGCCATCTTCCCTCTATATACACCAGCAGCACCGCGGATGGCAACAGCACACAGCAGAGACACTGTGGCTGGTCATCAACTGCAAATAGCACAAGGAGGAGATTAAGAATTAGTTACAGCTGCTAAAGAAGAAGAAATAACTTCAGGGATCACATCTAGATCCTTTTGTTTTGTGCGCCTACATCAGCCTTCCCCAGCCCCATGTGCTTTCGATGTTTTGGACCAACTCCCATCAGCCCCAGCCAGCCAGGCCAACAGTCAGGAATGCTGGGAGTCGTGGTCCCAAAGATTTAAATCAGGGGTGAGCAATTTGTGGCCCTCCAGATTTTTGCCTTACAACTCCCACCAGCCCTAGCCAGCTTAGCCAGCGGCAAGGCATGATGGGAGTTATAGGGCAACACATCTGGAGGGCCACAATTTGCCCACCCTTGATTTAAATTCTTACCAAGCATAGGACTCTGGCTCAATGGTTCTCTCACACAGATTCCCAGTAGCAGCACCTCTGAAGGCGAAGGGGGGAATTAACGACAGATCTTGAACTAGAGCACGTATCTTAAACCAGGCGCTTTCAAATTTTGGTCATTACCCTTCCCTTCAGAAAGCTAAGATTTTAAGCACCTTCTCAGTAATCACCACGAGCCACAATACACAATACATTTCTAATTCTCAAGCTACACACTGAGGTCAGACTAGACCTAGGAATAGATTATCCCAGTTTTTAGACATAACAGCCGCCTGGAGGTCAATTTGAGGAGCGGTTTAACTCTTTCTCCTGCATACTTTCCTCAAAGCTGCAGTTTGCCCTTTCTCAAATGTACACATGGTTTTTGCAAGAGATTTTTCCATTGAATGAAGCACCTCCATGCATATTTCTCAAATGTACGCAATTTTTATGTGCTTTTTTTCAAATGCACGCTCTTCCCACTCACAAGCAAATCACATTGCAAACTCCAGAAAAGAACGGATTTCGATGTCTATCTGCATTCCGGCTCACATTTAGGTTCAGGAAATATGAAATTGACCATTCAGACTGCAATGCGAACGGAACAAATGCCTCACCCAACCCTAATCTGATCGTGGATCTCTTGATGTCGTGTTTAATTTGGCCCTAAAAATCCACACCAGTGGAAAGATCATTTCTATAGAACAGGGATTCTTAAGTTTCAGTCTGCTGGTGGTACCCTTGTAAGATAATGATGAAAACAACAAAAAGGGAAAGCCTGGTGCCAAACTGCTTCTGGCGCAAGCAGTGACCAACACCACATTAGAACTCAATCCTCAGTCGGCCCCAACTAGTTGACTGACAAATGCCTTAGCACAGGGGTATTGAACCCCAGGCCAAACCCAGCACACTTAGGGTGGCAACCAGGCCCTCGGGGTTCCCCAAATGACTGCATCCCCTTCCCCTCTGTCCCAACCATTTCGTGATTTCCTGGGTTTTGTGCAGTTTTCCCCCCATCCTAAAAAGTTGAAATGCCTCCCCTTAGTTACCAGGAATAAGAGCAATAAGCTAAAATATGCTAGTGTTTGGGGGTATTTTTGCTCCACCTCTTTTGCCATTGAGCCCTGCCCACCACTTTGGCCCCACCCACCAGAGAGCTTCTCTGAACCTGAATTTGGCCCTCAGGTTGAAAGAGGTTTGACAACCCTCCCTTAGCATCATGCAGTAGATGCCAACCAATGAGCTGCTCCCTGTTACCTGACAGCGCTTCCTGTTTCCTCCCACACACTCGGTACAGCTGTAACGGAGTGCAAAGAAGTGGGAGTCTGAATTCAATAGCTTTTCAAGTAACCTCCCATGTGGCAGTTGTAATGTAAGAAAATGTGGCAGTCTGCCAAGCGATATACTGGCTCTCTGGCTGAGGAAGCAGAGCACTTTCATTCCAAGTACAAATTTGTCTTTGCCTTGGGAAAAAATGGTATTGCCAGAGCCCAGGACTGTGTTCTCTGACCACCACCAGCTCTCCAAAATCTTAGAAACATCCTGCTGGCTCCAAATCATTAAAAAAAAATTGAGTATACTAGGGTGACCATATGGAACGGAGAACAGGGCTCCTGTATCTTTAACAGTTGTATGCCAAGTCCTGTTATGAAATAAACATGTGCTGGTGAAAATGTAGCACAAACAGAAAAACCAGAGCTCGAAATAGCCATTCTTACAGTAATCCGAAACAGAAGTTGCAACCTTGGATGTAAAAGATCTTGGCTACAAAATTTTATATACGGTTTCCAATTGTTCGTACACAGATCTCATTTGGGGCGCCTTTCTCGGGGGTCTTACATAATTTGACAGGATGGCCGTTATGGCATAGCCCAATATTTTAACAATCCATTCCTTTGAGTTAGGCGTTTGGGGCTGTTTCCAATATTTTGCCTAGAAAAACAGTTGGCAATTCTGAACGTTCTGTTCTTATTACCTCTTTTGTATATGCTAATAAAAGGAACAATTTATGTTGCAATTTAACTTATGTTGTAGCCCGTATTGTTTCATTCCTTTCTTTTTGCAAGAGGACAAATCCACTGCTTTTGACACTTCCAATCAAGTGGGCTAGGCTGTCTATTCATTTTGGACAGCATTACTATTTAACTGGAGGTTCTGAAAAATGGACCTGAGAAACAAGTGCTCTACCACTGAGCAAGTAGCCTGCCCTAGGAATGGAGGCATGTTTGTCTACGGTTGGGTTCCCACTCTGGCCTCATCTACACCAAGCAGGATATTGCACTATGAAAGCAGTATGAAAACAGTATATAAAAGGCAGGAGCCACACCAAGCAGGATATATTGGTATGAAAGTGGTATATGGTATAGGTCAATGGGCCTCAACAGTTGTCAGTGCACTTCAGTACTGCTATAAAGCAGCAGTGTGGCTCCTGCCTTTTATATGCCACTTTCATACCACTTTCATAGTGCCATATTCTGCTTGGTGTAGATGAGGCCTCTGTTACTAAACATAAGAGCTCTGCCTCTGAGAGACAATATGGACCTCTTTGAGGAACATGAACTCCACAGAACAGGCACCACATCTCTCTGCAGTTCAGAAACCATGATCCAGCAAATCTTAACAAAACGAGTCTCTTCTTTCGGTTTGGTTTTGTAGGATAGTAAGCTGACCAGAACCGCTGTTTAGGGTAGCCATGGTTGGACTGCATCTGAGGGAACACACCTTGTCTGGGCTGGGGGGGGGGGCACTAACAAGAGGTGTTCCTCAACGCCACCATTGCAACCTGTTTGCTTACCTGCCTCTTGCTCGGGCCCAGGCAATGGTGGTGGTGAGGTAAAGGGGCAGTAGATGTCACTGCCTCTCGACGGTTCTCTGGCGGTCGAGCAAGCAGTGGCAATGATGAGAAAGGGGGTCAGAAGCAACAGCAGCTGGTCACAGTGGGGATGAGAAAAGGCAAACTCGCTGAGGAAGCAGCCCCATCAAAGGGCCTTCAAAAACCTGGAGCCAGCCCTGAAGCAAACATTTTGCAACCAACTAACAGCCAATTACGAGCAGCTCCCAAAATGAACAGTTGGGCTTCTGGGCCTCCTGTACTAACCTGAAATCAGTTCCGACACCCTGACCAGTTTGCCCATTAGCCACTATCACATTTTCACAGCTGTATCGCTGGGGGAGATGGAACGGAGATTAAAACTGCGTGCTGGCAGTACATTCTCCGCTCATCCCTCACCACAGCTGTACTGACCGAGCAGTCAAGAGCTCGAGGGAAGAAGGAAGCGCTGGCAAACAATACAGCTGTTTGCTCCCTGACTAGGAGAAAAAAACGCTGCAGTAGCGATGGCAAGAGGGAGGGGGGAAACCTTTCCCCCAGAAAATATCTATTTAGTCAGTGACTAGGCAATCTTATAAAACCCCTGGAGAGCAGACAGAGCAGGCTCTTGGCAACTGGCTTAACTATACTGTGGAAAACTCCCCCTCTATCCAACCATCACCACTCTGTTGCGATATTTGTGAGCTGTTAAAGAAAGAATTCCTAGAAACCAGTCTTTAATTTTGGGTTGGTTTGTTAGGATCTAGCCCTCATAGCTTCTGAGATTCCTATGCTGCTACATCCGGGCTATAGCTATTGGACCTTTGGTCTAAAGCACGGGTGGGCAATTTGCGGCCTTCCGGATGTTTAGGATTAAAACTCCTATTAGCCTTAGTGAGAATAACCAATGGAGAAGGATCATAGGAATTGTAGCCCCAAACACCTCGATCACCAGTAGTTGCCAACTCTGGTCTAAAATTTCTGTTCTGGCTCATATGCGCAGCTTTCCTATGATCACCTGTAGGAGTGTGTGTGGTGCTCGACCGACTTAGGGGAAGATCCTGGCGGTCTGAGCGAGCATCTCCCACTGCGATAGCACAAAACTACAGCAGTTGCATGGACCAGTCCCAGATAGAGTTCGCAGTTCCTACAATGGGCAGGCACCCATATAAAATCCCAGCCCAGGTACACTGCCAACAGCAGCCTGTCAAAACGTTCTATGAACTGGGCATCAGCCACTACAGTATACCACCACTGAGTACATGCGGTTCCTAGTTTCATCAGAGTCCTGGCTATGTGAAAGGCATTTCTCTTCCCCCACCTGGAATGGAGGATTAGGGAGACTGGGCTGGTCTCCCATCTCCTAATGCAATAGCCTGTGGCAGTTCCGAAGCATCTTGGCATGCTAATATCAGGTCCCCTCTACAAGGATTCGCTTTTGCACCTGGTTAGCCGATTATGCGCATAATCGCAGAAGCGCATTTATGCCTAATACCTCTGCAAGAGGCGGCGAGAGGCGGCAAAGCGCATTAAGGGATGACCAAAATGCGCTTTACAAGTAGTTAATGCGCATAATCGCTTGTTCACATAGTCAAAATGCGCTTTAACGGCCGGAGCAAAATAAAACTCGCTGTTTAACGCGCATTCGATAATGCGCATAATCGGACAGATAACGCGCCTCTACGCCCGATTTGCGCTCCGTTCTTGTAGAGGTAAATTTTTTTAAGCGCCTTGAAAGAGCTTTAAACCTCTCTTGTAGAGGCAACCTCAGCCTGCCCTGCTGTTTCTGATGTGCTGTCCTTGCTCCGAGAACAGATAAAAAAATTTCAGCCTCCTGGGGAAAATCAGTCCAGGCTCTTTCATAATAAGGATCAAAGGTTGGATCCAATGCCGGTTGCCGATCGCAAACAGTGTTTGACTTGAAAATAGGTTAGGCTCCCAGATTTGACTTCTTATTGATTTTCAATCCAAAGAAATGGCTAACTTAGAAGGAAAGGGGGGACAACCCCCCCCAAATTGTAGCAGACACTGACAAATAGGGTAGTCATATGTCCTTTTTTACAGAGGGCAGTCCTTTACTTGAAGGACTCTCAGAAGACAATCCTCTAAGGCACCCTCTATCTGAAGAAGACTGAGTAGGCAGTCCAGCCGGCAGGCCACTTTCCCATTACAGTTAGATGCACTGCATTCCTATTTAAATTATAGTAATTATTCTCAGATTTGTATGTCTATCTATCTATGATACACACAGATAGACATCAGCATATGTGGATTCTAAGCAAAACTGTGTCTTCTTTTTTGGCCATTCATAAGTGGCCACCCTATTGGCAAAGAATCCACCACCCAAGGGTGCTGCCCCCATCCTTGTTTTTCATGGATCGCCCATGATGGTCAGAAGGAAGCTGGATCACACATGTATGCGCATAATAATAATAATAATAATAATAACATATTTATTTCTTACCCGCCTCTCCCTTCCGGATCGAGGCAGGGAACAACATCATACAGACAATATAAAATACATAAAACTGATTAAAAGCATATAAAAATTAATACATCATTAAAATCAACCAAATCTTAAAATTTGGCTGGGTAGGCCTGCCGGAAGAGATCAGTCTTTATAATCTCTTAAATTCTAGAAGACTGGTAAGTTGGAGGATCTCTCCCAGCAGGTCGTTCCACATTCTGGGAGCGGCAGAAGAGAAGGTCCTCTGGGTAATGGTTGTCAACCTAGTCTTGGCACCAACCTGGTTCACAATCTGGTTCAATTCACAAATTGAATTTCACCATGCTTTTCAACAGAGTCAGTCCACAGAATCAGCCGCAACTTATCAAGCATGGATTAATCAAGCAATGAGAGAACAAGTGACATCCAGCAGCCCTTAGGTAAGTCATCTCGAAAAGATTTTGGTTATGTGGGCAACCAAATCAGCTTTGGCTGCTTGTAGTAAAGTCATTTTATGCTAAGGCCTATATAGGCCTTGGCTATGTGCACAACTTGCTCCTAGGGCTCATACATTCTCTGCTTATTTGGAGATCCTGCCATCAAACTTTTAAGTCAACAGCGATACGAGCCGTGTCTCATTATGGAACTCACTTGATCCAGAAAAGATTTTAACTTTTGAACTTTTGTACCTTACTCCTATATTAAAAAAAAAACTTGGGGGAGAAATTAAAATAGCCCATGGCTTTTATGAGACCCAGTAATGGTTTCCTCCTTGTAAACTGCAAGCCTAATCACTTCTACTCAAAAGTACTTATTCCCTAGGAAGTGTGCGTAAGTTCAGAAATGAATAGTGCATTTCTTTTGCTCAGAACTAAGTCCCACTGTGTATAAGAATAAGGCCAATCCTGTTCAAACATAACTGGGTATAATTTCCATTAAACACAATAAGACTTCCTTCTGAGTAGACGTGCATAGCTTTTGCAAGCTTCCATTACTTCCCCTTTAAAATTAATTGGATTTTGATGTAACAGTTCAGTATTGTTCCTAGAAAAACTCCCCCCTTTCAGATCCGTACAATTAAAATCCTTATTTTAGTACACTTATATCCCAGTTTTCCTCCATCATGAAACTGAAGTACATGGGGTCCCCCATCCAGGCACTAACCAGATCCAAACCCACTTAGCTTCACCAACATGGTGAAGCAACAAAATAGCCCATCACCTTTATGTGTAATAATTTGAGCAATGTTCCTTTTAAAAGATCATCACCCAAGGTAGTTTGCCAATGACAAACTATCCCCATAAGGGAGAGTTTAACCCGGGAAGAGGGTGGGTAGATATTTCAAGGAATTCTATAAAGTGATATTTCTGCTCGTCTGGGAAAGCTGCAGCATGTTTTTCCGATTTAACTATGACAATTGGTCTTGAAAGGCAACATTGGCTCACACTGAAAGTGGCTGCGATTGTGGTGGTCATTCGTTTCCTAATGGACATTTGCACTGCTCCAAAAGTCCAGAAGTGTTACCAGAAAGCATTCTGCGAAGACTCATAGAAAGGCTCAGAAGCCGCACACTAGATTGCTTCAATATTCAATGTATTAATGTATTTCTATGGTTGGCACCCAGTCTCATAGGTTACTGAAAATGTTCATCCTGATCCAGCTACAGAGCAGGCTTCCACACGTAGATTCTGAATTGGATCAGCAACTGCATGCACACGCAATGTGTGCCTTCCCCTACTCAATGTTACAGCTGGGATGGTGTATATAGAACCCTTTCAAAAGAGTTATAAAGTCAAAATGATCAGTTCTTCCCTATTCCCTGCCAAAGAGCTTGATGAGCAGGAATATCACTTTTTTCAAAGGGGCACTGGCAGCCTTGGCCACTCTGTCTGGGCTGCACTGGATCAGAACCATTAAATAGTAAACTCAACATCAAAATGTAAAGTACAATTGAACCAAAAGGAAAAAAAAACAATATAACTTCCTTAAAAAAAGAAGAAAATCAGCAGCTGTTTCTGGTTAGTAGTAGTTTTCCAAGAGGAAGGCAGAAAAGCGATTATGTCAAAGATCGACATTGTTCCAGTACAAACACTAAATATTTCACACATTGCAATAACTCCCAAAGGATTCGTTAAGAACACCCCATCCCCGACACACATATGCACACTAACACATCCAAAGAAACAGGACTATTATCTCTATGTTACAAACAATCCCCACTGAAATCAATGAGATGATCAGCTACAATCAATGAAATTGTCCACAGCTTTAATTCCATTGAATTGTTATATTAACAAAGCTTATGGAGTTGGAGAAGCTTACCCAAATATGGGTTTTCTATGAAGTAATACAGCCAACAGACCCAGCTTCTCGCCGTCTAGGCACTGGGAAGCACTGCAGTCCCCCGCCAAGTGCTGTGTGTCACAAATGCCAGCAGTGAATGTGAGCTTTGACCCCAAAAACCTTGTGGCGGAGCCATTATCAGCTGAATGGAGCTGATATGGTCAGTTGCGTTTTAGGGAATCCCAGAAACCATGACTTCCCTTAACCAGATTTTTAAAAGTAATTTCCCCTATATTTTCTAGACAGACTGAGATATTGAACGCAATAATGTGAATTGCATTGTTGGCTTTCAAAGGTTTTGGCTTGAATTTCCATTCATAGTATTGCATATGTGTCGCTGGACTCTAAATCAATGCCATTTTCTAGGCATTGTATCACAGGAAACAAGAACCTAGGGTTGGCCAAGCTGTAGTCATGACAGTTACCATGCCATGCCGCATTAATTACAGGAATAATGCTCAATGTGTGCTAAACCTGCTCTCCCTGCTTTACTCTTACATAGCTCCTGTGTGTTGGGGCGGAGCCAAGAGGAGAACTCTGTTTGCTGCTTTGGCAGACGGACATGGTGCGCTGAACCTGCACTTGAGTTTGTCTAGTAGGGGTGGGGAGCTAGTGGCCCTCTGGGTGTTGCTGGACCTCAACTCCCTCCAGTCAAAGGCATCATAGCCAATGGTGAGGGATGATGGGAGTTGTAGTCTAACAGTACCTAGGAAGCTACATGTTGCCCTGTTCCTGGGTAGAGGAGCCACATAAGGAAGTGGGGATGAGAGCAATCTCCCCAGGGGCTGCTGGCACATCACCACATTGCTTAGCTGCTGCATCCCACCTTGGGGGCCTTTGGCAATTACAGCCCCACTGGCTCCACAGAGGCTGGAGAGAAGGGCTGCAGAGAAACAGAACCTGTGCATACGACAGAGCAAGTGGAATAGAACACTGGTCCGGATCTCAGTGGCCAAGGGCTTTATTTATTTATTTAGCACAGGGTTGCATAACATTTACGGCCCCCAGGGCCACATCCAATGTTGCTGAGTGGTTTGGGAGCACGTTGTATGTGTGCGCACACACGCACACCCACAGGGTGGAGGCACGCACGCACACACACAAACAAACACACGCAGCTTCCTGAATCACTGTTTCTGTGCTACTACTGGTGGTATGAAACCAGCAGTGCTTATGGCAGGGCCAGCCTTCCTGGGGTGCCAATCTGCCCCTCTGAGATTTCCACCCTTTTCTGCCAATTGTTTGGTTGGGTCTCAGTTTTCGTGCAGTCCCCCCCCCCCTTTCTAAAAGCCTGAATGCCTCCCCTAAGGCTGTGACTGGCAATAAGAGCTTTAAGCTAAAATAGGCCGGTATTTCTGCCCTTGTCCCATTTCCCTTTGGGGTCACTGGGGGCTGCTTCAGGGTCTCCCTAATGACTCTGACCCACCAGTCTTCACAACAGCAGCTGGAGGCCTTAGACAGCCTCCAAAAAGGAATTGGGAGCTGCTTATCAGCCAGGGGTTGTGTACCCCTGTTTTAAACTGAATAAAAAGCATGTGCTCTATCATTGAGTTATTCTGAGCTATTCCCTAGGCCCTACAAAGGAAACATAAAGGGATTCAGTCAATACCCTGAATAGTCAAGTGTCCTGTTATTAAGTACTAGATCCCAGGGCCAGATCAAGGCCATGATGGGCCCCAAGGCTAGCCATCTGTAGCAGGCCCACTACCCTGCCCCCACTACTGAATGCATACATGACATATGTACACACACACACACACACACACTCAACAATGTACAGTGCTAATGAAATAACGTTCTTTTGAAAAGCATATTCCATGTTTTCCTGGAAGCAAGACTAATATCTCTTCCATGGTAGAGAACTCAAATACAAACACAAGCTTCGGCTTTTACAACATACAGCACACAGACAACACAAAAAATACACTTTTACAACATACATGCACTCACTCAAGAAAGAGACATAAATGAACTCATTGACTCATTCAGACAGAACAGCCAAACACGACACCCATATACACAGCCTGGGCTGATCTAGGACATTTTGCCGCCTGAGGAAGACCAGTGAATACCTGGATGGTCTGGGCCAGTCACTTCCTCTCAGCCTAATCTACCTCACACGATTGTTTTGAGGGTAAAAATGGGGAGGTCTTAACTGGATATACGTTACATAGGGTAAGGTGACCAGATAAAATCCAGGTCAGGGCTCATGTAACTTTAACAGTTGTAGAGAAAAGGGGATTTCAGCCAGTGTCATTTATATGCAATTAGTTCCTGGTGAAATTCCCTCTTCATCACAACAGTTAAAGGTGCAGGGGCCCTGCCTTCTTTTGTATATGGTCACTCTAGTATAGTGCCTGCAACTTTAACTGTTGTGATGAAGAGGGAATTTCACCAGGAACTAATTGCATACAAATGACACTGGCTGAAATTCCCTTTTCTCTACCACTGTTAAAGTTACATGAGCCCTGACCTGGATTTTATCTGGTCACCCTAACATAGGGTGGGGGTAGATTGTAAACAGTAAGATCAGAAGGAAATTAAATGCAGAACATGTTTGTTTGTTTGTTACATGTATTTCCCACCTTTCCTCCAAGGTTCCCAAGGCAGCATATGTGATGCTTCTCCTCTCCAAGGGCCTGGATCTTGAATTGCATCACACCGGCTCTCTTTATTAAAGAGATTCATTAAAATACTTTATGAAGGAAAACATTCTTCTTTTCATTAAATACTTCACAGTATTTTAACACAATTAAAAAGGAACTCTTTTTTTGCATGAAAAAAGACCTAAGCTAAAAAGAACATGAGCTTCTGTCATTTTTGCTACCCATTGTTTGGAGTTGAATATACTACTCCCAATCACAGCTATACTCATATTCTTGATTTTGCAATCATTTTCTGTCAGTATTCCCCAAGGGTGGACCCCAAAAACATGGGTTCAAAAGAAAGCAGGAAGTCACTTCTATGGACAAGTGATCACTCAAAATGTATCTCTATAGTCAAATCGCTCATTGGCTAAACACACTGAAAGGTGGCAATGGGGGTGTGGCTCACAAAACAATTGGAATGGGTTTGAACGGTTTGCCACGTACAAGGGGTAAAAACTTGCTGGTTTTTTATTTGAAAAGCTGGGAATCTGGGCTAGCTAGTGCCAGCTCCCTCCACCCGGAGAAGCTGGGCTAGGGATTATAGCCTCCTTCACTCTGTGTTAATCTGACTGTGCTAAATCTCAGTCTTACTTAGAATATAAAGCAACATATATTAGCCAAGATAAACTCAATTTCCTATCTAAGCCTGGCAATAAAATAGAAAAACTAAGTCATAAAATAATTCCACCAGCTTGAAATTATAATGGTGAAGAAAGGCCATGAGCCAAATCCACCACTAGATTCTCATGTTCACCTTCTCTTCTCATGTTCACCTCTCTTGATAAGTCCTTCCAACATTCACAGTTTGATACACTTTGGCCAAATGACAAGCGCATATGATTATAAGACATACAGGCTGATAATTCCAGTACCTTTCACCTACACAAACCCCTTTGGGGAAAAACCTCCATCTTACACGATCCCAAGACCTTGTCTGGATCCATGATATTTGGATAAGGCCGTTCTTGAAGCAAAACAAGAAATACCAAGTGTAGGGAAGGGAGAGCAGCATTAAGGGCAGACATTTGTTCACTGATAAGTAGCCCTGAAGCTTGTCCTGAATTCTCCTAACCAAGAGTTAGAATGTACCTCATCTGCTTTCTGTGCCATGGCCCACTCCCATTGATCTTGCCAGCAAGACGGGCATCAACACCCGACTGCCCATGGCTTCTTGGCGGAGACAAATCTTTGGAAGAAAACTGGCATGGCTGTTGTTGAACAATGAGTTGTTTGCTGAACTGCACGTTAGCATATTGTCTGAATCAGGACATTTTCCACAGGGTGGCTTGTTACCAATGCAATGTGGCTAATTAACCACCCTAAACAATCCAACAACGAACCATGGGTTCTCGAGATGGCTTGTTCAAGAAAAATAAGCCATTCTGAATTCATTCCATTTCTATATACCACCCCATAGCCAAAGCTCTCTGGGTGGTCCACACAAATCAAAACCATAAAATACAATATAAAATACAATAGCTTGAAGCTACAGTATAAAGCTGCAACCAGAGTAAAATCTAGCAGCCATGCAGAGATTTAAAATACAATAGCAGATTTAAAACATCAAAGCTAGAAAAACTGGAATGCTAAAATGCTAAAAATGCTACCTGGTGCCGGAAAGAGGACAACGTAGGCACCAGGCGAACTTCTGTAGGAAATTCATTCCACAACTGGGTGCCACAGCAGAAAAGGCCCTTTTCCTGGTAGCCATCTGCCTCACTTCTTTAGACAGGGGCGTCCGGAGAAGGACCACTGCAGATTAACTTTGGGTCCAGCAGGAACATATAGGAGGAGACGATCCTTCACATGACTTAGCCCCAAGCTGTTTAGGGCTTTAAATGTTAATACCAACACTTTGAATTGGGCCCAGAAAGAGACTGGCAGCCAGTGCAGCTGCAAAAGTACTGGCATAATGTGGACTTGTTAGCCAGTCTCGTTAACAATCATGCTGCCCTGTTTTGGACCAGCTGAAGTTTCTGGGCCGTTTTCAAAGTCAGACCCATTTATAATGCACTGCAGTAATCCAGATGAGAGGTAATCAGAGCATGGATAACTGTAGATATTTCTACATCTGCACTGATACATATTAATTAGCATATGCAAATTTTGTGTGTGTAAGAGACACATTTTCCCTCTCTTTTGCGGGGGGGGGGGGTAGCAATTCTTAAGTGTCTACCCGATTTCTCCACGGGGACACGAACTGTGGGTACGTCACACATTACTCTGAAATGTGGCTGCTGCTGAAAAATTGCTTACATGTGTCCAGGGCTCCCAATGTTAAATGGCTGGTATAAGAGTGACAATCACATGGATTGCCCTGCTTTGTTTGTTTGTCAATGCCAGAGGTGCACTACTATTTATTTATTTATTTATTCATTAAAACATTTGTATCCCGCCCCATATCATTGGGATCTCAGGGTGGGCATACAGATAAAAGCAATTCAAGCAAAATAAAACAAAAAATAACTTGCACAGCTAAAAAAAAGTATTGAACCAGTAACAAGCTCATACTGGTTTTTTTTAGAAAATGTAAAACAGTAAAAACAATTAAAACTATGTGCAACCTTAGACAAATTTACTAGCATGGGATGGAAAGCAATCAGATGATACATGTGGCCACAGCTTATAGGCACGTGGAAGCAGGATATCGGTAGTGATCACATTGCACCAGTAACCATATGTGATTCAGGACTGGAGCAAGATAACAGAAGTACAAACAAGCCTTAAAAGGTTGCTAGCAAAAACAAAACAGACAAGAACAGGGACCCAAAGAAATACATGCTGTTTTGCCTACAGTATACAAAACAGAGATTTGATACTTCTTCAGGAGACGAAATGGCAATCCCTATTTCCCACGTAAAAAAGATACTTGATCAGTTTTTGTATTTTCTGTGTCTGCAGTTGAAATAGAAAACCCAGCTTTGGTTGGAATGCACGTGCAACTTTAAAATATCTCTGTCCTATCCCACATTAACAAGTACCCACAAATTGTGCACGACAGAATCAAATAAATATGTTTTTTTTCTACCATGTATAAAAAAGCCAGGGCTGTCAATTGGTCAATTAATGATCACTTAATTATTTTTTTCCCTTTTAAAAGATTGATTAAATTGAAATAAACTGGCATTTTACTAAACCTTCAATATTGGCCCCTCTTTTGAGATACTAAAGAGAATGCAATATAATTTGTGGTCTAATAAGCAAAAGGTACCACTCACTGCTAGATTACAATTTGTCGCTGATTCAAAGTTTCTCCTCCAATTAATGAGCTCAAGCTTTAGCTTATTAATCTACCCATTAAACCTATTAAAGAAGTGAAAACACCCTTGATTTCATGCAAGCCACCAAACCAGCTATTATAATGCAATTCCAATTTCTACAGCACTATTAGAAGTAGAAATCTGAGTTTATTTGAAGAGAACTCTGAAATTTGCAGAGAAGGGATCCACGGAAGTTTAGTTTTTCCAAAGGAATGGCCCTCTAAACTAGCTCAAACTCATCACATCTAGGAAAGGGCAGTCTTTCTCACCTATTACACTAACTGTTCCTTAATAGACTTAACAAGACGCGAAGAAAGTGTTCCTTTATTGGATTAATTTAAGAGTTATTTCCGAGCAGCTCTAGAGGATAAAATGTCTGATTCAATGTAGTCATTCAGACCAAGGAAGCAGCAGCAGCAACGCTCTGATATTAATTCTTATTCTTTTTAAAAGAAGCATTTATCCAAAGCCCAAGTTAAGCATTTCTTAGAAGGTGCCATCAAACAATTAAAGCTTGTGTGATGTCATTGAAGTTGATAGGACTAATCAGTATGTGACCTGTCTCGGAATCACCCCCTTTGTGTCTCTTATTTGCTCACTGAATTAAGCTGCTTTGTCTGGAGAGGGAGAAACAGTATCAACAGTGTTTCATCACACAGCCTGTCTTGTCTTTCTGTCAGAGTCCTTGACACAGGATCACATGTTTTCATCTAATGACCAGTGTCGAAAACTGCAAACGGAGCAGACTTTTCCCCTTTATGAATCATACATTTGACAAAAACAGCAAAGGAACAAAACTCATGTAAGGCTGCCTCTACAAGAGGCATTTAAAGCTCTTTCAAGGCGCATTAACAAATGTACCTCTACAAGAACGGAGCGCAAATCGGGCGTAGAGGCGCGTTTTCTCTCCGATTATGCGCATTATCGAATGCGCGTTAAATAGCGAGTTTTATTTTGCTCCGGCTGTTAAAGCGCATTTTGACTATGTGAACAAGCGATTCTCCGCATAAACTACCTGTAAAGCGCATTTGAAACAACCAGTAAGGTCACCTGTTGAGTGGTCAATTACCTCCTGCATACAAGCATTTCCGATAAAGCGCTTCAGCGAATATGCGCATAATCTGCTAACCAGGCGTAAAGCCAAATTCTTGTAGCTGAGGCCTAAGTGGCAGCAAGGTTCCTCGCGCATTTAACACAACGTTGAGTTTGACTCTTAAACTCACTCTCTCAATATGTGATTCTGACCCCTAAAGATAACTAAAGAGAATACAAAAAGCATTCAGCACCACTTATATGGTAACTATGTTTGGGCCTCCAATGAAGAGGAAGTGAAAGTCAGATTGGAAGACTATGGGCATCATCACATGGAAAAAATCGTGTCTGCTTACCATCACTTCTCCGCCCTTATGTTTGACCCTCATTACTTCCTCTTTCGAAAGAGGAAGTAAACAACGTGCTCATGGCCCATTCAGTGGTCCGTTTTGATCTCTCTGCGTCTCCTGCATGCAGCAGAAGATAGTGGCAACTTCCGTCTTTAAAATAAGTTGGACTTACTGGGGTGTTTTTTTGAGGCGCAAAGAAGGCTAGAAGGGGCGGGAGGCAGACGACGTTGTGAGAGGGACCCGCGAAAACCCATGTGTGCCCAGTAATGAGCGTGCAATAAAACACTTGTCTGATGGAGCTCTCTATCGCATTACAAAACACATCTTTTTTGATTCCCTCGATTTTTTGAGCCAAAAATCTGAAAAAAGCCATACTCCAGTAACTTTTTCTTTTAGGAATGCCGGGCTGTAGTCTGGAGAACCCAGAAAATCCCTTTACAGCTCCATCACTATGCCCAATGCCCTTGCTGACTGCAGACCGTTTTACGTTGTACCTTGGAAGTCAATGGAGGCTACTGAGAACCAAGCTCAATCTTCACAGCCTTATCTCCTGGTTCCCATTTCCTGGTCGTGCAAAGGGTATGACAAGAAAAGAAAACACCTAGGATTTGACTTGTATGTATAGGAGGTTGGACCATATTTAAGATGGATCAACCATGCTGGCGGAACTGCACTTCCCCACCTCCTCTTTCCCAAGGCAGCACCTCCAGCCCCTGAAAACGCTACACAGAGAGCCAGGAGCCCCTGCTGAACAAGGTGAGCTGTGCTGTAACGGGGGGAAAACAGATCCTCAAAAATCAGGCATATTTTTGCATGAGGCAGATCCTGGATCCAACCCATAATGACTTAGGATTCCTATTAACATTTGAAAAGAGCACATGTACAGAGCTCAGTAGCTGCAACAAGGACATTTTAGTGCTAACATAGAACAATATATCGAGGCCCAAGGCACTTCGAGACACAAGTCTGTTCTTCTAATAAAAATATCCAATCCATTTAAGAAATCAGTGTTAAGACATTTATTTTAAAAAACATACACACACAGTCAATTTACCACCTGCAGCAGCACCTGTGCGGTATTTCATCAAATGTCAACCTAGTCTGACCCAACATAGCTGGATGGATGGTACTAATAAATTAAAATGCGCTACTAGTCGGATGGATGGTACTGAAAAATTAAAATGCACTACTAAAATGTGTGTCGCAGGATCCTCCAAATAGTTCTAGGGAATGGTTCCTATTTGTAATAGACTGAAGACATTCAGGGTGAGTAAGGGCATCAATCAAATTGCTGGCCTTAGAAGACAGGTGCAGAAGAAAAGAGAAGCGGAAAGACATTGTAGCTGCATATGTTCATACTCCCATCAAGATCATGGACTCCTATAGGCCAGAGAGTGCAGTGGTATCACATCAACAACAGAGTGCCCCCAGGAGTCCCTAATTCTATATGTTCAGCACAAATCTGCAGAAAGCCTTACAGAAGACCCCAGAATGCTACATCTGTCCTCCGAAGGCATGATGATATACCTTTGATGTATAGATATACATATATTGCATTGGATCTCCATGGTGATGCCTATTATACTAATTTAAAAATCAGGATCAGAAAAAGTAATGTTTGTTTGCAATTACAATTGAAATTTTTTTTATCAGAGCAAATACTATAGCTTCCTCTTTGACATAACTTCATAAGTAAAATCATAACCAGGTATTTATGGCTCTTATCGGCATAATGTGTATTATATATGCTGGAATTATCTTAATGGCTTCTGTTGCATCATCTATGCAAAGATTACAAACGTAGAAATTACTACTTGGGAGTACCAGACTTTAACAACTGATTTTGTTATCTATTTATTATCATTATTACATATCGATAAACATTATGGTGGACTAGAACTGATGAGAAGGGCCATAAAATGGAACAGAGCTGGCTGGGGAAAACTATTTATATTGTCTCAGTTCCTTGGAAGAAAAATGGAGGGTATAAATTAAATAAATGATTTATCTATTATTCCTTTTCTCCTGCAATGATGGTGCCTATGACTCCAGCCTTGGACAGACTTCACTGGGAGATGTCAAGAAGTGAGATCTGAAAATCCTTTAACCTTCCTCTTTCAAACTCATTAAACCCAACAATTTCAGTGCCAGTGAAAACTCTTTGCATCTGATGAAGTGGATTCTAGTCAATGGAAGCTCATCCTCTAATACATTTGTTAAGTCATTAAAGGTGTTACAAAGCTCTTTGTTGTTTCTGCTGCAACAGGCTATCGCACCTACCTCTTTGGTATTTTCAAGTGTTATGTGCAACAACTGAATTTATTTCACCAGCTTCAATGACTTTTTTTTTAATTAGTTGATTATCATAGAGGCACAGAGATTACTGAACTAGATGTGAACAATCAAAGTGACACAGTTTATATAGTACATTGCTATATAATCCATTATAGTTAGCAGCTACTTCTTTTGATAAAAGCAGAGGCGGCAGATCTTCACTGGATCATGACACCTACAGCTTTAAATTATACAAGGCACTGGATTAAAGCAAATATAGACCGTATTTACAGATCACACCCATATACAAACTTTCAGGTACACATAAATCACTGTCTAAAATACCAATTTTAATAATGAAGCACATAATCATGAACTCATTCACTCCATTTATTAACTTACTCCTTAAAAAAAAATCTCATTACTACTTAATTCATTTATGTAGGTTGGGCATTAATAAACTGAGTCTACAAAAGGCAATAAACGGCAGCCACATATTCATAAAGTTATTCCATTTTTCACAATGTCCCTTTGTCCTGATAAAAGATGTCAGTTTTGTCATTGCTGCAAAATCCGACAGCTTTACTATCCATTTGGGATTTGGGATGATTTTCCATATTTTGCATATACTAGTCTAGCAGCTTTTAACACATAACAAGTCAATGTCAATTTACTATATTCCTTTCGTAGAGCTTTTGTATACATTACTGGATGCCTGCTACAATTTCTGATTGATACAACGGGTGGGGGGCTGAACAGAACCAAGGAGGAACAAAATAGAAGGCACACTTGCTCCATCCTCACTCAAGTGAAACTGACTGTTGCTGCAATATGCTACCCCATATCGCTTCTTCATCGTCCTCCATTCCCTGTAATATCTACTATTAGAAAATTTGCATCTTGAAGCGATCAAGTTGTGAATTTTTCTTGCCATCCCTCTCCCTTTGTCGACTGCTGCTTGGCAGGGACAGGAAAACTTGTAATGGATTGGGGGGGGGGGGAAGACACAAAGTTTTGAGTGGCAGTCACGTATGCTCCATAACATCTCATTCTCGCCACGCCGCCTTTCAGAACTTCTATCTTTAGGGCCCCTTTTCACGCTGACTTTTCTGCATCAGACAACCAGAGGATTCTGGGACACATTCTACGATCCACATTCAGCGCCGATCACATGGGGCACCGGCCAGAACAGTTGGGCCTCACTTTTGTTGGCCTTGGATGAACCAAAAGAGCTTCCTGGAACGTTGCCCTGTGCACGTCTTGAGGCACCACACACAACGATAACAGAGCAGGGGAACAAAAGTTCCTGTGGTCGAGGAAGAGGGGTGGAGCAATTGTCAGGATAAGGAACATTTCATGATGCAGAGAAATCACAAGGCAGAACTGATCTACACTCTCAGCAAAATCATATGGAATACTCTTAGACAGAATATTGGGGAGAACGTTAGGACAAAATGTTTCTCCCTAGTATGCTAATTTTTTACGTATGAAAAAGACATACGTGGAGCAGTGGGAACATGATCAACAAGGCTTTCTCTGTAGAATTCCTTCTAGAAAAAAAAATCTTCAGAGGGTTCTCCTTAAAAGTAAAGTAACATTAGAACCTTTAATCCCCGGTGGAAGAATCTTATTCAAAACATGTTTGCTTTTTTATGACTTTATTTTTGCAAGAATAAATTTTCTGGTTCGGGATTAGCTTGAGCTTTGCCTTTCTTGAGTATCCTAGCTCTTGACATACAAGAATTATTTTATTTAATATGGGGAAGCATTCAGAACGCTCTGTGCAGTACTAAGACTCCAGCATATGATTTTGCTGAACATGTAGGCCAGCATTGTTTCCACATGCATAATCCAAGAACTGGAATTCTCATGAGGGACAGGACTTAAGTACAGACTGCTTGAACTATTCACAGTATGTTCAAGAACATATTACAGACACACACATACACATACACGTGAAATCACCAGGACTTTCATTAAAACTTTCTGGTACATTTTCATCTTTCATGGAAGCTAGTGTTAACGTAACATTGTTTAACTTAGAGCCATGGCATGTTTTATGCAGTTCTGATACAGAATTGGTTTACATGGCTTGGACTTAGTATGATTTACTGGCTGCAATGTTGAATTTGATCTAGGGAGACTTTGGGGTTCAAAGACTTGCTCAGCCACAAAGCTCACTAACAGCCTTGGGCCAGTCACTGTCTTTCAGCCACATCTATCTCACAGGGAAGAATATAATGGCATGTGCCACACTGAGCATCCTAGAGGTAGGGTGGCATGCTGAATAATAACTCCCATGCAGGAAGTGGAGTGAACACATATGTGGTTGTGATGTGTGCCAGTCAAACTTTGTGGGTATCCATGCTGGTTGCGTACTGTGTGTACAGAGTGGTGTACAGTGTGTGTACAGAGTGTAAGGGTCTCCTCACAGATTTCATGAAAATTGTTTTTAGGAATGTTTCAAAGAAAAATAAACTGCAACAGAACTATTATCCAAACTTTATGTTATGTATTCATTTATCACATTTGTCTTCCAATCTTCCTCGAACAGGCTCAAAGTGGCATTCGTACATGGTTCTCTCCCATCCTATTTTATCTTCACAACAGCCCTGTGAGGTGGCTCAGTCTGAGAGATAGAGACCAGCATAAAGTCACCTGATGTGCTTCATGCCTGAGTGGGGAATTGAATCAAGGTCTTCTGTCAAGCTAAAGCACTAAGACAGCCTTTTACATAGAACACCAAAACTGATTTACTTCAGGGATAGCCTTTTGTTCAAATATGCACAGTGTCCTGAAACCAACGGATTGGAAAGGTCACAATGTACATAACATTAGATGGGGGCAGGGAACCTTGCAAGACTTTGTTCCTTGGAATTTCCTTTCATTCTGCAAGTTCACCCTCCCAGTTCCTGCTCAGTCTTGACTCACTAGAATAGGAAAGGAAACAGTTTCACAACACAGCCTTGGGCCGAACAGCAGATGCTAATAATTCGTATAAATAACAAAATTATCATTATTATCATTATAGTTATTATTATCTTCCTCTTAAGTGGCTTCTTGGCAAATCACTTTTCCTGAGACCCTAAATACTTTTTTTCTGGGCTCTGCTTTCTCTTCAGAATTGAGGTCCATTCCCCCAAATGAGATGGATTTACACACAAAGTTTGCCAGGCTGATGGCTTTCATTAAAGCTGGCCGTATACCAGAGGTTACTCTCGGTCATTCCCAGCTCCTTGGAGTTGCTCCGTCTCTATATGTCTGTCTACCCTCACTGCTTTTCGACTTGCCTCAACAGCCCCAACTGGAGGCACAGTCTGATAAAGCAGCAATAGCAAAAAGTGTGTTTGCCTCTGTGTGTGTGTGCCTGTTTGTCTGTCTGACAGAGAAAACAGCTCCCATCTGAAGAAGCCGTCTCCATACTCCACACAGACACAAAAATTCTAATTTGTCTTTTAAAAGGTGCCTCAAGGTTCCGTTAGGCCCTGTTCTACTTTACACACACACAAAAACGCACAGGCACACAAGCTCCTGAAATGAAACCTATGTATGTTGTTTGGCACAGGAAGATGGGATATAAAGAAAAAAGAGAAAACTAAATGATAAATGACACGGCGGGGGGGGGGGGGGGGAGAGAATACTTCAAACGAAAAGGCGTTGATTTGTTTAGCTCCCAAAACAGTTAATACTCCTAACCAAACGTGCCAGCCCAGCAACGCTTCACCCTTTCTTCTTCTTTGCAGCAGCAGCAGCAGCAAGACTTCACTCTGAGCTCATCTGCCCTGCCATCTCTCCATCCAATAGTCAAAAAAATAACACAACGACAACAACAACAGCGACGCGGGGGCACTCAAGCGCTGTCCCCTTGCCCTCCTCACAAGCGCATAGGGAAGCACTAGCGGATCCTTGGCGAGAGCGAAAGCCCACTCTGCACATGCTCAGAGATCTGCTTTCCTACTTTTTCACACCGGGGAGGGGGGGAGGAAGAGAAGAAAATTGGGAGGTTCTGGTCCTCACTTGGCTTCGACGCCAACTGAATGGCAAATCCACTCCATTAAGTCGAATCTTCTGCAGGCCAAAAGGGGACACAAAACAAGGTCCCAAGCCATCCTCACTTCTACCGAAACAAATAATGGGGACCTCGAAATGCCCCTCCCGCTCGCCGCCTCCTCGCTAGCAAACGAATCCCCCACCCCACTTGGGCACTTTTTACCTGCTCGCCACTTTGATGGGGGCTCCGCCTTTCTGTCCACTTCGAGCAGCAAACAAAAGGACACCAGGGTGAGGACGTCTGATCGCCCTCCGGGCTCTCCGACGGGAGCGAACTAAGGGGTTCCGAGAGCTGCCTCCGCTCTGGAGCGTTCCCCACACTGAGACTCAAGCAAAAGCAAGCGTTGTTTTGAACCCGGAGTTCCTTATATAAATCCTGCCAGGGCTGTACAGCCGGGGTTATTATCGGTCAAACGCGGCTTCCTTCTGCTGCGCGCCGCTGCTCTGTTTATGTATTTCAGTCACTCACTGCGAGCACGTGGAGGAGGGGCACGCCTCTTAAAAGGGCGTCGCTAGAGTGGGCCTACTTGGGAAACCCTGTAGGTAGAGGGGATTCGTCTCGGGTGCCCACCCCCCCAGCAGCAGTACCACCACCACCATCACGCCCAGTGCCTGATTTAGGAACAAGCCAAGCAAGCCATGGCTTAGGGGCTCATATTAGGAGGGGCTCTAAGTACCTTGGAGATAACTAAGATGTATTATAATTGAAATCACCTTGGCTTAAATATGTAGTGTGACAGCAGAGTGGCCTTATGTAGAGAAAGTGTGACAACACAGCATTTGGTATTGGAGGCAATCAGTGCAGAGTCAAGCCAGTTTAGAAGAAATTCAGAGCAATTTACTTTATTAGTGCTTTTATACACATATTCATAGACGGCTATCTAGCACTGTTTAACTACGATCACCCCCTAACCCTTTCATTACCCTTTCTATTATAACGCAATACTAGGCTGACCATATGAAAAGGAGGACAGGGCTCATGTAACTTTAACAGTTGTAGAGAAAAGGGAATTTCAGCCAGTGTCATTTGTATGCAATTAGTCCCTGGTGAAATTCCCTCTTCATCACAACAGTTAAAGTTGCAGGCACTATACTAGAGTGACCATATACAAAATAAGGCAGGGCCCCTGCAACTTTAACTGTTGTGATGAAGAGGGGATTTCACAAGGAACTAATTACATACAAATGAAACCGGCTGAAATTCCCTTTTCTCTACAACTGTTAAAGTTACATGAGCCCTGTCCTCCTTTTCATATGGTCAGCCTACGCAATACAGATTTTATTCTATTTTTATGGTATGGAGCCTCTGAATCTTGGCATGGCTTAGGGCCCCAGCATGTCGCAGGGGCAGCGCCAAGGGGGGCAGAGGGGGCAAGCGCCCCCCCCAAACAAAGAGCTTGCCACCCCAGTTGGCCAAGAAGGCAGCGGCAGTAGGGGCGGGGGTTTGATCCAGGGCTGCTGCTGGGCAACTGCTTGGGCAGAGGCTTCGAGGCCTCATTGGCTCAGTGCGGACGACACTTTGGACAACGGAGGGGGGAAGAAGCAACCATCAGTTGTGTTGCTTATTGTGTCATGTGTCGGGCAACACACAATGCACACACAACTGACGGTATGTTATTAAGCAACGGGGGAAAACAACGGGCTGCTCCGTTGTTTTTCGGAGCCCCATTGCTTATTATGAGGCCCCGACTTTCAGCCACGCGATGGGAGGAGGGGCAACATGTCGTGTGGAGGGCGCTCCAAAAATAAGGTACCGTCCGTTGCCTCTTACCCCCTCCATTGCCCAAAGGGCCATCCGAACTAAGCCATTGTCATGGCAGTTAATTATCTGGATGAAGAAGCAAGCGTGTCCCACCTTGTTTTAAAAAGAGTTTGGACAGGGTGGGAAGGTTAGGAAGGAGTGACTGTGCGCAAGACTCAAAGCGAAGCACGTGCAGGCCAGGCTTCCCAAACAAAGAGCAGCCTTGGACGCTGCCGATGGCTTGCTTGCTCCTACCACTGCAAAAGTGAGATCCAACTGAAGAGAAAAAGCAAGCAGCAAGGAAGACAAGGAGGGACCGGGGCCCAGGTTGCTGCCTCTGCTTTCCCTGCTACCACCAATTTCGCGCCCAGTTTAAATTAAGTAAGTTTTAAAAGATTCTCCCCTTCTTTTCTTTAAGTTGCAGATACCTTATTTCATTCCTTAAGACAGTCTACTGAGTTAACCTAGCATTCAGTTTATATTTATTTCTCTCCCTTATAAAAACACTTCCTAATATTGTTAATGCTCAACCCACTATTCAAATCTTCTGCACTGAGGAACAACCCACGTTTGCCTTTTTGTGAATTGAACCTGGTTGGTACAATATTTCTGTGCTGGTTGCAAAAAGCTTTTTGAGGTTTTTAATGGGACATACTAAAACAAATGACAGTACATGCCCAAAGGGAAACATAGGACAGTACTTGCCCATAGGGAAACCATACTTGCCCATAGGGATCCATAGGACAGTACTTTCCGCATAGGGAAACATAGGACAGTACTTGCCCATAGGAAAACCATACTTGCCCATAGGGATCCATAGAACAGCACTTGCCCATAGGGAAACAAGTATGGCTTCCCTATGGGCAAGTACTGTTCTATGAATCCCTATGGGCAAGTGTTGTCCTATGGATCCCTATGGGCAAGTATGGTTTCCCTATGGGCAAGAGCTGTCCTATGGATCCCTATGGACAGGTATAGTTTGTGTATGGGCAATTACTCTCCTATGGATCCCTATGGGCAAGTACTGCCCTAATGGTTTCCCTATGGGCAAGTGCTGTCCTGTGGATCCCTATGGGCAATTATGGATTCCCCATGGGCAAGTACTGTCATTTGTTTTCATATTGTCCCATTTTTATGTTCAGCACATTGTCTTCCTATATATTGTATTTTTTCTTTTTTTTTTACATTGCCTTTTGATATCAGCCTGTTTTGCTCATTGTATAATAGTTCTCCTAAAGTTTTACTGTTTACTGTTTATCCTTTGCCTATCTGGCCAGCTCAGTCTTAGCGGGGTGGGGGGCAGGCAGTTTCAAGAATATCTCTATCATCATTGTCCTGGTATGATTTTATTACTATTTTTAATGATTCTTGCTGCTGGTGGTTGCTGATCTCCTTTGTTCATTTCTGGATGGGTAGGGAATTGTTTTCCCGCAGTGGTGGGGCATTTCACTCAGCACAAATACTTTTATTTTAACACAACCCATTCCCATCAGAGCCCAATAGATTCATATAAAATCTTTTCATGGGGTCTTGACTGAATAGGGAATGCATTTAAGTCTGTACTGCCATGTTGTGTAAAATTATTTGGGCTTGGTGTGTGTATGATTTGCAGATTGAGAAATTCTTGGGTGGGTGGGTGTTTGAGCCTAGAATACATTTTGTTTTGCTGTATAATGCATCTCAATTATATTGTGAACATATGGTTTTTTAAAAATCCCTTCTTTCCTTTTCGTGGTGCAAGTTAATACATATACCTGGCTAAATACCTCCTATTTGATGAGACACATTTTCCCCCTTAAACATGTGATTATGTAACCCAAACTCTCTTGCAGTCATTGACTTTTATTTGCCTGCTGCCTTAGTTTGCTTATGTGTGAAATAGGTTTCCTGGTATCCCATCTCCATTTAATTTACATTTTGGAGAAGTGGGCTTGCCTATAAATTAGGGATGTGCACTGGATCGGACCCGATCCACGATCCGAGTCCGGTCCAGTGGGAAATCGGATAAATTATCCGATTTCCGATCCCGCAGCTGGATCGGCCGATCCAATCCGAACCGGTCCGAAAAGGCTCCGAACCGGTTCGGAGGATCGGCGGATCGGCGGGCGCCCACTGGCGCCCACCGCCGCTTCCATTGGCGGGCGCCAGCGGGCGCCTGCCGATGAAAGTGGACAGCGGGGGGGAGGGAGGAGGGGGGCGCTTACCTTCTCGGCCCGTCCGCTCCCATCCGGCACTAGCAGCTACTCCCAGCGGGCTCCGCGGCCTGCTCTAGGGTGGCGCGCCGGGTGATGTCATCACCCGGCGCGCTACTCTAGAGCAGGCCGCGGAGCCTGCTGGTGGTAGCCGCCGGCCCCGGACAGGAGCGGACGGGCCGAGAAGGTAAGGAGGGGGTGCGTGGAGGGGAGGAGGGGGCGCGCGGAGGGGGGAGGGGGGCCCTTACCTTCCCGGCCCGGCGGCTCCCGTCCGGCGCCGGCGCCTACTACTCCCAGCAGGCTCCGCGGCCTGCTCTAGGGTGGCGCGCCGGGTGATGTCATCACCCGGCGCGCTACTCTAGAGCAGGCTGCGGAGCCTGCTGGAAGTAGTAGGCGCCGGCGCCGGACGGGAGCCGCCGGGCCATGAAGGTAAGGAGGGGGTGCGTGGAGGGGAGGAGGGGGCGCGCGGAGGGGGGAGGGGGGCCCTTACCTTCCCGGCCCGGCGGCTCCCGTCCGGCGCCGGCGCCTACTACTCCCAGCAGGCTCCGCGGCCTGCTCTAGGGTGGCGCGCCGGGTGATGTCATCACCCGGCGCGCTACTCTAGAGCAGGCCGCGGAGCCTGCTGGAAGTAGTAGGCGCCGGCGCCGGACGGGAGCCGCCGGGCCGGGAAGGTAAGGAGGGGGTGCGTGGAGGGGAGGAGGGGGCGCGCGGAGGGGGGAGGGGGGCCCTTACCTTCCCGGCCCGGCGGCTCCCGTCCGGCGCCGGCGCCTACTACTACCAGCAGGCTCCGCGGCCTGCTCTAGGGTGGCGCGCCGGGTGATGTCATCACCCGGCGCGCTACTCGAGAGTAGGCCGCGGAGCCCGCTGGTAGTAGCCGCCGGCGCCGGACGGGAGCGGACGGGCCGAGAAGGTAAGCAGTGGCGGGGAAGGGGGCTTACCCCCCCCGGAGCCGTCCGCTTCTATCCGCTGGCGCCCGCGGGCGCCAGCGGATGGAAGCGGGCGGCCCCAGGGGGGGTAGGGAGCGCGGGGGAGGGGGCTTACCTGCCGGGGCCGTCCACAGCGGACGGCCCCGGGGGGGGGAGGGAGTTAGGCCCCCCCTCACCCACCCGCCGCCATTTTTTTCTCATAGACTTGCATTGCAATGCAAGTCTATGGGGAAAAAAATGGCGGCCGATCCAAAAATTAACGATTTTTGGGTCGGGATCGGACTCGATCCGGTCCGGGGGGCCTCCGATTTTGTCCGAACCGGTCCGGGACAAAATTGGAGGTCCCGATCCGGGTCCCGATCCGATCCGGGGGGTCCGTGCACACCCCTACTATAAATGTCTTTCTCTGTGTTGTGACATACCCTGGATAAACTGTGTTTTTCTAAGGCACTTAAGAAAGCCTGCTCTCTGGGAACATACTATGCTGCAATTATGTAACCCAAACTCACTCTCTTTTGCAGTCATTTACTCTTATTTGCCTGCTGCCTCAGTTCACCTGTTTGTGAAATGTGCTTCTTCCTTTCCCACCTCCCTTTGCTTCAATAAGTGGGCTCTGCCACAAACTGCTTTCTTTGTGTTATTTTGGAGAGGTTTCTGGGAGGGAGGTAACCCCCTTGGCTCTGCCTCCAGTGAACCCACTTTTTGCCCCACCAATTAGGATTAGGTAACTGAGGTTTGGGGTGGGGGACTCAAAACTGCATCACACTTAAAACCCCTGATGCCTAAATTTACTCTTGGCAGTTCTCCAAACTATACTCCGACACCAGCAGCCAGAGCCACCTAGAATACCCGTGGAAGAATTAATCTGTTTACTCCGTGGATCTCTTCCTTTTTTTCTCAGGACAGTAGGCCAGGTAAAATGAGAAAGGGAGGAAAAAATTATCCTGTACCTTACCATATTCAATGCCTCTTACTTCTTTTAGTCCGTATTACAAAATGAATGGATTGCAATAATAACAAAAAACACCCAGCTTCATCAGGAGCATCTTCAAAAATGTCATCTTTTGGATCTTTAGACTACTACTTCACAAGCCAAGCAAAACTGAGGAAAAAGTCTGGTGTCACAGAAGCACAGGGTTCCTCAGAAAGACTAACTGAACCAGAACTTGACTGGTCTGATATCACAGAAGCACAGGGTCCTCGGAAAGTCTAACTGAACCAGAACTTGACTGGGAGGAGGAATTATCTGGCAGTAGTAGTGAGTCTGATTTTTCTGAGATAGACAATTCTGAAGACAAAAGTGTTTCAGAGTTGCCAGATGCTGGTTTAGGGGTTGAGTTACCTGGTCCAAGTGACATTGCACAGTCTCAGGAAGAAAGTCCAATTCAGCCAGTGCTAAAAAGTTATCCACCAACAAAATATGGCCAATCATGGAGACATTTAAACCCAGCATGGTACAAATGCTATTTTTTGCTTAGAATACAAAATGCTGTGTTTTGCTTTGCTTGTCATCATTTCTCTGGAAAAGATCCCTATACTGCTGAAAATCCATTTACTCATAAAGGGTACAACAACCGGAAAAAAGCTACTGCTAATGATTCAGGACTGAAGCTGCATAACAGAAGTGCAGTCCACAAAACCTGTGTGGTGGCATGGGAGAGTTAGAAACAAACACAGAAATCCAAAGGAGGCTCAGTTTTAGTGCAATTAAGTGATGCTAATAAAGAACTTATCAAAGAAAATAAGCATTCTATAACCACTCTTGCAGAAATTATTTTGCTCACTGCTGTACAAAAAATTGCTCAGCATGGGCATTGGGAAAGTGAGACAAGTAATAACAAGGGAAATGTTCTTGAACTCTTGCATCTGGCTGCAAAACACGATCCCAGAATCCAGTCTAAAATAGATACCCTTCCTCGCAATGCAAAGTACACACATCATTCCATTCAAGATGAATTGTTAAGCATTATGAGCAGAATGGTTCTGGAGTCAATTTCTCATGAAGAGAAGGAAGCTAGCTTCTTCTAACTAATTGCTGATGAAACTAAGGACATATGTAAGCAGGAACAATTGGCTTTGTATTACACCTGAATCTTTTTAGTGAAGTGCTACTTGAACTAAAAGGGGTATCAGATTATTTGCAAAAATCCGATTGTGATGTGGCTCAAGCATGTGCCCTTGTTAATTCTCTGATTGATCAATTGCAAGATCTCAGAGATCAGGAGGAAAATTTCCGTAAAATTATGGTAGATGTGAAGATGTTTGCAGAAGAAAATTCAATCAAAATGCAAAATAAAGAAAAGAGAATGCGCTGTATTACAAAACAATTTCAAAACTATGTTACTGAATTAAAAACAGCGGAAAGTATTGATCCAAAAACTGGCCATGATTTTAGAATTAAGGTGTTCCTTCCTGTTTTTGCTCACACTATTAGTGAACTTCAGAGAAGATTTACAGACAATTGCAATGTTTTGAATGGGTTTAGTGCTTTCAATCCCAAGTGCTGTTACTTTCGTGATCCAGAAAAACTCAGATCATTTGCAAGACATTATAGCAGTGGCATGGATGGATTTGGAACAGAACTCAGACTTTTCCCCAAAGTTCTAGAGATATATGAATGAGAAAGACAAATAAAAATTGACAGAGTGAAACAAGTGCTTACTCTTCTTGAAGAACTGAAACTGTCTTTCAGTGAACTCCACAGACAGTGTGCCATAGCCATTATAATGCCTCCAACAAGTGCTGGATGTGAACGAACATTGTCATCTCTGCGGCAAATTAAGACACACTTGAGGAGCAGTATGGGTGATGATCATCTAAGTAATATTGCTATACTGGCAATTGAAAAGAAACTGTCACAAGCCCTGGACCTTGAAACTGTTGTCGGTTGTTTTGCAGGCATGCATAAGAATCGGCGCATTCAACTTCTTTAGACCTACATACTTCTCCATTCCCTCTCAGTGAGTGACAATCTAATCAGCCGGCAATGGCTATAATTTAGATTACACACCAACATGCATTGGCTTCCCTAGATGTACAGGGCCCAGGTGTCTCAGTTTGTTCTTACTTTCCTTACACTACAAGTCTCCTTTCCTGGTTCTGCCTACACTGGTTCAACAGTAACCATTTTCTAAAGAAAGTGTTCTGTCTAATCTGTATGTCAAGGAAATGCTTGTGTAGTGACTCTATCTTGTTTGAAAGCCTTTTTCCTTACTGTAATTTGAATTTGGCTAATACATTATATATATATATATATATATATATATATATATATATATAATCAATATATGATTTATTTCAGAATATATGGTTAGGATGGCAGTTATAGTGTTGAATATACCATTGTTTTTCTTTCAGAGATCTTAACATGTGGGGCACAGCCCACCCACCTAGAAATATACTTTGCCCCTGCTGTGCCCACCCCCTAGATTTTTTTTTCTAGTGACGACACTCCAGCCCTGTACAGAGTGCCTTTTGCATCACGTGCTGGCTGAGGTGAAGTGAACTGTGATTCTACACATCTGGAGGGTGCCAGATTAGACCTGCCAAATGCCCATCATCAGTATGATAAATATAGATCTTGTATATATTGCAAGGAGGGATATACACTCTGTTGGGTGTATGTATGCACAGAAAGCCACAACAATGTGCAAACATAGGCACATCTTGCACTGTGCTGCCCTAAATTCCCTGGGACCTGTCTTGATGATGGTGCATTAGTGCTGTGAGCCCCCAAAACCCATGATTGCAGTCCTGTGGATTGTCCCCATGCTAAGGAGAGAGAGTGGGGCTTGTAGCCAACAATGGGAGGGGGAGGAGGAGCAGCTACTGGCACGTCGGTGCCATGGCACGTCGGTGGCACGTCAATGCGTGGCACATCGGTGCATCCCTCCCCCTCTTACCTTGTGCAGCTTTCCATGTCCTTCTCACCACACTGGAGGAGGCACAGAAATGTTCCAGTGGCCATTTGGCTTGCTGGCCCACCCTCTCCTCCTTATCCGGCTGATGGCGACCAATTAGGTCGCCATTGGCTGGGACACTCTTCCGCTGTGACTCCAGAGGAAGGTGACAGACAGCAAATTGCGTCATCGCCTTTCTCCACAGAAAAAAGCCAGGGTAAGTCCCTGACTTTTTTTATTCAGAGCTTTAGGGGAAAGCCCTTGGATTGATCTTCAATGGCTGCGGCTTCATATAAATGACACAGCACCACTGCGGAGCCACCCCAGAGCTTTCCCCATGTAAAGACAGCCCCCAGGCCAATCCATAGTGTCAAGGGTGGAAAGCCGATACTAAGTGCAGTACTTTTACTCTCTCTCCCCATAGAAATTAAAGGCAATTTGCTTATGTGGTAGAAAGGAAACAAGGTGCCCTCCAAATCACACAGCCAGGTCAAATCTGTAGCATGGGTGCCACATATGACACAACCAGGCAGCATGTTTTGTTTATAGCACACTGGGCAGGCAGGAAGGAAAAGGTCATGCAGCCAACCCATGCCATAGAATCAAGCAGATTATGCCCCTATCTGCATTGGATTAAACAGTGTTCATCATCATACTTTTCCACTCAGCCCTCCCCTCTAAAGAAACCACGCCTACTTTGTCCTCCCACCCTTTTCCTCGAACCACTTTACCTTTTTGTTGAATGAGTTAGTGTATAAAGATCCTCACATGCTGTTGCGTGCGTGCAGCCTTCTGTTGTGCATAAACAACTGTGGGTAGATGTTCCCACCCATTCACTCTCCATCTGTTTGTAGGTTTGTTTTTCTTTGCTCCAGTCCCACCTGTTTATCCACTCAATCAGTCAGGAAGGTGTGGAAGCATGAGGCTGGCTGGGGCTAGCAGTGATTACTTGGTTCTGTGGGTTGGAAGGTAAAAGGAGCCATTGCCTCCAGGCACGTGATCAGCCTGGAAGGCCCAAGAAAGGATGAGAGGGTGGTGGTAAACTTGGCCATTCTGGCTTCTCACAGTATTGGTTTGAAAGGGTGAAAACTGAATACTAATACTTCTAGCAACAGGCTCCTCTACCTTTATCTCCCTTGACCTCCTGCTTGGACAGATTGGAAGAAGGAAAGAGCAGGTGTCAATGATTCAGAATGCATGTCCCACTGAAATTGTCTTGTGACCCTTGAGGAGAACACCCCAAAGGCTTAGAACTTAGGGGTTATGTTATCATTATCATCAATAATAATAATAATGTTATTATTACATTTATTTAGCAACTTTTTTTTTCCTCCAAGGGATCTTTGGCAGCTTAACATGATCCTCCTCTCCTCTATTTGATTCTCACAACAGCGCTGTGAGGTAGGTTAGGTTGAGAGTCCATAAGTAGCCCAAAGTCACCCAATGAGCTGCATGGCCAAGTGAGGACTAGAAACCTGAGTCCAACACTCTAATAATAAAGCATGCATCTTTCCTTTACCCCCTTGAAAATGGGTGTGGTAATTGAGCTGGTGTTTAACGTTCAAACGGAGAATGATGTCCTAAACATACACACAAAACACCAAGTTTCATTGCGATATCTCAATGCTCAAGAAAGGAAAAATATACATTTCAACAGGACAGCCTTGGCCAACCTGGTACCCTCTAGACATGTTGGACTACAACTCTCATCAGCTCCAAACATTGGTCATTCAGGCTGGAGCTGATGGGAGTATCAAACATCAGGAGGGGATCCGGTTGGGTATGAGTGCAGTAGGATTTCCAATTTCCTCTCCTCCTTGGTAACAATTAGTTTGAAGTTTGAGCTGGTGCTTGAACTTCAAACAGAGAGCTTATATGAGGGGGGTGTCTTCACAGTGCTGCTTCGGCCCTGTGTTCCCTTAAAACTTTGCAGCATCGCAGCTGCAAGGAGGGAGCGTGGGATTTCTGGCAGCCATTCAGCTTGTTGGGCCTGTTCCCTGCTCTCTTCCTAGCCTTCCCACTGTTCTGGCGACCTATCAGTGGTCGCAATCTGTCCCCAGAACACCCCCGGCCCAAAGTCAGGTCACCACTGACAGACGGTGGGAAGGCGGTGGTGATCTCGCAGCAAAGCAAAAAGTCTCGTTAAGTCCCTGACTTTTTAAATCCGCAGCTTCGGGAAAAAGCCCCATGGTGGCTGTGAGTTGGCGTCTGCATCATATAACTGACACAGTGCCACTGTGCAGCCACCATGGGATAAACAAGGTGGATAGACAGCCCCATAGACACATATTGCAACTTTCAATCTAATATATCAGTTTTCAGTGCAGATATCACCCAACAACATGTTGCTGCACTTTCTTCACCCCTTTGAAAATGGGTATAAGGGCCATGCTCCTATTTGAACTTGAAATGTTGAATCTTATACTGAATATGCATGAGAGCATGTTCTGTTTTATGGAGAGTACTTTTCTATTTGAAGACATTCTTTATTTGAAGGGCTGCCTTGTACAAGTCCAGTTTAGGAAATAAGAAGTACAGCAAGGGACTTGAAGTTGCTCATCAACACTTAGCATCTGGACTACAGACTGAGCAAGCTACACAGGTCACCCAGTCACAGTTTTCCCTACTATGGTGAGCTGTCTTATAGTTCTATTTAACTTTGAGCCTATCTACACACGCACGATAAAACACTTTGAAAATGTTTTGAAAACTGTATATGGAGTGTGTCCTGGGCCTCAACAGTTCTCAAAACTGTTATAAACTGTTTTACACCATTTTAAAGCAGTAGTGTAAATAGGCTCTTATATTAATTCCTAAACTGCAGCTATACATATAAATCAACGTATGCACCTTTTACGCAGATCTTTTGTTCTCTTTTCTGGTGATGCATTTTCCTTTCTTTAAGCAATATGGAAGTATCTATCCTACTGGGAGTAAACCATTTCATTCCAATATTTCTATGTTGAATGGAGATACTGAGGGTGCCTCTACAAGAGGCATTTAAAGCTCTTTCAAGGCGCATTAAAAAAATTACCTCTACAAGAATGGAGCACAAATCGGGCGTAGAGGCACGTTATCTCCCCGATTATGCGCATTATCAAATGCGCGTTAAATCGCGAGTTTTATTTTGCTCCGTCCATTAAAGCGCATTTTGACTGTGTGAATAAGCGCTTATGCACATTAACTACTTGTAAAGCACATTTTGGACATCTGTTAATGCGCTTCGCCGCCTCTCGCCGCCTCTCGTGCAGAGGGATTAGGCGTAAATGTGCTTCTGCGATTATGCGCATAATCGCCTAACCAGGCGCAAAAGCGAATCCTTGTAGAGGGGACCTGAGTTGCAAACAGACAGATGGAAGTTCAAGTTAAATCAAAAGCCTCACTTCATTCAACCCACCAGTAAGGTTATGTCTGTACCAGCTATTTTTCTCAAGGGTATGTTCAAAAAATGGTCAGAGCAGCCCATAACATATCCTAGGTGGTGTCCCTGATTATTGTTCACCTTCTGGGTTCTGTTGGAAGGAAGTGAGTACCGCATTCCAGAGGTACTCAATTCCCCCACAGAGCCATCCCAAGGCAGTTTGCTGCCTGAGGTGGAATGGCAAGTAACAGCTTAATAACCAAGGCTGGCCAAGTTATTTTGGCACCTGAGGCAGAAAATCCCATGAATACCCGTCCCTGGTAGTAAACAAGCAATAGGAATAACTTAAATAACAACAATTTGCTTTCCCTCTCATGGCACCCAAAATAAGCTGCCTGAGGGTGCAGGGATAGCCCTAGGCTTAGGCAGAGTGAAACTTCTGCCTCATGTGGTGAAGAATGCTTCTCTTCTTCAGTGCTGAAATGAGATTCATCTGGTAGGCTGGTGGGCTTCTGTGCATAGAATGGGGAGAGGCACCACCTTGTCTTTCACCTCAGGCAAATGTCTTGGGACATCCCTTCAAATAATGGACACCTCCCAATAGAGTACTGCCAGCTCTTCAAAATAGCGAGTAGGACTCCTGTGCACTCTAACACACACACACACACACACACACACAGAACCACAGAGTACACAGTTTATTAATACCTGATACCAAACCTGAGGCAACCCCCCCCCCACACACACAAATGAACAGGTAAAATAACTGATGGTTAGCAACTCTCCAATAACCTTCTAGCCTTACTTATGAGCACCCAGAGACATCCACCTGGCCACAATTAAAGAAAACACAGAATGCTTCACAAGATGAACCTCAGTCTGGTCCAGCAAGGCAATTATTCGGTTCTTAACTTTGTATTTTATTTTTGACTTGAAAGAAATGCCCTAGTTTGTGATCTGGTTAGCAAACAAGATAGCTGCATTATCCATTTGTTCAAGAATTCACATTCAGGAAATTGCATTCCAGAAAAGTTTTTATCTTCCCTTGCTGGCATTAGATGACAGCGAGACTCAGCATATATAACTTTTATTGCTGCCCACACACTAATCGTCCGTTTTGTACAAATGAATCCCACTTCTTGAAGTATATTAACTTAGGGTGGCTATGTGCCCTTCTTTACAGTCCTTTGTTTGAAGGGCTGTCCAGTCCAACTCTGGCATGAAGTCAAAGAACCCTAAGGAGGGAAAACAGCAGGGGCCTTGAAGTTGCCCATCCACAGTTAGCACCTGGACAGCAGACTGAACTGCTCACCTGGTCAATCTTCTCCACTTTGTTAAGATGTATTACATTTCTATTAAAATTAAAGTAACTATTTCCAAATTTACATTTATACTTATAAATTAGCATATACAAATATGTGTCCACTTTTTTGTCTTCTTCTTTTGGCAATGTGTAAGTGGCCACCCTACATTAACATCATCCTTAGAATTTTTACCCTCTTTCCATTTAGCTCATCATCTGACCCCATCTTTAGAAAGTCCAGCAGCAGAAGGTGCCCTGGCTGCCTTCTACTAGTTGGCTCTTGAGGCTCCTCAGCCAGGCCCTCTCCTTAAGAACAAATTAAACTGAATTGTGAAAAGTCAAATTGACTGCACTGAGTGCAGAGGAGTTATGGTTTTATAACAAAGATCACCCCTTGTCACCTCACTAAGCTAAGACCTTTTTGGATTTAGACTAGACACGGGGTGGGCACCTTGTAGCCCTCTAGATCTTTTGGCCTACAGCTTCCATCAATCCTAGCCAGCATAACCAATGGTAAGGGATCATGGGAGTTGTAGGCCAAAACATCCAGAACACTGTAAGTTGCCCACTCTGGATGAGACCAGCAGGCTTTTGCCAAGAAACCAAAGAATGAGCTAACAAACAAACAAACAAAATTAAAGGCAAATCAAATACAGTCAAGTCTATTCTTCAGTTGGTCCACACAATTAGGGCTGAATCTTGGGGCCAAAGACCAGGACTCCGCAGCCTAGGGCTGTCTCAAATGACCACTCATGCCTAGTGTTGGGACACAGGAGCCTTAACCACCTGAGGTTGACCCATGTGTCTCTGCATGAGCCGATGCTCTTCCATTCAGGAGGCATGCCCAGAACAGTGATTCATATAAAAATATAAAACATGGGCTCATATAAGGATTGGTTTATTCTTACTCTTGTACAGTCTAAACCAGGTAACCTGTCTCTCCAGATATTGTTGGACTCCAACTCCCATCAGTCCCAGTCAGCATGGATGATGGGAGTTGTAATCCAACACCATCTGGAGGGCACCACGTTGTCCACGCAGGTCTAAAATTAAACCTTTACAGTGACAGGAGTTATACTGGAACTTGGATGATGTTCTTCTACAACTCTGACTGTAAAACATTCCACTGAAAAAGCCCTTGATAAGCTCCAGTGCATTGGAGACCCTGATATTACAGAACGAAGAGACATCAAATGTAATTCTCTCTTGTGCCTTATTACCTACTGCAAAGCTTTCAGAGCCTTTTGTGATCTTACTGTGGCCTGGATTGTTACCTATTAATTCATTTATTTTAAAGAAAAGATTGATCTCCAGAAAAACAGCCCTAAGAGAGAACAATGGAGGTTTACCTCCAGAGAAACACAGTTGGAATGGTTACCCTTATACAGAAGAATAATCTGGGTTGTACCATCTCCCATAATGAACATGCAGCATTTTTAATTACAATCCCTTTCCACAACAAGAAACACGACTGACGTTAATGAGGTGCCACATATTTGCACAACCAGATGTTGGAGTAAGAATGCTAATACCAAGCGCAATAATGACCTGGATGCCACACAGCATAGATAGCCAGGGTTTCAGCAGCAGACATTTATTATTATTATTTATAATTACATTTATATCCCTCCTTTTTTCCTCTTGCAAGGGACCACAACTGGCTCACATCTCCTCCCCTCTATTTTATCCTCATAACAATAACGTGAAGTAGGTTAGGCTTCATAGGGTTGTCAATGATTGGCCCAAAGTCACCCAGTGACCTTCCTAGCCAACTGGAGACTTGAATCCAGATCTTCTGAGTTACAATCTGACACTAACCACTACATCACATTCATTTCATTTCTATACTGTCCAATAGCCAAAGCTTTGTGGGCAGTTTACAAAAATATAGTATAAAAACTTTAACATACAATTTTTTTAAAAAAATTAAGCAACTACACAAAGATAAAACTCCCACCAAACTTATAAAATCACAATAAAACCACAATTGCATTATGTGTGGCGGGTGGGTGGGATTATTACTTCCTGGAGAGAATCAGTAGGTAGACAAGGTGACCATATGAAAAAGGAAGACAGGGCTTCTCTATCTTTAACAGTTGTATTGAAAAGGGAATTTCAGCAGCACCTGGTGAAATTCCCTCTTCATCACAACAGTTAAAGCTGCAGGAGCCCTGCCCTCTTTCGTACCTGGTCATTCTAGCTAAAGAGGGCAGGGCTCCTGCAGCTTTAGCTGTTGGGCTGAAGAGGGAATTTCATCAGGTGCTGCATGCATAAAAATGACACCTGCTGAAACCCCCTTTCAATACAACTGTTAAAGATACAGAAGCCCTGTCCTCCTTTCCATATGGTCTCCCTAAGGTAGGAGAGAGGGGCGTAACCATTTCCTCACCAGCTGATCTTCCCATATGCCCAGGCCATATTTTTCTCCAGTGAAGCACTAGAATTAGAATAAGCCTTCCTACAGTAAAAGATGTTCCATGGGCCAGGGGAGAGGAGATTTGAAGAAAAGAATTGGCATGTGCAGGAGGGGTGAAAAACCCCTCCTGCTCACCCACTCACCTTCCCCAACAGATGCTCATCACCCTCATATGCACGGCATCTCAGCAAACATGATTTTTAAAACACATTTGGCCAGATAACATGTAGTCCTGCTCTTAGATGTCTGCATTTCAAGGAAGTTGGGATAAAGCGTGCCAGTGCATCAGTTCCAGAAGTGCAAAGGAAGGAAGCCCTAATCTTGTCTAAACATTCTAAAATAAATACAGAACAATGTGTGGGAGGTTGATGTATTCATTTCTGTTTGAAGGCTTAACGTGTAATCCTATGCATGTTTAGACAGGAAAAGTCCTACAGCTTCGAGCATTCCCCAACCAGCCATGCTGGCTGGGGTATGCTGGAAATTGTAGGGCTTTTTTCTGTCTAAACATGCATAGGATTGCAGAACCTAAGGCCTGAGGTCCCAATCTGGCCCTCTGGAGAACCCAAGAAGGCTCCGCCCTCTTTCCCTCAACCTAGGGTGACCATATGGAAAGGAGGACAGTGCTTCTGCATCTTTAATAGTTGTACTGAAAAGGGAATTTCAGCAGTTGTCATTTGTATGCATGCAGCACCTGGTGAAATTCCCTCTTCATCATAACAGTTAAAGCTGCAGGAGCCCTGCCCTCTTTAGCTAGGGTGACCAGGTACAAAAGAGGGCAAGGCTCCTGCAGCTTTAACTGATTTGTGCTCAGAAAAGACACTCTGCCACGTTAAAGGATTTCTAATTACTTCAATCAGTTCCTAAGGTTTTTTGTTTTGTTTTGTTATTTAAAAAAAGAATTCCCAAATGGATATACCATTTAAGCCAGAACTAAAGACCTGTGTCCTTTGAGCACTTAATAGATTTCTGTATACTTTACTTTTTTAAAAAACAAACCACAGTCCTTCACTAACTGAAGGTTTTTAAACTATATCAGGGTTGTGTTGGAGAGGGCAAGGCTGTGTTTTGTTTTAAGCAGAAGAGGGGTGAATTCTGCAAGCTATTCAGCCATAGAGTTGACTGGTTTCACCTGGGCAGGATCTACACGTCGTCCTCGATGCGCCCTCCCCGCGCCACAAGCCGCTGCATTTTGTCTAGTGTGGCTCAAACCTCCGAGATTCTGCTCGTGCTCTCGCGGCTGCCGCCGCCACCCTTTCATCCCGGCGGGCCCCAGGGAGGGAGGAGGGAGGTTTGTAAACAAAAGCCAGGGATTGGGAGAGGGATTTCCAATTGCTAGCTTTTGTTTACAAACCTCCCTCCTCCCTCCCTGGGGCCCGCCGGGATGAAAGGGTGGCGGCGGCAGCCGCGAGAGCACGAGCAGAATCTCGGAGGTTTGAGCCACACTAGACAAAATGCAGCGGCTTGTGGCGCGGGGAGGGCGCATTGAGGACGACGTGTAGACAGGCCCCAGGTCTGCCAGCAACATTCCAGTGCGTTGTATGAGACACAAGGAGAGTGGAAGTCACAAAGGTCCTGTTGAACTCTGGATGAAATTGCATGTTTAATAGTTTTATTCTTAGCTCATTTTGGGGGTTCTACTGTCAAAACAACATGAGAAGGGGGAAATCAATTGCTTCAACACACTATCATGATCAAATCATATTATGTGTCCTAGTGAATTAGCCTTAGGCCTAGTTCACACATGCATGTACATTGTACTTGACAAGAAGCTGCAATAAAATGTTGTAGTATGGGCTGTTCCTGTTGAGTGTTCAAGTCAGTTAGCCTTCTTCCAAGATATTCCATTTGATTCTCCTTGGCACCCAATATTCCTTTCCCCCCCTTCCTAGCCGTCAATCCACATTCCACAGCCATTGATCACACTCAGTCCTTATGGGGCTGTTTTGGAGGGATTCCCCTATTGGGGTTTTGTGATTCACTTTTGTGTTTCATTTACACCCATTTTACATTCAGTATGTTCCACAGCATTTGATGGATGCATCCTATGAGTTTTTCAAAAATCCTGTTTTCCAAAACGTTGACATATTGTGGTTTGGGGCATTTGTTTAAGGTTCTGAAAGCTAGAATTCCAAGCTGTAATAGAACCATTCCTATATATGTTGAAATTGTATTTCTTTAAATTTTGAAAACGCTCATTTATTCTGATACCACTGTTATAGGTATTAACCTCCCCGTATTAATATTTATCATAGGAATTATGTACTTACCTATTTTTTATTTATAAATTTATAGTAATCTTGTCTTGTTGTTCAAATCTATTTATTTATTTGTTACATTTATATCCCACCTTTTCTCCAAGGAGCCCAAAGGATCTCCTCTCCACTTTAGCCTTGCAATAGCACTGTGAGCCTATCTACACTACTGCTTTAAAATCGTTTAAAACTGTTTTAAACCGGTTGATAACCATTAACTGGTTTAATACTGTTATAAACCATTTTAAAGCAGCAGTGTAGATAGGCTCTGTGAGGTAGGTTAGGCTGAGAGTCAGTGGCTGCTTTTCTCTCTGTGAATAGAAATGATTCGATGAACTTTATATATTGCCCAGGTTTTAAAAGTCTCCCCAGTGTTTTGGAAAATGGTAGTGACTGATCCCTCTTTACCCATAGATGCATTTACCATTCAAACTTTCTCCAAATCATACCTAATCTCTGTTATCATTTGACATGACATTAGAAATTAATAAAAATCAAGCAATTTTCAGGGCACCTATTTCAAACTAATGTATATAATGTCCATCACCAGGAAAAGAAACAGGGTGGCTAAATTGGGAAGCCATACTAAAACCACACAAACCTGCAAAAGTATTGGTCTAGTGTGTTTATAGTTATTATATCATTTAATTAAATTAAAATTCTAAGAGTGTGTCATTCACCCCATTGAATATATTAGATACAGAACACCAGAAGGTAGAAAAAGGTTGACTCCCTACTGTTTAAATGAGCAGAATATCCCACATACAATTTTCCTTGTTATCCCTATAGAGAGAAAGGGTTACAGCAGAGATGGGCCCATGGCCATTTTTGTTGTTCTCTTGCCCCGGTTCTCATTGAATTTGCAGTGGCAGCAGCAAAAACTACAGTGGTTTTGCAAAGAAACAAGGTTGTGTACCTTGTTTGCAAGCAGAATTGTGCTTCAGGAAGCAAGGCCAGCCCTAGGATTAACAGCACCTGGGTGAGGAGTGCCTTGGTGCCCCGTGGTCAGCTTTGCAGGTCAGGGTATTTATGGGACCTGGTGCAGGTGTGCTGTTGGGAGCCCTGCTACTGCCCCCTACATTGATCTATGCATATATGACCAAAGCTGGGGTCCACATGTGAGAATTATTGCATGGACGGACTACATCTGAGAATTCTCTCCTGAAGCTCCTCCTTGCCCTGGGATAAAGCAGAATGATAGATGTGCTTAATTTTTTCTTAAATGGGGATAAGGGTTGTGCCTCTCTTGAGTACCTCCTCCAAATTCCAAACCCCTTCTGGCAGAGCTTCTTTCTGGTTCCTGGGGTTGTTTCACAGGTCTTCTAGTTGGGGCCTACTGATGGCCTTCTCCACTATTCACTCAGGAAGGATTCTTCCCTTAAGGCCTGGCCTCATACACTCCTATACCTTTCCCTCTCCATTGGCATCTCTAATTCGTTCCTTGAACTCTTTCCCGGGTGGGCCTGAAGTTCTTTCTGTGACAAGAACAGGTTGCCCGCTGTTGTGACTAACTCCTTTTACCCTGGCCTGAACAGGCTGATGAGTTGAGAGACGAGGGGGCAGAATCAGATTCTGAATGAGAAGAGGACCTGTTGGTATCACCAGGGGATAGACTGATTCCCCAGGTCTTTGTTCCAGCTGCAGAGGATGTAAACTCAGAAATTAGCGCTGAGGAGGGGAACTTATCTTCAGCTGAGGAAGACCAACCGGCTTCCCAGGAGGAGGAAGAGCCGGTGGACGCTTTAAAGGATGCAACATTCCGGAGGAGGCTAAAGCGGGATGAGGTTAGAGTGGAGCAGACTCTCTCTTTGGTTTCTTACAGAAAGCAATTGTTTCTTTTGTCGTTTGCCTCCCTTGGGGCGAGCTATGTTAATTAATTTGTTTTGTGTTTGGGAGTTATTTACCTGAAGTAAAAGGAGTTTTGGTTCAGTTCTGAATTGGCTTCTTATTTGGTTGCTGCCAACTTCCCAGTAAAAGAAAACACAATGCCTGCTCTGCCACAGAATCCCTCCTTAAAGCTTTTGTTTTGTTCTTCTGTTCTTCTGTTCTTCCCACAAATGCTGTAACTTGAGTCTAGTTTGAATGAGCCAATCATAAGCCTGCCTGATCTCTTACAGCAGAGCTATATTATTATTATTATTATTATTATTATTGTTGTTGTTATTATTATATAGTGCTTGTAGTATTTACAGTATGTGAAGTGCTAAGTGCTCTGTAACATTGCCTCGAAGTAAAGTTGTATTCCACTGATTTTTACCTAGTGCAAATGACATCAATATTAAAAAGAAGCTTACTTTAAAGCTAATTAGTTGTTTGTAGTCAGCACCCAAACAACCTGTAGAACTTTGGAGGTAAAAGGATTACAGGCACTTCCTTTTTGCCACCCTAGCTCACTGCAGACAGTCCATTTAAAAAACACAGCCACTGAGCTCAGCTTTGTACCTCACTCAGCTCAGCGCCTCAGGTAACCACCCAACCCACCTACTACTAAGGCTGGTCCTACTCAGAAGACTCAGTTTTGGCGGGGATGAGGTGCACCCCCCCCCCCCAGGAGTTCCGGAGAGGACATTGTGGATCATCAACTCCCAGAGTTGCCCACCCATGCCTCCCATATATATATCTCACATATACATACGTACACACACACTGCAGCTACCAAAACGTTTAGCATTACATATGTTTTTAAATCACTCTGTTGGCCTCTATCTTTCTCATATATTGTAACGGACCCCAGGTTCCAAGATATGTGACTAGACCTCAGGTGCCTAGATATGTAATTAGATCCAACAGCAGGGTGAGATTAACACAAATTTATAAGATAAAAGAAAGGCAAGTACAGAATTCAAGTAATAAAGGGGAGTCAAAAACCTGTGGCACTGATGCCAGAATAAAGAAACACTTCCAGCATTTAAACAAATACAGTTCCAACAATTGGTAACAGTAACACAGTAAATCTGTTGCAGTCCTGTCCCTCCTTTCAATCAACCTCCAGAGATCCCTTCAGAAAACACAACCCCCAAAGTCTGGTTCTCTTCTTCAGTCAGGCCTAACACAGCACAGATCCTTCATTCCCTCAGGAACAGGTGCCTCTTTTATTCACAGTTCGATCTGCTACTCTTGGCCTTCTGTCTCCTGTGCTTGTTTTCTATTTCTTCATCCGTTTTCTTCTTTCTCTCATGAAGACTTTCTTTAACGTCTCCCTCGGTCAGCCATGATTCCTTCCTCCCCTTGTTCCTCCCTCCCTCCCCCTCTCATCAACTCAACTGTCACATTCTTTTCATGTTACCTGGCAACTTGCTCTCTTCTCCCACCCTTGCTGTATCTATTGATACTTTAGCTATTGATACTACCCCCTTTCGATATTGATACTACCCCCTTCTTAGTGGGATGCACCCTCGCATCCCCTTGCACCCTAAACAGAATAATCCTGCAACCATTTTGGACACCTACATACTCTCTGTGGTCTACCTACAAATTTTGGAGAAGGGGCATGGTTTTGCTCATGTGAATTTGTAGCTTGAGTATCTGCTGTCTGAGGTGATTGTTCTTCATCACTTTCACTATCACCATTTGGCATTGGTGACCACCCCACCTGTCCGGACTTGGCTGCACTCTTAACTGGTTCTTCTCTAAAACCATTAGATATAGTGTCATTGAGTTTTCCCATCTGACTGCCCCGGGGCTGAACGGTCTCTGTAGATGTTTGACCTGTGATCCTTTCCCTTTGTTGAGTACAATTATAAGGTTTCAGCCAGTTATAATGTATTACAAAGGTTTGTTCCCCAGACTCAGCCTTCTGTTCATATAGCACTTCAGAAAGTTTCCTATGGATGACATAAGGCCCAATATATTTCTCTGCCGTTTCTGGCACTGGCCTCTCTTTCTAGCTTGTGTTTGTACCCATGCTAGCTCTCCTGGTTGATATACTTGCCCAGTCACTTTAAGGTCTTGGTACTCCTTTTGTTTTTGTGTGGCTGCAGGTTGATGTCTCTTAACAGCTTGGCAAACTATACTTAGATACCCAGCTATCCGGGTTACATATTCTGATGGATTATTGAATTCCTCTGTCATATCATTTCCAGAAATAAAATCAATAGGAAGGCAAATCTCCATTCCAAATAAGACCATGTATGGTGTATATCCTGTGGATGACTGTACCCTACTGCGACATGTCATCATAGCTTAAGGGAGTATTTCATCTTGTATCTCGTATCAGGTATCTGTATCGGGACTTCCAATTTTGACCTGATTTGTATCAGGTAAAATTGGACGTCCCTCGAATCGCTTCGGATCCGTTTCCGATACGAAAACTGGACCTCCAATTTTAATCGGATGCCATTTTGGGACGATTTTCCCCATAGGCTTCTATTGTTGTAAAGAAATGCCTATAACGCTTTTATTTTAAAAGATAGAAGCATTAAACTTGGCCACAATGCAGATGGGTTTGAGGTACTTCTGTGTAATAAATTTCAAAAACATAGGTGCAGGCATTTTGTGGCTATGAATTTTTTTACTAAAGAACCAAGAATGCCTATAACCTCTTTATTTTTAAAGATCCACACATGGAACTTTGCCACATTGCAGAAGGTATGTTGCTACTCATGTGTGTGAAATTTCAGAAACATAGGTGCTTGCCTTTAGTGGCAAGGAAATTTTGAAAAATGGGTTGCATTGGGGGAAAGACAGTTATGCCTTCTACTTTTTTATTTTTAAAGATAGAACCTTGAAACCTGGCCACATTAGCAAAAATATGTAGTTAGTGATGTGTGAGAAATTTCAGAAACATAGGTTCAAGTGTGTAGTGGCAAGGTATTTTTGTAAAACAGAGGAAAAAAATGCATTTAACTTTTTTGTTTTTAAAGATAGAGCATGAAACTTGGCCACATGGCAGATGGGGTTGAGGTACTTATGTGTGAGAAATTTCAGAAAGATAAGTCCACGCATTTTGTGGCTATGAATTTTTTACTTTAAAAGTTCCAAAAGTTCCAAAACAGTGGGTTTGACAGCTGACAGTGGGGGGAGAAGGTGGGGGAGGGGGTGCTGTTTGAAAGCTGTTTCTTTCCTCAGTTCTCCAAAAATACCTTGCCACTACATGCTTGAACCTATGTTTTGGAAATTTCTCACACATGACTACCTACATGCCATCTCTAATGTGGCCAAGTTTCATGCTTCTATCTTTAAAAATGAACAAGTTGAAGGCATAACCATATTTCCCCCACTGCAACCCATTTTTCAAAAATTACTTGCCACCAAAGGCAAGCACTTATGTTACTGAAATTTCACACACATGAGTAGCAACATACCATCTGCAATGTGGCTAAGTTTCATGTGTAGAGCTTTAAAAACAAAAAAGTTATAGGCATTCCTGGTTCATTTTTCAAAACATCACAGCCACAAAATGCCTGCACCTATGTTTCTGAAATTTCTCACACATAACTACCTCAAACCCATCTGCAAGGTGGCCAAGTTTCATGCTTCTATCTTTAAAAATAAAAAAGTTATAGGCATTTTTGTAACACAATACTAGGCTATGGGGAAAATAATTCAAAATGGCGTTCGGTGCTCCGATTTTCTCCAATTAAAATTGGAGAACAAAAAATCAGATCAGAAAAATCGGATCAGAAAAAATCAGATCTACACGGGACTGCATCAGAATCGTGAATCAGTTGCCCGATTTCCTCCGATTTTAATCGGTATCAGACAGCAAATCTGATACGATGCACATCCCTACTGGAAAGCCTTCTGACACTCTTCTGTCCAGAGAAATCTTGACTTATTTGACATTGCATGCAAAGGACTAGCAATAGTAGCAAATCCAACCACAAATCTGTGATAATAAGTAGGGATGTGCACGGCCAAAATTATTGTATCGTTATCGGAAATTCCAACATATTTTTTTTTTCAGTCCGATCATATTGGGGGGTACCCAGATTTGATCGGATTTGAAATCTGATAAATATCAGAGGTTCCAATACGATAACAGTATTTTTCCCCATAGGTTTGTATTGGGGGAAAGAAAACTTTTCCCCAATGCAAGTCTATGGGGAAAAACACTGGGCCGGCTCTCCCTCCCTCCCCCCACTTGCACTCCCTCCCCCCAGTCACGCTCCTTACCCGTTGCTGCCGCTGCCCCATACTACTGCTAAATAGGCTTTCCGGCCTGTTCATCAGTTCAGAGAAGCGCCAAGTGATGTCGTCATCACTCGGCGCGGCTCTGTACTAACGAACAGGCCAGAAAGCCTGTAGCAGTACTATGGGGCGGGGGCAGCGAGGAAGGCCCAGATAAGGAGCACAAGAGGGGAGGGAGGGGTCCCCCTTACCTGGGCTTGTCTGCTTAGGCTGACCACATGAAAAGGAGGACAGGTCTCATGTAACTTTAACAGTTGTAGAGAAAAGGGAATTTCAGCCAGGGTCATTTGTATGCAATTAGTTCCTGGTGAAAATCCCTCTTCATCACAACTGTTAAAGGTGCAGTCGCTATACTAGAGTGACCATATACAAAAGAAGGCAGGGCCCCTGCAACTTTAACTGTTGTGATGAAGAGGGAATATCACCAGGAACTAATTGCATACAAACAACACTGGCTGAAATTCCCTTTTCTCTACCACTGTTAAAGTTACAGGAGCCCTGTCCTCCTTTTCAGATGGTCAGCCTATGTCTGCTGCTGTCCGCTGCTAGGAACTACTGAGAACTAGGCTTTGTGGCCTAGTTCTCAGTACAGCACCGGTGCGCCGGGTGACATCATCACCCGGTGTGCCGGTGCTCTACTGAGAAGTAGGCCGCAAAGCCTAGTTCTCAGTAGTTCCTAGCAGCGGACGGCAGCAGATGGCAGTGGACAAGGCCCAGGTAAGGAGCATGAGTGGGAGGGGGGAGGGAGGGCCCTAGGTCCAATATCTGATATGTTCGATAGTTATTGGACATATGGATTTCGGATCCGATCAGATAGGGGCTCCAGAAATGTTTATTGTTATTGTTAATTGAATGTCCGATAACGACCTTATCGGTTCATTATCGGACATCGGAACAATACAATATACATCCCTAATAATAGGAAGCCAAGCCCAGAAAACTATGCAGTTCTGTCAAATTTTGAGGTATTTGCCAATCTTTTACAGCCTCTATTTTTTCAGGATCTGGGCCCACTCCATCTGTGGAAATTACATGACTGAAATACTTCACCTTTTTACAGAAAAGTTGGCATTTGATTGGCTTAACTTTCAAATTGGCATCCTTCAATACTGCTGTCAGTTTTTGAAGATGCTCTTCAAAAGTCCATCCTATTACAACTATATCATCCAAATACACCAAACAGGACGAACCTTGTAAATCTGCCAAAACAATATCCACAAGTCTTTGGAAGGTGCTAGAAGGATTACATAGCCCAAACAACATAACATTAAATTCAGAGAGTCCTTTTCTTGTACAAAAAGCTGTTTTAACTTTATCTTCATGATGCACTTCAACTTGCCAGTACCCACTAGCCAAATCAAGAGTGGAAAACCATTGAGCTTTTGACAAGAGGTCCAATGTGTCATCAATTTGAGGTAAAGGGTAAGCATCTTTAACTGTTACACTGTTAAGCCGATGATAGTCAACCCAAACCTTCATTCCACCTCCTTTCTTCTGGACCAGAACAGCAGGAGCTGCCCATGGACCTGCTGAAGGCTGGATTACTCCCCTCAGCTCCATCTCCTGTAGCTGTTGTTCAGATTCTTTCTGAAAATGAATAGGTACTCTCCGAAGGCCCTGCTTGATTGGTTCAGCTTCTCCAGTATTGATTTTGTGTTGAGTTAAACTAGTGCAGCCTATGTCATGGTCAACATGGTTAAGTACATTAGAATATTGCAACAGCAGTACATAAGCTGCCTTTATCTGCTCCTGGTCTAATCCTTGATCCCGTAGTGGAAACACAACTTCTAATTTGGATATATTCCATTGATTATCAGCCTCTATCTTTCTCCTTGATGAACTCAGCATGTTGACATTTAAGCCTGACTGTTCCTGCCAGAGGGATGCCCTTAAATCAAATGTTCCAATTATTGTCCCCTCATACAGCATCTGAGCCTCTGCCAAAACATTAGCTATAGGGACTAGAATTTCACCATCCTTACTCCTGTTCATCGCTGATCCTATTAGGCATGTTAACTTGCTTGTATGATTGGGTTAAAACAAGCTATCCTCATCTCCTGTACAATCCACCCCGCACACTCAGGTCCTCTGGGAAGAATTTACTACAGTCAGAAAAAACTAGGCTGACAACCGTTACCCAGAGGACCTTTTCTTCTGCCGCTCCCAGACTGTGGAATGGCCTTCCTCCCCTTTCAACTCCCTCACTCCCCCTCTCATCAAATCAACTGTCACATTCTTTTTCCGTTACCTCGCAACTTGTTCCCTTCCCCCACCCCTGCTGTATCTACTGATATTTTCACCTCGTTCTATAATATTTTAACTGAAGACTGACTGCAACCTTAGTGGATCCTTAAAATTGTCCATCCACAGTTAGCCCCTGGTCTCTGACAGTAGACTGAGTATGCCACAGGTCACTCCACCACAATCTTCCCTGTTATGGTGAAATGCATTGTACTACTATTTACATGGTAGTCAATGTTTCTAAATGTGCCTCTATAGATATAAAATAGCATATGCAAATTATATGCAAACCTCTGTCCTCTTTTTCATTGTTGCCTAGGTGGACACCCTAGCACGAATACTTGTCATTTTACCTGGAAACCTCCTGACACAAACTTAGCATTTAAGAACTATCAATGGAAAGGCATTGAGCTGATTCCAAATTCAGACCAGCCACACAGGTTTAAACTGCAATCCTGTGTGCAGTTAGGTGGTTTAAACCCCATTGAAGTCAGTGGGATTCAACTGTACTGTATACAGGGCTGCAGCCTCAAGATTTCAGTTTCAGAAAAGTATGTAGATCTTCACTGGTCTTTCTTTACAGTGTTTCTATTCATTGTTGTGGTCTCTTTTCTGTTGCCATGGAGACTGTTTAGAGAAGTAGTGCTCTGGGCCCATCAGCAGCCCCAAACCCTTATTCCTCCTTACTGTTGCTGTTTTGGCATTACTCTCAGCCCCAGCTTTTCCCCATTTCATCTAAGTGTGTCATTATTATTTTTTAACAAGCCTTGCTTCTTTGTCTTTACCAGCTTCCTCACTCACAGAAATTAAGTAAGCAAAACTTTTCCCACTACTAAGCAGCTAGGTCTTAGCCATATGCCAGGGGAAAAGAAAGGCTTTATTTGCTTATTTTCTGTGACATGTGAACATATATGGCTGGATCCAGATTTAGTCATACTTAAAGTAGGGCCATTGAAATTAATGGAACTTAAGTTAGCCATGAGTAACTTACTGACCTTGATGGACCTACTCTAATTATGACTAAATCTGGATCCAGTCCTTCAAGTTACCTCCAGATAATTGGTTTATCTAAATCATACTGTTGATCCAGTATTGTCGTAATCTGATTGATAATCTCTCTGTTTCTCTCTGTCGTGCTTAAGTCTTTCCCAACCATACTGCTCCATTTCCTTTTTGTTGTTGTTTAAACTGGAGTGCCAGAGATTGAGCCTGGAACTTTCTGCACACAAAGCATGTGCTTTACCACTCAGCTATGGCTCAGAGTCCTCCCATGGGCAACTTCAAGGTTGCTGTAGGGGCCTTCTGTTCCCACTTTACAATAAAGTGCAAAGGCCTACTTTTATTAGGGCCCACCAAAATTTTACAATGCTCATGAACAAGCTTTTGAGTTCTCCAGAACTCTTCTTCTGATAAGGGTGGCCAACTGAGCTACTTTGCAGTACTCTAATTTGGAGAGTTGACTGAGGTCAGTCCCCTATTTGAAGTGATGTCCAATTCAAGTTCGCTTTAAAAGTCAAAAGAGCCAAAGGAGCGGCAACAGCTGCCTGGTACAATTCCAGCCACAGTTAGCACCCGGATAGCAGACTGAACAGGCACATAGGTCACCCGGTCACTCTCACGAACTATAGTGAGATATAGTGTGTTTCTGTTTTTTTAAGTTATAGTTATTATTTCTATATTTGCACTTATGCATATAAATGTACTTATGCACATATTAGGCAAATTGATGTCCTCTTTTGTCTTCTTTTTTGGTCATATATAAGTGGCCACTAAATGTGGATGGTGTTAAAACCCCACTTTCAATCAGCCTTAAAAAGATGGAGCACATAAGGAGCTGTTGGTTAGGTTGATTAGGTTAGTTTCTTCTAGGAGTTTAACAGATTTCAGGCCACACCAAAATCTATCCAGGCAGCAAGCAATAATTAGGGTGACCAGATAAAATCCAGGTCAGGGCTCATGTAACTTTAACAGTTGTAGAGAAAAGGGAATTTCAGCCAGTGTCATTTGTATGCAATTAGTTCCTAGTGAAATTCCCTCTTCATCACAACTGTTAAAGTAGCAGGGGCCCTGCCTTCTTTTGTATATGGTCACTCTAGTATAGCGCCTGCAACTTTAACTGTTGTGATGAAGAGGGAATTTCACCAGGAACTAATTGCATACAAATGACACTGGCTGAAATTCCCTTTTCTCTACAACTGTTAAAGTTACATGAGCCCTGACCTGGATTTTATCTGGTCAGCCTAGCAATAATGGCTGTTTCCCTATAATCTTTGTGTGTGTGTTTGTTTTTAAAAGTAGCAACCTTGGCGAGATCCCTACCCACAGGAGAACTGATCAACACCTGTCATGGTGCAGCTTTCCTCATCGCCTCCCCCCCCCTTTTAAAGAGAGCTGAAAGGCAGTACCCGAGCAGGACGTATTTGAATGTCACCTCCACAGAGTAATGGCAGAGCTTTAAGTTAGAGCCAGCTTCTTTCCTAACAAAAGCCAAAGACGAGGATCAGGTAACCATGCAAACCTCTATAATCAGACACAATGTGCAGCAACCAACCAACCCCCCCAAAAACAATAACAGTAGCACAAAATTACTTTAGAACTTTCAGCTGTGCAAAATATGATGGTCCCCCTCTTGATGAGACTAGCCTGGGCCATTAACACAGGAACAATTTAGACAAATAAGTAGCACTAAAGTAGCTCCACCTCCACTGTTATTGACTATTGTTTCTGATGCCTGCCAAATCTGGAGACTATGTTTCTGATGCCTTCCAAACCTGGATCTTCAGCTATCTAGGTTTTAATGCTCACAGTCACTGAGGTTAGCTAATATACATCAAAACAGAGACAACAGCAGGTGTGGGTAGATGGTGGATGGAGAGCGGATGACAGGAAAACAATTATGCACAGTCAAACATTTGTCTAGGCCAGTGCAGAAGCCTATGTTCATAGGTTTGAGGACTAGAAACTTGGGAAACAAAATGAAGGCAGCGTTTCTCAGGATGAATACCCGGTATGAATTTATGGATGAGGATAGTATGATCAGTATACTGTAGATCAGCCTTCCCCAGCTGGTGCCCTCCAGATGTTTTTTGGACAACTGCTCCCACATGTTCCAGCAGACTTGGCCAATGGTCAGGGATGGTGGGAATTGTAGTCCAAAACATCTGGCAGGCACCAGGTTGGGAAAGGCTGCTTTGATTATACATAGCCCTGATATGAGCAAAATCATACGGAAATTGCAATTTCGAAAATGAGCTCCAGATCCCCTTCATCTAAAGTGAGCATGTCACATGTGTATTTGTCAACTGATGATGCAACTATTTCTTTTCCGTCGTAATAGAATTTAAAGTGGCTTGAGAGATCCATCACTTCCTATTATGAACACATACACTTAGTTTGCTCCACTCTCACCTCTCATGAAAGAGGTTTTTGAAACAATTCCAAAACCTACGAAACGTATTTCCCAGAGGAGAATGTGGGGTGACTGTAAACATTCTCAAATTTGCCTCCAACTCTCGAGGAAAAGAAGAACATAAAATACACTCTTGTTTGTCTTCAGCCTTATGTTCAGTGCTTTCATTTCAGAGCCATTGCCCTTTTAAAAAGACATGGAAGTCTTTTACGGGCAAGCCCTGTACTGGGAAATGTAACCCTTCTTTGTGTTTTTTCCCCCTTTGATACTGACTTCATCTTCCTATGAACTACAGTTCCCTCATCCTAAACACCAGCTATTGTCTAGGGTAAAGAAAGAAGCAGTTCATATGAAAGCGAACTCAGTCTATTTCCCTCCTTTCGTAAATGACTAGCTGGAAGTCACTGGGGCTACTTGCCAAGCACAGTTGTTTGGCTCAAGAAGGATGAAACACAAGCAAGTTAATTGCTTTTATTGGCTTCAGCTTTGCTCCCTCTGCATTTGCAGGTGGATGCCAGTATATTTCTCGCAATGAAATCATTGCTAGAAACATGAGTTGTACTACAATAACTAAAAATGAAGAGAGCTCGGTGTGGGTGTGTCGGGATGGTGGTGCATTTTAACGTAGAGAACTTGCAGATGCATAAACTTTCTTACTCATAGTACACAGATGTAACAAATTAGCAAAAATGTACAGAACTTTGAAGATGGAATGCGTTACACACATACCCTGCAGGATCCCTGCGAACGTGGGTTGGATTACTCAACAGAGATAATCATCATAATGGTGCCTGTAAGTTTAGTGCTTTACTTTTCCCCATAGAAGTTAATAGTACCCATTCACGTATGTGAGAAGCAATAAAGCTGGGATGCAGAACCTCTGGCCTGCAGACCTAATCCTACATGTGGCAGTTCCTCATCCAAGCAACCATGGAGCCTCCTGGAGAATCCCCACTATTATCTCCAATCTCAGATCAGAGAGAACACTGAGGATATGCGCAGCAGGGACTTGGCCAGTGCCAGGACATTAGCTGCTCCATCCAGTGCCAGTTGAGTCCTGTTCTCTACACTAGGAGAGGCACTAACCTAATCTGACCCATGGCACAGAGAAAGGCAAAGTGTCTAGAGTGGTGGGCTGATGACATCATTGGTTGGCCAACCCACTGCCATCAGTGACATCATTGACATCATCCTGCTCATGGTCATTGACATCATCCTGCTCATGGAGGATCCAGTGCAGTAAGGGGGTTCACTTGTGAACATCATGAGGATGGAAGCTAAACCTGCTCCTTGCACTGGGTAACTCCAGGCCTTAGAAGAGGATCTCAACATTCATGCATGTTCATGTATAGAATGAAGGCAATCCTTAAGTATGCTGATCCCAAGCTGTTTAGGCTTTAAAAGGTAAAAACCATCACTTGAAATTATGCCCAGAAACAAAGTGGGACCCAGTGCAAGTGCTTTATAACCGCCAAGATATATCCCATATGCCTGGTCCCAGTATAGGATTTTGAACCATTTGTTTCTGAACTTTCTTCAAAAGCAGCTTATGTACATGCATTAAAGTAATTTAACAGAATGTTTTCAAAGCCCTGGAAAATGTGACCAGGCTATCTGTGTCCATGAGAGACCATGGCTGGTTTAAGGGTGCTTTGCCCTACTCAGGCCACTTGGGCCTCCAAATACCAGGACAGCTCTAATACCAGAACTCAACCTTTCAGCATTCACATGTTGACATTCACCAAATTTTGTATATTCCCCATAATACATAATTGTCACTGTAACATGTAGTTGTTACAATGAATTGTCTGGAAGTCTGTATGTGCTTTGTTATGCAAATGTTGACCAAAAAAATTAACATAAAATTCTAACTTATTCTGAAGTCAAGTTCAAAATACAGAAAACAAAAAAGAACACACATAATACAACAAGATTGGAAATAGTCACTGATCTTCATGGATATGCTTGTGGGGCATTAAAACAGCCTAAGGAGAAATTCACTATCTAATCCTTATGTAAATTGCATAGCTTACATAAGGTGTATAAACACATGACGTGTATAAACACATGACATGTATATCATAGTCAGAAATATATAGGCATCTATACTTGATTGGAGTTTGACCAAAAATATATAGGCATCTAAACTTGATTGGAATTTGATCAGAAATTTGAAGGGCTTCCACATAGTGTCATAGTAACTTTTCTGAAATTATATTCCTTGCTAGCTGCACTTGCCCAGTAAGTTTAGACATAATCAGTCTCCCAAATTTTATCAGTCCATTGCTGTTTAGATGGTTGCTTTAGAGCTTTCCTGTTATGTGCAATACACAACTTTACAGCTGAATACATTGCTTCAGGAGATCTTTATGGAGGACTCCAGAATCATTCGGTTCAAAATTATGAAGATGCATAGCTTCAGGAATTATCAGTAGTCTAATGTCAAGAAATTCCCGACAGTAGTCTGCAGCCATGCTCCAGAACATTCCCACCGAAGATGAAAATATGAACCAATCTGAACACACCACTTCCACCAATATTGACTATAGTTGGACATATTTGATGAAGTCTTACAGGGCTAATGTACCGCCTACTGAGAACTTTGCATTGTGCTTCCTTTATAGATTATTGACATCAATGTTACTGTTATGTACTTGGGAGAAACATACCTGAGGCAGGCAGCAAAGAGGGATAGCTTAACCATCTCCTTCAGCAATAATTTGCTCAGGCTGAGGGATACCAACCAATTTGGAGATTGGTAGTAGGCAGTGGAATGAGATTGGCTCTTTGATGTCACAGTTCCAAAGTCCAGGCAGACTCTGGCCGGCATTGTCTTTGTCCTGGCTTGAAATGTCTGGAGCTCTTTCCTTTGCAAAACATTTATTGGAAAAATGTTGGCTAAAACTCGGGGAGGGGGTTGTTTAATGTGGGTGTTTCTTGTCATACATGGCAATTAATTGGCTGCATCAACTCAGCCCCAACTGTGAATTCAATGTGTCTAGGACAAATTCATAACAACATAGGTCACCAAGATGTAAGGTGGTGAGGTGTCCTACATTATAGAAGGCAGTCCTCTATTTTGAAGAACAGATGGAGGGCAGTCCTTTATTTGAAAGTGCCCTCTATTTGAAGAGTCATCCAGTCCAAGTTTAGTTTTAAGTCAAAGAGCCATAAGGAAGGAGAGCAGCAGCAGCAGCAGCAGCAGCAGGGGCCTTGAAGTGGCCCATCTACAGTTAGCATCTGAACAGCAGACTCTGCAGGCCCATCTGTCACCTGGTAAGTCTTCCCCACTATCGTGAGATATATTGTATTTCTATTTAAACTACTGGGTGGCCCAAAAGTAGGTATAAAGTTGTTTAGAATGTTGATGGGAGGGGGAGAGAATGTGTGAGTAGAAGATGTGTGGGTGGAGTCAGAATGACAGTTGGGAAGAGTGACAGGTGGTGACAGGTGAGGGGAGTGAGGCCCAAAAGTAGGTACAGTTGTTTAGTGTTTTAGTTATGTTTTTTACTGATATTGTGAATGATGGCAGCGAACTTGAGTCAAGAACAAAGAAAGTGGATTCTAAAGCAGTGCTGGAAGACTGAAAATGCCGAGCGAGTGCACACAGCGTGGCAAGAAGCACCTGACACTCCTCCACCAACACGTCTGACAATTTATCGTCTTAGAGATAAATTTGAAGCAACAGGTGCAGTGTCTAATGCACTGAAATCTGGACGTCCTAGGACGTCTATGACAGAGGAAAATGAGATGAGAATCGCTCTGACATTTGTGAACAGTCCGAAAAAGTCCACACGATGTGCGTCTAAGCAGCTATCCATACCTAGAACATCCTTGCAACGCTTAATGCGTAAATTGAAATTGAAGCCGTACTGTCCAAGACTGTTACATGGTTTTCTAGAGGACGACCCAGACCGTCGGTTGCAATTCTGTGAGATGATGTGTAACCAAATCTCTAACGAACCAGACCTTCTTGATAAGATCATCTGGTCAGATGAGGCTTCCTTCAAGTTGTCAGGCGACGTGAACAGGCATAACTGTGTGTATTGGGCAGATGAAAATCCTCATTTGACTATCACATCTCAACTGAACCAGCCAGGCGTCACAGTGTGGGGTGCACTGTCCAGCGAAGGTGTTGTAGGACTGGTTTTCTTCCATACAACTGTGGATAGTAACAATTACCTAAACATGTTACGCAACGTGGTAGTGCCACAACTCAGAACCAGGGTTAACTTTGCCGAACTGCTCTTCCAATAAGATGGGGCACCTCCTCATTATGCTTCTGCAGTAAGGGACTATCTTGACAACACCTTCCCTCAACATTGGATCGGACGACGTGGCAGCATTGAATGGCCACCATGTTCACCCGATTTAACACCAATGGACTTCTTTTTGGGGGGCATAGTAAAGAATAAGGTTTTTGAGAGGACTCCCCAGACAGTGAACTAACTAAACAAGTTCATCTCGGAAACATTTATGGACATTGATGCAGACCGGAATTTGTGTCGTTCTGTGTGTCACAGTGTTCTGAAAAGGTTCAAGGAATGTTGCAACGTTGATGGAATACATTTTGAGCTCTTACGAGATTATTAACAGTTTTAAACAAATGTAAATGTAATAAACAATGTAATAAAATGCAAATAAACTATACTGTATACCTACTTTTGAGCCACTTGGCATTTCCTCTTTTTCTGCCATGTGTATCCACTCTTGCAAGACACTATATATCTTCTATGCATATTGAAAAGTAGCAAGTCACCAAGAGGTTCTCAGCCTAGCATTTACTTGACATGCTATTTTTCTGTATGCGTAGTTATTTAAAACACACACACACCAATAACGTAGAGCATTCAAGCATGCAATATCTCCCACCTGCAGCCTGAAGTGGTACAATCCTGGAGAAGCTTTACTACTTGATTTTGCTCACTATATAAATAGGCTCTTCAAGTATCTGGGTGACCTGTGTTTTTATGAATTTGCCCTAGGCATGTTGAATTCACATTTGGGGCTTAGTTGATGCTGCCAATTATTTCCTTGGTTCCATGACAAGAAATTTCCACATTGACCAAGCCCAACGTAGCCAACAATTTACATTTTGGCTCACCCTGAATGAGTTTCGACCTTCAGACTTCAAAGGTCCCCGTTCATATCTCAGCCCTGGTGGCAGGCAGAATTCAGATGATGTCAAATATCGGACTTTTACTTACCCAATTGTTTAAACCCTCCCCCTTTGTCTCCTTTAGGGAGCAATAGAACCGAATCCATTGTAACATACAACAAACTTGGAGTAGATCTTACACTGTTCATTAGTTAGAGTGCCTATAAATCCTTTCCTGTATTCCACCAATTAGCTGTTGATTCTTCTCTGCTGGACTGAGATACTTGGCCTCCCTTTGAGAAACCTACAGCTAATTAGTAGAAGCCTGCCAAAAAAAATTACTCGAGCCTTAAATACACTATTTTTAGCTCTGACATGTGTGTCTTTATCATTAAGTGCAACACTAAATGTTTTGGCAGCCATTTTGGAAGCCATTACTTCATTTTGCACACCTTGCTTGGTGAATAGCTCACTCTTCTGGTACATTTTTTTGCCCTTTGTCTGAGAGGCATCCCCCATTCCCTATCTAGAGATTCCCTTCATACATACATTTCTTTCTACTATTTTATTTAAATCTATGACTTGAGACAAGGCAGTTATTCCTTCTCCTACCTTTTCCCCACCCCATCCTTTTGTCCATCTCTCTCCCTGCCATGCGGCATATTTGAAATCCAGCTCACTCCAGGAGGTGAGGGCGGGAACTAGTGGTGTATTGAAGCCAGGGCTCACGAAGTCAAAGCCCTGGGATTTTTTTATTAGCAGGGATGATGACATCAACTGCCACCCTGTTCAGACGTTTCTGTAGCTGAGGGAATTGGAAGATTAGATAGATAGATAGATAGATAGATAGCCTGTGTGTACATTTCAGGTTTCCAGTGTCTGGGCTTCATGGGCTTGAACCTATGTTGCTGATGGACGGATGGAGAGACACACCTTTTATTATTTTTACAGTCTCTCACACAGTCTCTGGCCCCCTCCACAAGAATGCGCCTTTGCGCCTGGTTCCGCGATTATGCGCATTATCGCGGAGGCGCATTTACTCACAATCCCTCTGCACGGGAGGCGGCGGGAAGCGGCGAAGCGCATTAAAAGATGCCCAAAAAGCGCTTTCCAGGTAGTTAATGCGCATAATCGCTTGTTCACACAGCGAAAATGCGCTTTAACGGCCGGAGCAAAATAAAAGTCGCTATTTAACGCGCGTTCGAAAATGCGCATTATCGGGGAGATAACGCGCCTGTACGCCCGTTTTGCGCTCCGCTCGTGTGTAGGTAAAATTTATAATGAGCCTTCAAGGCTCATTAAACGCCCCGTGTGGAGGAGGCCTCTCACACTAGCAGGACATTTAGCTGCCTGAGGCAATGAACAAGATGGTCGACCCTCCCATTTTGTGTAGAAAAGCCAACTGGATTTGCTGCTGCAGTTAAATCTTATTTCAATACTGGGGATGGGACAGCATCCTCCACTGCACCTGAGCTCAGCTTAGAGGGCACATGGCAGGCAGCATGACACACAGCTCTCTCCTCCAACTCTTTGCTGCTGCCTCTCAGGGTCTGCTGCCTGAGGCAACTGCCTCACTCTGCCTAATGATAGGACTGGCCCTGAACACAGGCAAAAGGTTGCATAAATCCTTCCACTGCTTTGTGAATGTGATGAGAGACTTGGGTCCCCTCTACAAGATTTCAGTTTGACGCCTAGTTGCCCGATTATGCGCATATACGGAGAAGTGCATTTACCCCTAATGCCTATTCACGAGAGGCGGTGAAGCGCATTACGGGCTATATGAAACGCGCTTTAAAGTTGTTTACATGCGGAGAATCGCATGTTTACATGGCCATAAGGCGCTTTAACTCCCGTGGCAAATTAAAACTTGCTATTTAACGCGCATTTGAAAATGCAAATAATCGGAGCTAAAATGTGCCTCAACCCCCGATTTGCACTCCGCTTTCGTAGAGGTAAAATTTGTAATGCGCCTTGAAAGAGCTTTAAATCACTCTTGTAGAGGCATCCTTGGACAGAACTCACTTCAAGATCCATACAAAGTGTTGACCCCCAACACTTCCCCATTTGAAGAGCAGCAGAAGAATGGTCAAGAAAGAATGACACATTCCATGAAACGTGCAGCTACCACCCAAACTGGTAACTGCACATTTAATCACCCCCTGATCCTCGCTAGTGTGGTCTAATTCGGCCTTCAGTTCAGCCTTCCCCAGCCAGTGTTAGACCACAACTCCCATAATTCCCAGACAGCATGCTGGCTATGAATTGTGGAAGTTGCAGTCCAAAAACATATGGAGGGCACCAGGCTGGGGAAGGCTGGTCTAATTCATTTCTGCCAGCATTCCTTGTCAGCCACAAGCATAAGAAGGGGTACTCTGCACACCTCTATGTATACAGAGCTCCTCTATGTGAGGGATAGGGGGAATTCTAACTGAGTTCATTGGAGGGCATGCTCCTCGTGGTTCCAGATGGACCTATGGCCCAATTGGAGTCCAGCTGGAGGACAGCCTTCAGTGTGGTGGCCCCCTTCCTATAGAATTCCCTGGCTCTGGAGGACAGGCAGGCACCAGCACTGTGTTGTTTCTGGTGCCTCCAGCAAACATCTTTTTTTCCAGGAAGTCTTCCCTGACAGACCAGCCACAGCTTTTATTGGGAGTCTGTTTTTAAAAACATTTTTTTTTAAAACATGGAGTTTTATTTCTTTTATGTTTTTATCAATTTATCTTTTATTGTTCACTGCACTGGATTCTGTTCAGATGTGGAATGGTGCATGAAATAAATAAATAAATAAATCCTAGTTGGTCCAGAATTCTCATGTACAGAACCGTGTGTAGGCTGACCAGGTGGCTCGGGATTTCCCGGTCCTAACCGGGAACCCAGGGGCAAACTGGCCCAACCGGGGGGCGGGGGGGCAAACCGGGGTGGCGGGGGGTCACGCGGCGGTGGCAGCAAGCAAGGAGCGGCGGTAGACCCGGAGGCGGAGGAGCCTGGGAAGCGGCCGCCCCAGCAGGTAAGCATGAAGGGGGGCACTTACCTGCTGGGGCGGCTGCTTCCCGGGCTCCTCCGACGCCTTCGCCGCCGGGCTCGTAAGGCCAGAGGCCGCGTGGAAGAGGCAGGAGAGGGCCGGATCCGGAAGTGACGTAACCGGCCCTCTCCTGCCTCTTCCGCGCGGCCTCTGGCCTCCTTGGGGCTCATCGCGATGGCGATGAGCCCTGAGGAGCCCGGACGCCCACGCCCGCCTCTTCCGCGCGGGCGTCCGGGCTCCTCGGGGCTCGTCGCCATTGCGACGAGCCCCAGAAAGGCCAGAGGCCACGCGGAAGAGACGGGAGAGAGCCGGTTACGTCACTTCCGGATCTGGCCCTCTCCCGCCTCTTCCACGTGGGCGGCGGAGGACCCGGCGCGGCCGCGCGGGCGGCGGAGGACCCGGCGCGGGTGGCGACGGAGGACCCCGCGCGGGCGGCGGAGGAACCCGGCGGTAGGTCCAGGCTGGGTTTTTTTTTGGGGGGTGGCTTGGTGGGGGGTTTGTTTTGGGTGGGGGGTTTGTTTTGGGTGGGGGGGCGGGGGGGACCAGGATTTTGATTTTTAAAATCTGGTCACCCTAGGGCCTCTTCACACACTCACCAAATGTGTGATAGCTGGGATGTATGGCCAGCAAGTCTGTCAGTGGTGGGGGCGGGGCTAGCATTCATGACCCCACAGCACGACCCCCATGCCTGCTCATGGGGTTCATCTGAACCTCCTGAGAGTTTCAGGTAGCTAATGTAACAGTGACAAAGGGCTAAAACAGGCATTACTTTGAATCTGTATCTAGCAGCTGTGTCTTTTTCATTTTTACTCTAGAGTAAGCATGCCTCCCAATCCACCCATGTTACGGTCCTGATCAGCCCCCTGGACCTACTCTAGAGTAAAAATGGGGGGGATGAAGACACTGCTAGATACACATTTAAAGTAAGGACTGTTTGGGCCCTAAGTTGGCAGAGCCAAGGTTTCTGGCTCCTTCAGTCTTTGCTCAATTCAGATTGTGAATTTTAAAAATGAGTTGCTGGCTGGCGTTCTAAAGGCCACCTGAATTTCCCCCCATGCCCACCAATACATTCCACTAAAAACTTGGAGAACTGCTACCAGTCAGAACAGGCAATCTTGGGCTAGATGGACAGGTCAGTATAAGGGGCAGTTTCATATGTTCACTGTAAATAGCTCTGTAGAAGTATAGTCTGCCCCTTAAAGAAAACGTTTACAGTAGCCTTCCTAATCTGGTACTCTTTAGATGGGTAGGACTGCAACTCCCATCATTCCCAGCCAGCACGACCGTTGGAGTTGCAGTCAAAGGCATCAGGTTGGGGAAGGCTGGTTTATAGTGCAATCCTAAACTACTCCTAGGGAAGGGTGTACAGGATTGCAGCCCTCATCTCTTTTGAAAGGAGATAATAACAGCCAAACGAAAGCTTACCTGCTCCTCTGTCACTTTTATCAGATGACTAGCCGACAAAGCAATTTTCGCTATCTCCTGCTGAAGAAATGTTATTTATGGAATGTCCTGAAGGGATAATAGCATTTTGTACTGGTAATGACCATGAGTCATAGTTTGGTGGCAAGAGAAGAATTTTGGGAGTTTTACCCAAGGCATGCTGGGAGTTGTAGCCATGCACCTCTGACTTTTATTAAATAAAAAAAAAAACATTTTAAACCCAAAATTTCATGTTTTTAGATTTTTCTGGTACATTGTACAGCCAGATCTATCAGTGTGCCAAATTTCAAGTTTGTATCTGCCATTGCTTGGGCCCCCTAAAACAGAGGTCCCCAACCCCCGGGCCATGGACTAGTACCGGTCCGTGGTTTGTTAGGAACCAGGCCTCGTTCTCACCAGTGTAGGGTGCCCAGATCGCCCGGGGTTTCCCGATCCTGACTGGGTAAACTAGGGCGATCCGGGCCGACCAGGGGGCAGCGGGAGCAAACCGGGGCTGCGGGGGGGGGGGGGTCACGCGGTGGCAGAGGAGAGCTGCGATGGCGGAGAGTGGTGGTGGAGAGTGGCAGACCCAGTAGGTCCGGGGTGGTTTTTTGGGGGGGGGGTGATTTGGTGGTGGGGTTTGTTTCAGGTGGGGGGGAACCCCCTACCAGCCCCCTCACCCGGTCCATGGAAAAATTGTGTTCCACAAACCGGTCCCTGGTGCCAAAAAGGTTGGGGACCACTGCCCTAAGATATATGTGTGCAAGGTAATCATGTTAAAGTAGCAGGGCGCTGCTAGACCTTAAGTTAGGGTGACCATATGAAAAGGAGGACAGGGCTCCTGTATCTTTAACGGTTGCAAAGGACAGGGAATTTCAGCAGGTGTTGTTTATGCATACATAACCTGGTGAAATTCCCTCTTCATCACAACAGTTAAAGCTGCAGGAGCTCTGTCTTTTGACCATGTACAAAAGAGGGCAGGGCTTCTGCAGCTTTAACTTCGTGATGAAGAGGGAATTTCACCAGGTTCTGCATATATACAAATGACACCTCCTGAAATTCCCTTTTCTATGAAACTGTTAAAGATACAGGAGCCCTGTCCTCCTTTTCATATGGTCAGCCTACCTTAAGTTAACCTTTAAACAGATTAAATTCATTTCTTTTTTCCCTCTCTTACCATCATGACAACCCTGCAAGGTAGGCTAGTCCTAGGCCTGTGAAGTAACTTTAAAACAAATCAAATTTGTTTCTTTTCTCTCTCCAGGCACTCTCCCTTCAGGCCCAGGATGGCGAGACACTTCCAGATGATGGCTGCCAAAGCCTGATAAATCTTCCCTCCCACCCAAGGCATGCTGGGAGTTGTTGACATATGAATAATGTGTTAATCTTTGAACACTGTCTGAGGTGTGGTAGAAGACAAGTGGAGAGCAGGCCATCTTAGTTGTGGCACCCTGCTTATGGATTTCTTTTTCCCAGGCAGGCTTTAATGGCTTCTCCAAGGCCTTTTAACTTGATGAGATTTTTTATGCTGCATTTTATTTTTACTGTTATGACTAAACCACAACATTCCAAGACAGATGCAAGAATTACTGAATAAAGTTTATTATTTTTATGTAAAAGCCTGACTTTACTATTGAAACAGAAGAGTGAATGGAGGAATGACTGATAGCTGAGGCTAGAATGGAATAGTGGGGGAGGGGGTGAGTGGCAGTTGGGGAAAGTCAGTTCGAAGGAGAATGGGATGTTTCCATTCCCTTCAGAAAGTAAATGGTTAAATTAATCAATATCAGGACATGCACAGAAATGGTGGAGTTTAGATGCTTTAGTCATGTACTCCATGCAGCAAACTAATTATTTTAGTAACTTAAGTTTGAATAATGAAAATATTAACGTATGTTAGATAGTAGGCTGACCATATGAAAAGGAGGACAGGGCTCATGTAACTTTAACAGTTGTAGAGAAAAGGGGATTTCAGCCAGTGTCATTTGTATGCATTTACTTCCTGGTGAAATCCCCTTTTCATCACAAAGTTGCAGGCACTATACTAGAGTGACCATATACAAAAGAAGGCAGGGCCCCTGCAACTTTAACTGTTATTGAAAGACATCTTAAACTTCAACTGGGTAGGCCTGCTGTAAGAGATGAGTCTTTACAGCTTTCTTGAATTCCAGGAGACTGTTAAGTTGGTGAATCTCTTCCGGCAGGCCATTCCACATTCTGGGAGCGGCAGAAGAGAAGGTCTTCTGGGTAACAGTGGTCAGCCTAGTTTTTGCTGACTGTAAATTCTGTAGTAAATTCTTCCCAGAGGACCTGAGTGTGCGGGGCGGATTGTACAAGAGGAGGCAATCCCGCAGGTAACTTGGACCCAAACCATGTAGGGCTTTAAAGGTATTAACCACACTTTATAGCCCGGAAACTAATTGGCAGCCAGTGGAGAGATTTCAAAGCTGGTGTAATATGGTCATACCTAGGTGTACCAGTGACCAACCTGGCTACCATGTTTTGAACTAGTTGAAGTTTCTGGACTAGGCACAGAGGTAGCCCTATGTTCAGCGCACTGCAGACGTCGAGCCTCGAAGTTACCAGCATGTGCACTACCATCTTTAGGTCTTCCAACTCTAGGAAGGGGCACAGCTGACATATCAGTCGAAGCTTAGTAGGCACTCCTAGCTGTTGCATCTATCTGTGCTGTCATCTGGAGTGATGGATCCAGGAGCACCCCCAAGCTGTGAACACAGTCTTTCGGGGGAGTGTAACCCCATCCAGAACTGGTTGACACACCTCCAAACCCAGGTTGGGGCCTTTGACAGTAAGCACTTCCGTGTTGTCTGGATTCAGCTTCAGCTCATCCAGCCCATTACCGCCTCCAAGCATTCATTCAGAGGAGACACACTATCCTTAGCTGACGCTGTTGTCAAAGGCATAGAGAAATATATTTAGGTGTCACCAGCATACAGATAGCACCCCGCCCCATGCCTCTGGATGATCTCTCCCAGCGGTTTCATGTAGATGTTAAACAGCATTGAGGATAGGATGGTGCCTTGCGGTGCGCCATACAACAGCTCCTTTTTTGAGGAGCAGCTATCCCCAAGCATCACCATCTGGAACCTGCCTGAGAGGAAGGACTGGAACCACTGAAGCACAGTGCCTCCGATGCCCAATCCCCTCAGGCGTTCCAGAAGGATACCATGGTCGATGGTATCAAAAGCTGCTGAGAGATCCAGAAGTACCGACGGGGACACACTCCCCCTGTCAATATTCATGTGTAGATTATCCACTAAGGCAACCATAGCAGTCTCAACTCCATATCCCGCTCTGAAGCCAGTTTGAAATGGTTCTAGAAAATCTGTATCGTCCAAAACTGCTTGGAGTTGGAAGGCAACTGCCCTCTCGATCACCTTGCCCAAAAATGGAAGGTTTGATACTGGCCTATAGTTATTAAGGTCCAGGGGGTCTAGGGAGGGATTTTTCAGAAGCAGCCGTACTACTGCTTCTTTTAAACATTTATAATATGTTGTAATTGTAGTCTAATTGCATCTCCTCCCTGGGCGACCAGCCAAGAAGGACAGAGATCGAGAGGGCAAGTTGTCTTCCTCACTCGTCCAAGCAGCTTGTCCACGTCCTCGGTACTCACCAACTGAAACTGATCCAGTGTAATTCTACTCGCGGAGTTGCTGTACACTCTATTGTCAGCCTCTGCTGTAATGACCGCATCTAAGCTCTTATCCAAGAGATTTTATCTGTGAAATGATCGTTAAAGGCATCACAGCGAACTACCAAAGGCTCTAAGATTGGGTTCAAGGGGGAAGGTGTCTCCGTTAGACCCCTCACCACCCTAACAGTTCTGCTGGATGCGAATTCGCAGACGCAATGTGTGCAGAGAAGAAAGCTTTCTTCGCTGCACGTATTCCCACCCCATAGGAACGAAGATGTTCTCTATGTCATGTCTTGTCGGATATAAGTAGAGTTTTCCACCATCAGCGCTTCAGTCATTGTCCTTCCCACTTCAACTCCCTGAGTTCTTCTGTATACCAGGGTGCCCAATTGGAAGCAGGACGGAGAGGACATTTGGGGGTGATCATGTGGATAGCCCTAGTTAGGACAAAACCAGCCATAGAACCAACTAAGGGTTTCTGGAATCCAAGAGGATCCATCAGCCTTCGAGGGTGGACCATCGTAATAGGTCCACCACCCCTACAGGGGCGGGTGGTAGCCATGATACTAACCCTGACCAGAAAATGGTCTGTCCATGACAATGCAGAGGTATTTATCACCTCCGTCCACAGATCCGTCTGTTCGGAACTGAAAACAGCATCGAGGGTGTGACCTGCTGAATGTGTGGGTCCAGAAACCAGTTAGGATAGGCCCATGTTTGTCATGGATGCCTTGAACTCCTGAGCTGCACCTGACAAACTGGCCTTGAATGGGATGTAAACCAGGGGTGGACAGCTTAGGGAACTCCAGATGTTTTGGCCTACAATTCCCATCAAACCTCATAATTGGCTATGTTGGGAATTATAAACTAAAACATCTGGAGAGCCACAAGTTGCCCATCCCTGCTCTAAACTAAGCACCATACCATTTTGGTCATGTTTGAGGGTGTTTTGTTTTTTTACATTCTATCTACAAAGAAGAAAAAGAAGCCACCTTAAGTCATAAAACTACTTTTAGAGATAATTTCGGGGATGAAACTGAGAAATTCTGAGCACTGCAAAATGTTGCCAGAGCCAACCTGAAAGCAAGGGAAGCCACAAACAAATCAAGATAAAACAGCTTGAACCACTGCACACAATGAAGCTACCATTTCCTGTAAAAGGAATATGTTGATGCTTGCAGCACGCACCAGTCACACTCTGAAGATCTGACCGATAGTAACCTCAGTACACAAAGAAATAGACTCAGCAAGAATTGAAAACATGCAATTTCTCTGCCAGCGTTCAACGTGACCAAGCAAGGAGGCTACCCACGGTTTAAGCTATGCAAAATATAACCTTTTCGGAGAATGGAACGGGAGCATATGGGATCTGAACTGAACAGAGTAGGAAGGATTCAAAGGAATAACAGCACAAAAACTGAGATTTTTAAAAAAATCATTGCCCAAATCATTCACTTTATCTCAGCTGCCACATATTATTGTGCAATATCAACCTTTCAATTTTTAAAAAAGAATGTTTCCAAATTAATTATCTCCATTTCCTTTCTTTTAATATGGACAAAAGAGCAACGGAAACATTACCAGGAGAATAGATTTTTAAAAAAACAAACAAACAACACAGACATCAGTATAATTCACTTTCAGGTGTATGAGTTTTATCTCGATTTAGAAATAGAGTTGCAACCGTGGACATACTTTAGGGTGCAATCCTATCTATGTTTGGGCAGAAAAAGTCCAATAAGGCTGCAATCCTATGCACACTTATTTGGAAGTAAGCTCCATTGAACACAGTAGGACTTACTTCTGAGTAAATATGCATAGCATTGTACTGCACACCCCGCTGAACAGAGCTGGATCTCAAAGTAAACACTTTTAGAATAGCAGGAATGCAAAAAAGGAGCATTATAAGTAGTAAAGGATGAATGAAGAGCAAAACGACCTAATTCAAAGGAAGGCAGGATCCAATGGACTGCTCAATTCAAATGTAGACAAGAAATAGAATACATCTGCTTCTATTCTATTTATTTGCAATCATTTTCTTCCTGATTTTCTATGGAGAAAAGAATAAATGAAGAAAAGGAAATGTTGATGGGGCAACAACTGTTAAAAATAATAATAAAGGAATCAGTCCTCTTATCCATTTGAGAAACCAAACATTTGGGCTGGCATTTTGGGATGGTAGCTGCCAAGGGAAACGCAATCGGAGAACAAGGAGGAACGTTTCCTCCCCTTGCCAGTTTTCCAGACCCCAAACTCAGAACTGGAGGGGGAAAGCCGCCAAGTACGGAATGCGACAACCCTCCACGTCAATCTCCCTTTTTGCTTTCCTGGCCAAACGAAAAGAAAAACGGCACCGCGCATGCTCTGTGTACGCGGCGGAGTTTGAACCCCAGTTACCCCGTCGTTAAAGCGAGCGGAGGCAAAAGTGGGTGAAAGGTAACCTGGTGTCAATGTTCTCCTAGGCAGCCGTGGGACTTGCACGCATGCGCCGCGGCGTGTGCGGGCAGATCTCCATTATTCCTCCCCCGGCGGCTTCCTTTCCTCGCGATTCCCATGGCCAGGGAGGAGTAGTCACGAGAGCGCGCGCGGGGTGTCGAAGGACTGCATGGTCTGAACTAATCCTTGCAAGGAACGCGGGCTGCCGACGCCAACTCGTGTGTGTTTTGCATTTGGTCGGAGCCGTCTTTGTTCGTTCCTTGCAGAAGGATAATTATTTTAGGATTGCTCAGCTTTTGGCAGGGTCCCCTCCGCTTTTAATAGCTGCGTGGCAGGCGTTTGGCGCCTCTGGCATGAAGATGCAATTCAGAGGAAAGCTTCACCAGTTGGATAAACTTTAGGGGTGGGGGGAATGGATAACTGAGATACAGGGTAAAATCCAACCCAAATCCTACGTAGAGTAAACCCATTGAAACGAATGGGACTAACTTAAGTTAGGGTGACCAGATAAAATCCAGGTCAGGGCTCATGTAACTTTAACAGTTGTAGAGCAAAAGGAATTTCAGCCGGTGTCATTTGTATGCAATTAGTTCCTGGTGAAATTCCCTCTTTTAAAATTGCAGGAGCCCTGCCTTCTTTTGTATATGGTCACTCTAGTATAGTGTATGCACCTTTAACTGTTGTGATGAAGAGGGAATATCACCAGGAACTAATTGCATACAAATGACACTGGCTGAAATTCCCTTTGCTCTACAATTGTTAAAGTTACATGAGCCCTGACCTGGATTTTATCTGGTCAGCCTACTTAAGCCCCATTCGTTTCAATGGGACTACTGTAAATAGGATTGTTGTTGGATTTTACCAACAGATTTTATGCAAACCCCGCCCCCCCTTTGCTAGCAGTTTTCAAACCGTAGTGCCAAATGCTTTTGTTGACTTCCCTGCACAAACTGAATAAACCTGCTTCCCCAAGCAATGTCAAATTTGGGGAAGAGGCTTTTTACAAGGCAGGTCCTCTTGGAAGAAGAAAAGTACTGGGGATTTATGGTGTCTTTCATCAAGATGTATTTATTTTTAAGTATAGAACTTGGAACAGCAAGACATGCGCACAATGGCTGGGTTCGGATGACACGATAGGCAACAGTTGCTTAATTTGGCAATCATCCGTTGTATTGCTTATTGTTTCATCTGGCAGGAAATGGACAACTGACGGTGCACTACTTTTCCGAAATAAGCAATGGAGAAAAACAACGGGCTGCTCTATTGATGATCCAGAGACCCGTTGTTTTAAGTGTTGTGTGGCGGGCTCCGTTGCCTAATTTCATGCATCGAGTGTGCTATTTCTGCAGCCCGTAGAGCCCTCCGGCAAGAGTGGTGGAAAGTGGCCCGGCTGCTGTGCTGCAGCCGGCACAACTTGCAGTAGTTGCTGGGATAGGACCAGGAAGACTGAGGGAGGCAACGGCCGACCAGAATGTCACTCAAACGCAGTATCGACTATTCACGTACTTGGTGGGAGCCTCAGCCACACAACTGCAGCAGTGACATGTTGTATGGGGAGTACCTGCGCAGTAACTCACTGTCAGTTGACTATTCCCCTTTCCATTTCCTAAAGTGTCATCCTCCCCTCCCTCCTAACAAAATAAATAAATAAAAATCAGGAACACGGACCCTCCCAAGGCTCACTCTTGCTAGCTACCTAAAAACACACACACACACACACACCCCAAAACCCCGTCTGCTTTGCTAGCAACTCTCAAACTGTAGTTCAAAATGCTTTCTTTGAATTCCCTACCAAGCAGGTGGGTGTGAGCAGTACCTAGTAGCCACTGATCATCCAAACCTATGTGTATAATCTGTACATTGGGTATTGCAAATAGACACTGGGTGCTTCCAGATGGTGGGCTTCTAGCGCTAACATTCAGAATGCATTTCCCCCCTCCTTCAATGGAATTTCTGCTTTAAGGAAAAAGCAGTTGAAGTGGTAAGCAAATATGGGAGGGCCACGAGTAAAAGACAATGTCATCTGGACACCCCATCCTTGTCCCCAATAAATATCCATGAACAAGGCAGGGCCATGGCCCATAAAAGTCTCATCTGGAAATGCTCACTAAACACTCCATGCAATCAAACACACCTTGGCAACCAAGGTGTAGGATTGCCACCTTTTCAACTGCCCTTGTTTAGTAGCAGCCCTATGTACAAAATTAAGCAGGCAAAGATTTTCTTGGAATGATAAGTAATGCTAAGATTCAAAATGCTCAGTGAGTAACGAGGTTATTTCATTTCTATAAGGTGACACTTTAAAGAGCCATTAAAGATCTAACTGCAAATGAGTTCATTTATTGCTCAGATGGCCCTTTCACAGGATGGGGTTGGAGGTTCTGTGAAGTCATTTATAGTATCCTGGATAATTCCGACTTGATACTAATGCATAAAAAAAACTTTTATATTAATACTTGAAAAAGAGAGAAATGCCTTCATGTAATACTTGGTCAGTTCTGCATGTAATGGAAATTAATGGGCCCTACCTAGGCTGTTTCCATATGTTTTTGCTCTCAGGGCAAATGGCAGCTGGGTGGAAAAATACAGTATAGTGGGTGGGGCAGTTCAATCCCCCCCCCTCTCTCTCTCTTCCCCTCTCCACTAGTGTCTCAGTCCAGAACCCCTATACACATAGCTGCTATTTGAAAGAGGTTTACAGTGCAAAGTATATACATGTCTCCTTCACTGCATTCAGTGATAATAAGTGTGTTAAGGAGTGCAGCCTTAAACAGACTTTCATTCACACCTCACCATCATAATGGGTTGGATCCAGATTTAGTCATGCCTGAAAACAAACCCACTGAAATCAGTGAGACACTTCCCATGGTTTCTGTGGAGCTGCTGTTAAGTACGACCAACAGCCAAATTTGGATCCGACCCAGTGTGTTACAAAGCAGGGGTGTAGGATCTCTTTCAGCCTGAAGGCCAAATTCCATTTTAGAGAAACTCTTGGAAGCGGCATTCCAGTGGTGGGTGGGGAAGAAGGAAAAGGGGCACGGGGCCAAAAATACCAGCACATTTTAGCTCAACGCTCTCGCTGACAGTTACTAAGACTTAGGAGAAACATTTCAACCATTTAGATTGAGGGAAAACATGCACAGAAACCAGAAAACCACCAAATGATCCGGAGACAGTGGAAGGGGTCAGGGAAAAGGCCCGTAGCCATCTGAGGAACCCAAATAGGCCTTATATTCTAGGCTGACCACATGAAAAGGATGACAGAGCTCACGTAACTTTAACAGTTGTAGAGAAAAGGGAATTTCAGCCAGGGTCATTTGTATGCAATTAGTTCCTGGTGAAATTCCCTCTTCATCACAACAGTTAAAGTTGCAGGGGCCCTGCCTTCTTTTGTATCTGGCCACTCTAGTATAGTGCCTTCAACTTTAACTGTTGTGATGAAGAGGGAATTTCACCAGGAACTAATTACGTACAAATGACACTGGCTGAAATTCCCTTTTCTCTACAACTGTTAAAGTTACATGAGCCCTGTCCTCCTTTTCATATGTTCACCCTATTATATTCTCCCCCTGATGTTCTGCACCCCGTAGTAAAGAGTGGCTAAAGGCAACTGCATCCCTTGTTCAAGTTCCTGACTAGAATTAAAGAGAGTTGCTCTTTCTGAGTGTTTAAACTGTTTCTCATCCCCTTCTATCAAAGTCAAAGCCTGACACCACAAATCACATTATAGCCTTTGTGTGGTGCTCCCTTAAGACTCTTCTTTCTGACAGCACGGTTAGCCTCCCATCCAACACATATTAAACGAAGGAGGGGTTTGGCTGTGCTACTAACTATTTATAGGAACTTAAGATCTGCTTCAGAGGCTTTGCTGTGGGTTTCCTCACGGTTTGCGGTATATCAGGGAGTTACTCTGGAGTCAGGACACTCGATGTCAACATTTTACAACTCTTTCGCCAGGGAAGTATGTTCTGCCCCTTGCTGCTAGTAAAAAAAACCATTTTGTTTCAAAGGGAACTTGGGGATCTCTGAGCTGCTTGTGTTTTGAGGTTTATGTTTTTCTACTGCAGGCCTGTACTTATTGTTTTTTACTGGTGCTTCTATTTAATTTGTGTATTTAATTTATGTGTTTAAAATCTTTCTTGTGATTTGGTTGTAAGCCGCTGGAGGTGCTTTGGCACCTGCGATGTAAATATTTTAACAAATAAAAACACACACCCTTTTCTTACAATGGGCTGGAAGTGTGCTCCCAAGAGTCAAGTAAATTCTTTTAACTTTAATTTTCTAACAAAACGTTTTTCTATTATGTTTACTTTAATTTCCCTCCTATGGTTTCCGTTTTGGGTGCAACTGTATTTAGGAAAAAGGAGGTGTAAGTAAAAGCTGTGTTTGGCACATTGTACTTTTAAGAGTGGTGGCTCCAATCAAGTTAAAATGAGTCATAACTAGAGCTGAGAAAGAATATATATATGACTCCCCCATCTTGTAAGACTCCGACTCACTCTCTCTCTCTCTCTCTCTCTCTCAGCTGGCCAGAATTCAGATTGAGGGCATTATGCCCTCTGTCATTATGTGACTAAGGACATTTCTACATGAGTTTTTTTATCCTGCACCTTTACTGAGGCTTCTGCTTCTGGATTCTTTATGGGATTAAGATCTGCCCTTTACATTTATTTATTTATTTATTTCATTTATGTACCGCCCCGTAGCCGAAGCTCTCAGGGCGGTTTACAAAAATTAAAAACATTGAACATTAAAAAAACAATATACAAAATTTAAAACCATAAAAACAGGTTATAAATACAATATCCATTTAAAAACAACTATTCTGGATCAAACAACAACAACAAAACCCACACCACACACTGTTAAATGCCTGGGAGAAGAGGAAAGTCTTGACCTGGCACTGAAAAGATAACAATGTTGGTGCCGGGCGAGCCTCGTTGGGGAGATCATTCCAAAATTGGGGGGCCACCACTGAAAAGGTCCTCTCCCTTGTTGCCACCCTCAGAGCTTCCCTTGAAGTAGGCACTTGGAGGAGGATCTTGGATGTTGAACGTAGTGTTCGAGTAGGTTCATGTCGGAAAGGTGTTCCATCAGGTATTGTGGTCCCAAGCTGTGTAAGGCTTAATAGGTTAAAACCAGCACCTTGAATTGGGCTTAGAAACATATAGGCAGCCAATGCAAGCAGGCCAAGGTTGGTCTTATATGTTCGAACCTTCTGGTTTCTGTTATCAATCTGGCCGCTGCATTTTGCACTAGCTGCAGCTTCTGAACGGTCTTCAAAGGCAGATGCACATAGAGCGTATTGCAGTAATCTAACTTGGAGGTTACCAGAGCATAGACAACTGAAGCCAGGTTATCTCTGTCCACATAGGGGCGTAGCTGGGCCACCAACCGAAGTTGGTCGAAGGCACTCCGTGCCACCAAGGCCACATGAGCCTCAAGTGACAGAGATGCTTCTAGGAGAACCCCCAACCTATGAACCCGCTCCTTCTGGGGGAGTGCAACCCCATCCAGAACAGGTTGAAGACCCTCCATCCGGTCAGCAGAACCATCCAATATCAGCATCTCAGTCTTGTCTGGATTGAGTTTCAGTTTGTTAGCCCTCATGTATTTTTTTCAGGGGGGGGTTCTTTCTCTGCCTTTCTAGATTTTCATTATACATCCACTAGATTGTGCAGTGGTATAGCAGAGTTGTGCAATTGTGTAAAATTCTCATTCTGCCATTTCTATATAATACCAGACTTTCTTCATTAGAAAAAAAAATGTGATAATGCTTGCAAAGCACAGGAGAAGCCCTGGAGGATAACGAAGTTGTGTAAAGGACCTGCAAACTACCATGAGTGAGCAATCACGAGCGCACAATAAAAACCTCATGTAGAAAGGCTCAGATTGATTAACATGTGAGTTAACATGGCCACTTAGGCATCACCAAACAAAGAGGACAAAAGATGGTGTAAATCTGCATAATATTTGCATATGCTAATTTACAGGTGTAGATTAAATTAGTATTTCTAAATTTTAAACAGAAATACAGTACTCTGTGATGGCCAAGTGCTGTTGATGGGCGACTCCAAGGCCTCCGCGCTCCCTCCCTTATTATGGTTCTTTTTCTCTGGCAGCATAACCTTTGCATTTCAACCATACCATATGTTCTAATTTGCCACCCACTCGCAGAACACATCTGAATGCCACAATTCAACATTCGAACAGGTCCTACAGGCTTTGGGACTGGGAAGCAGGGATAGATAGGCCATTTGAGGTTTGTCTGGGAAAGAGTGAAACTTCTAATCCTCCAAGTGAACTTCATTGTGGGATATACACGTATAAATATTCACATGGCAGGGGGTGAAATTACTGTGTGGTCTTATACAGCCATCTCTACAGACAGGCTCCTCCCCCTTCTTTACTTGCTACTGCTCATCTGCTTTTAGGGTGAGGGGCAGCGGCATGAAAAAAGTGGGCCCAGACGACCATGGGAATAGGTGCTGAGGAAAAGTCAAATTGATTTTCAAATTATTTTAGTGTCATGAGGCCCTTAGTATCTACTTCTCTGAAATTTCCAAGTGTTGCAAAAATGAAACTCTGTGCTCTAAAAGCCACGCAACAGATGGAGTTTGCATTGCATGCATTAAAAAGTAACTCCAGTAAGATATGGCTGATTCACACATGCATGTAGATCATTTGATTTCTCCTCCGTTGAATAATCAGAAGAAACAATTGCCCTTTCCCTCACATGTCACATGTCCGGATACCAACTTATTTTCAATAATACCAGGAGTCGGAGGGAGAGGGAGTTACTTTTTCATGCCTAAACACGTTGGCTCTTTAATTTATTGAGCTGAAACTGATTAATACTGAATTCTTAAAGTTTAAGAGACATACACCGAATCTGAAGGAGAGAGACAAACGTATCTTCTTAGGCACAGCACATTTTTCAATGTTAGTCAAAGTCACATGAGCCTGAGGCCAAAAATACATGTTGCCATGATTCTCCTCCTCCTTCATTATCTCATTTAGTGAATAAGGTGAATGACTTCTTGTAACCCTGAATAATTTCAGCACCACATAAGTAAGCTTCAGCTTACACAAAGAAAAAGGCTGTACAAAACCTGGCTGACATAATAAATATTAACTATATTTATTTATTTATTTATTTATTTATTTATTTATTACATTTGTATACCGCCCCATAGCCGAAGCTCTCTGGGCGGTTTACATATTTGAAAGGCCTGAGTGCAACTTTCCTCAGTAGAAAGGTAGTCCAATCTCTAGTCAGCCCCACCATGAGGTAGGTGAAGCCACTACTTCAGGCTGCAGAAATGGGAGCAATCAAATGTGTGGCGATTTTAGACAATTGTCCTAAATTTGCTCCCTCTGAAAGTTGCTGCTTGTACACACTGCCCACCAACCTGCTTCTCTGAAAGCAAAGGGAGATAAATAATGCCTCCAAGATGGTGCCACACCTCATGCAGTCATTGTAGACCACACACATGTAATGGGTTGTATCCAATGTTAGTTCGAATTAGAGTAGACCCATTGAAATGTATGGGAGTTGAGTTAGATTAACATTGGCTACAACCCACGGTGCATGTTTCTGTCATCTTTGAGCGGCTGCGGTTCCCTCCTACAGCTGCCAGAGAAGCAGGTCAGTAGCACCATGAGGCAAGTAGCTGGCTCAATTAGGACGACACGTTAATCAACTGAGAGGACTTAACCCACTGACAGTGGGTTAAAAAGGCGGCCTCAATTCGGACGACATGCTGCAGCAGGGGATGCAAAGTTAAGTTAACCACCCTGGTGGTTAATAACGTACTCGGTTCTGACTGACAGCTCGGCCACCATTTTCCCCACCTACCAAACCCCGTTAGTCCTCCAGCAGGTATCCCAGAAGGCACTGCGTCCGAAAACCATGGCCGCCGCCATTGAAGCCGATGCAGGACACGCCTCCCAAACCCCATTGGCCACCTCAGTCACTGGGCGGAACTCAGCAGCCTAGGGCAAAGAGGCAGCCAGGTGGAACCGCAGCACCTACACAAGAGTAACAACCAGCAATGCTCCCCAAACGTTGGCACCCACACCCCAAGGAGCCACCCCCGCCCACCCTATATGGGAGAACTGGCATCTGCGAGAGTCACCCCCCCCCCAGCCCCCTCCCACCTCCCTCCTAGAGCAGCCACCCGCACACACAGGAAAGAAGGCGAGAGTGGGGCGGTTGGGAAATCTGTATTCAGCAGGAAAATCAGACATGGGCAGTAAGGCACATGGGCACCACTATGCCAGGGCAGAACCTATGGAGAGGACAGGCGCCCCCGGGAAGGGAGAAGGAGGAGGCTGGAAGGCACAGTGGTGAAGAGGGGATGGCCAACGCCACACCCCCAGGGAGCCAAGCATGGAACGTGCCAAGGGGAGGAGGTGGAGAGGGAGCCATGCCAGGGAGAGATGCCAGTCCAGAGATGGGACTCCACAGCCGACGCTCACCCGGGACACCTCCGCATGGGCGCGACGCTCCCCAACGGGATTCTCGGGGCCTGGCAAAGGCTCACTGTCCAGCTATGTTGGGCGGATGAGGGGGGGCTCTCTGGTCACCGCTTCCCCTGCCCTCGTCCTTCTGGGTGATGCGAGGGTGGAGGTGGCGGTGCAGAGGGGGGTCTACTTTGGATGGGGTGTTGTTCTCCCTCTTGGTGTGGGGGGGGCTGCCCCTTGCTCCAGGGCGCCTGGGGTTGTTGCGTATTCCATCTCCCCCTCCCCCCCTTTGCCGTAGTGCCCTTCTGGTGCACTTCTCTGTCCGTTTGGGTAGCTGACTGGGCACCCTGCGTGAGTGCTTGCAGGAGCTGGCTCCTTTTTGAGCTCCGTGCCGGCTGCCTGGTGGGGGAGGCGGGCGTCCTGGCTGCTATGGCGGCGAAACCAGCGATCTGTTTCATCCACGCCTGAGCTCCCGTCCGCTGTCTGCTGCTCTTGCCGCTCTCCTCTGTGGTCTTTTGTGTTAACATACTCACCTCAGTTGTTTAACCAATGCACCTCAAGTGGCTGAATTTGGACAACACGTTAGTCAATTGACTAACTTTTAAACAACTCGCAAGCGAGTTGTTTAACTCAGTTGTTTAAAACTGCAACTTAAACAACCGTGGGTTGGTTAACCGTTGTGTGGCTGAATTCGGACAACACGTTTGGTTAACCCACTGACGGTTGTTTAACTTAACAACCGTTGGTTAACGTGTCGTCCAAATTGAGCCACTGAGTTGGGTGACAGCCAAGGGTGGGCAGATAATTATGGCCTAAATTCTTACAAATAGCAGAAAAGAAGGTAAACGTTAGGGTGACCAGATAAAATCCAGGTCAGGGCTCATGTAACTTTAACAGTTGTAGAGAAAAGGGAATTTCAGCCAGAGTCATTTGTATGCAATTAGTTCCTGGTGAAATTCCCTCTTCATCACAACAGTTAAAGGTGCAGGCACTATACTAGAGTGACCATATACAAAAGAAGGCAGGGCCCCTGCAACTTTAACTGTTGTGATGAAGAGGGAATATCACCAGGAACTAATTGCATACGAATGACACTGGCTGAAATTCGCTTTTCTCTACAACTGTTAAAGTTACATGAGCCCTGACTTGGATTTTATCTGGTCACCCTAGTAAACGTGTTTCTTGGCTGTACCACTTAACACTGCAAGTCAGGGCTCATATGTGATTAAATTCTACTCCACGCAAACGTTAACATAACTGTCTGTGTCATCACTTTCCAATTTGTACGGAGGCACATTCAATCATATGATTTCCCTCCTCTAACCAGAAACAGGTTATTCATTTTAGGCCTAAAACTGGTCGAGTCATTCTGCCGTAGCTCACAGATTCAGATTCCCCTTGCAGTGTCTGAGCAATCAATAAAAGGGTTAGTGCAGGCACACTGGTGGGAAATGAGGACGGCTGGTTTCTTTTGTTCTTCGGTCTTTTCCAGACTTCTTTCTTATTTAAACTTTTCTCTCCCACAACTTTCAATGGGAGGAAAATAAACTAGACCAGCTCCCAGGTTCCAATAGTTTTCCTGTTTTAGGAGCCATTTCTTTGAACATGTGTTTGCTGGTTCTGTGAAATGCTGCATATGAATTGCGCCCTGGCTGAAAAAGTTGATATGTGAACTGGTCCTGATACTGGAGCCCAGTGGACTATTTTGGTCCTTTATAGCCCCAGGTCTAACATATCATTGGAGACCAGTCCCTCTTTAGCTAAGATTGTCTGAACAAGCCCTCTGCTGGTATTCCTTGTTTATGTGAGTTTTAGAGCGTAATCAGATGGGAGGAAAATCGTGTTTCCCTAATGTTGCTTTGCCTCCTGCTTCTGTCCCACAATAGGGATGAACAGCTTCCTCTTTCTTCACATGGGGAAGAAAGAGGAAGGAAGCAAGCAACGACCACATGGCTCATTCAGTGGACATTTTTAATTGTGCTTCTTCTCCTGCACACAGCAGGAAATGGTGGCAAGTTTCATCACAGCAATAATAATAATAATAATAATAATAATAATAATAATAATAGATTTTTCTGGGTCTTTTTTTGTGATGGAAAAGCGAGTAGAAAAAGTGGGAGGCAGACGCCGTCATGAAAAGGACCCATGAAAATCTCTGAATGGCCAGTAATGAGCGTGCTATAAAACACTCATCTGACTAGGGTGACCATATTTTGGAAACCAAAAAGGAGGACAACATGGCCGCCCCAAGGGGGCGTGCCCACCAACATGTCCAGCCCCCAAGGGGGCGTACCCACCCAAACTTGCCTTGGTCACATGTCTGATTTTACAGCATACAATTAAAACAAACCTGTTCTACATAATATCTTAACGTTAAAATCACTGAGATAAAGAACAAGTGAGATATTCAACGTATCTGAAATTAACTTCACTCACTCCTACTTTTGTAGCTTTTCCTGTACTTTGTTGCTATACTCTGTGTGATACATACTCCCCTCAGATATCTTTTCTGACTGCAAATGCTTCACTGGATGATACCATAATCTAATCTTTCCTAACATTTAACACTCTTTCCCCATCACCTTTCTCATTCCCATACTCACAGATCCATCATTTTGCTACCACTGAACAGGTACATAAAAATCTAGTACAACAAACTAGCAACCTAGCATTCAGAAAGAGTATAAAATACAATTACCCTGCAAGCATTAGCTATGGAACAAAAATACTTCTGGTTTATCAATGAGAAATTCTCACAATGCCTGCCAAGGATCCTTTCCTCCTTTTATCCAAAAATCTCTTGAATATTTGGATTCAAGAAATATTTGGAAATTCTGTTTTCAGTGTGTAGAGAACACAAATCCCAATCAGAGCGCTCTGCCCAAAGAAAACTTCCCAAAGAAACCTCAGAATAAAGCTTCAATAAAGCTTATTCCCAGATAAATGAATATAGGATGCAGCCTTAAATGAAGGTGCTTACAGGGCCATTACTATTTTATTGTAGTTCGTGATAAATCTTCACTGTGATAGAATTTAAGCAAGTTGAACAGTGCAACGTTATACATGTCTACTCAGAAGTAAGTCCCACTGACAGCAAAGGGCCTGCAATCCTAAAGTGTTAACATAAACGTAATTACAAACACAAAACAGGACAGAATTAGGAAGGGGAAGTTTCTGCAGTTGTGGAGCAAGTTGTCTGTCACACACAAGATGAACATAGTTTGCATAATTTGTGAGTCTTCAAGATGCCACAAGACACTTTGGTGGCTTTCAAGCACAAAAGAACAAGAGGTGCCTCTGCTTCTTCACATCCATTCACCTTTCTCTAGCAAGTGCAAGCCCCTCCTGCTGTCAAGGAGGACTATGCACCCACCAGAACCTGGCCTCGTGGCTCATGCAACCAGCAGGTGCAGTCCAGAAAGATGCTTTCAGAGCCTAGGAAATCCAGACATATAAGCCCAAACAAGCCACCCTATGCACTCACATATTACCTTGCCCCTTAGTCCAGACATTGCTGCTCACATCCCTGTTTGGCTGCAAAACCACTTCTGTCCCATCCCAGATAAGGGACCTGGGCCAGCTTGGAAGAAGCAACAGGTGAGGAAGGCCTCTGGCACTCCTGTGAACATGGCAGCAGCCAGTGTACCTGCTCACCCCTTGCCAGGAGCCTCACAGTCTTCAATGGCAAAATGCAGTGCTTGGCTGCTGGGCGCCTCTCACCAGCTAACAATAGTGTTGTGACGCAATTTTGGATGCTGGATGTAATGGTCGTACAGCCCCCTTTATAACTTAAAATGAATCATTTCAATTCCACATTGCACAGCTGCTACATTTGTGATGCTAGAGCAGTAAAAATAACTTCTGGTTTATCAGTGAGAAACTAATCTAAAATGTATCATTACACCTCTGGTTCATTAGCCATGTAAACAAGACCATGGTCAGTAGCAATACAAAGAAAAGCCAGAACAGATGCCCATTATCACAATGCTAGACAAGGACTTTTCCCTCTTTTTACCAAATACCTCCTGAATTTACACTGCCTCAGTGTGCAGAGAACACAAATCCCATTCAGGGATCCAAAGAAAACTGCCCAAAGAAACCTCAAGAAACAAGTCCCATTGATTTCAATAAAGCTAGGGTGACCATATGAAAAGGAGGACAGGGCTCCTGTAACTTTAACAGTTGCGTAGAGAAGGGAATTTCAGCTGGTGTCCTTTGTATGCATGCAGCACCTGGTGAAATTCCCTCTTCATCACTGTAGTTAAAGTTGCAGGAGCTATACTAGAGTGACCAGGTACAAAAGCGGGCAGGGCTCCTGCAGCTTTAACTACAGTGATGAAGAGGGAATTTCACCAGGTGCTGCATGCATACAAATGACACCAGCTGAAATTCCCTTCTCTACACAACTGTTAAAGATACAAGAGCCCTGTCTTCCTTTTCATATGGTCACCCTAATTTAAATGGAATTTGCTTCCTTCCATGCACTTAAGCATGCTTAAGGAACATTAGCAAGTGTTCCTTAAGCATGCTTAAGTGCATGGAAAGAAGCAAATTCCATTTAAATTAGGGTGACCATATGAAAAGGAGGACAGGGCTCCTGTAACTTTAACAGTTGTGTAGAGAAGGGAATTTCAGCTGGTGTCATTTGTATGCATGCAGCACCTGGTGAAATTCCCTCTTCATCACAACAGTTAAAGCTGCAGGAGCCCTGCCCTCTTTTGCATTTGATCATTCTAGCTGTACTAGCTAGCTATCCGGCAGCTTTAACTACAGTGATGAAGAGGGAATTTCACCAGGTGCTGCATGCATACAAAGGACACCAGCTGAAATTCCCTTCTCTACGCAACTGTTAAAGATACAAGAGCCCTGTCTTCCTTTTCATATGGTCACCCTAATTTAAATGGAATTTGCTTCTTTCCATGCACTTAAGCATGCTTAAGGAACACTTGCTAACGTTCCTTAAGCATGCTTAAGTGCATGGAAGGAAGCAAATTCCATTTAAATTAGGGTGACCATATGAAAAGGAAGACAGGGCTCCTGTAACTTTTAACAGTTGCGTAGAAAAGGAATTTCAGCAGGTGTCCTTTGTATACATGCAGCACCTGGTGAAATTCCCTCTTCACTACAACAGTTATAGCTGCAGGAGCCCTGCCCGCTTTTGTACCTGGTCACTCTAGTATAGCTCCTGCAGCTTTAACTACAGTGATGAAGAGGGAATTTCACCAGGTGCTGCATGCATACAAAGGACACCTGCTGAAATTCCTTTTCTACGCAACTGTTAAAAGTTACAGGAGCCCTGTCTTCCTTTTCATATGGTCACCCTAATTTAAATGGAATTTGCTTCTTTCCATGCACTTAAGCATGCTTAAGGAACACTTGCTAACGTTCCTTAAGCATGCTTAAGTGCATGGAAGGAAGCAAATTCCATTTAAATTAGGGTGACCATATGAAAAGGAAGACAGGGCTCTTTTATCTTTAACAGTTGCGTAGAGAAGGGAATTTCAGCTGGTGTCCTTTGTATGCATGCAGCACCTGGTGAAATTCCCTCTTCATCACTGTAGTTAAAGCTGCAGGAGCTATACTAGAGTGACCAGGTACAAAAGCGGGCAGGGCTCCTGCAGCTTTAACTACAGTGATGAAGAGGGAATTTCACCAGGTGCTGCATGCATACAAAGGACACCAGCTGAAATTCCCTTCTCTACACAACTGTTAAAAGTTACAGGAGCCCTGTCCTCCTTGGTCACCCTAAGGAAGCCCCAGCAGGTAAGTGCCCTGCGCCCCCGCGCCGCCCCCCCCGCCATGCGCCCCAGCGCCGCCCCCCCGCCCCGCGCCCCCGCACGGCACCCCCCCCCGCCCCGTGCCCCCCCCGCCGTGCGCACCCGCGCCGCCCCCCCACCGCACGCACCCGCGCGGCCCCCACCCGCCGCGAGCACCCCCGCCGCACGCACCCGCACCGCCCCCCCGCCGCGAGCACCCGCACCGCCCCCCCGCCGTGAGCACCCGCCCCGCCGCCCCCCACCCACCGCGAGCACCCGCGCCGCCCCCCCACCCCCCACGCGCTCCTTGCCTGCTGCTGCTGGGGCGTCCGTTTCCCTCCGTGCTTGGAATCTACTGAGAAACAGGCTTCTTGGCCTGTCTCTCAGCAGTGCGCCGAGTGATGACGTCATCACCCGGCGCGCTACTGAGGGATAGGCCGCGAAGCCTGTTTCTCAGTAGATTCCGAGCACCCAGCAGGTAAGTGCCCCCCCCGCCGTGCCCCCCCGCGCCGCCCCCCCGCCCCGCGCCCTTGCACGGCCCCCCCACCCGCCCCGCGCCCCCATGCCTCCCCCACACCCGCCGTGCGCCTGTTTCTCAGTAGATTCCGAGCACCGGAGGGAAACGGACGCCCCAGCCGGTAGGTGCCTCATGCCGCCAGCCTCCCGCCACCGCCGCATGACCCCCCGCTGCCCCGGTTTGCCCCCGCCGCCCCATGGTTGGCCCAGCTCGCCCCAGGGCCATCTGGTCACCGTTTTGGGGGGCTAAATTTCCGGATTTGGCCCCCCAAAACGGTTTTTCCACCCGGATGCGGATTTGCACCCCATTTCCCGGATATGTCCGGACAAATCCGGGCGTCTGGTCACCCTACATCTGACGAAGTATATCTATAGTAGGCAGAAGGGGCTTTACACCTATAGTTCTGAGGAGACTATGGAACAATCTCGGACAATGCTTGTATATGCACCTCTTTACAAAAATAAAATGCAAGGAGGACCATCTCTATTTTTGTAAGGCTTTGGCGATGAAGAGTTGGGTTTCAGGGATTGTTTGTTTGACCCAGTTGATTGGATATGCTGCTCTTTCTGTGAAAGGGCTCAATATTAATGTATTTTGTTTCAACTTACATTTCTAAGGGTACCTCTACAAGAGCGATTTAAAGCTCTATCAAGTCGCATTAAAAAAATTACCTCTACAAGAGCGGAGTGCAAATCAGGGGTTGAGGCGCTTTAGCAGTCCGATTATGCGCATTATCAAATGCATGTTAAATAGTGAGTTTTAATTCTCCGCGGCAGTTAGTGCGTTATGACCATGTAAACAAGCGATTCTCCGCATTTCAGCCACTTTAAAGCGCGTTTCATACGGACGGTTATGCGCTTCACTGCATGTCGTTTATAGGATTTCGCTGTAAACGCGATTGTGAGAAGATGCGCATAATCGGACAACCAGGCGTCAAACCGAATTCTTGTAGAGGGTACCTAAACCACCTTGAGCCCTAGGAGAGGCAGGATATAAATCGTTAAAATGAGGGTACAATCGTATGGTGGTGGAAATCCCAGAAAACATAGGCTAAAGCAGAACTCCTGCTCTGCCGACAAAGACGAAGGTCTACATGCAGAGAGAGAGGTCCGCCCTTGTCAATCTCCTCCATGTAGGGGTAGGAATCTCCACAGCCATTGCACCTTCAATATCAGAATTCTGGCATAGAGGGCATCCTGGGAGCATGATCACATCCCACAACATACTCCTGAAATGGGGGAACTACGGCAGCCCGGGAGCTGTTCTAGTTTATTTTCCTCCTATTGAAAGTTATAGGAGGGAAAAGTTTAAACAAGAAAAAAGTCTGGAAAAGACCAAATAAAAAGGAAAAATCCCAGTCTTCCTCATTTCCAACTCTGCCCAGCAGGGCGTAGGAAGTAGCAATTTCTCCTCCATGGCTTCTACCTCCCCTGTCCCATGTGGATTGCTCTGCAAAATGACTTTTAAGCTTGCCTTGTGCTATGAACAAAACTGAAAGCTGCTACCTCTACATAACTTCTTTACACAAATTATTCACATATGCACACACACACACACACACACACACACACAGAGCACAAGGACTTATGTCAAGAGAGTAGCAATGATATCAAATCTCCGGAATCGCTGTTTCTCCGAGATCTTCTGGGTTTCAGACAGTCCTGGACAAAACTTTACTAACTGAATTATTGTCTGGATTTTAGTTGAAACCTGCTTATCATTTGTTGCAGCTTAAATAATAGTCTCCATTGGTTTCCCTAGTCCCTACATTTCACTGCTGAGACTGTAGAGGAGAAGGTGAAACTGTTCCTGGACTGAATCACTTCACACTTCAGGCAGGGGATTCACAAACTGAATATTTCTTAATGAAAAAAAGTTCTCTGCCCATTCAAAATAAGCATACCTTCAGACTAGGGTAGAATCATTCTCCTAATTTTCTACATGTTTGGGGTTACTTATCCCCCACCCTGTTTTTTAATATGGAGAATTCAGTCATGCTATCCCCTACCTGAAGTCTGAAGTGCTACAGTGAAGGACAGTTTTAGGGTCTCATCTGTTGTTTGTCTGAACTAGACCTCAGTATCCTATTTGATGATGAAAATGTTTCGTTGCATCAAGGGAAGACTGATATAATAAATGGTGCTACAGAAGACATTCTTTTTAGAAATCCAACTTTTCTAAAGTGGCCCAACCTTCAAGAAATGTGAGAGCCTAGCTTAGCAGACAGCAGACAACGATCCTTGATATACACATCAGGAAAATGATAGCTCTTTGGGGGTTAATAGAAATTCAGTGAGCTTTCTTTTTCTTTTAAAAAAGTATTTGCAAGAACACAAGGGTGAGACGGCGAGATGCCTGGCTGCACAAGCAATTGAACTGCATTTGTTTGGATGCTGAAACAAATTGCAGCCTTCAGTTTCTGAAATGAAAAGGCACACATAGTTGGATATGAATGAGAACCTTTAGCATTTGCATCCATTAGGAGGGAAGAAAATGTCTAATTCAATACAGGGATGTTATCACCCTAGCTGTCAACCGGTAAAGACTATTTCCCAGTAACACTGAAAACAAAGGAGCACCTTGCAGAAGGACATTGCAGCTCTGAGCACCATTTCTTGGTAAAAAGGCAGGGTATAAATTAAATAAAAATAAAATAAGTTCTCCTGCAGAAGCCTCACTGAAATTGATGGAGGCTTGCACAGGAAAATATCCCAATGGATTTGCCCTGGTTAATAAGTAGGAGAGTGCAATATGGATTTTTTGCTCCAGACACCCAAATGCCTTGCACCAACCCTGATTCAAAGGCATAGTGATAGCTAATTAATTCAAAGCATCAGCGACATTAGGACTCCTTGTTTAATTCCGTGGGAGTATATAATAGCAGGGTTTCTCCTTATAATTATCATTCCCAAACCTTTACAAGGGTAGTGATGAACGTCCAGCTTCACGAGAAAAATCAGATTGCCGTGTTCCTCTGAAGGAATACAGTGGCAGAAAGGTCTTCTCGTGGTCTGCTGGAAAAGCTCAGACAACAATATGGAATCACAAGCTCACCCAATATCCGAGCCCTGCTCTCGATCTTCCTGGATGAATCCAGGGAGATCCATAGGATGGATGCCAACACATCTGGAACCAGTTTGGTTGCACAGATTTGCCTGGCACTTAGACTGTCCATCCACCACCCTGTGGGACCGCAACAATATTTATGCTGGCCTGCAGCTTTTGCCATAGTACAATAGTGCTTTATGAAGGCAGCAATGGCACCTAACTAACTCCATCACACCCTTCTGTAAACTGCCAGGATAGGTTCATTACTGCTTATTAGGTTGCCATGCTTGTTTCGTAGCCTTTAGTGGAGGCTGTTCTACTGCACTTAAATCAACTTCCTTTTTTTATACCTGCTGTCATTCTTTGGCTCTCTGTGCTGACTTGACTTTTTTTAAAAAAATGTATGCCTCATCTTAAGATGTTCTAATGTGGCCTCTGCTGACTGCCTTTATCTCATCTTCTTTTTTTGACCCCCTCTACAAGAATTTGGTTTGACGCCTGGTTCTCCGATTATGCGCATCTTCTCGGAAGCGCTTTATGGTAACTGACTGTACGCAGGAGATAATTGAACGCAAATGCGCTTTAGAAGTAGTTAATGCGGAGAATCACTTGTTCACATAGTCAAAATGTGCTTTAACGGCGACAGCAAAATAAAACTCGCTATTTAACGTGCATTCGATAATGCGCATAATTGGATAGATAACGCGCCTCAACTCCCAATTTGCGCTCCGCTCATGTAGAGGTAAACATTTTAATGAGATTTGAAAGAGCTTTAAACCTCTTGTGTAGGCAGCCTTTTATTGATAACTGGTTTTAAAAATGCTTTATTTAGATTTTTATTGTTATTACTGTTAGCAATCTTGGGGTGCTAGGTGCAAAATGACAGGATGGAAATTTAAATAAATAATAATAATTCTTGCAATGTTTGCAAGAATAAACAACAGCTCCTTTCCTTAACTCTTTCTCAGGGAGCCAGCCACATTCCAAAGGCTGAATGGTTCACACAAGCATTTGAAGTCACTTGATTTCTCATCGTCTGAATGCACAATGCTGGATAACCCACAGCTGAACTTCGAACTAACTTCCTTAAAAAGCTGTTTGAGTTATTGGGTAATACAAAAGTCTGTAGTATGCGATCTGTGATATAAATCGATACTTTGAGCCAACTAAACCTGTGTTATCAACATGAAGCAAATTTATTTGTTCTTTGCCATTTTGATTGCTGCTATATTAGTCCTAAGATTCTTTTTTTAATGTCTTCTTTGTGACTCAGTAATCAAATTTGGTTCAATGAAAGCTTTCGACCTTCTTCAATTTGTTTTTCTGTCTTTTCTTTTACCAGAACAGCTGAAACCACATTAGAAGATGAATCAATCATCAAGAATGTTTAATTAAAACCAGAGCAGCTCAGATGTGTGCCATTATATGTTAATGTTCTGAGAGTAATTTTCACAAATACTACCTGCATAGCCGTTATCAAAGAATCTCAGGATGAGATGAGTGACATTTTGAATAGCAACATGGGAACAAGGTGGTGGTTGTCTATGTGGAGGACATACACGGGATTACAATCATTCCAGCATAACAAGACATAATTGGCTCATTTCGCTTGATAAGTGGGCTTTAGTGGCTAGTAATTATGGCTTCTCGTTTAAGAGAACATTCTCAATGCATTTTGAAATATCTTCCAGGAGACCCGGTTTTGCTCTAAACATAAGAAATGCCATGCTGAATCAGACCAAGGGTCCATCAAGTCCAGCACTCTGTTCACACAGTGGCCAGCCAGCTAGGGATGCAACATTTTCCATTCATAAAACTGCCGTGCAACTCTCCCCAAAGTTAGTATTTCAAAACATATTGGAAGCCTTCTGTTAAGTTATAGTTGGCATACTTGGTTTTGGCCATTGCATTTCTTGCTGTTTCACCTTAACCTTTTCTGTTTGCTCAGTAAGACTAGCATAGGGTGACCAGATAAAATCCAGGTCAGGGTTCATGTAACTTTAACAGTTGTCGAGAAAAAGGAATTTCAGCCAGTGTCATTAGTATGCAATTAGTTCCTGGTGAAATTCCCTCTTCATCACAACTGTTAAAGTTGCAGGGGCCCTGCTTTCTTTTGTATATGGTCACTCTAGTATAGTGCCTGCACCTTTAACTGTTGTGATGAAGAGGGAATTTCACCAGGGACTAATTGCATACTAATGACACTGGCTGAAATTCCTTTTTCTCTACAACTGTTAAAGTTACATGAGCCCTGACCTGGATTTTATCTGGTCACCCTGGACTAGCAACATTTCTTGGGGAGAGGGGCGGGTCTCACACCCTGAAGTTTTCATTAGATTTCAACTAAACTTAATATTTGGAGGAACCTTCTGCAGTGAAATGGCTAAAAGATTTTAAGGGAAGCTAAATGTGTTTTGAAAAGACAAGTGAAATTGCTCAGGGGAGGCTGTGCAGCTCCCTAGCCTCAGCCTTCCCATCCCCACAAAGACTGGCAGTTATTCAACAGGGAAAGCTTTTTCGTAGAATGTAAGTACAATAATGTAGCTTATTAAAGGTGCATAGATGCCAGGAGGGGAAAAGGTAGCAACCTAACTGTCAGTTAATCTCCCATATTGAGCCATGGTAGGACTCTTTCCTACCATTTGAAGGGAGCAACCTTACTGCATTGCTCTTGAGAACTTGTGCAACAGGCCGAGCGTCTTAAAAATTATTTCCTGTTTTTAAAACAAACAGGATCACTCTACTTGTTTCCCCAAGCATGCCCTATGCTATAACTAAAAGACTTGCGATTAATCTCAGTTGTCAGGTTTCTAACCAGTTACCCACACACCTGAGACTATGATAATACATATTTTCCCCAAGCCTCTATTATCATAGTCTGGGTTGCATGGGCAACTTGGAAACTCCGAAACTGCCCACTTAAAAAGTCACTGACTTACAGCGACTTTTTCATTTACCGTCTGTCAGTGGTGATGTCGCTTCGCATTGAGGCTGGGGTCATTCGGGGGCTGATTGAGGCCCACAGTTGGTTGGGGGGATGTGCAGGAAGGTGGGGCAGGGGGCAGGGGGTGGTGCCCAGAAAGCCCACACTCCATCCTGCCATGGGGATTTGCCACTCCCACCCCGCAGCTGCAATACTGTGGGGTTTTGATGGAACGAACGGCAAAGCGATGCCATCAAGACACCGCCAAGGTTCAGATGGGTGTCGTCAGAAATATGCATTCTGAGACTGGATCTACACACGCAGCAGACTGCAATGATAGAATGGACTCAGTCTGTATAATTTCAGAAACAGCAAGTGAATTCATATTTGAATTCTCCCTTCTGTAAACATACTTCCAGACATCGAGACACGAGTATATCAGGTATTCCCAATGTGTCACCTGCAGGCACCATGTCAGCCATGAGCACATTCAGTGGTGCCTGTGAAGGAGTCCCAAATGTGGTTCCCATGGGCACCTGAATTTTCTTAATTTGTAAAATTATTCTTTCCTTTTTTTAAAAAATGTACATGGATTTGTACAAAATGCATACAACTTTCTAGCAATTATACATAGGCTTCAACAAAAGTGGCCCTAATACCCAAATTAGTATCCACTTAAAGGTGGCATCTATATGCCCCCTGTTCAGATATGGAAAGTGTTGTAAGGTCCTCAATCGATTGCATTATAGGAGGTGAGTATTTATTCTTCCGCTGTTGTAATCAGTCTTTCAGCTGTCAAAAAGGGTGCAGAGAATCAATTCACGCTGACCAGTTGTTAATTTCCTAGAAGCAGATGAATAATTTAAGAGTGTGTGAATATTAAAGACTGTTCCGTTACGAAATGTATCTGTATAATACATTTTGTAATAGAACAGCCTTTAATATTCACTCTCCAAAAGAAGCAACTACTGAACATTGCCAAACATACGTTTAGGCATACGAGACTCTTTTCTTTTCTTCTTTTCATTTGTTCGGTAACGAATTAATATCCCCACTAACCATAGGAAGGGGCACTCCATCTGAAGTGCCCTGATTTCTCAAAACATTCTGGGCTGGTTCACACATACATCTTCATCACTCAATTTTTTCAGCAGGAAGTGAAGATTTGCATGTGCGGATATGCCATCACTGGCCGAATTATTTTTTGATGGTGCTGCTTAATACAATCACCATGCCAGGGCACCAGTGCTGAGTAATCAAGCGATATCTGTGCCTGTGTGGTCTCCTCATTTCTACCTCAGTGGGAGTATCAGTGACCAATCTCAGGGAGTCGTTGAGCAAATAAATGGAACAAGGGATCATATTGCAACACTTGGCACAAATTTCATCAACAGAATGCAGAAATGATTGAACTGTGCTATGGTTGGGCTGACCCAGGTTCACCAAGTGGGATTCAATTGAAATTTTTTTGTTTTGCTTTTCTTGCCAACTTTATTAATTGAAGAAGGAGTCTATGAGCAATTCTATGGTGTGGTTAAATATATCTTGATGATCCAAAGAGAATAATTGAATGTGCCACCCCATCTCAGAAACAATCTAATTAAAGGTGGCAGACCCAGGAGTTTAACAGAATTATCTGACATAATGAGAGGACTGAGAGCCGGAATAGGTGGAGCTGCAACCAAAGAAGTCAGCATCTTCTTTTATGTGTCAATTTACTTTGTTCTAAACAGTCAAGAGTGGCAAAACAACTGCATGCTCTCTCTCTCTCTCCCTCCCCTCCCTCCCTCTCTCTCTCTCTTTTTAGCAAAGCTTGCCTCTAAAACAGAGGATGAACTGTTTTCCTGAGAGCTGCTGAGTTAATCTTAGAAAACTAGTGATAATCACTTTTAAAAACTGGAATGTTCAAGTCCTTAAACTGGCCGCTGTGTAACCAAAGCTTGCCCGCATACACATATCTGGGATTAAAAAGGAGGGTCTTCTAGGTCAAAGGGCAAAACTTCCTGGTACGATTGAGCCCAGGCTGATCCAGCTTTTAGAAATGAGTCATATTTCTTATTTGTCTTCATTTTTATGGAGAAGTATTCACCATAGTATTAACGAAACATAAGCAAAAAAGGCAGGTCTCTGCCCCAAGAGGTTTACCATGTAACTTTTTTGACGAGGCATGGGAACCTCCAGCCAATTAGCTTCTTCCCCAAGTCGTGGCCTTCTCCTGGCAAGGAAAAGCTCTTCTCTCTAATACATTTTGTGTATAAGGGAAGGGACAAGGTAGAAGAGGGGGCAAAAAGAAGAAGGGGAGTAAGGCAAGTGAAGAGTAACAAACCATGAGAGAGGGGACGAATGAGCAAAGCAATGGTAATGAAGGATGAGTATGGGAAAACAGTTATGAAGGATTAATCTCAGCTGGGAAAATGATATCAAATACTTTGGCAGAAAGGGACTGTTTTAAAGCACATACGTCAAGGTAGGCTGACCAGATAAAATCCAGGTCAGGGCTCCTGTAACTTTAACAGTTGCAGAGAAAAGGGAATTTCAGCCAGGGTCATTTGTATGCAATTAGTTCCTGGTGATATTCTCTCTTCATCACAACCGTTAAAGTTGCATGCACTATACTAGAGTGACCATATACAAGAGAAGGCAGGGCCCCTGCAACTTTAACGGTTGTGATGAAGAGGGAATTTCACCAGGAACTAATTGCATACAAAAGACATTGGCTGAAATTCCCTTTTCTCTACAACTGTTAAAGTTACATGAGCCCTGACCTGGATTTTATCTGGTCACCCTACGTCAAGGGCATTAAAGGTTGTAACTTAGAGCAGGGTAGGTCTCCAGATATTTGGGACTTTGACCCCCAGAAGCCCTTTCCAGCAAAACCAATGGTCAGGAATGCTGCGAGTTGAAATAAACAATACCTGGAGATGATCTACTTTCTTCCCACCCTTGATCTAGTAGTGTGTGTGTGTATCAATTCCCTGATGCTGCCGGAGACAAGACCACCACAGCTTCCTTCCCCTATCTATTCTATTCCCTCTTTTGTCACCCGCCCCCTGTGCAGCTTTAGTTATTTATTTATTTATTACGTATCTATGCCATCCAATAGCTGAAGCTCTCCGGGCCGTTCACAACAATTAAAGCCATGAAATACAGCATGATCGAATGCAATATAAATGTTTGAAACAACTGTATAACATAAAAACAAGAACCCAAATGAAACCTAGCAAAGGTTTGAAATACAGTAACAGGTTGAAAGCCACAGACATGGGAAGATTAAAAACGCCTGGGAAAATAAGGTCTCGACGGGCATCGAAAAGTGCACAATGTAGCCACTGGGCAAACCTCTAGAGTCCTGCTCATTGCAGCAAGTGGGGAGATGGGGAGATCCCTAGGGTGATATGGAGAATCATCAGTCGGGGGGAAATTGCGTTTCCATACCGTCACTATGGCCTCTGCTGCTGTCCCACAATAGCGACAATTTCTTTACGCGGGGAAAGAAAGAGGAAGCAGCCAACGATCACGTGACCCAATCAGCGGGCGTTTTTATTGTGCTGCTTTCCCTGCACACAGCAGGAAATGGCGGCAAGTTTCGCTTTAAAAAAATAAGTCGGATTTTGTGGGGTCTATTTTGTCACGGAAAAAAAGATGAAAGGGGTGGGAGATGCACGGGAGACAGACGGCGTCATCAAAAGGAAGTGTGAAAAGCTGTGAGTGGGCAGTAACAAGTGTGCGATAAAACACTCATCTGATGACACCCATGAAGTGCAGCTGATAACTTTTGATGTAGGGTGGTCTAAAAATATTTGAATAAATAAGTAATAGGTAAGATCTCCTCTAGACATGGACAGAGACTTCATACAAATGCTCATTTATCTGGGAAGCATTTAGGCCACAGCATAGATTGTGCTGGTCCCAGGCTTCACACTCATGGAGTTGAATCCTTTGAAGCCAATGGCAAATGAACTTGTTCACTGCATGTCTCTCCCATGACCCTTCCCAGTGTTGAATCAAAAGGGTGGAGGACAGGAAACAAAAGGGAAAATAACTCATCGCACATGTTTCCTATCCAAAAGGATTCTCAGGGTAAAGTCGACCTTTCCGTATTGCCAAAGCCACGCTGATTTCCCTTTCATTCCCAACAACTGAATTAATCAACCTTTTAAGCCATCTGTTTTTAAGATAGTTGCAGCATTTCCAGGTAGCAATCATGCTCCCCTTAGGTGTTTATTAGGGCTTTGTTGACATCACAAATGGGACAAGTAAAAATACTGTTTTGTGTTGCTTCCAGCCCTTACTAGAGGCTCAGTTTCAGGATGTGGTGCTGTGGGACTCCTGTGTGATGCCTCAAGTTAGCCTGTGGCGGTCCAGGGGGTTCTAGTCTGTCCCCTATGCTAGTTAACATCTAAATCCACCTTCCCCAACCTGGTGCACGCCAGATGTGTTGTACTATAACTCCCAGCATCCCCTAGACAAGTTGGAGAAGGATGATTAGGGGTTGGAGAACTCCCACGGGGCCTGCCCCACGAGCGTGCCGAGCCGTGCTCCTGCAGCCCCGCTTCAAGGAGGTGGGCCACACAAGCCTTGGCCGAGCCCTCAGCAAAGTGTGCTTTCTGGGGCCTCTGGAAAATGGGCAATTGCCCCAGCCATGCCATTAGCGTGACTGGGGGAATTGCACACTTTCCAGAGGCCCTGGAAAGTGTGCTTTGTTGACTCCCCCTTACATCAATTGGGGCCTTCCTTAAAGGTCCATTTAACGCAAGACTTCCTTGCATTAAGAGCGCTTTCAAACCCACAATTGGTGTGGCTACTATAAGAGTGAGGGGGGAAATATGTGATTTCCCCAGCCTTGGGGAAACGGTGTGTTTCTCCCCCTCCCATAAGGGCCTTAAATACCCTGTTAATAGGGCCTTTAAGACCCCCATCAGTGGTGGAGGGGAGAAACATGCAATTTCCCCAAGGCTGGGAAATTACGTATTTCCCCCCTCTGTGTTAATGGCAGCTGTCATTAACGCAGTGGGGAAAAAGGGACAAAGGGTGTGCTGTGACCCAGAAGTCAGGGTGGACCTGCACCTGACTGCTTTTGGAAGCTCTAGAGCAGTCGGGCACAGATCCCTCCTGAGCCCATGAGGGCTGGAAATGGGGGCGTCCGCTGCCTTCATGGGCCCAGGCAGATTTTCACAACAATGCTAAGGATGATCTGCATGAAACCCTTGTCCAGGACTTTGGAGTTTAGTGTCAGCACTAAGTGGCTGATACCCACCTCTATCTTTCTTTTCCATCACAATCCTAGGGAACTGGATTTGCTTGCCCCACCCCAATCCCATCTAGCCAACTGGGACTTACTCCACATAAGATAGAAGTGTCCGTAGAAAGGCAGTTCAGTAAACTAGAGCTCAGCTTGTTTGGGATGGGGTTGCACTACCTCTTGAAAACTCAGGCTTATAGTTTGGAGGTATTCCTAGATTCACCGCTAGATCTGGATGCTCAGATTTCTTCAATGGCCAGGACAGTTAGCTGATGTGCTAACTGCACCCATTCCTAGAGGTATCAGATATGGTCATGGTGGCACCTGCTTTGGTTACACCTCCTTTGAGTTACTGCAGTGTGCTGCAGTGAGGTTGCTGTAGAAGTCCGTTTGGCAGCTTCAGCTGGTACAGAATGCTGCAGCCAGGCTGTTGACTAGGAATGGCTAACGTGAGCATGTGACTCCTACATTACACCAGCTACACCGGCTGCTAGTCCATCTCTGAGCACAATTCAAAGTGCTGAGAATCACCTATATACCCCCCCTAAGGGTGCAATCCCATGCATGTTTAGACAGGGGGGGGAAATGTCCTACAACTTTTTTTTTTGGTAGGGCTTCCCCCGCCCTGTCTAAGCATGCCTAGGATTGCACCCTAAATGGTTTAGGATCAGGCTACCCAAAGGCTTTTCTTCCGAAAAAGCCCTTAGCTCTGTCCCACAATCTAATGTGCATTTGGCAGGAACATGAGAAATGGTCTGGACTTTCTCAGTGTCTGTACTCAGACTTTGGAAAGCCCCTCCCCCCCCGAGAGGAGGGAGGCTCATCTTACCCCCTTCTTGATGGACTTCTGTTGACAGACAAAAACACTTTAAAAAAGCAGACATTTGGCCTCTTGAGTTGCTTTGTTTTTTTCCCCCTGTGCTGGAATTGCGCAAGAGCTGCCTATTATATGCATGCACACACACAAGACAGGGAAGCAAAACGAACGCATACTTCATCAGTTTCAATTGCTGCCTTCCCTGCTCCCCTGGAAGAAACGACTTTTGGAAACCATGAATCAAAAGAGCCATTTCAAATATGGGGGTGGAGGGGGAGGGTGGGTTGAGAGGCTATCATAAAATCCTGCAGTTTTATAGTCTGGTTGAGAGAAAGTGACCAGGAAAAGAATCATGGGACAGGTCTGAAATTGACTCGAAAAGCAAGCCTGCCAGTTTTCTAGTAGGGGTGGGAAACTTACCAGAAAAGGTCAGGATTTACACCCCTATAGTAGTAGTAGTACTACTACTACTACTAATAATACATTTATTACTTACCCGCCTCTCTGTTTGGATTGAGGCGGGGAACAACAGTAAATATAAAATACGATAAAATACATAAAACTGATTAAGAACATGGTACACATTATTAAAATAGCAACAAAACATCCTAAACATGTTTACTTGGAAGTAAGGCAGCAATCAATTTCCCCCGTACTGCAGGTACTCTTCTTTTAATTTTAAACACACACAATTGCTAAAACAGTGCAGGGAAGCATGTCTTTCAAAATGTCAGAAGCAAGGCATGTGTAGCGACCGTGAGAGGTCAGAAACAGGAGGAAACGCTAGCCGCGTCCCACCCACTCTGTGGAAGGGACAGAGTGGGACTGGCCTGCCCAAATGTCCTACATCCCCTGAAGTGTGACAACGTTAGGCTGACCATCTGAAAAGGAGGACAGGGCTCATGTAACTTTAACAGTTGTAGAGAAAAGGGAATTTCAGCCAGTGGCATTTGTATGCAATTAGTCCCTGGTGAAATTCCCTCTTCATCACAACAGTTAAAGTTGCAGGCACTATACTAGAGTGACCATATACAAAAGAAGGCAGGGCCCCTGCAACTTTAACTCTTGTGATGAAGAGGGAATTTCACCAGGAACTAATTGCATACAAATGAAACTGGCTGAAATTCCCTTTTCTCTACAACTGTTAAAGTTACATGAGCCCTGTCCTCCTTTTCAGATGGTCAGCCTAGACAACGCCATCGGGAATTCTGCTTCTGGCCTGTAGTGGAAGGACAACAGTTGGCAACGCTAGAAGCATCCCAAGAATGCTTGCTCCCTGTCTTACTCCTGCCATCTAGAGGCCAGATTGAGGACTACAAGAAGCAAGGCATTTTCTCAATGCAGGAGGTCCCCACTGAGGAATCATCACCCCGGAGAAAGTTCTCTTTTTTGTATGTGTTTAACAGGCAGGTTAAAACCTCTCTATTTGAGGCAGATGGCTTAAAAGAACATTCTGGCTAGCTTGCCTCTATACTGATTTTAAAATTACCTTTACATTTGCTGCTGTTGAACTCCATCTTATTTTTTGTGCTTGCTTGTTTATCGTAGAATCAGAGAATAGCAGAGTTGAAGGGGCCTATAAGGCCATCGAGTTCAAACCCCTGCTCAATTTGTTTTGTATGCAGATCTGTTGTTGGTTTTTATTTGAAGCTATGTGAGGGCCTGACTTGGGTTGAAAGATGAATATTTAAAACAAAGGACAAAGGTATTGCCCATCTGTAGATTTTTAAGTTTTTTCTCATGGGCCAATACAATGCCTGCATACTATCTATCTAATCTGTGGAATGAAATTTGTTGGACCTCCTGGCAAGGGGCTGTAAATTCTGTGTTCTATACAGCACCTTGCACAATTGATTTAGTAGGGTGACCATATGAAAAGGAGGACAGGGCTCATGTAACTTTAACAGTTGTAGAGAAAAGGGAATTTCAGCCAGTGTCATTTGTATGTAATTAGTTCCTGGTGAAATTCCCTCTTCATCACAACAGTTAAAGTTGCAAGCACTATACTAGAGTGGCCAGATACAAAAGAAGGCAGGGCCCCTGCAACTTTAACTGTTGTGATGAAGAGGGAATTTCACCAGGAACTAACTGCATACAAATGACACTGGCTGAAATTCCCTTTTCTCTACAACTGTGAAAGTTACGTGAGCTCTGTCCTCCTTTTCATGTGGTCAGCCTAGATTTAGTGCATTTATATCCTGCCTTTTTTCCTCCAAGGAACCCAAGGCAGCATACATAACCCTCCTCCTCTCCAATTTATCATCACAACAAGCCTGTGAGGTAGGTTGAGCTGATAATGTGTGACTGGCCCAAAGTCACCCAGGCCCCCTCCACAAGGATGCGCTTTTGCGCCCGGTTCGGCGATTATGCGCATTATCGCGGAGGCGCATTTACTCCTAATCCCTCTGCACGGGAGGCGGCGAGAGGCGGCGAAGCGCATTAATTGATGTCCAAAAAGCACTTTACAAGAAGTTAATGCGCATAATCGCTTGTTCACACGGCGAAAATGCGCTTTAACGGCCGGAGCAAAATAAAAGTCGCTATTTAACGCGCATTCGATAATGCGCATAATCCGGGAGATAACGCGCCTCTACGCCCGTTTTGCGCTCCGCTGGTGTGGAGGTAAAATTTATAATGAGCCTTCAAAGAGCATTAAACCTCTCTTGTGGAGGTAGCCTGAGTTTCCATTCATGTATAAAGCAGTGGACAAGGAGGGGTCTGTTGTATGTGCGTATGGTGTTTTACAGAGTTTGACTGGGCAGATCCTTGCAGCAACTTAAATAAATGCCAAGATAGGAGAAAGGAGAACAGAGTTGGAGGCAGTGGTAGCCAGAGATGGAATATGTATTTATTAAACTTAGGGCTACTTTGGCATAAGTTATAGTTGAGAATGGGGACTAAAGAGCAATGTCCAAAACTTCATGGAAAACTTTTGAGGGGGATTTCTTTCTCTCTTTTTCTTTTTTCTTTAAAACACCTTGATTTTTAAATTTTAAATGTAGAAATCCATAGAATCTAACAGTTTCCAATGTTTTATTGTTAAATCTTAATTACACCCATCTCCCTATCAGAGTTGTTTCCAATAAGGGCCAGCTGAGGTATGATGGGATTTATTCACCTGTTTGCCCCATTCTATGCCTATTATGAGGCAATGTTTACAATAAACATGCAAGTCCCCACCTTTCCTCATTTCAGGCCCTTTTCTCTCAGCGCAGCTTCAAAATCAGAAACTAGATGGGCAGAGGAGAAGCTTGCAGAAGCAACAGAGCCCAGAAAATGTAAACAGAAACAAGGGGGCAAAGTTCAGCTCACATTGTTGGCAATCTGCTTTTTACTGAAACCTCTTCTTAGGACCCCCATCCCTTTCAATTCCCCACTTTCTCCTTGAATGGCACAGACATGTGATGTGTGTAATTAAGGGCAAAACATTAGGGTTGCCAGAGAAAAGTGCACCATCTCCAGCTGACTGCTTCGGAGGAAAAAGAAAACAGGATGCAGTCCAGAGAACAAAACTTGGCAGGGGAAGAGATGGATGCCATTTCAGATTCTGCAGGGTCAGAATATATAAGAACAATGGCAGCATTGCTTAGCAAGAAGGAGCAGCCCCCCCACACACAACTTTTAAAAGATTTTTAGGCCTGACATTCATTGCTAGTACCATAACCCCATTTAACTGTGTAAAATAAATAACAGTAGGGTGTCAAGCCAAGGAGCTTGGAGATGCTCCAAGAGATAATAACATGTGTAGTCTGGGAATACACAGATCTGCTCTCCCTAAATTTCATTCCCAGGCACAGGCAAATTAATGCTGCAGATCCTACACACACTTCCCTGGAAACAAGTACCACCTACTTCTGAACAAACATGCAAAGGATTACACCATTAAAGGGTGCTGATTGTAGGCTATATTCAGAGGAACACACCCAGCATCAAATACTTCAGCAAACATTTTTTCCAGGGCTTGACACCTCCTTATTTAATGTTCACACATGTTTGTAGATGTGTAGAGTTTATACAATGCAATTCCACCCAACCATGCAGGATGGACAGAGATCATGTTCTGTGAAGCCTTGTGGCAACATCTCAGAATTCTTCTTGGCTCTGCTTCCTACAGAGAGTCACATTTCTCAAGTCTGAGCCTAGCAGTTACAGATTCAGGAGCCAAGAGTTAAAGGTTGATCAGCACAAAGAGGGACCAAACAAAAGACAAGATCTTAGCAGTCCAGGTCACAGGCAACAAGCTTCCAAAGCAACAGAGCAGACAAGGAGCAGGCAGGGGTCCAAGTTCAGACTAGAAGTACTCACATCCAGAAGCAGTCTGGAGTTGAGGGAAACTAGATTCAAAAAGATCTGGTCAATATTATTTGTTTCCATCAATTCTCCCCAAGGTACAATGCTGGTTTTATGCAGAGCTGTCAAAACCACACCCAGGCTTCACCTGTGAGCTGTTAGGGACGGCAGATGACCAGGGTTTCCTTGTGAGCAAGCCTCCTACATGCAAGTAGACCTTTTCTCACAAGGAGGCCCCTGACTCAATCTAGCACACTTTCTAGGATGACCAGATAAAATCCAGGTCAGGGCTCATGTAACTTTAACAGTTGTAGAGAAAAGGGAATTTCAGCCAGTGTCATTTGTATGCAATTAGTTCCTGGTGATATTCCCTCTTCATCACAACAGTTAAAGGTGCAGGCACTATACTAGAGTGACCATATACAAAAGAAGGCAGGGCCCCTACAACTTTAACAGCTTCCGGTGACCAATAGGACCAGCGTGGTAAAGACAGACGGCGGAAGAGCCATGTTGATGTTGCTGCGGCAGGAAAAGTCAAGGTAAATCCCTGATTTTTCCATTGCGCATCTTCGTCTCTTTGCCCTGTGGTGGCTCCGAATCGGCAGCTGCATCATATAACTGATGCAGCAGCAATTCGCAGCTACCGTGGGGCAAAGATGCCATTTAGTCAGCCCCCCAGGAGCTAAGTGTCAATGGGAGACTCTCCCCTCTTACAGTTGTTTATTTTTAAACTGGGCTTGGACTGAATAAGCTTCAAATAGAGGACTGAGAGTACTGTCTTCTGACAGCCCTTCAAACAGAGGACAATGTCAAATAGAGGACCATCCTCTGTAAAAGAGGATACCTGGCCACCCAAATCAGCACAATTGAGAGCCCCTGTCACCTAGAGAGTCCTACGCACATTCAAGAGACCTTGAGCAGAACGCCCTATCAGACGTCGCTGCTCAATGCGGCAAGGTTGGTTGACTGAGGAGGTGGGGCTGGCATGTGCTGGGACTTAGGTGGCAAGGCCAGGATGTGCTCTGAACATAGGTTTACATACCCTGTTCAAGCTTAACACCTGAATTTGGCTCTCCTCTCCCAGGTATCCTGGGATGGAGAAGGACAGGCCCTACCAGAACTGGAAGGCTGAGGCCCTTAGTTTAGGTAGAAGATTTTTAGTGTCAAGAAAAAGTGCCAAACAGCTATTGATGTATTGTTGTTGTATTTTTACTGCCAGGGAGGATGAGAGATGTTTGTGCGCTTTTTCTGCCTCAAGTGCCAAGATAACTTGTTTGGCCTTATTTATTTGTTTACTGCATTTCTATACCGCCCAATAGCCGAAGCTCTAAGGGCGGTTTACAAAAATTAAAACCTTTCAAAACCATTCAAAATATAAAACGACAGTATAAAAAATAATAATTTAAAATACTGTATAAAAGCACAACCAGGATAAAAAACCGAGCAGCCATGCAGAAATTGATAGGGATTTAAAATACAAATTTAAACAGCAAGGTTAAAAATCAAACTGAAGAACTGTTGAAACACTGTGAAAATAAAAAGGTCTTCACTTGGCATCTAAAGGAGTATAATGTAGATGCCAGGTGTGCCTCTCTGGGGAGCTCATTCCACAGCCGGGGTGCCACAGCAGAGAAGGCCCTCTTCCTGGTAGTCACCTGTCTCACTTCCTTTGGCAGGTGCTCACGGAGAAGGACCCCTGAGGATGATCTTAAGGTCTGAGCAGGTACATATGAGAGGAGGCGTTCCTTTAGATAACCTGGCCCCAAGCCATTTAGGGCTTTGAATGTTAATACCAGCACTTTGAATCAGGCCCGGATCTGGAGTATGCACCTTGAATGGCAACGGGGGTTGCCATTTGCTGTGCCACCTCAGGCAGCAAAATGTCTCGGGCAAGCCCTAGATACTAGCCCCATTAATATAATATGGAAGAGCACTGGTTTTTCTTCTCCTTATAATATAGAAAATCATTTAGAAAAAAAAAAAGCAAAAAAGCAAACTAACAAACAGTACAAGAGTTAATATACTGCTTTCTCTTTAAAGAAGAGGCGACAGGGCTGTTGCTTCCTGAGTTTAACTCCTCTAGCAAGGCCGTTCCTTGCTTTATGCTGGCAACAGGGTTTGGATGAGGATGAGGATGCCAACTGCCATCAAGTCAGCTGTCTGAGGGAAGAATGGTGTCAAAGAGTGGAGGCTGGAGGCTCCGATGTCAGTGGAGTGGTGAATCCGCTCCGGGTTTCTGTCTGAAACCCGGAGCGGATTCATCTTCCCACTGATATTGGTGCCACAGCCCCTGCTGGTGTCAAAGGAACAGCCCTGCTCTCTTGGCCTGGACGTTAACTGATCCAACCTTATCCAGCATGATGCCCACCAGATGTGTTGGACTACAACTCCCATCATATTGCTATGCTGGCTATGAATGATGGGAGTTGCAGTCCAACACATCTGTCGACTGGTTGGGGAAGGCTGATTTTCTGATCCATCCCCCAATTTGGTCTGTACCACTGCAATCCTATGCATGTCTATGAGTTCCATTGAGTTCAATGGGACTTACTTCCAGGGAGCTGTGTATAGTATCTTCCTCAACATGATGTCATCCAGATATTTTGGACCACAACTTGCATCAACCCCAGCCAGCATGGCCAATGCTCAGGGAAGATGGGATTTGTAGTCCAAAACATCTGGACAGCCCCATGTTGGGAAAGGCTGGCTTAAAGCATCCAAAAGAGAGATGGCTAGGTTTTAAAACGTAACAAGCTGCTGAAGCTGACAAGGAAAATTTTTTAAACAATCATTTTGAAAATCCTATTTTCATTATTCTTAAATGTTTTCTCCTTCTTATGCTGGAGGATGATCTGCAAGAGGTGAGTAATCGTTACTGATCATCTGTGAACTCCAGTAACCTCCCTGCTGGCATTTGCAAGGAGCTGTTGAACTTCACCATGCTATATGATTCACGCAGCGGATTCAGGGCCTAGGCCCAGGAGACTTCCTTCATATTTCAAGGCAGGCGGTCTCCATATAAGCAGTCACCCCTGGCTTGCATTTAATGGGGCTAAATTAATGCTGTGCTGGGAGACACAGGACAATAATGGGGGAATACAAGCGAGCACAAACCATGCTAAGGGGTCCTTTTGCAGGCCAGTTCTTGGTTGCTGGCTGCAGACGTTAGATTAATGAGTACATGCAGACTGGGGTGGAGCCCAGTCAGCTTTGCTTCGAATAGTCCAGCTTCCCATCTGTTGCTATTTTAAAATTTGGGTTTGTTCAGCTATGGCAGAGGAAGGCAACTTAGTCTCCTCTGAATGTTTCGGACTGCAATTCCCATCATCCTGGCCATTGTAGTCCAAAACATCTGGAGGCATCTAGCTTGCCTACTCTTGAACAATGGTGTACAAATAGGTGCCATTCTACACATGATGAGATCAACTTGAGGCTGGAACTAACGGCCATGGTGATTATCACAGGGTTGCTGCTGAAAATGGCAACCCTGTGCCATGTTCTCTTTTCTTTTCCCATAATATGTGGGTAAGGAAATGGGTGATGGGAAGTTATCATGTCATCTGTCTCCTTCCCTGTGCCTCATGAGATGAAGGCCATGTGATGACATCATGTCACACATTTCCTTAATTGTACATTACTGGGAAAGGAGCAGGAACCAGATACGGGGACTCTGATTACTGTCTAGTTCCGGCCACAGTAACTGGCAATAGTCAATAGTGATGAAGTCAGTAATTCCTAAACTGTGTTGCTGCAGCACACCAGTATGTCACACAAAACATGAGTTAAACAATGAATGGTTCCTTGGAATCCAACCAACTGCTTCTCCATGTGATGTATAGCTCTGGTCTTGACTCCTTCCAATCAGTCTCCCCTGGAGAGGGCAGATGAGTGGGATTCTGTCGTCTTTGGATTAAGTGCAATTGGATAATTCAATCACTCCCAGTGCTGAGAGCAATAGAATAGCTTGTTCTCAGCTGGGGTTGTCTGTTGCATCTCTGCATGAGTTCATGGTCTGGTTGTGCCTTCATCCAAATGCAAGGCATGCTCAGAACAGCAGCATACAAAAACACAGAAGGTGAGCTCCTCTGAGGATGGGTAGGGTCTACTCGGTGTTGGTTCCCTCACTGTGGAAGGCTCTCCCCAGGAAGACTTGCCTGGTGCCTACCATAGTGCAATCCTATGCATGTTAGACAGAAGAAAGTCCTACAACTCTCAACTGGCTGGGGAATGCAGGGAGTTGTAGGACTTTTTTCTGTCTAAACATACATAGGATAGTGCCCTTAATGTAATTTCAGCACCAGGTAAAGACCTTCTTAATTTTCTAGGCTTTTCAATGGCTTTTATACTGTTTGGTGTGTGTTAATAATAATAATGATAATAATAATAATAATAATAATAATAATAACAATAATAAATGTTTATTTCTTACCCGCCTCTCCCTCTGGATCGAGGAGGGGAACAACATTAAATACAAAACAGCATAAAATACATAAAACTAGAGCAATATGACAATGGAACCAATTACCTAGGGAGGTCGTGGGCTCTCCCACACTATAGGCATTCAAGAGGCAGCTGGACAACTATCTGTCAGGCATGCTTTAAGGTGGATTCCTGCACTAAGCAGGGGGTTGGACTCGATGGCCTTATAGGCCCATTCCAACTCTACTATTCTATGATTCTATGATTAAAAACATATAAAACTAATGAGATTAAAAACATATAAAACTAATGAGTTATTAAAAACATATAAAACTGATACATTATTAAAAGGCATCTTAAAATTCAACTGGGTAGGCCTGCCGGAAGAGATCCGTCTTCATAGCTTTCTTAAATTCCGGAAGACTGTTAAGTTGGCGACTGTCTCCCAGCAGGTCATTCCACAGTCTGGAAGCGGCATAAGAGAAGGTCCTCTGGGTAACGGTTGTCAGTCAAGTTTTTGCTGACTGGAGTAAGTTCTTCCTAGAGGACCTGAGTGTGTGGGGCAGATTGTACTGGAGAAGGCGATCCCACAGGTAACCTGGACCCAAACCATGTAGGGCTTTAAAGGTAATAACCAACACTTTATACTTCGCCCAGACATTAATTGGCAGCCAGTAAAGTGATTTTAAAATTGGTGTAAAATGGTCACCTCTAGGTGTACCGGTGACCAACCTGGCTGCCATATTTTGAACTAATTGTAGTTTCCGGACTAGGCACAGAGGCAGCCCTATGTACAGCGCATTGCAGAAGTCGAGCCTCGAAGTTACCAGCGCGTGCACTACTTACTTTAGGTCTTCCAACTCTAGGAAGGGGCGCAGCTGGCGTATCAGCCGACGCGGATAGTAGGCACTATCAGTATTCCACAGATAGTTTTTTTTACTGCTCATTGATGTATGATGTTTTGATGGGTTTGTTTTATTTTTATTTTGTTGCCTTTTCTTTTAATTTATCTTACTGTAATTTTCTGTTTTTGTAAGTCACCCTGGGAACAGCTTAGGGAATGAATCAAATAAATACATACTGAAATAGATTTTACTCATCCATGCTCTAAAATGATACCTTTTGGGGTGCAAAACTGAAGTGTAGTGTGCCTCTAGGGTGACCAGATTTTGGGAACCAAAATCCCGGTCACCCCCCCGCCACCCTACCACCCAAAGCAACTCCCCCACTGCGCGCCCGCGCCGCCCGCGCGCCTCGCACCCGCCCGCCTCGCGCCGCCCGTCCGCCCGCGTCCGCCCGCCCGCGCCGCCTGCCTCGCGCTGCCCAGCCGCCCGCACACCCGCCCGCCTCGTGTAGACTGGCCGCCCGCGCCTGCACACCCACCCACCTCGCGCCGGCCGGCCGCCTGCACACACGCCCGCCTCGTGCCGCCCATGGAGGTAAGTGGGGGGCCCTCCTCCACCCACCTCGCACTCCTTACCTGCAGGGGCGTCCGCTTCCCTCCGGTGCTCGAATCTATTGAGAAACAGGCTTCACGGCCTGTCCCTCAGTAGAGCGCCGGGTGATGATGTCATCACCTGGCGCGCCACTCTGGAGCAGGCCGCGAAGCCCGCTCGCAGTAGCAGCCGGTGCCGGTCGGGAGCAGACATCCCTGCAAGGTAAGCGCGCCGTGAGCCCCCTCCCCCTCCCCCCTGCTTACCTTGCAGGGACGTCTGCTCCCGACCGGCGCCGGCTGCTACTGCGAGTGGGCTTTGCGGCCTGCTCCAGAGTGGCGCGCCACCTGGCGCGCCACTCTGGAGCAGGCCGCGAAGCCCGCTCGCAGTAGCAGCCGGCCGGGAGCGGGCATCCCTGCAAGGTAAATGTGCCGTGCCCCCCCGCTCCCTGCTTACCTTGCAGGGACGTCCACTCCCGACTGGTGCTGGATGGGAGCGGACGTCCCTGCAAGGTAAGCGCGCCGTGCACCCCCTCCCCCCTGCCCCCTTGCCCCCCTTGCCCCCCCTGCCCCCTGCTTACCTTGCAGGGACGTCCACTGCCGTCCAGCGCCAGCTAGAACAAGCCCCAGATGGCGCAGGGGAGGAGGCCGGAACCACGCGTACCCGGAAGTGCGGGCGGGCGTTGTTCCGGCCTCTTCCCTGGCCGATCTAGGCCTTGTTCTTGGCCGGCACAGTAGCGCCGGCTAAGAACAAGATGTAGATGGCACTGGTGAGGCCCAATTTTCCAGACTTTGGGAGATATTCAAATTTGGCCCCCTTATTCCGGACTTGTCCGGGGGGATCCGGACGTCTGGTTACCCTATGTGCCTCTCATTTTAATTCCGATAAAAAGTGAGACTTCAGTTATATAAGATGATTGGGAAATTCTGGAATAGAATGAAAAGTAATTTGCCTCTACTTCCACTAGAGGTCATACAACATACAATCGGTATATAACATACAGAAGAAAAGAGTTTGGTTCATATTACAGCGTCTTACAGATATGATGTGAGACAGAGAATACTTTCCCCTCCCCCATTTATTTATTATTGCCATTGAAATGTGTAAGAACATTTGACATTTGTGAGCAATGTCTATTCCAGGATTGAAAAAAGTAATTAATCTTGGCAGAAAATCTGTACACTTAGTTGGACTTCCTTCTGAGTAAGCATGTATAGGATTGCACTGTTAGATTCAGAATTGCCTTAAATAATGAGTCTATTACTTTTCCAAACAATGTCCTTGCCCCCTCCCCATTACTGTTATAATTAGGATTTTCCTTTATTTATTTATTTATTTATTGCATTTTTATACCGTCCTATAGCCGAAGCTCTCTGGGCGTTTCACACAAATAAAAACCATGAATAATAATTCGCCCCCTACTTGCAGACAATGATCAAATCTGCTCAGTGCTGTGCTCCTATATACAAACATACTTGGGAATCAAGCCCATTGAATTCAGTGCGACTTACTTGTGAGTAGACATGCACTGAAAAGCACTGAAAGAGGATAAATTGTTTTGATTGGTAAGATAACGTCACTCATTTATTTTGTCCCATTGTCATTTTGACTAAAGAGGCTTCTGAAGCATTTTAAAATTAATAATTGCTCATTCTTTCAGCTTCTTGTATAACAATAACAAAAGACAAATAAGTCAACAAATTAGCAATGCCAACACCAGAAATAAAAAGGGAGGGAATCGAATTATACATTTTGGTGCCACTGCTTCTGTTGTAGGGATAAATCACTTACATTCGCTCATATACTAAAGTAAACATCACGGGCAAAATGAGACAGAAATCCTACTTAGAACAAACCCATTGAAATGAATGGGACTTTAGTTAGTCACAACTAACTTAAGTTCCATTTGTTACCATAGGTCTACTCCATGTAGGATTTGTGTTGGATTTTTGGCCCAAGAATTGTTTACGCATATATGCATAGTAGTATAAATATTTACACACATATATGGACCAAATGTTGAAATACGTATCAGAGCAAAGCTGTCACTGGTAATATGTAAGTTCAAATATAGCAAAGAGCCATGAGGCCTTTTATCCATTGCACAGCAGAGGGTGGAGACCTATCCATCCATCCTGACAGCATAAGTCTCTTGGCTAGCATGAACATCCACAAAATCCATCTACAGCTTCCCCACAGCAAGTATGTTGTTCAATAACAAAGAGGCTTTTGAAGCATCGAAAGCACACACCTGAAAACAGAAATTAAAGTGGGAGGGACGTGTGCAATGCAGGCAACAGTGATGCTTTCATGCCACTTTGAAAGCTCAGGGATGGGGGAGACCCTTTTGTCTGTCTCCAGTCTACGTTGAGTCGTAGAATAAAAAGTCTGTAAACCTTGTGTGTTGCGATCCTTTGTTCTGGCTGCTCAAGTTACATGGAACAGAAAAGAGAAACTCTCAGAACAGAGGAAATATTTGTTCAGTTGGGCAATTCCCTTTGATTACTGAAAGGGGGAAATGATTCTGAGCGTCATTCTGAATTGGGTTTTCTGTATTCAGCCAGTTCTTGGACCTAGCAAGCATTTGGGTTCCCACTGCAACTGAACCATAGGACTGATGAATACGCCATACAAATCTGTGTGGATCTGCAGCTGCCTGACAAAGTAACACCTGAGCCACCAGCATAATCATATTGACAGGTGCCACTTTCTAGTAGCAATTTACATTAGGGATGTGCACGGACGGAAAAATCGTATTGGAATCGGAATCGGATATTTATTTATTTTAATCAGATTGGAAAAAATTGGAGGTCTGCTGTATTGGATTGGATCCGATTCTGATACGAAAATTGGAAGTCCAATTCTGTATTGGACACCATTTTGAATGCATTTCTCCATAGCCTAGCATTGTGTTACAAAAACACTTATAACTTTTTCATTTTTAAAGATAAAAGGATGAGACTTGGGCACTTTGTAGATGGGTTAGGGGTAGTTATCTGTGAGAAATTTCAGAAAGATTGGTGCAGGTGTTTTTGGCAATGAATTTTTTAATAACGAACCAGGAATGCCTATACCTTTTTCATTTTTAAAGTTCCACACCTGAAACTTTACCACATTACAGGTGGTATGTTGGGACCCATGTGTGTGAAATTTCAGAAACATAGGTGCTTGCCTTGTGTGGGAATTAATTTTAGAAAAATGGGTAGCAGTAGGGTTGATATGTGTGAAAAATTTCAAAAAGAAGCTATGCTTCTGAAATTTATCACACATGTGAACCAAAGTGGCATGTCTAATGTGGAGAAATTTCAGAAGCATAGCTTCAAGCGTGTAGTGGCAAGGTATTTTTGAAAATGAGGAAAGAAATGCCTATAACTTTTTTATTTTAAAAGTTAGAAGTCTGAAAGTTGCTCACTTTGTAGAAGGGTTAAGGGTAGTTATCTGTGAGAAATTTCAAAAAGATAGGTCCAGGCATTTGGTGTCTATGAATTTTTTAGATTAAAAGTTACAACAACACAGAGTTTTGACAGATAAAAGAGGGAGGGGAGGCGGGGGAGGGGTGCAATTGACAGCTCAAGCCTCTGTGGAAAAACTTTTGTAACTTTTAATCTAAAAAAATTGTAGCCACCAAATGCCTGGACCTATCTTTCTAAAATTTCTCACAGATAACTACCCCTAACCCATCTACAAAGTGAGCAACTTTCAGACTTCTCACTTTTAAAATAAAAATGTTATAGGCGTTTCTTTCCTCATTGTTTCAAAGATACCTTGCCACTACATACCTGGACCTATCTTTCTGAAATTTCTCATACATAGCAACCAAACTTTCAGACTTCTCACTTTTAAAATAAAAATGTTATAGGCGTTTCTTTCCTCATTGTTTCAAAAATACCTTGCCACTACATGCCTGGACCTATCTTTCTGAAATTTCTCATACATAGCAACCAAACTTTCAGACTTCTCACTTTTAAAATAAAAATGTTATAGGCGTTTCTTTCCTCATTGTTTCAAAAATACCTTGCCACTACATGCCTGGACCTATCTTTCTGAAATTTCTCATACATAGCAACCAAACTTTCAGACTTCTCACTTTTAAAATAAAAATGTTATAGGCGTTTCTTTCCTCATTGTTTCAAAAATACCTTGCCACTACATGCCTGGACCTATCTTTCTGAAATTTCTCATACATATCAACCAAAGTGGTACCTGTAATGTGCCCACGTTTCCTGTTTGTATCTTTAAAAATAAAAAAGTTGAAAGCATAACTGTATTTACACTACTGCTACCCATTTTTCTAAAATTAATTCCCACATAAGGCAAGCACCTATGTTTCTGAAATTTCACACATGGATCCCAACATACCACCTGCAATGTGGCAAAGTTTCAGGTGTGGAACTTTAAAAATGAAAAAGTTAAAGGCATTCCTGGATTGTTGTTAAAAAATGCATTGCCACAAAATGCCTGGACCTATCTTTCTGAAATTTCTCACAGATAACTACCCCTAACCCATCTACAAAGTGCCCACATTTCATCCTTCTATCTTTAAAAATGAAAAAGTTATAGGTGTTTTTGTAACACAGTACTAGGCTATAGGGAAAAGCATTCAAAATGGTGTCCGATTTTCCAATTTTTTCTGATCTGGATTCGGTCCCATCAGATCGGATCGGATCAGATCAAATCAGATGGTTCATAGAATCGTAATCAGAATTGTTTCATTTTATCCGAATTTGGCCAGATCGGATCCGGATCATGGATCGGATCAGATCCGCTGCATGTAAATTGTCATCCTTGGGCAGTTGCTGGGGGCCCAGCCCAGTTCCTGCCCCCCTTTAATTGTTTATTACCCAGGCCAACTCTCCAAACAGCACAGGAGGCTGAGTTTAGCTGCCATTTTGATTTCCCACCATGCCTCTGATGAACTGTTACTCTGGGCCATTGTTGGAAATGTAAATGTTGACCCTCAGCCACCCAGTGCTAGTCAGAGTGCTAGAATCACAGCCAGGTAAACCCTCCAGAGCAAGACTATCACTCAGCTCCATTGACTAAATATGTTTAGTTTTCATTTGCTTATTTTGCTTTACTAGGACATTGTTGTGTTAAGCCACAAATGTCTGGAGTGTTAGTCACTCTACATCTACAGCCTAAACCCCATTTTACTGGGAAGGGAAAAAGAAGAAAGGTGGGACTCCTAAGGAGGCAGAGATCCTTAAGGAGTTGCTCAGGGAGTCCAGGTCATAGAAGGAACCCTGACAGTCACATAGCAGTAAGATGTCCATATGTCCTACTTACATAGGAGTGTCTGGTGTCCCACCATTTGAAGGGCTAAATTAGTCCAAGGGGCCTTGAATTTAATGCCCATCAACAGTAACTGGACAGGAAATTGAGCAGGTGCAGAGGGCATAGCCCTCAGTCTCCCCTGGAGAGGGCGGGTGAGTAGGATTTTGCCGTGTCTCTGGATTATTCAGTCAGTCCCAGTATTGAGAGCAGTAGAATTGCCTGTTCTCAGCTGGGGTTGTTCGTTGCATCCCTGCATGTGACCATGGTTTCCCCACTCCAATGGTAGAACCTTTCAAAGAACTCAAAGAAGCACTTTGCCCAGCCTAGCTCAACTTCCAGGGACTGGGGATGGTGTGGTGATGTTAGGGTTAGGGTTAGGGTTAGGGTTAATCCCAACTTCAGAGTGGGCAAAATTTACCTCACAGGGTGTGTGGAACGTCAACTTGGGCATTCTTGCTGCCCTGGATCGGTGTTGTTTTTCTTCTTCCTTGTCCAGGTCTTTTGTCCAATGCCATTTTCAAAAAATGAATCTATAGTCCAGTTTTCTGGACCATTGTTCAGCTCAATTGCCTCCTACGGCACCCATTTCTTTACACCGATAAACATCTCCTGGACGCTTGAACTCTGGAATTAATTCCATTTACTTTTCATCGGCTGCTAATTCAAAGGCTTTGTTACAAGAGTCACATTCATTCACCTCACTGTTCACTACTTGTCTCTTCTGGTCTGTCTTAGTGTCAGCCTTTATCTCCTGAACAGCAGGGGGGAAAGAGAGGAATGGGTGGGGAGAAGAAACAAGCGTATTTTTGGCTGACCTACATATATCTGTTTGATCCTATAGGTTTCTTTTTTTTTTTTACACTGAAAAATCAGAGCCCAACAACCTTCAACTTTTTAAAGATCAATTTTGAGAATTTCAGACATTCCTCAGAGCACAAGCTTGTTGACAGTGATCTGGGTTGCATGTCACGGCGACAAGTCGTGGGTTATTTAACCCACAATTTGCACGGATGCACACCACAAGTGGCCCAATCAGATGTTGTGAATGTGATGTGTGAACCCGTACTGCTGGGTTGTTTAGGGGCTAAACAACACAGCGGTTAGCCCACGTGTGTACTGGCACAGTATCTGGGAAAGCCAGGAAAAAAAAAACATAAGAAATCTCAGCTCTGTGCATATTTGCATTGGGTATCACCCAATCATTTCAGCATTCTGAATATTATGGGATGGCCAACTGGACTGGAGACCCATAGTCCTACCATTTGACCCATACCCTGGCACCCTTAGCAAATGTTAATCAAGGTATGATTTAAAAAAACTTTGGTCACAGTATCACTTGTAAGGAAAACAAAACGTTTGCAAGCTGTAAGCCAAAGGTGGGGAAACTTTTTTTTATCTGTTGAGGGCAATCTGTTGGTATGGATGGAAGAGAATTTCACTGGAGTTTACAAATTTTCCAAACCTTTGAAAAAACGGTGCACTTTTCCTGTTCAAATGAACTGAAAAACTGGTCACAAGCCAAAATGGGAGCGAGCCAATTGAGCTTCAAAGTGCAGTTTGCAGAATTTTGGCAGGCTTGAACATCCCTGGTTCTCCCATCCCTATCTGTTGGGGCCACTTGCCAGTGGTAGGTGGGGCTGAGCCAGCGGTGGTAGGGCCAGAGCCCAAAGTGGGTGGGTCAGCCTCTTTTCTCCTCTCTGAGCACCTCTTTCTCTCTCTCCCCCCCTCCTTTCTCCTCCTCTGTACTCCTTCTCTGAGCGTCATCACACAGGGGGAAATCACGTTTCCTTACCGTCGCTTCTCCGCCCCTGCTTTGTCCCTCATTACTTCCTCTTTCTGCCCGGAGAGGAAAGAGAAAGTAAACAAAGACCACGTGGCCCATTCAGGAGCCATTTTCATCCTGCTGCTTTTCCTGCACACAGCAGGAGACCGCAGCACATTCCAGGTTTTTTTTTTTTTTTTTAAAGTCACATTAAAAGGGGTCTATTTTGTGATGGAAAAAATGAGCGGGATGTGCGCGGGAGGCGGATGTTGTCATCTAAAGGATGCGCGCACATCTATAAGAGGGTAGTAACGAGCGTGCGATAAAATGCTTGTCTGAGGAAACTCTCTCTCTGTCAGCTACCCCCTTCTCCCTCACTGTACCCTTTTTCTTCTTTCTGTCTGTCTTTTTCTGCCACTCCCTTCCTTCTCTCTCTCTCTCTCTCTCTCTCTCTCTCTCTCTCTCTCTCTCTCTCTCTCCATGCTTTCTCTCTCTCTTCCTCCCTCCCCAGCCAGTGGACTGCAAGGAGAGGAACAAATGTCTCTTGCTAGAATCCAAACCAATCACTTGAAGAAATTTTCTGAAATTAGGCTGAAGGCCATAGGAAAGTAGTCCAAATGACACCCACTGCCGACCCAGGTTGTAAGGAACAGACAGATTCTATTCCTTAATGATACATCTCTTTCAATGTTAAATTAATGCAACATATCTATTTCATGACAACGTATGGGTTTGTATATAATGTAATGCCCAACTGTGAAGTCTTTGCTGCTAGATGTTACTGCTAAATCTTTATTGTAAGAGGGCACATTTTTGAAAATGTTAATAATCGAGGGTAAGTTTCAAGCCCCTGAACCATATCCTGGAGAAAAGAGAGGCCTCTAAGAATATTGAAGTTGGCTTTAGCTATTGTTCTGTTGCTAGAATACCAGTCTCTGTTTCATTTCCAAACCGTGCATACACTTACCATGCAGAGTTTGTACTCTCATGCTCTGAGCAAAACAGAGGCCAAATCAACCCCAGACCCACACATTGGAATAACAACAGGCTTACCTTCTATCTACATGCAATAATGGCCCAAATATTCTATACAAGCTTCTGCTAACTCTTTGATTAGAGGCTGTCCTGATTTGTTTGTTTGCTTGTTTGTTTATAGTATTTTTAGCCTATTCTTCAGCCAAAAAAACTCCAGAGCGGCTTACATAGGATCAGTAAAACAAGACTGACCTTGCCCACAGGGATACAATCTCAGAACACAACAAGACTTACTTCTGAGTAAACATATACATAATTCCTCTGTAAATTGATACTGCATTATTCTCTTCGTCTGGATCATCCTCTATAAAGAAATCAGATAAATGGATACAATGTCAGCTGTAAGAATGGGTAGAGTCCCATGGGGAAGAAGACAAAGATGATGAAGAAGAAGATGATGATACTAGAGGGGGTTGGATCCAGATTTAGAGTTGACCCACTGAAATAAGTAGGATTTAAGTTAATCCTAAATCTACATCCAATCCTGGTCTCTCAGCAGGCTTCCTATTAGTAGGGTTGCCAAATGACCATGAAAAATAAGAGGCCTGGACTGCTCTTGTGTTTTTAACTCACTGTGTTTCGTCACAATTCCAGGGCAGCTCTCTGCCAAGTCACTCTCACGCTCTACAACGCAGAGTTAAGATTAACCCGTGCTAATCTCTGCCGGGCAAACCATTGTTAAAGGCATAGCTGCAGGAGATAGTCCAGATGCTGGCAACCCTACTAGGCTCACCTCAGAGGCAACAATAGTTTAAAAAAAAAGCTGAGGAACTCCTGAAGTTACCACACTTCTATAAATTCATGTTGTCAGTGGGCAATGTTCCTGAAAAGACTCATTCCTAGTGACAGTATGAGCACACATTTGTGACACGATCCTCTCCGAGAGGAAATTTAGGAACGGAAATTTAGCAGGCAAAGCATTTCCTAGCTGGGTAACAGAGCAGTGGGGAGAATGTCAGCTGCTAAATTTTGGTGTGTCGGGTTCTGATGAAAGGCACAGAAGTAGGGCCCGCTTAAAAGGTGGCCACCTTCTTTGCATGACATGCACCGTTCTGACACAGAACACATTTCAGGAACGGGTCTAACATCCATGTGCTGATCGTCCTGATTTTTCCTAGGTTTTAAGCAGCGCAATTATTGACCTTGAACCAATAACAATGGGGGGGGGAGGGGAGGAGAGAAAAAGCTGTGATGGTTGAAATACTAAAAATATACATTTTTGACATAAATACAGGTGCTTCTCAATGAGATGAACTTGGTGAGCCTGCCTAATGGGATTTTCAGCAGATACGTCAAAATTTATGAAGGCCTTAAATAAGAGTCTTTCAATAAGTGTTTTGAAGGCAAAAGAGAGGTTATAAATATTGCAGCTGCAGCCGGCTACTGATTTACAGCAGAGCAGCACTGCATTTGCCAGAACAATTTGATGTGAGCTGAGGCCTCCCAGAGCAGGAATTCTGTCAGCCCCTGCAGTCTTAAGAACCAAGGTGCGTAGCGTGTCCTTCTGCAGAAGCGTTCTATTCTGGAGCTATCAGCAATATGCCAAAATCTTTCTGCCAACAGACTCCAATGCAAATGAGCAGAGAAGAGGAAGATGGCCGATTGGCTAAGCTACCCCGGCTTTGAGTAGAGGCAAGCTTTGTCATGAGGTAGTGTGAGGCAGGTTGCCTCAGGTGGGACATTTGGGGTGGGAGGTGGGCCACCATGAAACGGTCAATTATTGAGCGTATTGTTTTGTTTGTACTACCATGGACAGCGCCGTCTGGGTTTTGCCTCAGTGCCTGAAACATGAGGTCCTAGGAAGGTCTTTTCCAGCTCTGCTTCCCGAGCTCCTAAAAGGGGCGGTGGGGAGGGACTTGTGGCCCTCCTAATTTGTTGGACTCCTTCTCCTATTGGGTCCAGCCAGCATGGCCAATAGTCAGGGTTGATGGGAGCTGCAGCATAATGATGTCTGGAAGGCCGCAGCAGAGACAGGAACAGATCCATTTGGGTAGTTAACCATCTGCTTAATAAGCTAAGATCTGCAAGAGCCTTTTGTCTGCAGGCTTTCTCCTCACACCACCACCCCTTCATCCCTCCCTCCTCACTGCACTGAGATTAGCCCAGTATGTTTTCCATTGTTTCCTGAGCCTTCTGAACCAGAGGAATCGTCCATTCCGAACAGAGCGTTTAGAACAAGCCAGGATCTTAAACAAACTTCCAACCATGGTTTAAGAGCCCGCTGTATTGCAAATTCGCTATCCAGAGTTTCATGGGTCAGATGTAAACAATGGTTAATGGGAGACTTCCTGAATTAATCCCAGTTTGCTGAGAAAGGAGGAAAGAAGGACAGACTGCAGATGCACATGGCTGACCCACAGCTCAGTTTCTTGTGTGCTCTACCACTGAGCTACCACCCCATTGCATGTCTTGGGCCATCTCTGAGTGGTATCGATTAGTGAGTAAAAAATAAGGATCACTTCCATATATTGAGGCTTCCAACTGCGGTCAGACTGACACCGGTTGCTTGATGCTGTTGCCCTAGATTTCCTGCATTGAGCAAAGGATGGGTTCCAGTTGCCTTAAAAGAGCCCCACGGAATTTATGATTGTTTTTAAATGTCCCAAAAAAATGGGGGTGCACTCATTGAGGCTGAGCTGAACCCCTCCCTCCCAAGCCTATAATTAGAAAGCAGATTTACAAAATAGGTTATAACAAGATAGGTCATGCGAGCTACATCGGCTGAAATTCCCTCCTCTATACAACCATTGAAAGTTCAGGAAACCTCTCCCACTTTTCCATTTGGTCACCCTAATGGAACAAGAGAGGATGAGGATGAGCAGGATGGAATGCAGAGCAAGGTCTCACTCCCCTCCCCCCCCCAATTCTGCAACAATATGTTAACATGATAGATGCTGTCTTGGTAGCTTTGCTTTACCATTGATCTTTGTCTGGATGGCTCAGATTCTTGACAGCTCAATTCCCAGGAGTTTGCGCTGCAAGCCTGTGGTTAAACAGAATGGGCAATTCCGCCCGAGCTGTAAGGAACAGGGGCTTTATTTATGCCGTCACACAGTCACACCTGTGTCTGGGTTTTAAAAAAAACCCGTGTCAGACCTAAAGCAGAAAGGAGTCATCATCAGTCAGGCTTGTAGAGAAGAGCACTGGGTCATAGTGAAGGTCCTAGCCCAACCTTCCCCAACCAGACCTGTTGGATTACAAATCCCATCATCCCCAGTCAGTCTGGGTGCTGGTTGGGGAGGATGGGCTAACCCCTGCATCTCCAAAAGGGGAAGCAGGAAAAAGAAATGGGAAGGGGGAATAGGGAGGAGATCTCCAGGTGTACAGGGAAAGGCTTATTACACCCAATGAATTTTGGAATACATCCTTCTTCAGTGGTCCTCTTGAATAGTAACCATTTTCAGCCAGCTCTGTAAACTGCTGCAACAGCAGACATTGTTCCAAAAACCTTCACCTGTGCACCTGAAGGACACCTTCCTCCCTGTCCTCCCCCTCCTAGGATCTCCTCACCACCATTTCCTTTTTTTTTTTTTTTTTGAAATAATTTTATTAATTTCAACATAATAATAACATAAAATACATACATAATCCTCGACAATCCCCCCCGTGCACCCCCACCCCATGAGACCTTCTCTTAATCTTTTATTCTATCCAGAAATTTATCGACTCTTTTGAAGGTGTTTGTCCCTTCCCCGATCTTAATACATATTCCAATAGGGGGCTCCATATTTCCCCAAAATCATTTTTACCGGACATTCCCCTCTTTAATTTCATTTTACAAGTCAGCATATCATTCAAAGCCATATCCCATATTTCTTTGTACCATTCTTCTATTGTATAGCTTCCTTGTCCTTTCCAATTTTTTGCAATCATTAGTCTAACAGGTGTCAGGAGGTTGTTTATCAATTCTCTCTTATTTTTGTCCTCTTCCCCTCTATTCCATATTGCTAGTAGAGCGAGCTTTGGGTTTAATTCCACTTTACTTCCAATTATTTCACTTATTTCTTTAAATACCCTTTTCCAAAATTTTTGTACATATTCACAGCTCCACCACATATGGTAATAAGTTCCAACCTCCTGGCATCCCCTCCAACAATTTTTAGATATTTTTTTTGTCTATCTGGTGAAATCTAACCGGTGTTAGATACCATCTCCACAATACCTTATAAAAATTCTCCTTAATTCTGATCGATAACAATTTTAACATTCTTGCATTCCACAACCTCTCCCAGTTATATTCCTTAATTTCTCCATTTACATCCTCTTCCCAAACCTTTTTTATTGCTTTAAGTGAATTTTGAAATTCCTCCTCTATCAATAATTTATATATCTCACTAGTCAACCCTTTCTTAATTTTCTTTTCTTCTTTCCTACCTTTTGACTCTATTAATTCTTCAAATCTTGTATTATTTCTACACTTTTTATTTTTCAGTTTCCATTCCTGAGTCCATTTCCCTAATTGTATACATTTAAACCATGCTAATTTTTGACCTATCAATAGCTCTTTAATTTGCTCATTATCCTTCAAATTTTCCATCCACTTCCTTAACTTAATTATTTCCTTATCTTTCAATCTCGCTTCAATCTCCACTTTTAACACTCTTGGGAAATTCTCCACTACTACCACTGGGGCAAGTGGTGAATCTCCTGGTATCAACTTCCCCCTAAATTTCTCCCAGATCTCCACTATATTTACCAACAAAGGGTTGTCCAGTCCCTTTAATTCTCTCTTTTGAATTTTTTTTTAAAAAATATTTTTCAATTTATAATCTATTTCCCCAGTTTGCGTCTCCAACCACTCCAAATCTTCCTCCCCTAGAATACAGCTTATAACATATCTTAACTGATTAGCTATATAATAATACTTAATATTTGGAAGTCCTAAACCTCCCTTCTTTTGAGCCTTATACCATAACCCTTTATTAATCCTAGCTTTCTTATCCCCATTACAATATGCGTTAATTATATTTTGCCAACTTTTCAACTCTACTTCTGATATTTTAATTGGTAACATTCTAAACAAAAAATTAATCTTAGGTAAAATCTTCATTTTAATAATTGCTATTCTACCAAACCAAGAATGTTTTAATTTCTTTTATACTTCTAATTTCTCCCCTACTTGTTTTTTTAAAGCTACCAAATTAAGTTCCTCTAGCCTATCTAAATCTCTATCAATATTAATACCTAAATAACGTACTACATTTTTAAGTCTAAGACCCAACTTAACCTTACCTTCTTCCAGCTCTTCCTTATTATAATTAAATAACATCATTTCTGACTTCCCCCAATTTACTTTTAATCCCGTAATTTCTCCAAATTCTCTTAAATGTTTCTTAATCACCTCTGCACTCCCTAGGGGATCTTCTACTGTCAATAAAGTATCGTCCGCAAACATATTCATTTTAATCTTCTCCTTTCTTCCTATCCCCTTCACTCTTTCATCTTCCCTTATTACATTTGCCAAAATTTCTATTACTATTGCAAATAAGGTCGGTGAAAGAGGACATCCCTGCCTAGTTCCTCGGGCTAGTGTAATCTGTTGTGTTAATCCATCATTAACCATTATTTCCGCTTTATTATTTTTATACAACTTATCCATCACTCCCATAAATTTATCTCCAAACCCAAATGTTTTTAATATTGTTTTGAGTGCTGGCCATTCCACACAATCAAAGGCTTTGAATATATCCAATGCTAGCAAGCCTGCTTTTAAATTCCTTTTTTTTATAATACTAATTATATTTAGTACTCTTCCCATTAAATTAGACATTTGCCTACCCGGTATAAATCCACACTGATCTTTTTTAATATATTTACAAATAAATGTGGCCATTCTTTTTGCCATTATTGCTGTAAAAATCTTTGAATCTTGATTTATTAAGGAAATTGGTCTGTATGATGCAGGATCCGTTAAGTCCTTACCTGGTTTCGGAATTAATATAATCAGGGAATGATCCCATGATGGCGGAGTCTTCCCCCCTTCTATTATAGTATTAAATAATTTCTTTAATCTTGGTATTAAAATTTCTTTAAAAAGCTTATAATACTCCGACCCCAAACCATCCATCCCCGGTGATTTTCCTCCTTTCAGTTTATCAATAACTCCCTCTATCTCTTTTTCAGTAACTAAACCTTCCATATAATCCCTATCCTGCTTCTGCAATTTTATTTTCCAATTCCTCTCTACATATTCCAATACCTTATCTTGCGGTCCCGATCCTGATGTATATAATTCACTATAAAAATCCTTAAATATATTTAATTTATCTTTCATTAAATTACAACTATTCCCTGACTTATCCTTTATTGTCCCTATCATATTCTTAGCCTTTTCCAACTGTGTGGATCTGGCCAGCATCTTTGAATTCCTATTGCTATATTCAAAAAAATCTCTTTTTAAATACAACAAATTTTTTTGAACTTGTTCTAATTCTTCTTTCTCTAATTCCTTTTTCTTAGCTTGAATTTGGGCAATTAGGCGTTTATCTTTTGTCTCCTTTAACTTATCTTCCAAACTCCTTACCTCCTCTTCAATCTTTTTATTTTGAGCTTCCTGTTGTTTTTTTAATGTACATCTTTCCCTAATACAAATCCCTCTTACCACAGCTTTCATTGTATCCCATAATATGTCCTGCCGGTTATTCTCTTTTTCATTAATCTCCCACATTTCCTGCAGTTCTTTCTTTATTTTCTCCATTATATATTTTTTATTCAACAACCTTACATCCAGTCTCCATCTCTTCGCTTGTCTATAGTCTTTCTTGGTTTCCATGTCCATTGTCATTAACGCGTGGTCAGTAACCTTGATAACTCCAATATCACAATCTATGATTTTGGGTAACATATTTTTTGATACGAAAATGTAGTCTATCCTTGAATAACTCTTAAATCTCTGTGAGTAGAAGGTATATTTCCTTTCTTCCCCTCTTAAAACTCTCCACACATCCATTAATTCTTTCCCTTCCATTAATTTGCTTAACTCTGTCTTCCCCACCCTCTTAGTATCTTTTAATATGCTATCCCTATCTTTCCCTATATCTAGTACCATATTAAAGTCGCCTGCCATCATAATGTGCTTTTTACCCACTTCTCCCAACACGTTAAATACTTCATCAATAAAATCCATTTGTTTCCCATTTGGAGCATAAACATTCACTAATACATATTCCTCTTCTCCCAACTTGCAGAACATAATAAGAAACCTTCCATTTTTATCTTTCTTTACACTTTGGATAGTTATACCACATGTCTTTGAAATTATTATTGCCACCCCTCTCGATTTCGAAGTTCCATATGCCTTCTCGTAAACGCCCACCTCCCTCATTCGAAGCTCATTAACTCCATCTTTGGCCTGATGAGTTTCCTGCAAAAAAATTACATCTATTTTTTTGTTCTTTAATAACATTTCAATCCTCTTTCTTTTAATTACCGTTCCTAGCCCTTTAACATTCAGTGTTGCCAATCTAAGTTTATTTTCCATCTCTCTCTTTCACACAAATCTTTAAGTCGGTCTCTCCACCATTTCCTTGTAAGGTTGACAACATCTTCGAACTGGGCCCTGGCTGTTTATGTGCCTTTCCCAGCAGCTCGGCACAGAAACGTGCAGTTTCCAGCCTAGATAGGCTGACCATATGAAAAGGAGGACAGGGCTCATGTAACTTTAACAGATGTAGAGAAAAGGGAATTTCAGCCAGTGTCATTTGTATGCAATTAGTTCCTGATGAAATTCCCTCTTCATCACAACAGTTAAAGTTGCAGGGGCCCTGCCTTCTTTTGTATATGGTCACTCTAGTATAGTGCCTGCAACTTTAACTGTTGTGATGAAGAGGGAATTTCACTGGGAACTAATTGCATACAAATGACACTGGCTGAAATTCCCTTTTCTCTACAACTGCTAAAGTTACATGAGCCCTGTCCTCCTTTTCATATGGTCAGCCTAAGCCTAGAGAAAGATGGGGGAAGTGTGGCTGTTCAATGTGTGGTGCGTTAGATTGCTGAGGGAGGCAGAGGACCAAGATCAGGAAGGAGAGGTTGCAACCACATAGACTCTATTCAGACAACACACTAAGCCATGTTGGTTAGCATTTTGAGCTAAACATTATGGCTTAGTGTGTCGTTGGAACCATTCCTAACCGTTGTGGCAACATACCCATGGTTTAAATGCAATCACTAACCATTTGCTGGAAAAGAGTTAGCAGCCTAACCATGGTTTAGTGTGTTGTCTGAACAGGCCCATTTTCTAGACCAGGGGGCTGTTTATATGAGGGGAAAGCCCTGTGGTGGCTGCAGATCTGCGCTGAGTCAGTTATATGATGAAGACACAGCTTTGCAGCCATCACCAGGTTTTCCTGCGAAGCTGTGCATTGAAAAAATTGGGGACTTACCCTGACAGTTTCAATGGGAGCAATGTCTGTATGGCTTTTCCATTGTCTGACATCACTCTGGGGCCCATCTGGGGCGATCCGGGGACGGACCATGGTGGAATGTGACCAGTGATTGGTCGCCTTCCACCACGAAGTGGGGGGGTGGCTCTGGTATGCTTTGGTACCCAGAAACCCCACGCTCCATCTTCGGTGTTGGGTTTACCCAACGCCACCCCAGGAGACAAAAATTGCAGGGCTTCGGAGGGAGGCGGCACCAACCTGGCGCTGCAAGGACAGCCCCCAAGGATGGGTGACTTGTGGTTCTCCAGATGTTTTGGCCTACAACTCCCGTTGTCCCTCACCACTGGTGATGCTGGCTAGAGCTGATGAGAGTTGCAGCCCAAAACATCTGGGGCCATTCATCAGTTGCCCCTTAATCTAGGCCCTAGAATACAGTTGTCACCTTTGCTCGTGATATAAATACTGTATTTTAACGGTCCTGAGGCAAGCTGAAATGGCAACCCAGGTGCCCATGGTGGTGTGTTTGAATAGAATCTGACCTCCAGTGGGGAACAAAGGCTTAAAGCCCATGTCACATGAGCAGACGTTCCCTTGTTCTCCTCCCCCTAGCAACCACCCATCACTCCCCCCAAACCTGCTCCGGAGGGTCACCAACCCAATCAGCCACCCCCTGCTCATTTCTCCAGAAGGCACAGCCCATTTTAAAGAAAACGATTGACACACCATCACCTATTTGTCACCAGAACAGATCTAATATATACATCAGCAAAATCGGCTGCAGGCTCAGCCTGAATAGAGGAAGAGACACCCGGTCCATTTTTCTGTCTTGTGTTCTCCTGTGTTATCCGAGGCTGAGAAAGATTGATTTCCCCCCTCTATTTACAGGGCTCCAGTGCCTATCTAGAACTGTCCAATATGCAGAAAATGAGCACACTGTGCTTTCCCCATTATTCCATTTGCATCCTAGGAAAAGCAGCAGCTGTGAGGAGGTAAGCTACAGATGGGGGTGGGGAAACCTTACCCTCCCACTCCACATATTGTAGACGTGATTGGCATAAGCCTAGGTTGAAACAAATAGGCCTCCAGCCTTCACACGTAATTCACACACGTATCTTGTAGAGCAAAGGTGCAGAACCTCCTTCAGCCGGAGGGCCGAATTCCGTCTCAGAGAAGCTCTCGGGGGCCACATTCCAGTCATGGGTGGGGCAAAAGGGCGGGGCCAAAACACCAACATGTTTTAGCTGAAAGCTCTTACTGCCAATAACGAAGCCTTGGGGGAGCCATTTGAACCTATTAGAATGGGGATAGAACTGCACAAAAGCTGCAGGATCACCAAACGATTAGCAGTTGGGGGTATCTGAGAAACCCAGGAAGGGCGGATTTGGCTTCCAAGGCTGAGGTTTTCCATCCCTGCCCCTAGGTCAAGGGCTCAGCCAATCTGCTGCTGTGTTGAAAACGTGCTTGATGTGCTGTGCTGAGATGCAGAAAGCCCATGGGAGCCAATGTGGTGTAGTGGTTAGAGTGTCAAACTGAGAGTCAGGAGATCTGGGTTCTAGTTGACACATGGCCAAGGAAACTCACTGGGTAACTTTGGGCCAGTCACAGACTCTCAGCCCAACTTACCTCACAGGGTGGTTATTGTGAGCTTCTAGTTTGATCATTAGCATGTTCCTTTCCCATGTCAGCTCATGTCCATTTCCCACAATATCGGAAAAACAATTTGTCCCAAAGAGTCCAGGGTTATGATGATTGCATTAAGCTGGAAGCAATGAAAGCTAGTGATGCCTTGTGGTTGCCAATAAAGCCTCATAATTGGTCTGGCCTGCTTTTAAACCTTTAGCAGCTGGTTAATGAGCACCAAACAGGAGGTGATGATGCTTTTCACAACATGGTGTGGTAAGCATGATCACCTGCTCATATCTGCAAATCAAGCTGCTATTAAAGATATAGAAACAGGAGCCAGGCAAAAATGTGGCAATCCTAGTAGGAAGTCTGTCAGTATTGGCATGCATATCTGCAGGGCTCCTTTAACAGCGGTATGGCAGGCAGATATGCAACAGGTGATTTCCCCATCCAGGCTGTATGTCCAAGCTCTTGAACCTGCACCTGTTGAATTTCTGCCTGGAGTACAGCTGCTAAAGATGCAGGAAACCTGCCAAAGAAGGGCTGTTAATGCAAGTCACAGATCTGAAGTGCCATGTATTGCGGAGGGGGATTGTATTACATGGAAATGGTACTTTACAAGTGCCCAAATCAGATTTGACTAGACAATTATTCAAATTAATCTGGATTGCTTTAATTCAAATTAGAGCTTGTTACATTAATTATGCTTTTTGGCTTTAAAAGTGAGGCATTAACATATTGAATAATTGTTATGGTTTTAATTTTTGTGAACCGCCCAGGGAGCTTCGGCTATTGGGCGGTATAAAAATGCAATGAATAAATAAATAAATTTAAGTTGGCCAACTGTTTATTGTGCTTTTAATGGCCACCTGACATGCAGAAAGGAAGCAGGCGAAGCAGGTTCTGTTACTGGCGTAAAGTTGCTGTGTCAACAGGGGGATGCCTGAAAGGGTACAGCAAGGCTGCAAAACCTCTTTCAGCCTGAGGGCCGAAGCTCTCAGGGGCCACATTCCTGTGGTGGGCGGGGCCAAAGAGTTACCAGCATATTTTAGCATAAAGCTCTTACTGGCAGTAACGAAGCCTTAGAAGAGGCAGTTCAACCTTTTAGGGGGGGGGAACTGTGGAAAAGCCAGGAAATAATCAAATGGCGATGGGTGGGGCCAAGGAAAGAGGGGGTGGCCATCTGGAGAACCCCCAAGTGCTGGATTGGGACCCCAGGCAGGCCAGATTTGGTCCCTGAGATTTTGCATCCCTGGAGCCTTGGACGTCAACTCCCATCAGCCCCCGTCAGCCTGGCCAATGGCCAGGAGTTCTGGGCACCAGATTGAAGAAGGCTGGCATACGGCTTAAGTGTGCACCACCTGTGTGCCAGCCACGGCTCTGCCCTGTTTTTGTCGGTCCACAGTTGTATCCGCAGTATTCTGCCAGAGCATTTCCCCACCCCCCCATAGCAGCGGCATCTTGGGCATTGCACCTGCATGACAAGGAGATGTCTGCCAAATTCTACAGCTCCCCAGCCGGCATTTCTCATGTATAGGCTCGAACTCTCAATGTCTTTTTGTGTTCACCATAATTTCATTTGACTTCTTTCCCTGTTATGCCCCTGAAGGAAAAGAATCTAATCTTCCAAGATACCAAAGTGTCAAAATCTTCTTCCACATTGACATAGTTGTCATGTCCGCAGCCTGATCATATGCATGTTTCATTCAGACGTCCTACTGAGTTCAGTAGAACTTATTCCCTTGTACTTTTCCTTTTCACTGCAATTAGTCGGTTTAAGGATTTGCTTCTACCATGACCCGTAACAACAACAACAAAAAGTTAAAACAAGCTAATAGCAAAAACACAGTGAATTGGATCCAGGATCTGTTTTCCGTCAGAGGAAGTGACCTTCCATGTGTGGAATAACCCTGCCCAATTTGGGGATAACCCCATTCAGCCGGGTCAGGGGGGCTGGAGGAGCTGCTGTGGGAAGGAAGGTGCAGTGGAGAACACTTCCACCAGCACAGTGGATCCAGCATAAATCTGGATCAAACCCAATGCCAGCAACAACAAAACAAACAAAAGATGAGTTTGAAACCAAAACAACCCGCAAAACAGAGGCTTAAAAGCTAATATATTATGTGTCCAGCTTGCAGTCAACAACATGGGTGTAAAACATATTCTTGTCCACATTTCGTAGCAACCAAAGCAAATCCAGTAATCTCTTTGTTATGATTGACAAATGTTTGTTGATTCGACCAGTGGCCCTGTTCCGTTAATAACCATGCATCTTACATTGAAAGGGATTTTGCTACAGTAGTGCTCACCTAACACAGCAGAAGGCTCTTGTTGGTGTCTTAAGAAAATAAGAGCTTGGACAAATCAGCTAAATTGTTTTCCCGGCTGTGATGAATCTGTATCGTTATTTATCAGAGTTCTGATTTAATATTGGTCGCTGAAGATAAATCACGCTGCACAAAAATATCCCCGAGACTATTTTTACATTCCGATTTAGCATCTGACATTTTAGACTCGAGAAAATAATTTGCGGAAAAGCCATATAATTAGATCGGTTGAGCTATTTTCTGGGACCAAATGGACAATCTAGGGGAATTTGATTGTAATTGTTCTTGTAGACAGATCCTCAGGAGCCTGCCTTCTGGCGTACACATCAATTTAAGCCAGTAGTTGAGTAGGTATACATATACTCTTGTTTCTGCAAGAAACATTCCTAGTTGGTTTCTTTGTAGTGCCAAGAGTAAACTGTTTGGGAGGGGGACCTAAATCAGTTTTAAGGGGGAAACCTATGCATGTTTAGATACAAAAATGTCCTACAACTCCCAGCATGCCCTAGACTTTTTTCTGTCTAAACATGCATGATATTTCACCCTTAAAGACTTTATTCTAAAATTACTCCAGATCAGATGTTCTGTAAAAAATAAAAATAAAATAATAATTTTAAAAAATCAAACTTTGGCACCTGGGTGACATCATTACTCGGCGCGCCCTTGCTCTACTGTGGAACAGGCCTCAAGGCCTGTTTCTCAGTAGTACTGAAGCAGCAGGCGGCAGTGGATGGCAGCAAGGAGGCAGCAGGTAAGGAGCGCGAGTGGGGGGAGGGGGGAGGGAGGCAGAGGTCCCCCATTACCTGCCAGTGTCCCGCGCTGTGGTCCGCTGCTTCTGTACTACTGATAAACAGGCTGCAAGCCCTACTTATCAGTAGTACGGAAGCAGCAGACGGCAGCGCGGGACGCCGGCAGGTTAGGAGCACGAGTGGGGGGGAGGGACAGGACCCCACTTACCTGCCGGGGTGCCCGCTTCCGTCTGCTTCCGTCCACTGTTCCAAATCTACTGAGAAACAGGCCTAACGGCCTAGTTTTCAGTAGAGCGCCAGGTGATGTTATCACCTGGCACTCTGAGAACTGGGTTGCAAAGCCTGTTTCTCAGTAGATTGGAACAGCGGATGGCAGTGGATGGAAGCGGGCATCCTGGTAGGTAAGGAGCGCGAGTGGGGGGGAGGGACAGGGAGGGAGGGAGGAGGAGTTAGGTCCCCACTCACCCACCCCCATGTTTTCACCATAGGCTTGCATTGGGGGAAAGCTTTCATTCCCCCAATGTAAGCCTATGTTAACACCTAAAATGGCGTCTAATCCAAAAATTAGATGTCTGATTTTCGGATAGGAATAGGCTCCGAACCGAACCGGGAAGCCTCTGATGCACTCCAATCCGAGGCACCGGTTCTGGTTCCGATTCCGATCCGATTTTTTTGGGTCCATGCACACCCCTAGTTATTACACAGGCTTTTCACTTCTAAATATCAGATGTCTCTTTAAGCCATCCATACCCCTGTCTCAGTGGCTGTTCCGCTGAATGTTTTCTGCTTCTGCCAAGCAAATGTTGACTATTTCTGTTGCCTCTGGACTGGTGAAGGGGGCCGGGAGAAATAAGATGCAGAGACACCCAAAGCGACAATATAGTTAAATGTGGGCTGTGATGTTGTCTTATTTAGATATTTGCTCCATTTTTCCTCTTTTGAATCCTCCCAGAGAACTCTGACTCATGAATCTTAAGCAGAACCCCGGACGTGCCTTGCATTATTTTTGCTCTCTTGGACTCATGAATTCATTCAAGTCAGAGAAAATAAATACTGTGGTATTTGACAGTGGATCGACTTTGCAGCTTTGATGTCCTTTGAAATTTCCTAAGTTTCATAACAGAAAGAACAATGCTATTTGCTATGAAGGCCACGGAAACGTCAGATCTGATACATACGTGGCATATTGGGACATGAGGCAGTGGAGACAGAGAAAAACACGTGATGTTCTTTCTCAGGCTTCATGTTCTTTCTCAGTAAAGCTTCATCGATGAAAGGGAACTTTCACAATAGCTCAGCCTCTTCCTCATTCAGCATTTTTTTGGCACCACCTTACAAAATGTGAAATCCACAGTTGGGCAATAGCTTTATTAGGACCAACCAAAATTTCATAATATTGTGCAAGCTTTCGAGTTCTCCAGAACTCTTCATCAGGCTGGGTAGGACAAAAAGCAAGGGGTGGCCCGGTCTTGGGCATCTGATCCATCAGATTATGAAACAAATATTACATTCACATGGAATTAAACTCTTTGCCAAATCAGTTTCGATCAGAGTCACCCTCTAGTCTGCATTCAGTCCTGGGAAAGTACCAGAAGGATAATGTAATGAAAAGGCTTTTGTTTTTTTAACAGAGCGGTCACCAGACTACTCTCTGGAGCAACCTTCCCCAACCTGCTGCACTCAGACATTTTGGACTACAACTCCCAGCATTCCTGACCATTGATCAAACTAGCTGGGGCTGATGGGAACTGATGCCCAAAACTTCTGAGGAGGCACCACATTGAGGAAGGCTGATCTGGACAATGGAGTGGTGCCAGGAATACAGAATATAGCCATTTCTGCTTGAAGCTTACTTAGCCCCCGCTCCATCACCCACTCATCTGCGGGGCCAGCTAAAAGGTAACCTTCTGAATAGTGTAACAGACGTTTGGATGTTAGCATTAAGCTGACTGATGCAGATATATCCCCTCATCTCCAATGCTGAACTGTTTTCCCCACATTACCAGGAAGAGGGCTTTTTCTGCTGTGGCACCTCGATTATGGAATGAGCTTCCCAGAGAGATTTGCTTGGTGCCTACATTTTATTTTCCCAAGAATTTTAGTCTTTTTAGCTCTATTCTTTTAAATCTGATATTGTATTTTAAATCTCTGCATTGCTGCTAGGTGTTATTTTGGTTATTTACTTTTACACTGTCATTTGAAACTTTTAAAATTTATCTTGTATTTTATGCTGTATTTTATGGTTTTAATGGTCGTGAACTGCCCAGACAGCTTTGGCTATTGGGCAGTATAGAAATATGATAAATAAATAAATGAAAAGCTCATAAAATCCTGAGTTGCAAAATGAATGAAAAATAAAGTGTAGGGGCCTGGTGAAGTGGTGAATTAGACATAAGCATCGGTTTTATCCTCCCAGTGGGATGTACACCGCAGGCACTCACTCGAAACCAGATGTGATGGACTGCAACTCCCAGCATGCTGGCTGTGAATGATGGGAGTTGCAGTCCCCTTGTTTTTGTGTTGTTTGTTTGTTTGTTTAAAGGCATGTGGCATCTGCCAGGATTCCTCTGTTTATGGTGTGATAGATCATGCAATGCTATGTGCGTTGGTCTATATTCATGTTCATAACATCACAAAACCCTTTCCAGCGCAGGGTCCTGTCGACGTATTGGTTTTACCATCACACTCATGACATCTTCCAAAGAGTCTAGGGAACTGGAGTTTGGTGAGGATGTGTTGAGTATTCTCTGTTAAAGATCCCTGTTGTTTTCCGAGAAGATGACAATTGCCAAGGTTCCCTAAGGGAAAGGGAATGTCCACTAAACTCATTGGAGCCTATAGTGTAGAGATATCGTCTCTGGTGCAGCCCAATTCTAGGCATATCAAATCAGAAATAAATCCAACTGTACTCAATTAGACTTAACTCCTTGCTAAACGTGCATCAGATTGTGGCCTTAGAAAGATCATAGGTCGCAAACAGGAGCTGTGGATAACGTCCAACATAAGCCCTACTTAGAGAAGACCCATTGAAATGAATGGGATTTAAGTTACTTGTGGCACAGAGTGTCCCTTACAGTGCAGATCATCTGGCAACATGTGGAGAAATAAACATTGCAATTATTTTTTTAAAAAAACATATTTTATTTATTTTAATCAAGGAACAATTCATTTAACAAAAATACAACTCATTTAACACGTTCATGCATGACAGTTTCATGGGATTTTAGTGAATTCATTAGTTCAGCAGATAGGTTTTGAGCACTCAGAACACTTTATTGAAAGCAAGCCTCATCCATCTCAGTTGCCCAGGTAAAAGTGCCTAGGAATTCAGCCGCAGCAGGAAAGGGCAGGGGTCCACAAATGTGGTATAGGTTGCCAGTGGTAACCTTATATTTTAGGATGGTGACCACCTGCCCCAATGCCAAGTGAGACGTGTCATCTCTCACCTTCAGCTAACCTTCAGGAGCTGGGTGAAGTGTCTTGGCTCATAAGTGCCTCCAAATGTCAGAGAGGAGACACAACCCCTCTCCTGAGTGCTGTATGGACTCAGTATTGGTGGCAATAGGGGGAGAGATTGTATCTCAGTGGTAGAGTTTGCATGCAGAAGAAGGTTGCAGGTTTGATCCCTGGCATCTCCAGGAAGAGCTGGAAAACTGCCTGCCTGAAACTCTGGAGAGTTGCTGCCAGTCAGTGTTAGCAATATTGGGCAAGACGGACCAATGGTCTGGCTCAGTATAAGGCAGCTTGTTGTGTTCCAACCACAAAAAATGGCTGGCTGCCTTACATTAGGGTGACCAGATAAAATCTAGGTCAGGGCTCATGTAACTTTAACAGTTGCAGAGAAAAGGGAATTTCAGCCAGTGTCATTTGTATGCAATTAGTTCCTGGTGAAATTCCCTCTTCATCACAACAGTTAAAGGTGCAGGGGCCCTGCCTTCTTTTGTATGTGGTCACTCTAGTATAGTGCCTGCACCTTTAACTGTTGTGATGAAGAGGGAATTTCACCAGCGACTAATTGCATACAAATGACACTGGCTGAAATTCCCTTTTCTCGGCAACTGTTAAAGTTACATGAGCCCTGACCTGGATTTTATCTGGTCACCCTACAATGTGTATAGGCTCCCAGAAAATCCGATTTATTATTTTTTTGTGGCTATAATGATACTTGCCGCCATTTCCTACTGTGTGCAGGAGAAGCTGCGTGATAAAATGCCCACTGAATGGGCCACATGGTTGTTGCTTGCTTCCTCTTTCTTTCCTGTGTGAAGAAGGAGGAAGCTGCTCATCCCTATTGTGGGACAGAAGCAGGAAGCAAAGATATTATAATAATAATAATAATAATAATAATAATAATAATAATAATAATAATTTATTTCTTACCCGCCTCTCTGTCTGGATCGAGGTGGGGAACAACAACATGATAAAATACATAAAACTGATTAAAACATGACACATATTATTAAAACTGTATTAAAACATCCTAAAACATACTAAAAACATCCTTAAAACATTCTAAAAATCCACTGGATATGTCCGTCGGAAGAGAACAGTATTTATGGCTTTCTTAAATTCTAAAAGACTGTTAAATTGACGAGTCTCCTCCGGCAGGTCATTCCACAGTCTGGGAGCGGCAGAAGAGAAGGTCCTCTGGGTAATGGTAGGGTGACCAGATAAAAACCAGGTCAGGGCTCATGTAACTTTAACAATTGTAGAGAAAAGGGAATTTCAGCCAGTGTCATTTGTATGCAATTAGTTCCTGGTGATATTCCCTCTTCATCACAACAGTTAAAGTTGCAGGGGCCCTGCCTTCTTTTGTATCTGGTCACTCTAGTACAGTGCATGCACCTTTAACTATTGTGATGAAGAGGGAATTTCACCAGGAACTAATTACATACAAATGACCCTGGCTGAAATTCCCTTTTCTCTACAACTGTAAAAGTTACATGAGCCCTGACCTGGATTTTATCTGGTCAGCCTAGGTAACACTTGTCAGCCTAGTCTTGGCTGACTGCAGTAAGTTCTTCCCAGAGGACTTGAGCGTGCAGGGCGGATTGTATGGGAGAAGGCGATCCCGCAGGTAACCTGGACCCAAACCATGCAGGGCTTTAAAGGTAATAACCAACACTTTATACTTCGCTCGGAAACTAATTGGCAGCCAGTGGAGCGATTTTAAAGCTGGCGTAATATGGTCACCCCTAGGTGTACTGGTGACCAACCTGGCTGCCATATTTTGAACTAGTTGAAGTTTCCGGACTAGGCACAGAGGTAGCCCTATGTACCGCGCATTGCAGTAGTCGAGCCTCAAAGTTACCAGCGCGTGCACTACCATCTTTAGGTCTTCCAACTCTAGGAAGGTAGGGGTGTGCACAGACCCCCCGGATCGGATCGGGACCCGGATCGGGACCTCCAATTTTGTCATGGATCGGTTCGGACAAAATCGGAGGCCCCCCGGACCGGATCGAGTCCGATCCTGATCCAAAAATCGGAAATTTTTGGATCGGCCGCCATTTTTTCCCCCATAGACTTGCATTGTAATGCAAGTCTATGAGGAAAAAATGGCGGCAGGTGGGTGAGGGGGGGCCTAACTCCCTCCCCCCCGGGGCTGTCCGCTGTGGACGGCCCCGGCAGGTAAGCCCCCTCCCCCGCGCTCCCTCCCCCCCCTGGGGCCGTCCGCTTCCATCCGCAGGCGCCCGCGGGCGCCCGCGGATAGAAGCGGACAGCTCCGGGGGGGGGGGGTAAGCCCCCTTCCCCACCACTGCTTACCTTCCCGGCCCGTCCGCTCCCGTCCGGCGCCGGCGGCTACTACCAGCGGGCTCTGCGGCCTGCTCTAGAGTAGCGCGCTGGGTGATGACATCACCCGGCGCGCCACCCTGGAGCAGGCCGCAGAGCCCGCTGGTAGTAGCCACCGGCGCCGGACGGGAGCGGACGGGCCGGGAAGGTAAGGGCCCCCCTCCTCCCCTCCACGCGCCCCCTGCTTACCTTCCCGGCTCGTCCGCTCCCGTCCGGCGCCAGCGGCTACTACCAGCGGGCTCTGCGGCCTGCTCTAGAGTAGCGCGCCGGGTGATGACATCACCCGGCGCGCCACCCTGGAGCAGGCCGCGGAGCCCGCTGGTAGTAGCCGCCGGCGCCGGACGGGAGCGCACGGGCCGGGAAGGTAAGGGCCCCCCTCCTCCCCTCCGTGCGCCCCCTCCTCCCCTCCGCGCGCCCCCTGCTTACCTTCCCGGCCCGTCCGCTCCCGTCCGGCACCGGCGGCTACTACCAGCGGGCTCCGCGGCCTGCTCTAGAGTAGCGCGCCGGGTGATGACATCACCCGGCGCGCCACCCTGGAGCAGGCCGCGGAGCCCGCTGGTAGTAGCCGCTGGCGCCGGACGGGAGCGGACGGGCCGGAAAGGTAAGGGCCCCCCTCCTCCCGCCCCCTCCTCCCCCCCTGCTGTCCACTTCATCGGCGGGCGGCCGCTGGCGCCCGCCAATGGAAGCGGCGGTGGGCGCCAGTGGGCGCCCGCCGATCCACCGATCCGCCAAACCGGTTCAGAGCCTTTTCGGACCGGTTCGGATTGGATCGGCCGATCCAGCTGTCGGATCGGAAATCGGATAATTTATCCGATTTCCCACTGGACCGGACTCGGATCGTGGATCGGGTCCGATCCAGTGCACATCCCTATAGGAAGGGGCGCAGTTGGTGTATCAGCCGAAGCTGATAGTAGGCACTCCTGGCCGTCGCATCTATCTGGGCTGTCATTTGGAACGAGGGATCCAGGAGCACCCCCAAGCTGCGAGCACAGTCTTTCAGGGGGATTGTACCCCATCCAGAACCGGTTGACACACCTCCAAACCTTTGACAGCAAGCACCTCTGTCTTGTCTGGATTCAGCTTCAGTTTGTTTTTCCTCATCCAGCCCATTACCGCCTCCAAGCATTCATTCAGAGGAGACACACTATCCTTACCGTGTGCTGTTATCGAAGGCATGGTAAACCAACATGATCCCCTCCCCCATCTGATGATCCTCTTACACGCTGCTGATTACATGCTCTTAGGGTTTATTCCAGCTTTTCTTTGATCTATTTTAAAATGAAATAAGGTTGGGGGGAACCGCTGGAGACATCCTGGCTGATGCCAACGTCGTCAAAAGGACACACAAACTTCCATGAGTGTCCAGCCACAAGTATGCTTTATTTTGCTAGTGGTGTGAAACAGCCCAACAGCAAACTAGAGTTGTAGAGAAACTGTGACTGGACTAAAACAATAATGAAACTGACCCAGGAATTTGAGGAGGGACCATTTTGTGAAATTGTCCCCCACAACTTCGTTCCACCGAATCACTCCATCAATTTATTAGTGCATTTCCTTGGGAGTACATACCATTGAACTCAATGGGGCTTCCTTCTGATTAGACATGCCATATAGGACTGCATTGTTAATCTCTGACATCCCTCCCCCACTAAAAGGGAAGCCTTTGAAACCTTTGGGTCTGCTTTCAAATAAAGTATATTTGCAAGATATTCTAAGAAAGAAAGAAGGGGGGGGGGGAAATCCAGGCATTAAAGAAAAGTTTTCTCTAGTATTTCAGATTTGAAAACGTGGTTGCACGGAATGGCACACATTGATTTAAGAATCTTAACAAGCCTGCATCAAAATGCTGCCTTTTCTTTGCAGGTGTATTTAACACAGTATCTTTCAAATAAAATGAGCAGCTGGAGGAACAATTGGCCCACTCTTGAAAAGTGTGTGTTTTCTCGTGATTATGCTATCTGCTATAATGGTGGTCCCTAGTAAGGGGCAAAGGAGGCAGCCATTTTGAACAGGGGTTTCTGGGAAAAGCAAAATGGTAGTGGCTCTGATTCTCTCCCCCACTGCACCAAGCATTTTGCCTCACCCATGAAATATAGTCAAAACACTACCCTATCCATTTACTAGTTGGCAGAATAGAATTTCCACATCTTTTGCTTTTGTGAACTTTCCAATTAAATTAAGGTTGCCATTTTAAACACTTCAGAGAGTAAGCTCTATTGAACACAATGGTTCTCGTTCATAGGCATTTCATTAGGGTGTGCCCCCTTAAAGGCCCCAATTGGAGCCGTGGGTGGTGGGAAAGTACACTTTCCGGACCCTCCGAAAAGTGTATAATTCCCCTGGGCCTTCTAATGGCAACCACCATTAGAGTGCCCAGGGGAATTACAAACTTTACAGAGGCCCCGGAAAGTAGGGGTGTGCACGGACCCCCCGGATCGGATCGGGACCCGGATCGGGACCTCCAATTTTGTCATGGATCGGTTCGGACAAAATCGGAGCCCCCCGGACCGGATCGAGTCCGATCCCGATCCAAAAATCAGAAATTTTTGGATCGGCCGCCATTTTTTTCCTCATAGACTTGCATTGCAATGCAAGTCTATGAGGAAAAAATGGCGGCGGGTGGGTGAGGGGGGGCCTAACTCCCTCCCCCCCCCGGGGCCGTCCGCTGTGGACGGCCCCGGCAGGTAAGCCCCCTCCCCCGCGCTCCCTCCCCCCCCGGGGCCGTCCGCTTCCATCCGCAGGCGCCCGCGGGCGCCCGCGGATACAAGCGGACAGCTCCGGGGGGGGGGTAAGCCCCCTTCCCCGCCACTGCTTACCTTCCCGGCCCGTACGCTCCCGTCCGGCGCCGGCGGCTACTACCAGCGGGCTCTGCGGCCTGCTCTAGAGTAGCGCGCCGGGTGATGACATCACCCAGCGCGCCACCCTGGAGCAGGCCGCGGAGCCCGCTGGTAGTAGCCGCCGGCGCCGGACGGGAGCGAACGGGCTGGGAAGGTAAGGGCCCCCCTCCTCCCCTCCATGCACCCCCTCCTCCCCTCCACGCGCCCCCTGCTTACCTTCCCGGCCCGTCCGCTCCTGTCCGGCGCCGGTGGCTACTACCAGCGGGCTCCGCGGCCTGCTCTAGAGTAGCGCGCCGGGTGATGACATCTGGCGGACGGGCCAGAAAGGTAAGGGCCCCCCTCCTCCCGCCCCCTCCTCCCCCCCCCCGCTGTCCACTTTCATCGGTGGGCGCCAGTGGGCGCCCGCCGATCCGCCGATCCGCCGAACCGGTTCGGAGCCTTTTCGGACCGGTTCGGATTGGATCGGCCGATCCAGCTGTCGGATCGGAAATCGGATAATTTATCCGATTTCCCACTGGACCGGACTCGGATCGTGGATCGGGTCCGATCCAGTGCACATCCCTACCGGAAAGCGCTTTCCTATCCTCCTTAAAAGCTCTGATTCAAGCAGGGGGGGACAGGAAAGCAGTGGCAGCCCCAGAGACATTAGGGTGTGCCTGGGCATACCCGGCACATCCCGTGCGCACACCTATATTCTTGCTTCTGAGGAAAACCATGCAGCAGGCTAGCTTAGGATGCAGGAGAGTCTGACTGATTGGGACACACATCTCTGTCCTCCAACAGAGGGGAACCACCAGGGGGCTGTCACCACTGACCCCTCCGCACCACCAATATTAGAGGGCAAGCTTTTCCTCTCCTTGCAAATGTCTCCAAGTACAATGTTTTACTTTTCTCCATAGGAATGAATGGCGACCATTTGATTATGTGGGAGAAATTAAATGAAACGTTTCTCTGAAAGCCTTCGCAAGGACTGAAAATCAATTTTTTCCAGCTGTTATCTACATAGCCCCATCTTAGGTTTTGTGTCTTGGCTGACCTCCAGTGTGAATTGCTAGTGTTCAACGGGCTGTTCATCTGACTACCCTCCAATACCGAGCAAGGAAAACTATCAAATAATTTCTTTCCTGCTATTTTAGCTCATATCCCAGAAACGTACGAGGTGGGGGGGGGGGACATGACCAAAAATACATAAATGGCTTTTTATATAAATGAACAAGTATATAGAGTCTATATATTATAGACTGAACCTAAATGTTTATCAATGCTCAGCAGCCCTTTAGGGCTTGAAACACATTCAAAGCTATTGATATGATTTGTTCATGAACATTGTGTTATAATATCTGATTCACTGATGCTATTTACTGCTCTCTGTGTATTGATAAACATTTAGGTTCAGCCTATATAATGAATTTCTGTGGCTCTCTGGTTGTTGTTTTGGTTCAGGTAAGCCCATTTTTTTTTGTCTTGTTGCCTTGGTTGGGGACTCTGTTGCACTAACTCAGTGCTGGGCTTCAACATTGTTGTGCTCTGTGAAAAAGTTTTTGCATTGTGCTTTCTTACACTAGGTTAAACAACCCCTCTGACAGTGGTGGAATGTATGTTGGAAGAAAAATAGATTCCTGTTAATGGGCTAGTAGTACATTAATGCTTTAATTTAGGGGTAGGCAACCTGGTGCCCTGAATATGTTTTGCACTACATCTCCCATCAACAAACATCAGGCATCATCAATGCTTAAGGATTATGGGAATTGTAGTCCAAAACATCTGGAGGGCACCAGGTTGCCTTCCCCGGCTTTAATTGTAATATGAATTATTATATTATTAATCACATTAATAATTAATAATTACTTAATAATTATGGAAGACCTGCCCCATGACGCTTCCTCCTCCCTCACCACCACCAACCATCCCAGCAGGCTGAACAGAGGGAGATAAGAGGAGAAGTGGGGAAATTCCACCAACCCTGCTGAAAGACAACTTACATTTTTCCTCTTCCCTTCCCATCCCTTTATCCTTGTATGTCATGATGTTTTAGATTGTTAGCCTGTGACTAGGGACTGTCTTGTTTTACTGATTGCACGTAAGCCACTCTGGGAGCCTTTTTGCTGAGCAACGAGATGAAACACTTTAAATAAATAAAATTAATGCATTTAATTAATGCAAGAAACCACTTTTTTGTTATTACCTTTATCTCAATCATGTAATAATAATAATAATAATAATAATAATAATAATAATAAATTTATTACCCGCCTCTCCCAACGGATCGAGGCGGGGAACAACATCAAACATAAAATACAAAACTGATTAAAACACATAAAACCAATACATCATTAAAATCCCAATAAAACACCAATAAAACACTTTAAAATTCATCTGGGTAGGCCTGCCGGAAGAGATCAGTCTTTATAGATCTTTTAAATTCTTGAAGACTGGTGAGTTGGTGAATCTCTCCCGGCAGGTCGTTCCACAATCTGGGAGTGGCAGAAGAGAAGGTCCTCTGGGTAACGGTTGTCAGTCTAGTTCTTGTTGACAGTAGTAAATTCTTCCCAGAGGACCTGAGTGTCATTCTACTAATGAAACGGCATTAATGTGAGGCTTGCATTAGCACTAGCTAGGCTGACCAGATGAAATCCAGGTCAGGGCTCATGTAACTTTAACAGTTGTAGAGAAAAGGGAATTTCAGCCAGGGTCATTTGTATGCAATTAGTTCCTGGTGATATTCCTTCTTCATCACAACAGTTAAAGTTGCAGGCACTATACTAGAGTGACCATATACAAAAGAAGGCAGGGCCCCTGCAACTTTAACTGTTGTGATGAAGAGGGAATATCACCAGGAACTAATTACATACAAATGACACTGGCTGAAATTCCCTTTTCTCTACAACTGTTAAAGTTACAGGAGCCCTGACCTGGATTTTATCTGGTCACCCTAGCACTAGCGCAGCGGTATCTCTCTGCATCTGGGTGCAATGTTGGCTTTTCATACATTAATAGTGCAATCCAATTTGTGTTTATTTAGAAGTAAGTCCCATTGACTTCCTTCCTTCCTTCCTTCCTTCCTTCCTTCCTTCCTGGTAAGGGTTTTACTTTCAAGTTAGTGTGTGCATAGGATTGCAACCGAAGTGTATTTGCTTAACTATAGCACAGCCTACCCTAACCTGATATTCTGCTGATGTTTGGGACTACAACTCACAGCGTTCTGACTCTCGGCCATGCTGCAGGGACTGATGGGACTTGTAGTCCAAAACATCTGGAGGGCACCAGGTCGGAGAAGGCTGCTGTAGCGTAATGTAGCAAATATGCTTAGTCTATAGCATACACAGCTGAAAATCTGATAGATTCACACAAAGCCACTAAAATGATGCTCTGTAGGACTGTCTAGGCCTCCCCTTACCCACCTCTCCGGCAGCCAAATGCAAGTGCCCTGACATGGCGACATGCCACATCACAGCCAGCTGGTTTTGCTGCAGTGCCCGGGCATTCTTCTGTAGCTTCACGAACACTGGGACTCTTGAAACCACTCCTATGAATTGTTGTAGGTCATTCAAACAGGGTATTACACCCATGTAAGGTAGAATGACCTGATAAAATCCAGGTCAGGGCTCATGTAACTTTAACAGTTGTAGAGAAAAGGGAATTTCAGCCAGGGTCATTTGTATGCAATTAGTTCCTGGTGAAATCCCCTCTTCATCACAACAGTTAAAGTTGCAGGGGCCCTGCCTTCTTTTGTATATGGTCACTCTAGTATAGTGCATGCACCTTTAACTGTTGTGATGAACAGGGAATTTCACCGGGAACTAATTGCATACAAATGACCCTGGCTGAAATTCCCTTTTCTCTACAACTGTTAAAGTTACATGAGCCCTGACCTGGATTTTATCTGGTCAGCCTAATCCACATTGCCCTTAAAACGACTTATATTCTGTTAAAAAATGTGTTTTTTAAAGTTGTTTCATTACGTGGTAGGACACACTGAGCAGTACTTACGTTTCATAGTGACTGCTTCCACCATCCTCAAAGTGTTCACTGGTGTATTACGGGGTTAATCCCTTGAGTCTTCTTGTTTCATTTTTGTTTTGTAGGCTGCTTGACCCACCCACTTCTGTCTCTTTAACTTAAGCAGCCTGCAAAACAAAAACTAAAGAAGAAGAGTCAAGGAATTAACCCTGTAATACACCAGTGAACACCTTGAGGACGGAGGAAGCAGTCACTATGAAACATAAGTACTGCTCAGTGTGTCCTACCATGTAATGAAACGACTTTAAAAACCACATTTTCAAACAGAATATGAGTCGTTTTAAGGGCAATGTGGATAGGCTCTAGGTCTTATTTTGTGACGGAAAAAAAGAGAAGAAGGAGTGGGAGGTATGTGGGTGGATCACTGCATCATCAAAATGTCCTGCGAAGAACCGTGAGTGGCCAGTTGCAAGCGTGCAATAAAACACTCATCTGAAGAAGCTCTGAAGCTGGGGTTGCACTATTAACTTGCCAAGGAAGGACTTTCCCATGTCTGTGATTGAAGGAGAAGAGGGTAAAATGTCTCCCTGCAACAAAGGGAGGCAGGTCTGATCACCCCACCCCACCAAGAGCACCCCTCTAAGTTCAATGGGGCTTACTCCCAAGTAAGTGTGCTGAGGGTTACAGACTTACAATGTGATCTTGTGGCTACTCAGAAGTAAGTCCCATTGGGTTCAGTGGGGCTTACTCCCAAGAAGTGGCCTCGGCTTAGGCACTTAAAGCACCATCTTACATCTACTCAGAAGTAAGTCCTGGCTTTCCTAGAGGCTGTATGGAAACAGTACAGGACAAGTTAACCTAGGAGAACAAGACTTCCCTTTTCCTCCTTTGCACAGGGGGGTAGGGAGGTGCTCCCTAGATTCAATCCTTCAAAGGAGCCTCAGGAAACAGCAGAATCTTCTGCCTTGTTGCCCCTCTTCTTCCATATAATCAGCTCATAACAGTCGCACCAGGAACCAGGAAGCACAACAGCCCCGGGTAAACAACGTGATTTCCCTTAATGTAGAGATGCTCAGTGACTCCTCTCAGGTTGTCCCATTTCTACTCTGCTGTCTCTTCCCCCAGTTTCCTCCATGGCTCACTGTAGCATCTTGAGGAAATGCCCAAGTGCGGATTTAATTACCAAAACTCTAGAGTCCAGAACAGCAGAATAGTCATAGCTGATGGCACTATCTCTTGAGTTTTGATCTGAACAGAGGCTAATTATCAGAGCTTTTTGAAGAGGAACACCTGTTGGGTACGTTTCCTGCATGGCTACATTTTTATTTTACATGTGACAAAAAGGCCTGCAGCCAAACGTTGACACACTTTTAATAACTGTCAATGAAGAGAGAGAGAGAGAGAGAGAGAGAGAGAGAGAAATCACTATGTATTCAGAAAGTTCACAGGAGTATTGAGAATTTCCTCTCTCTCTTTTTTAAAGTGTTTACAAGTCACGGAAAGATAGACTCAATGGGCTGTGGCACACGTTTCATTTTTCAAATGTACGCTCAAGCTGTGTTCAGTGTACATCCGAAACTGTGATGTTGGAATGCAATAACGCGTGTTTTCCGGCACATGTCTTACACCAGCACACTCGTCAAAAGAGGGGCAGTGGCTCAGTGGTATGGCACCTGCTCTTCATAGGAACACAGGAAACTACCTTATACTGAGTCAGACCATTGGTCCATCTAGCCCAGTCTTGTCGACACTGACCGGCAGCGGCACTCCAGGGTTTCAGGTAGGCATGTTTTCCTGCCCTACCTGGAGAAGCTGGGGATCAAACTTGGGACATTCTGCATGCAAAGTATGTGCTCTGTCACACTAAGGTATGGCCTCTTCATGCACAAGGTCGCCTGGGTTCAATCCTGGCATCTCCAGGTAGAGTTCAAAAAGTCCCCTCTCTGGAATCCTGGAGAGCTGCTGCAGGTCAGAGACTATGCTGAGCTGGAAGACCTAAAACTGGTAGTGCACATGCTGGTAACTTCAAGACTTGACTGCAATGCGCTGTACATAGGGCTACCTCTGTGCCTAGTCCGGAAACTTCAACTAGTGCAAAATATGGCAGCCAGGTTGGTCACCGGTACACCTAGGGGTGACCATATTACATCAGCGTTAAGATTACTCCACTGGCTGCCAATTAGTTCCCGGGTGAAGTACAAAGTATTGGTTATTACCTTTAAAGCCCTACATGGTTTGGGTCCAGGTTAGCTGTGGGATCACCTTCTCCCCTACAATCCGCCCCGCACGCTCAGGTCCTCTGGAAAGTATTTGCTACAGTTGGCCAAAACCAGGCTGACAACTGTTACCCATAGGACCTTCTCTTCTGCTGCTCCCAGACTGTGGAATGGCCTGCCGGAGGAGATTCATCAACTTAATAGTCTTTTTGACTTTAAGAAAGCCATAAAAACCTATCTCTTCCAGTAGGCCTACCTAGTCGAATTTTAAGAGTTTTATTTGTATTTTAATAATGTATTGATTTTACATGTTTTAATCAGTTTTATGTATTTTATCTCATTTGTTTCAATGTTGCCCCCCGCCTCGATCCTGAGGGAGAGGCGGATAAGAAATAAATAAATATATTATTATTATTATTATTATTATTATTATTATCTATAAGGAAGCTTTCTATATTTTCATTGGGAAGCTAGGATTGTCTGTGACTCTATGGAGTGTACACTGGATAGCAAACTTCCACTTAGCATTGTGTAATGTGTGAAAGAGGTCTGACGAAGCCATAATGCTAGCTAATTTAGGGTGCAATCTTATTTATGCATGTTTAGACAGAGAAAAGGCCTACAACTCCCAACATGTTGTAGGCCTTTTCTCTGTCTAAAAATGCATAAGATTGTGCCTTACAAATATAGTATGCAATGCTCAGAATGCATAACTCCCCCTGCTGCTCTCCACTGCTCCTGTGTAGGCCCAACTCCAGCTGGGTTCAAACAGCGTTCTTTGATGGCCAGTCCTGATGGCTATATGCAACCTCCAGTATCAGAGGCAGTAAGTCTATGTATACCAATTGCTGGGGAACATGACTGGGAGGGTGTTAGTGCATACATGTTCGGCTTGTGGGTTTCCCACAGGCAGCTGGTTGGCTGCTGAACTAGATGGAGCCTTGGAGCCTTTCTACCCAAGGCTTTTATTGTGTGCTCCTGTTTCTTCACTCATGGTAGTTTGCAAGTCCTTTACACGACATCATCCTCCTCCAGGGCCTCTCCCATGCTTTACAACCATTTTAGCATTCTTTTTTCCTAATGAGGAAAGTCCAATATTTCCTGATTGCTGGCATGAAACCCTCCATGTATTTGTGCAGTTCAGCTAAACCACAGCGCGACCTAGTGGTTGTATAATGGAACATATAGAAAGGCTGCTTATTGGCTATGGATTGGTGACAACATCATGTGTTGCAAAGGACCTCAAACTGCTCTCCTTCTGCACTAAATCACTGGTGTAGATATCCCAGAGAAAGAAAAAAACTGAGGTAACAAAATGTGTAAGGGAGCTGATTTTAATGCTGCAAAGAATATGGAAGCAGAAGCCTCGGTAAAAGTGCGGGTTAAAAGCCTCATGAAGAAAAGCCCTTGGTCTGATCCAGCATGACTGTTCTTATGTTCCGTGGAGAAGCCTGCTATGATGGAGAGACTTAACTCTGTGCAAGGGGGGCTTTCCCCACTGTTCAATGCCTGTAAAGGGGATTTCTACAACTGCTCCCTTCTGCCATCTCCCAGAGAGAGGGGCAGGCAAAGACAAAGAGAGACCCTTGCGTTTACCTCCAGAATGTAGCAAGCTTTGCTATCTACCTGTGAAGACCTACACCTGAAAGGCTACAGTTGAGGGTGTGGTTCCTCAGAGTAACTCTTGCCTCATGAAAATACATGTAAGGGCACATTTGACACAGACACCGACCTGCTGGCCTTTTAAGTCACTAATGGACGACTCTCTAGACAGAAGAAATTGCCTGAAGAACACAAGGTTGTATGTCAGTGACTTCCACTTGAAAACGGGCAGCGAAGAACAGCTAGCCAGATGGGAGCTTCAGATTCCTGGAAGCTTATCTCACTCACTCACTCGCCCCCCCCCCCCCAGTCTGACAATTTATTAAAGTGCCACTGAAGTCATCCAAGCTGAGCACTCGATGAAAAGGACATCATTTGCAGTCGAATGGAAATTTATGCCTGGCTCCCTTTTGGCTCCTCTCACACCCGTGCTGTGATTGTATTTGTATTGTCTTATGCTGCTGGTTACCAAGAATCCTGTAGGGAGAACAAACACGAAGGTGGAGAGGGCACAGCTGTGCCTGCTGTTACAGGGAAATGGGGAATGTTTTTGTGGCAGTTTTGGAGATCGTTCTAGAAACCAAAGCGCCTAGGTTAAAATGATTTGTTTCTGCAATCATGCCTCTGGCCACATTCCAACCAGAGAGTGGCTGGGAGCATGAAACTGTCCTCTTCATTCTGCCGAGAGCTTGGAGGATTGATGGCCTACAGCCCAGCTTTGACGTACAAGGCCCTTTGCAACATAAATAAGAGCCGCTGCATTTGTGCCATCGTAGTCATGCCTTGATCCGATGCACAATTCTAAAATAAAAAGACATCATAATGGTCACAATCTAGGCACAGATTGCATTCAGACAACACAATAGTCAACAGTGGGGTAATAATCAATTCAACAGTTGTTTATCTAGGGGGTACTCCCCACACTACATGATAATAATCAACTGTGGTGTGGATTAGGATCAGCGTTGAGTTGACTATTAGTCCATACTGAGTTGACTCACTCATCCCTCCCCCTCTCTCCCCCTCAGTCTTCCCGCTAGTATCTCATCAGACTTTGCTGCAAAAAGTCTATCCTGCTAGTTGGACTGGAGTGGTAGCTGCCACATAGACCGCTGTTGCCTAGTGGCTCTGTGGCTGATGAAATAACCAATAGTGGCTGAGGAAATGACCAATGGTGCCCTCCACACAACACAATAACCAATGGTGGTTCAAATAGCCAACTCTGGACAGCATTGGTTATTTGCGTTGGTGATTTTGGCCAAATAACCAACTGTTGGTTAAGAAAACTCCTGCCACACAACATGATAACCCATGGTGGGTTAAATAACCAACCATCAACAATTTAAACCACCTTTGGTTATTGTATTGTCTGACCTCCGTCAAAGTTAAGCACTTTGAAGTCCTATTGATTTCAAGGGTATGTGTGCAGTACAACCTTATGGATGTCTGCTCAGACAGAAGTGTCATTTGGTTCAATGGAAGTTACTCCCAGTCCCTTAAGCCCAGGCTGACATTTCTCCATATTGCCAAAAAAGAGGAAATGCATCACTAAAGAGGCGGGCAGAATAGGACACCAATTTGCATGTGCTAATGTATATGTAGACATTCAAATTTGAAAATATTATTATAATTTAAATAGAAATACAGGACAGAGTTTGGAAAAATATGACTAGGTGATTTGTGTCCCTTGCTCAATCTGCTGTTGCTGGGCCTTCTTTATCTTTAAACTGGGCTTGGACCGGACTGCCCTTCAAAGAGAGGAGGCCTTAAAAATAGAGCATGGTCCTCTGGCAACCCTTCAGATAAGGAAATATCCTCTGTAAAAGAGGACACATGGCCACCCTATATTCTCCCACTGAAAACAATTGATCATAAAAAGTGTTTGAATCTGCCTGGATTGTGTCTGAGATGTTTCTGCTTCACCTGGTGCTATGACCTAAAAAAGACAGGTCTCCTCAACAAGCAGAGCTGTTAAATGGCAGCGCTTTCTTTAATTAATAAAGAAACTTAAAGAAAATGCCACATGTCTTCAATAGTAAGTTCACTTGGTATGTGGTAAGTTCCACCTTTGATATGTCAGATACAGTCAGCATGGAGGTTTAGAGAAGGCTCAGGAAGACAGGTTTCCTACAACTTGTGTTGTGTAAAAAAAGGGAATTTCAGCAGCTACAGCTTTCCCCCTCATCGCATGACAACTGTCACCTGCCAAGCTGTCCTCATCTACACAACCAGAAGATGTTACGGGGAAGGTATGGACATCCACTAGGTTCACGGGCCAAAGGCACACAAAATCTCTAAAGCAGGTCCGGAGGGATGAAGGGAGAACTTAGACCTCATGCTGGCACTTGTAATAACACTGCCTCAATGGCACTGCTCAGAAATCCTTAGATGGGCCATTCCTTAGATCAGCCGTCCATAACCTGATACCCACCAGACATCTTGGAGACAACTCCCAACATCCCTGACCATTGGCTGTGCTGAATGAGACTGTTTGGAGTTGAAATCCAAAACTTCAGGAGGGCACCAGGTTGGGGGAATCCTCCTCACTTCTATATTTACAAGGCACAGTCTTGGAGATCCTGATCACCATCTCTTGTGAACCTTCCTAACAGTTGCACGGGGGGATTGCACAAGAGCAACAGGACTTGCCTTACACAGACGTTCTTCAGAGATGATGCACAATGGACTTTACATAGATGACGTACAATGCTTTACACATGCATTATATTTGTTAACTGGAGGCTGGCTGCCTTGAGTAATGTGTGAATGAGCTATCATCGCAGATTCATGACTACAGATGAGATTCCATTCACCTTCATATCACTTGAGGCCAACCCATTCATTCATTTTACATTTGTGTCCCTCTTTCCATTTATATTTTTATCCATCGGGCCCTTGAAGTTACTCCCAGTAGTATAAATCAGGGGTGCGACCCTCCAAATGGTTTGGCCTACAGCTCCCATCACACATAGCCTGCGTGGCCAATGGCAAGGGATGATCGAAGCTGAAGGCCAAAACATCTGGCTGGCCACCAGCTGCCCACCCCTGATATAAATCAACAGTAGAATGCTGCCAATGGAGACTTTGATACATTAACGTTCATAATAAAGCAGAGACGTTAATGCAGTGCTTTCCAGTGGAGACCATTTGCACATTTGCCTGAGAGGCATTGAGTCTGTGTGTGACCTGGTCCGAAGCCTCTCTGTCCATGCTGTTTAGGAAAGTGATTGGCTTGTATCCAAACATAGGTACTTCTACATGAACAGAAAGCACTTCCAAGTGTGCAAGCTAGGCCTGCTGATTATTGCCTAGGTGCCCCCTCTTGAATTTTGGCCTAATCCCCTTTCTCATCACCTGCTACCTCATCCATCTAAATGGAGATGCCGGGAGCTGAACCTGTCACCCTCTGCATGCAACTGCTTTGCAGTGCTCCTGCAAAAGCACCTTTGGATAGACGCCGTTGTGCTGTTCACCTCACGTTGTTAGCGCTGGTCATTTTCCACCTGTTGTGCACTGTACAATTTAGGAAGCCTTCTCAGAAATTCATAAATATTGATTTACCCGCGTAACTTTTTATATTTTCAGCAAAATCCATACCGTCTCATTAGTATTGTGTTCGCACAACCTTTTCGCTTAAAAATGCGGCGTACATCTCTTTATTAAAAGTTGTCCATCAATTCTGTCATGCGGTAGATTCCCGTCCCTTAATCCAGGCGTGTGCAACTTTGCTGAGGTCAAGGGGCACCTAGAGCGCTGCGTGGGTGGACTCTGCACACCTGTGAATGCTCATGGGAGCATGCATGTGCATGCACAAGCCACACATATGGACATGCATATTGCACTTCTGAACACCGACAGACACACATCTCGCACATGCCTCCTCCTGGCTAAATCCTACTGCAGGTCACAGGGGTACAGGGGAAGCTTTAACCTCCATCGCATCCCAATGATATGGAGCAGAGTATCACTGGGATCTTCCGCACACCCCATTGCAATGATCTTTAGCCACATCATGGTGATAAGGGGGAGACTTTAACTTTGCCCCTATCCAAGCAATACCAGCCCAGTTCTACCCATGGTCGTCCCCATGCTGGCTCTTTCCCTAGGTCCTGCAGCAATTCAAGAGCACCCTTGTTGGGCCGCAGGAAAGGCACTGGGGGGCTGCACGCAGCCCTGTTGCCCACCCCTGCCTTAAACTTTGACCAGACGGAAGAACAATATTTTGTTCAGGAGCCATTGGCTTTTTTATACAGGGGTGTGTCTTCACGGCATCGCTTTGCCGCTCCTTCCTTGTAAAACACCATTGTAGCACTGCTGCAGGGTGGGGGCAGGAAATCCCCATGGCAGGAGGGAGCATGGGATTTTGGGTGGCCATTTGGGTGGTCATTTGGCTTGTCGGGCCTGTCCCCGCCCTCTGCCCAGCCTTTCTGCTCTTCTGGTGACCTAGCAGCGGTCACCATCTGCCCTGGAACACCCCCAGCTCAACTCCGAAGTGAGGTCACACAGTGGAAGGACTGTAGTGACCTCGCTTCAGGGTAACCCCCAAATTTTTATATTCACAGCTTTGGGGTGAAAGCCCTGTGGTGGCTGCATTGTATAACCAACGCAGCGCCACCGCGCAGCCACTGTGGGTCAAAACAGGTGTATAGACAGCCCCCTGGAAACAATGACACCATCAAACTGTTGATTAGACGCCAGCAAAGCCTTGCCAAGTTGTAAGGCAGCTTTTTGCCGCTATTTACCATTTCTCCTCTGCTTCTCTAACCTGCCCCCCTCTTGCAATTCCTGTAGTGATAAGGAGGTCTCCATGAGGGAGGAGGAGAGAATGAAAGGAAAATGGAGTGAGAGAAGGCAAGGCTGCGGCTGTTCCACCCCTCCCCCCCAATTGGTGAATTTAAAGGGAAAGAGCAAATTTTATAGCTTGGCAGTCCTACAAGAAGCAGAGGCAGGGAGCAGAAGCAGCAGCAGCAGCAGCAATTGGCTGTTAAGATTAGAGAGAACAGTAGGGACAAATCTTTCACAACGGACAGATTCCAAACCAAAATTAGCCATTCTGCATTTCACTGGTTGCCAAAGACCTATGCCACAAAGTGGGGCATTGCGACAAATTAGAGCACGCGATGGGCTACTTGTAGTCCAACCATGTGGCAAGGAAGTGTTGGATTTTCAAACAGCACATGCCCAGCAGGTACTGGCTTGTGGATAGGTAAGAATTGCGTGTATTGCAGGAAAACTGGGAAAATGTGTCACCAGGAAAAACAACCACGAAACGCTTAAAAATCAATCTATGTTCATTAATTCTCTGAGATAAGAATTGTCTAAGATAAACAAGAATAAATCTGTTTGCTGTCTGTCTTGAAATGTTTTTTTTTCTTCATTGCATGAGTGGTAAAAGTTGGATTTCCCATTTTTGAATATAGATATTTTGCATAAAAGATGAAGATAACCACCCCCACTTCCTTTCCTCGTATCCAACAGGCCCTGTTTGATTCCCCATCTGCCAGGAGGATGGAAACCTTCCAGCCCCAACGGCAATGCATTTGGCACACCTGTTCAGGATCTTCTCAGATTTCCCATCTGTGCCGTCACTGGCTTCTTCTCCATCCGTATCCTTCTAGAACGGTTTGCAACACAGCAGAAAGACCAGGTATCTGCAATTTCCCCCAGTCTCTCTCCCCTAAGCCTGTACAGTTTCCGTAGCATCTTCCATTGATCTCATAAAGGATACTGGGGATCACTCCAATATTATTTTTTTTAAAAAAACGGCTATAATCCGACACATCCCACTCCCAGCCCAAGACCACATAAGCAATGTGCTCACCTACACGCTTTGCAATAGGCTTTCTTCTTATTATTTATTATATTTATTTATATCCCGCCTTTTTCCCAATAATGGGACTCAAGGCGGCTTACAAATTAAAACATGTACAGTTAAAACAAATAGCGATATACAAAAATTAAAAAAATATAATTAAACATAGTACAATTTAAAAATATTTAAAACATTTTAAAATATTTTAAATACACATAATTTAAAAAAATCCAAACTATAAGCAGTGCATCCACAAAGGTCTGAACTACTCCCCAAAGGCCTGCTGAAACAGAAAAGTTTTAGCCTGCCTCCGAAAGCACCAAGGAGGGAGCCAGTCTAGCTTCCCTGGGAAGGGAGTTCCAGAGCCCCAGGGCAGCCACCGAGAAGGCCCTCTCCCTCGTTCCCTCCAGGCGTGCCTGTGATGGTGGTGGGACAGACAGATGGGCAGGCTCATAAGGGAGATTACGGTCTTTCAGATATCCTGGGCCCAAGCCGTATAGGGCTTTGTAGGTCATAACCAGCACTTTGAATTGTGCCCGGAAACAGACTGGAAGCCAGTGGAGCTGTTGTAACAGGGGAGTTGTATGCTCCCTATAGCCAGCCCCAGTCAACAATCTGGCCACAGCTCTTTGAACCAGCTGAAGTTTCCGAACACTCTTCAAAGGCAGCCCCACGTAGAGCACATTACAGTAATCCAAACGGGATGTAACTAAGGCGTGTGTCACCGTGGCCAGGTCCGACATCTCAAGGAATTCTTGGCATAAGAACATAAGAACACCTGGGTATCAGCTCCCCAATAGCTTGCATGTGCAAAGCAATGAAAAACAACTCTTAAACACAGGTACACAGAAGCAAAAAGGGTGGAAGAGCCTGCTTGTCAGTTTGCATGAGTATGCTAGTTTCTGCTAGGAAAGGCCCTGGAACAAATCCCAGGATCTACACTTGGATCTACTCTGCCTGGGCCCTTAGGACGCCAGTATATGGCCAGATCTATGCCAAGCAGGATACGACACTTTGAAAATGTTTTGAAAACTGTATATGGGGCATGTCCTGGGCCCCAACAATTGTCGCTACTGTTATATAAACTGTTTTAAAGCTAGGCTGACCATATGAAAAGGAGGACAGGGCTCATGTAACTTTAACAGTTGTAGAGAAAGGTGAATTTCAGCCGGAGTCATTTGTATGCAATTAGTTCCTGGTGAAATTCCCTCCTCATCACAACAGTTAAAGTTGCAGAGACTATACTAGAGTGACCGTATACAAAAGAAGGCAGGGCCCCTGCAACTTTAACTGTTGTGATGAAGAGGGAATTTCACCAGGAACTAATTGCATACAAATGACACTGGCTGAAATTCCCTTTTCTCTGCAACTGTTAAAGTTACATGAGCCCTGTCCTTCTTTTCATATGGTCAGCCTATTAAAGCAGTAGTGTAGATTCTGTCTATGTCACCAATCATCCACCCGTAACGATAAAAACTGGAAATACCACCTCCTCCTTAGAAGTTGCTATTGGGAAGGGGTGATCAGTCTTTGTTCCCCAATGGGAGAACTGCAGATTGACTGGTTCTGCTGGGCTATGCTCTGGCACCCGCTGCTTATCCTAACACAATGCCCAGGACAAGTCTATGAGGAGTGGGAGGAGAAACCCTAAGAAAAAGCAACAGCCCCGTGGGCACAGCCGTATAGGGTGACCAGATAAAATCCAGGTCAGGGCTCATGTAACTTTAACAGTTGCAGAGAAAAGGGAATTTCAGCCAGTGTCATTTGTTTGCAATTAGTTCCTGGTGAAATTCCCTCTTCATCACAACAGTTAAAGTTGCAGGGGCCCTGCCTTCTTTTGTCTATGGTCACTCTAGTATAGTGCCTGCACCTTTCACTGTTGTGATGAAGAGAGAATTTCACCAGGAACTAATTGCATACAAATGACACTGGCTGAAATTCCCTTTTCTCTACAACTGTTAAAGTTACATGAGCACTGACCTGGATTTCATCTGGTCAGCCTACAGCCGTGTGCTTTTCTGACAGCTTGCATACTATGAAACCATTCATCTGGAAGACAAGATGCCTGTTCTTAGTGCGACAGTCCGTCAGGTGCTATAGGCGGAGCTAGAAGAGAGATGTGGATGGATTGTGTGCCTGCAAAACGACTGAGGCTGAATGTACCATGCAAACATCAAGCAGGTGGCTACCCTGACTCCTGCCCGTTTCTTTTAAATGTAATTTAATACATTTAATAAAATGTAATATAAAATAATGATGATGATAATGATGATAATAATAGTTTAAATTAAACTTCCAGTGCAGACTTTCCGAACCTAGAACCCTCCAGATGTGCTGGGGATGCTGAGAGCTGCAGCCCAACACATCTGGAGGGTGCCAGGTTGAGGAAGGTCTGATTCCCCCATTGCATTCACTAAATTATCAGAACTTATTCTCCTTAAAGGGGAAAAATGGGCTTTAGGCCATTGGTAAGAGTTTTTCTTGGTGTGGCGGTGGCAGAACTCATTCACTGCAGATAGCTATAAAGTATATGGGTGGAGGAGCAAGTTAAGGCACAGCATGGGCTGAGTTGAAGGATGCCAAACCTTACTCACATTTCCTTCCTGAAACGGTTTCTCCCCATTTCTCTCCTACCTTAGTGCCAGACTAATGAACCATTCGGGCATGCTGTGAGAACTTTGGGCATGGCTTTATAGGACCTTTAATTGGTGCATTTATTTCTTGGGGCACGCTAGCCATTCTCTTGGGGCACACTAATGTTCTCCAATGCTAGGGTGACCATATGAAAAGGAGGACAGGGCTCCTGTATCTTTAACAGTTGCATAGAAAAGGGAATTTCAGCAAGGATCGTCTGTACGCATGCAGCACCTGCTGAAATTCCCCTTTCAATACAACTGTTAAAGATACAGGAGCCCTGTCCTCCTTTCCATAGGGTCACCCTATCCAATGCAAAGTTTGTGAATTACTGGTTTAAGTAGTAGGTGACGTAAATAAGGGCCTAAGGACTACACATTAGATTCACTGCATGGCTTGCAGCCAAATCAAGGCATAGGAGGGGGATTTCCACCATGAACGGATTGCACAAGGAGATAGGTTTAACCCTTCCCTCCCCAGCTGCAATCCTGGTGACGCCCTCCCCTAGTATCCCGGTGTGTTACAATTCGTGATATTAAAAAATCCCCTCCTATTGGTGCCAGTGGGAGCTGCTGCTGCTTCTTTCTATCACTAACTGCTAGGGTGACCAGATAAAATCCAGGTCAGGGCTCATGTAACTTTAACAGTTGTAGAGTAAAGGGAATTTCAGCCGGTGTCATTTGTATGCAATTAGTTCCTGGTGAAATTCCCTCTTCATCACAACAGTTAAAGTTGCAGGGACACTGCCTTCTTTTGTATATGGTCACTCTAGTATAGTGCCTGCACCTTTAACTGTTGTGATGAAGAGGGAATTTCACCAGGAACTAATTGCATACAAATGACACTGGCTGAAATTCCCTTTTCTCTACAACTGTTAAAGTTACATGAGCCCTGACCTGGATTTTATCTGGTCAGCCTACTAACTGCTGCCTGTGGGCGATTCTCATCAGGATCGTGTCTGGAGACGGAAAGGTTAAACCTGCCATCCCTGCATACTGCAGTGCCGGTGGCAATTGGACTCCCCAACTCCTAAGATTAAACTTTTAAATTTAAAAATCCTTTGACATTGCCTCAAGCCATGCAATTATTAACCTAACACGTTGTTAGGCCCTAAGAGCAGCTTATCAGATATGGGGATTTTAGGTCCACGAAGGGCATTTATAGATACTTCATAGCAGCAGGGCCGGCCCTACCATTAGGCAGACTGAAGCAGTCTCTCCTTACATGCCAGATGCTGAGAGGCGGCAGCACAGTGTTGGGGGAGAGAGCTGTGGGAGAGAGCTGCACCCCCTAAGTTAGCATGTTACTTTCAGTGGCAGTGGAGGACACTGTTGCATCGTCACTATTGAAGACAAATTCAGGGTGACCATATTTTGGAAACCAAAAAAGAGGACAACATGGTCAGCTCCCAAGGGGGTAGGCCAACCAACATGTCTGGCCCCAGGGGGTGTGTCCAGCATCAAGGAGGTGTGCCCACCTGAACACAGCCTTGGGGCGGATCTACACTGCTGCTTTAAAGCGCTTTACAGTGCTTTATAACAGTAGTGACAACTGTTTTGGAGTGTGTCCTGGGCCCCACCAATTGTCACTACTGTTATAAAGCACTTTAAAGCTGTTCATAACAGAACTGAAAACTGTTGGGGCCCACGACACACTCCAAATCAGTTGTCACTACTGTTATAAAGCACTTTAAAACAGCAGTGTAGATCCTGCCTAGGTCACATATCTGATTTTACAGCACACAATTAAGACAAATCTGTTCTACATAACATCTTAATGTTAAAATCACTGAAATAAAGAACAACGTATCTGAAATTAACTTCACTTACTCCTACTTTTGTAGCTTTTGCTGTACTTTGAAGCTTTTGCTATACTCTGTGTGATACATTCCCCCCTTCCCTCAAATATCTTTTCTGACTGTATCCTCACTCCACTGCAAACTGCTGCTGCTTTTAACAGGGCTTGCTGCTGGCTGGCTTTTTTATTTTTAAATTTCAATTTATTTTTTTAACCTTGTGTATGATTGTCACAAGTTTCTCTACTCTAACATTAGGGTGGGTGTTATGGGCAGCCGACACTACTTCGCCCATTCACACTTCTCACTTATATACATTAGCTTCTCAAGGCTTGTGCGTTGACACCACTTCTCACAACCAGATTTTGAACTCCTGTCAACTTCCTGCACAGCCATGCGACTCTGAGACCCTCTTTCTAATGCCCTGCATTGCATGCCAGCACCATAGGGCTAAGTTACAACAAGTGTCTCTGGGTTGTCTGTGCAGCCTTTGTTGTCTCTCTCTCTAAGTCATTGCAGCCAAACCAAAGCCTCCAGCCTCAAACAATATCCCTCCCTCCCTCCCTCCCTCTCTCTCTCTCTGCCAAAGTCTCCCGATGGTCCAGCCAGGCCGCACACTTGTGGCCAGGGGTATTGCTTATTGTTTGGTCATGTCTGGTGACTCTTAATTTAAAAAACTCTGCTGCCAGCTGCCTCCACCTCCCCTCCTCCTGCACACCTGCTCGACTCTGATACACTCTTAAAACACTCTGGTTGGCAAGCCAGCCTCTCAGGGCCAAGCTACAGGCAAATCTGGGTTGCCTTTAGCCTCTCTCTGCCTTGTGCCAGCCAGCTGACCTCTCCAGCTTCCAGCCTCAAACAATTCCCCCCTCTCTCTCTGGCCAAAGTCTTCCAACAGTCCAGCCAGGCTGTGCTCTTGTACCCTGTGGCTGGGGGTAGGGTGCCAGCTTATAACTTGGTCACATCTGGTGACTCTTGTTTTTGTTTTTTTAAAACTCCGCCTCCAGCCACCTCTGTCTGCACCAACACTGGACTCTGAGATGCTCTTAATAGGCTCTATGTGGCATGCCAACCTCTCAGGGCTAAGCTACAGTCATCTCTGAGTTGTAACTCTGTCTGAAACTGATGCCAGCCAAAGCCTCTAACCAGCCAACACCTGCACCAACACTTGATTCTGGATACTCTTGAAAGGCTCTGTGTGGCATGCCAGCCTCTCAGGGTTCAGCTACAGCTATCTCTGAGTTGTGTCTTCAGTCTAACTCTGTCTCTAAGAGATATGTCAGCCAGCCCAAGTCACAAATCTCTCTATTTTTCTCCGACACACACTTCAAATGTTCTGCATTGCATGCCAGCAGTGCAGACAGAGCCTAGCTCACAAGCGAACAAAGTGAAATGGAAGGGATGGGGTAGCAAAGCAAAGCAATGACATGCTAGGTTCTAACATCTGCATCAACAGGGCATCCGCAAAGATGAAAGCCTCTCTCTCGACTGACACCTCACTGTTGGTCATGAGAATTTTTTTTTAAGGATGACCCTTCATCACCCATGATGTGGAACTGAGAAAAAGGCCTCTGTTCCGTTTTGCCCTGTGGGCTGCTTTGACTGACCTCTCCTTTCCCACATTTTGATCTGTGGATGCCTTGCCTCTGCTGAGCTCCAGGTGCCTGACTGCCCACCAAATCTGCAACAGGAAAAATGCCCTGCTTGCCCAGCACTTCTTAGCTAAAAACTTGAGATTCCCTTGATGCCGACTGAAAATTCTCAAGGTGTAATACCCTAAAGAGGAGGTTTGACAACTTGTGTTTGAAGGATATGGCTTCAGCAGTTTTTAAAAGAAATAATTTTAAAATCTCAAATTTTACAAAATTCCTAAAAATCAACAGATGAACAGATCTGCTTCAAACTTGGCAAGGATAAAGCCTTACCTGAGATCTATTATGGTGTCAGGTTTCATTTCTTTATCTATAAAAATGACAGCTTTTAAAAAAACAATTATTCTGAAACCTCAAATTTTAAAAAAATCCCTAAAAATCAGCGGATGAACAGATTTGCTTAAAACCTGGCAAGACTAAAGCTTTATCCGAGAACTATCATGGTGCCACATTTCATCTCTTTACCTTTAAAATGACTTTTTAAAAAATATATATATTTTAAAACCTCAAACTTAAAAAAAATCCTAAAAATCAACAGATGAATGGATCTGCTTCAAATTTGGCATGGCTAAAGCCCTTCCTTAAAGCTATCATGGTGCCAATTTTCATCTCTTTGGCTTTCAAAATGGCAGAGCTGTAAGCCTTTTTGTTAATTCTCATTAAAGTAGAGCTGCCCTTTGGCTGGGGAGGATGGGAAAAATCCGGATTTTTCATCGAATTTCATAATTCCCCCCCCCCCCTCCTTCCTGGATTTGTTACCAAAAATCCTAACAAATCCAGATTTTTCCTGTCGTATAGTCACCCTAGACAAATTCATCTGCTGATAGGGATGCTGGAGAAATCCTCAACTGAGAGAAAGTACATTGGATTCAATGTGAAATTCAAAGTACAATGTGAATCCAACATGTGGAATCCGCAACTGACCGGCTCTCCCTGCTGGTGCGCAGCTTGCCGCAATTGTGTATCTTGGGCAAATTACATCCGTAAATAGAGTAATTTGCAGAAATTGTAGCCATAAAGTGCTTAGTTACGGCCACAATATACACATAACTAAGCACATTATGGCCACAATTTGCTCAAATTACTCTAATTATGGATGTCACTTGCCCAAGATATGCAAATTACAGCCACAATGTGTGAATCTTGCACAAACATCTTTGTGTTTTTAGAGAAAAAGATTAAGCCAAAAATCTGCAAAGCTCTGAGGAAATCTGTTGAGTCTGAAGAGGGCCAGATTTCCTCGCAACAGACATTCCTCAGACTGGATATGAGCCGGTTAATACATCCCTATTTGTCAGTGTAGTTGACTTTTTCTACATGGAATATGAGAAGGCACCATCTTTTTCTTTGCCTTAGACAGCAAAATTTCTTGTGCTTATCCTTTATTCACAGCCTGACACTTGATCATAAATAATAGGAGCCTAATCAATGGCTGCTGATGAAGTCCTGGAATCATGTGGCACATGCACTTCCCTAGGGTGTAACTGAAAGGGACCGTTTGAAGCATCATCTTTTCCTAACTACCAAAATACTGTCCTTTGAGTGCTTGAAAAATATGACATGGCCTTCCAAAAGATGAGAAGCATTGAGGCAGGAAGCCCTGAACTTGGCACGAGTAGAAAAACTTACTTTATTAATGAGAGAAAAGTCAATATCTGGGTTTTTAACTGAATGGAAAGCTCTTCTAGGCTATGTGAAGGGACAAGGAACAAATGATCTGTTTGTCTGCGGATTCAACAAATAAGAAGAAATGGTTAAAATAACAGAAAGTGGGGAAACTAGTTTACTGTTTCTATGCAAGAGAAAATAGGGTCAAATACCTTTGCTGGGGAGAAAATCAGAAATGTATTGTAACTCGGTGGATTGTTTTTTTATGTGTGTATTGGGTATGTGTTGGTTATTGTCATTGTTTGGTTATGTAGAAGGTGTTTTTTTAGCTTGTTGATGTCATGAAAATAAAAAAGTTGAAACATGAAAAATAAAGCAATAAACATGTAAAAAAAAGGGGGGGGAGGAAAAAAAGAAAAACAAATTCACAATTATTGCACCCAAATGACTTCTGTGGGACACATCACTATCCTTGGCCCTGAAAATGTTAGTGCAACAGATTTCTCCTTTCAAGAGAACAGAATTCTTTTCACTACCGTTCTGCTCTAATTCACTATCCTGTATCTTAGAACTGCAGGAGAATGAAGAAGACAAATACAAGAAAGGATGGAATACTTTAATTCTCCAGATTTCAAACTCCTACCCACAGAGAACTCTTTCTACATTTTTTTTTAAATTATGTCTAGGGACTACTAGATGCTCTAGACAATTTTGGGGTGTCATATGGTGTTGGCGGACAAGTAGGCGTTCATGCTGGCCGTATTGTTAGGTAGACTGAGGAAGTTACCTTAGGTGGCAGATGTTAGTGGTGTGGAGGGGTCAGGGATGGCAGCCCCCTGGCCATTCCTCTCTGGTCCCCTCTACAAGAATTCAGTTTGACGCCCGGTTGTCCGATTATGCGCATCTTCTCGCCATTGCTTTTATGCCTAATCCCCATACACGGGAGGGGGTGAAGCGCATTACCGCTTGTATGAAACACGCTTTAAAGGTGTTTAATGCAGAGAATCGCTTGTTTACATGGCCAAAATGCGCTTCAACTCCCGCGGCAAATTAAAACTCGCTATTTAATGCGCATTCCATAATGCGCATAATCGGACAGAAAAAGCACCTTGACCCCCGATTTGCGCTCCGCTCTTGTAGAGGTCAAATTTTGAATGCACCTTGAAAGAGCTTTAAATCGCTCTTGTAGAGGCACCCTCTGTTGGAGGACAGAGCTGTATGTTCCATTCAACCTGTCCTGCACCCCCTAAGCTGGCCTGCTCCCCTGGTGATGGATGTTATCCTATCAGCAGTGTCACGTTCAGCTGCCAGCCTGGTTGGCTTTGTAAATGAAACGTGGACAGGGTGGTGGTGGTGCCATCTTGTCCTTCACCTCAGGCAGCAAAATGTCTTGGGCCAGCCCTGGCTTTCATACAATGGGAGGGACCACTGTTGTGTGATAAGAGCACTTGCTTTGCTGCAGAAGGTCCCAGGTTCAATCCCTGGCATGTGTACTTTAAAGGTATTGTGGGTAGCTGAGCTGGGAAAGATCGACTTGACCTGTTGGAGGGTTGCTGCCAGTCAAGAGTGCTGGATGAGATGGACAAATGATCCAGGTTTTTGAGAGCCATGGGACAAAACACCCTCAATGGGCCCCTTCCCTCAGCGAGTCTCCCTTCTTACTGCCCTTGTCACTGGCCGCTCTTCTTCCATATCCTTTTGCATCATTACTACCACCTGCTGGTTTGAAGGGCAGAGAGCCAGAGAACAAGCAGGTCGGGGCATCTCCTGCTCCTCCTTCTTACCACTACTGGTGTGGACCTGAACAAGAGGCAGGTGAACAAACAGGTTGAAGAAATGGTGAAGATGAGGAGCACCTCTTGTCCATTGGCCCCTGCTGGGGTCTGGGCCCTGGGCAGGTGTCCAACCATGTCCACCCTTGATGGCGTCCCTGAATGATCTGACTTGGTATTAGACAGTTTCATATATTGAGGTGGCTTGAATATTATGAGTGGTGTTTTTTTTTCTTTTCTTAAGAACTTAAGTTATCGCTTTTAATATTTTAACTGTTTGGATGCATTTTATTAGGCTGACCAGGTGGCTCGGGATTTCCCGGTCCTAACCGGGAATCCAGAGGCCAACCGGGTCAACCGGGCCAACCGGGGGAAAACCGGGGTGGCGGGGGGTCACGCGGTGGTGGCAGCGAGACCCGGTGGAGGTGGAGGAGCCCGGGAAGCGGACGCCCCTGCAGGTAAGCACGAAGGGGGACACTTACCTGCTGGGGCGGCCGCTTCCCGGGCTCCTCCGCCACCTTTGCCGCCGCTGCCGGGCTCGTAAGGCCAGAGGCCGCGCGGAACAGGCAGGAGAGGGCCGGATCCGGAAGTGACATAACCGGCCCTCTCCCGCCTCTTCCGCGCAGCCTCTGGCCTCCTTGGGGCTCAATCGCGATGGCGATGAGCCCTGAGGAGCCCGGACGCCCACGCCCGCCTCTTCCGCGTGGGCGTCCGGGCTCCTCGAGGCTCGTCGCCATTGCGACGAGCCCCAGAAAGGCCAGAGGCCGCGCGGAAGAGACGGGAGAGGGCCGGTTACGTCACTTCCGGATCCGGCCCTCTCCCGCCTCTTCCACGCGGGCGGCGATGGAGGACCCCGCGCGGCTGCGCGGGCGACGGAGGACCCGGCGCAGCCGCGCGGGCAGCAACAGAGGAACCCGCGCGGCCGCGCGGGCGACAGAGGAACCCGGCGGTAGGTCCAGGCTGGTTTTTTTTGGGGGGGGGTGGCTTGGTGGGGGGGTTGTTTTGGGGGGGCGGGGGGGGACCGGGATTTTTACTTTTAAAATCTGGTCAGCCTAATTTTATTGCTGTAAGCCGCGTTGGAAGGGCTTCTATCCTGAATGGCAGCCAAGAAATGTCTTAAAGAAATAGATAAATAAAACTCAACAGGCCAAAAAGCCAAGCAAACATACAGAAGAGAGGATGTGGCGGGGGTTTGCCGAGTGAATTCCACAGAGGGTACCTCTAGACGGTCGCTTTTCCCCTCAGTAGCTTTGGAGTGGTGGCAGGTGGATTGCATGACGCTGCTGCCAGTCCAAAGCTACTGCAAGCTCCGCTCTAAAAAAGTCGGGCATTTACCCCGACTTTTTTTTAGCTTGGAGCAGGCTGGGAAGGGAAGGGGGTGGACCAGCGAGCCATAAGCTCTGTCGGATGTCAGGTGCTTCATAAACAATTCACTAGGCTGGCCTAGTGAATTGTGAATTGAAGGCTTGGCAATTGTTATGAGAAGATCTGTCTCTGTTCGGTGCTTATCTGTAATTGCAGGCCGAGGCCTTGAATGGTTCCTGGGAACAGGAGTTTGTTTAGAAAAGGTGGGGGCTATCTTGCAAGATGTCTCTCACATAGTGTCGTCATCAAGAGGAGGTTGAACTGTGCTGCCCTGTTGGCACATGAGTTTGGATTACAGGCCTGAAGCCCTGGCTGTCAAAGTAGCTTAGAATTAGCCAGCCTCCATCCTATATAGCTATGAGCAAAGAAGAAGTTCTTTGCTAGAAATTATCTGTTCGACTGTTTGCTGTTTGCTTGTCATCTGTTCTACGCTTGCCAAGAAACTCATGTTTGGGATTCTATCTGGTCTGGAGATGTTGGATGCACTCTGTACATGTTCTGTTGCTATTTAGACTTGGACTTTCTAAGAACTTTGCCATGAAAAGTGCTCTGTGGCTTTTCATAGATTTGGACTTGCAGATTACTGTTCTGGATTTGTGTTCTATAGCCTGTTTTTCCCTGCATGGAGCCAAAGTACGGGCACAGGGGAACTCAGAGGCTGATCGTTGCTGTTCTAGAATTGTGTGTGTGTGTGACCTGTGAGAGAACCTTCCTCAGAGCCAAAGCTACGAGCAGGGAAGGCTTCCTAGGTCGAAGAAGTTCGTCCACTGACATCTTGTTTACGTGATCAGCTCAGTGTTCCCTGACAGGCTGAGTTTGATTTAGTTCAAGATGATCTAGTCCACTGTCAGACCTCATGCACTCCTGCTGGGGTTTCTCCTCTGAGTCTCCCCGTGTTCCTGATGAGTCAGTGTGTGTGGCCATTCCTGACCTCAAGGGACAGGGGCTAACTCTAACTGTCTCCCCCTGAGTGAGTTGCTGTTTGCATTAAGCCGTTGTACCTGAAAGCTATCTGGTCCGTCTTCAGCTTCAAGTGTGTGTATGCAGAAATGAAACCATTATGCCTTGAATTCCGTGTGATTTACAATAAAAGAAGTCTCACAGTTTTGGAGTGTGTCAGTTTGCCTAAAGTTTGTGAGCAGAAACCTGGGGTGAGCTCGCATCACGACAAGCTTGCTGTACCGCCTCCGCAGTCCTCTCCCCATTTTAAATAAATAATAATTTAAAAAAACCACTTACCTTGGAGCAGGGGGGGCGATGCTCCCAGCTGCCCCTCCAGCTGCTGCTGGGCAGGCACGGCAGCAGGAAAACCCGGCGTGGCGCTCCTTCGGCTGTAGATGGGTGGAAGGAGAGTCAATGCGGGGGGCGCCGCCTGCTGCCGCGGTGCGGAAGAGGCGCCATGAAGAGGAGGGCAGAGGTGCATGTGTGCAGCTTCTGGTGTTAGAACTACCCAACTCACTCTTGGTCTCTGGTGTAGCTAATAAAAGGAAAAGAAATGACTCCACCAGGAGGAGCCATTTATTTCACGGGGCTGTGGGCAAGAGGGCCTGGATATCGCTTTAACTCCACACTCGCCCTCCACTGAGAATGCTGAGTTTGCTATGATGAATGCCACCTTCCGTGATGTTCAGAGCATGAAGTGGCGCACTGTGTCTCTTCCCAGCTGCTTGTCCCTTCTTCCTTAAGAAAACAAATGACAGCTCCCTTTAGAGTCATCCTGCCCCCCTTTTTTTCCTTTCTGTGTTTTTTTTAAAGGACTTTTCTCTTGGAGATTTATTGCAAGAGCTTTGCAAGAGATTTGTAGCAAGTAGCGCTCAGCCTGTAGTCTTACATCCTCACTCAGTGCCACGACCATAATTCTCCCAGAGTGGAATGACAGAAGACCACAGTGGCTAATAATGTATTATGATGATACTGTCTGGGCGAGAAAGATTGCACTCAAGTTTTCGGCATCTCATTTGGGTTACATGAAACTTTCCTCGCAGAGCTGAAACAAATGGTGTTTTCCTGGTTGTGAAACGTAAGACCAAGTAAATTAAGCAACAACAAATAAATTAAAATAATACAGCTTTCCTGTCACTGACAGGCATGTATTTGCCCAAGATTGAATTTTACAAGGAGCTGTAAAGAGGAGGCTTTTGAATTTATGATTATTACTAGCAAACAGACCCAGCTTCAGACAGGTTGGAATATCCCTTAGTTTGATAAGGCAAAGACTTCAAGTAAACTTACACACTGTCAGAGCTGGACACATTGTGCCCACCCTGTCTGAATGAAGCCATACCCCCTGGCATCTCTAGGCACATCCCATCCCATGGTGCACCCTACAGAAAAATCCATACTCCGCTGCTAAAAACGGTCCCAGGCTATTATTGGCCACATGTTATTTGTTTATAATTTGTTTGCATGTGCATGTAAATATAATAGAAGGAGCCTTTGGGAGAATACATTTTGATAGTTGTAGTAAAATCCCAGAGAATAGGGTTAACAGAGATATTGGCCATGATGGCTAGGAATGATGTGAGTTGTAGTCCAATTTAGTGCTCTAGAGAGCACAAAGATGAGGAAGCATGAGGAGAGGAGGACCCCCCCCACACACACACACCTCTTCTTCATGGGTACCTTCTTTGTTTTCTTATGGACAAGGTATGCCAGCGTCCATCCAACTCCAACTCCCCATCCTCCCAGAAACACCCAACTGCTTGGTAGGATTTGAAGCTAGAAACATCTCGTTATTATGTTCTATTTTAAAAAATCACTTCCCATGTTCTTCTCTCTCTCTCTCTCTCTCTCTCTCTCTCTTTTAATTCCATCCTCCACCCAACCCAGGCTAAGGCTAATAAAGGTTTGGAATCTCCCCCAAGTATAGCAGATTCCTTTGTAAGTGTCTAGGGATGCATAAGGGCTTTATCATACCTACTATTTCCCCCCTGGATTGCTTCTGCGGCTTCCCCCTCCATTTCGTACTCGAGTCTAGCGTTTTGAATCACACGTGGTCGGTATAGCTGTGATACCTCAGCTTGGCCTATTGCACTTTGCCTGTTTTGGACTTTGCCTGTTGAAGGATAAATCGAAACAGAAACTAAAACCTGCATCTTCAGGGTGAGAGAGCAGGAGGAGGAGGATGACGTCATGCAAACCCAGCACTGAAGAAGTGGAGCAAAGTTGAGGTGGGTGTGCTTAAAACCGCCCATGTGACAACAGCCATAGTCTTTGGGATCTCTTTGGAGTGTGCATAATGTAGTTTTCCTAGTAAAAGAAAATGGTTCTTGAGGCCTGCTTTTAGGTAGTGGCAACTTTTTAAAGTTTATTTTTTTTTTGGTACCCGAAAAAGGAAGGTGAGAGGATCCCTGCTCTCGCTGAGGCTGCCAGGATCTCCACTGGCTCTCACACCATGTGGTGTATGTGTGTTGTTAAAAATAAATGAAAGTAAGGCATGGTGGTTCATAAGAAAAATGTCAACAGTCATAGTCAGACAATACCTTTATTGGCACTATCCAAATAAGGACACCATTATGGACACACTTTTGAGAGCTCCAGATATCTTCATCAGGCAAAATGTTACTAAAACAGGATGGGGAAGAGGAAGAGTAGGGAGGGAAAAGAGCAGGCTTTATTTTGTCATGAAGTCCATATGGCTAGAGACCTAAGATGGAAATGGAGGAAGCGTAGCAGACTTAAATGGGTTAAGCTCTACTAGGTCATGCAGGTTACAGGTTACACAGGGGTGGGCAACTTATGGCCCTCCAGGTGGTTTGGTGTACAACTCCCATGATCCCTCACCATTGGCCAGGGTGGCTAGGGCTGATGGGAGCTGTAGGCCCAAACGTCAGGAGTACCACAAGTTGCCCACCCCTGGGTTACATCTAGGAGTGTTGGAATAAACAAACATATAATAGCTGATTCCCTTCATTTAAAAATTTAAAAAAATCCAGTTGTTACTTGGATTTGTCTTCAACCTTAGATGAAACACAGGCTTTGGCTGTTGTTGTACATGCTTTGCAGTTTGGCTGAGATTATGCAAAAAATATTGTCGATATAAGAATAAATCAAGGAAATGGGAAGATCCAGGTAAGATAAACAATCAAGTTGAATCCATAGTGTAATAACTAATATCATTATACAAGGAAAAACAGGCATATTCTTGAGCTGCTTCCCTTTAAGAGAAGATTTCATGTTCTTTGTGTTCTGTATTTTAGCCTACATTGTACTTGTATGGCATCTAACACAGAAACAGACTTGGCCACCAGCGAGAACTCAGAAACTGGAGATTGAGATGTTACTTTATGTTTGCACCTGTTTGTCTCTGTGTTTGTGGGTTACTTTAATTTTGGGTACTAGGTATTTTGATCAAGAGAAACTCCACATTATAAAAGAAACAATATATGAGATACAGATTTCTCCATTAAAACCATCCTGCGACTGGGCAATGACAATAACATGGATCCGTTCACAAGTCTAGGGTGACCATATTTGAGAAATCAAAAAAGAGGATACCCTGTGGGGGCGGGGGGCAGGAAAGCAACTTTCCGGGGCCTCTGGAAAGCACGTCATTCTCCCCTGCCACTTTTAAGGGCCCAATTGGAGCAAAGGAAGGGAAAGCATATCATTCCTGCCCCCACTGCTCCAATCGGGGCATTTTCTATAATGTCTGGGACTGACACACTTTCCTCTTTAAGGACCTGATTGGAGCAGTGGGGAGGGGGAATGTTGCACCTCCAGAAAGCACGTCATTCCCTCCCACCATGCTAATAGCGGCCTTAAAGGGGAAAGCGTGTTTTTCCAGGACATTATAGAAAATTAAAGAAAATCCCCCCCCCCCCGACACCCAGAATAGAACAAAAACTAGGACAAATCCAGGGAAATCCTGACAGTTGGTCAGCCTATAAACAGTACATAAAAATATTGTTGTCCTGGGAATATAAATTTACAATCTGAATCAAAACTGATTGAAGACCCAGGGAACCATGGACATTGTTCACTGATTTGGATTGACCTGCTTGTGCAGTAGGTACACGTGAACATGGGGAAAATGTGTTTCTCTCAAGAACTCTTTTGTTTGTTTTATTACATTATGTAATCTGTTTATAATTTATCCTGGAGGATGTGATGTCTTGACTAATCATACAAAAGGCCTTGCTGGCCATTCTGAAACCAATAGAATGTCACCATGTAATACTTTTACAGCGGGCCTTCTCGGTAGTGGCACCCATCTTCTGGAAAACTCTCCCATATGCAGTTCAGGAGGCAGGAAATGTGGCATGTTTTAAATGCCTCCTGAAAATGCGCTTGTTCACCCAGACTTTCTCTGGTTTATAATTCATTGTAATTAATCATGCTACTCCATCTTACTACTCCTTGTATTGCTCTGCACTATTGCTGTAATTGGAATTGTTTTTAACGTGTTTTAAATATGATTTTAATATTTGTATGCGAACTGCTTCAGATTTTCAATTATGCTAAGAGGTGTAGAAGAATCACAAATAAATAAATAAATTCCTTTGTTTTGTAATGCTTTGCAAATAATTGTTTTAATTTTACATGGCTAATTAATCAGAAAAGAATTAATTACCATGAGTTTCTGAGTTGCTGTGTAGAACTCAGAAGAGGAAAAAAGGATGTACAGTGCATGTGGGGAGAGAGCTGGAGAGGATGAAAAAGGGGAACATGAGCCCTAGACAACTTGAGGGATGAGTAATTAAAATTGGTGTGATGACTTGTGCTCCATGCTGTAGGGAGGTTTCTGCTTTTCTCACAGATGCTGATAAACATTTACATCATGCATCCTGTGTAACATGAAACAAACATAGCATTTTAGCCACAAAAGAATGCAAGTTAGCATGATGTTATCAGTCAATTTTAGTAAGAAGAGGGGGACATGACTGCTCAAAAAATGGTTTAAAAGTCAGGTGGGATGAAGAGCAAGTAAAGAAAGCACAGTCCAACACAATCTACGCCATCTGTGCCAATGCAAGACAAGGTGACACCCAGGTTTCATCAAGGCCTTCCTGGGCCCAATCTACATGGCCGATTTAGTGCCAAGCAAGGTCACATCAGGGTCATTCGTAACAGATGTTGCTGTTGCCAATCAGTAGCAACCCTGCAGCTTCCATCTACAAAGGTGCATTTTCCCAAAGCTCTGCTCTCCCTGCATTAAATCCTGGGCATAGTATTTCTGTGGCCTGGCAGTGACCTGGTGAAGAGGTGAGGCTGCCCAGGGCACTTTTGAACTTGCTTTCTCCATTCACAATAGTAGCCTGGTTCCCTCATTCACAATAGCGCAGTAGCACGATTTCACCAATTCTGAATATAGTGCAGTAGCTTGCTTTCTCAATTCACAATAGTAGCCTGGTTTTTATGTCGCAGTAGAGGCCTTTTAAACTTTCATGATATTCCAATGATGCTTGCTCCCCACCCCTGTCCGTGCTCCCCTGCTCAGGGAAGTTTAATGGAAGTGCAGAATTAAGCCGACACCTCTCCTGTCTCATCCACCATTGAGATACTGTAAAATGTTATTGTGTTATTGTGAATGGGGAACCAAGCTACTATTGTGTGTGGAAAAAGTAACCTACTATGCTGTTTGGAATGGGTGAAACAGTGCTACTGCATTATTGAGTGGACGAGAGGGGAGAGGTGTCCATTAAACTTCCCTGAGCTGGGGAGCGTAGACAGGGTGGGGAACAATCCTCTCTCATTTAAACAGCACCTCCAGTTCAACTGGTGGGATTCCACCCACCCACCCAAACTAAGGCAGTTTCAAGTGCAGTTCAACCTGTGAAAGTGGGCTTTTAGGTAGTGTATACTCTGCTTTTCTTGCCTCGTGTGCTGCTGATGGACCAAAGCGGGTTTCATGAAAATCGAGAGATAACCAGGAATGCTTCTGAATGCATGTCCATGTAGATTGGGCTGTGGTCAAAAGATTCCAGGATCAGTGTGCCTATCTCATTGGTGAAACCTTGTTCCAGGTTGATTGGAGAAGATCTTATTTCTGCCTGAAGATTAGAGAACTGGCCATCCTCTTGTTGAAGGTGTACATTAGGTGGCCAAGAGCCATAGTTGTTTGGTAATTATCCCATTATGGGATAAGTTATTGATAGCCAAGTGACCAAAGTTATTATACTAAACGGCTTGGGACCAGAGTACCTAAACTTCTAAAGGAATGTCTCCTCCTGTATGTACCTGCTGAGAGTCTTAGGTCATCTTCAAAGGCCTTCTTCTGGGTACACCTGCTGAAGGAGGTTAGGTGGGTGGCTTCAAGAGAGGGCCTTCTCAGTTGTGGCACCCCATTTATGGAATGCTCTCACCAGGAGGTTCATCTGGGACCTACATTGCTATCTTTTCAATGCCAGAACAAATAACCTTTCTCTTCTCCCAGGCATTTTAGAGCTTAGTTTATGGCTCTTTTTATATATTTTATATTCCTGTGATGTTGCTTTGGATTGTATTTTATTCTTTTAGCTTCTATAATCCATCCAGAAAATATCATTTATTGAGCAGATTAAAAATAAAATGAATAAGTAAATACCAAGAATTTGTAGTGATTGCATTGTAGGATAAAATTGAGCGGTATCATTTCCCTTTTGTGATCTGAGTTTTTGTTCCTGATTACATGGTCTGGTTAACCTTACAGTGGCATGGGTTAGCACTTACATATTTAAACACAAAACCAGCTTCCATGGCTTTCAAAAGTGTCCGTCGCTTACTATTGTTTTATCTTTAAAATGGGAGCTTGGGGGGGGGGGGTGTCATTTGTTTAAAACCAGATACTCATTCATGTTAGATACTTAAATAATTTGATGTGCGTCTTCAGGCTCTCATTCACGATACAGCACAAAATCTGTGACAAAGCTTTTATTTCTGTACCCCCTCCCTGCTCCAGTTTGTCCGTCTGCTTTCATGGAAAGAAATAGCTGGCAAGTACTTGACAGCACAGGAGGATGGCAAGATCTTTTCTCTTGCTGCCCACGCACACAATGCTTATCAAACTTGAAGCATGAAAGGCACTTTATCATCATTGCAGTGTTTGGTGTCTCTGGCTAGCTGGCACATCATCTCTGCACCAGGTAATGTGTCAGTAAAATCTAACCTGTTGTTTAGTGTCTGGAGAAAACAAATGGAAACAGGTCCAACTAGTTTATTCAGGCTGATGAGATTAGGGCAAGTGAAACTCACTGGGTAACATACTGGAAGTATGTTAATGCAAATACAGATATTTTAGTGAATAAAATAATGATGGGAACCACCTGCCTCTTATAGAAATGGCAAGATACATCAGTTGCACACCTTATCTTTACAGCGTTCCATGCAATATAAGCGCACATTTTAAAAAGGCTGCTTGGAGGAGAAGCGCTCACTCTTGAGAAAAGGTGTTAGGGCTAATTCTGGAGAGGTGAAGCCACTTGCTATTAGCACCTAAGACTTCTTCTCCATGATTCATCGCTCACATGCAAATCTGTTCTATTTAGGATGACTGTAAAATGATTCAATCATCTTATCATCTGGCTGCTCTATGCTTCCAACTGGTCTGTATTTATAGAATAGCTATAATGATACCAGTCTGTCTTCTTGTTCTGATTGAGTTTCTGATCGGTTTGATTGAGTTATGCTGTCAGAGAGCCAAATAAAACAATTCTCCTGTATTCCAGCCCATTAAGCAAATCCTGAACCACCCAGTAGCAAGAAGCAGGCAGCTGTCTCAGGATCTGCAGAACCTGGGAGAGCTCTGGGTAAAATGGGGTGTTGCTTTAACACTGTCCAGAATCCTACTGAGTTTTTGAGCAGTAGGGTCCACAAACTCCACATTTTTGTTGAGTTTACAGAAACGTAAAAGGGCAGCATCCTGCTTGGAGCCTTGCTCTCTAGTGTTACTGGATGGTCTCCAGGTGCACCCCCTCTCTTCTCAGCTGGGAGTTCACAGAGGACCTCAGGTGGTGAGGTTGTGGAACTACAGGTTCCAGTTCACCATTTCTGCTTGAGAGACTTAAGAGCATCTTTAAATGAGTGTTTCATAGCACACTCGTTACTGGCCACTCACAGATGTTCACGAGTCATTCTGTCGATGCCATCAGCCTCCTGTGCATCTCCTGCTCTATTTCCCAGTTTTAGCGCTAAAAATAAAAACTCTTCTGGGATATATTGGTATTTGTCAAGTTTTTTCCTGCCATGTGCAGGCAAAGTTGCACTATAAAATGCCCACTAGAGGGCGCTGTCCCATCCAACTGCATTGAACTGTACAAGCCATGGGGTTGCTACTCTCTTCCTCATGTAATTAAAGCTCATTGCAGAAGTGGAAGAGAAGAAGGAAGCAAAGCAATGGTAAGGGAATGTAATTCCCCCATCTGAAGGATCTCTAAATAAGGCTGCAATCCAAAACACACTTACTGGGGCTAAGGGTCATTGAATTTATTCTTGATAAACATGCATAGGATTGTGGTGTAAATTCTTTGCCTCAGGGTGTCCTATAAAATGCTTTTCCTGGAGGCAGGCTAAGGAAGACAGGCCAGGCCTGTATGCTTTCAGAAATGGGGATCAGCCATTCCCTCTTTTCCCCAGGATCCTAGATATAAACTGATACCTGCAACACCTAGCAGTGGCTAATTCATTCAGTCTTAAACCTCCATCTTGAGACTGGGTCTAAAATGCAGATCTCTCGTCACAATAGCTGGCCTAAATTTGGGACTTTCTTGTCCCCCCCCCCCCAATTCCTTGCTTCAAAAGCTTGCATACTCTTCTGTGATATTTTAGTTGATTCTAATAAAGGCATTACTCAACTATAGATTTTGGGAGCAACATGGCTATTTTTGCTATTTAGTCTACATTAGTGTAATACCTTTATTAAGCCAACCAAAACTCATAAAAGATGCACAAGCTTTTGAGATCTCCAGATCCCTTCATCAGACAAGATGTTACAAAAAGTTGGTAGGGGTGGCACTGGCAAGAGGGGAGAAAAAGGCTGACTTGAGATGGAATAGGAAATTCAAATAAGGCTCTAGTGGTGATTGAATTCTCCAGCTTTATTAATATAAAAACTGCTTAGTTTCTCTCTCTTTTTTCTACCAATAAAAGCAGCCTGTGTGCTTCACTCAAATGGAAAGTAACAGCTGGATTTTATATTTTCAAAATTGGGGATTACACTTTTCTGTTTCTTACTCCCAGCAGTCATAGAAGCAGCTCTAGTTGACGCTGAAACCATCACATCGCCTGCCTTATTGGAATGTCTGCAGCCCCTTCCTCCCCTGCTCCATACTTCAAGATTGTGATCAAACAGATGATGCAGACACCATGACTTCATCAAAGCCTTTTTTCCCCTCCCTCAGGCAGATAGCGCAGACACCATGACTTCATCAAGTCAGCCTCCCCCACCCTCCTTCCGAAAGGGGCTTTCTAAGGAGGGAGTTGAAAGTTGTTGGGGAGTTTCTGAGACAGAGTTAAAGATCTGAAAAAGGAAAGGGCCTCCGAGGAGACTAGGAAGCAACTGCCCTTCCTCATTTGCACAATTTTCAGGGGGTCAAGAGGACATTGTCTTCAATGCATAACCTTCCTATATTTTCCCACTGCTTCTTCCATTTTTATTTCTTATCAGAAAAAAAAATGTTGAGAATGAAAAGATTGAATAATTGCACAATGCCTTTTATTTGATAGTGCTAGGAGCCCTCTTCCTGGAAGCAGTCCCACAGAAACCCACACTTTCCATTAATCCTTTGTAGCACAATTCCCTACTCGCCATACAGTACTGTAACTAAGCCTAGGTACATGCAAGCAAAATGATTATTTCCATTGATCCTTGCCACCATTTCCCTCTTCTTTCTCTGTTGTTTTCCCTGTGCCACACACATTGATGGCACATAGATATATCTATATATAGAAATGAATAATAGATTTTCCACTGTTATCTTCCCTGTGCCACACACATTGATGGCACATAGATATATTTATCTAGAGATAGAAATAAATAATAGATGTGTCATGTTACTATGCAGAGCAGTGAGATAAGAAATTAACTACCTCCTACTTAGGCTGAAGCCAGATTGCAATTCCATAACGGTCCCACTAATCTCAACAAGACTACTTCTCAGTGAATGTTTGAAGGCTTGTGCCTTTGGTAATGCAAGTCACAAAACTATCTCCTCTAACAATGCAGCACAATTAAGACAGCAACAATTATGATTATTTATAAAGCATCTTTAAGTTTAGGGATCTTTTTACAATCCTTAGCGCAATCCTGTCATGCACATTATTATCTCTACCATTTTAAAGACGGGGAACTGAAATTGAGAACTACTTCAATATCACTTTCCCCTGTCCATGACTTTAGGATGTATGTTTAAAAAAGGAGAGGAAAATGGCTGAAGATGACAGAAGATATGATTTCAAAATGGTTCACTCTGAATCAAAAAAAAAAAAAAAGCCACCAAGGAAGTTTTTTAGTTGCATATAACTAACTGCATTTCCTCATGTTTGGTATGTTGTGTACATATCCCAATCATTGCGCATCCACTCCACTTTTTCTAACATTTTCCTGCACATGTAGAAAACCCTTGTCTGGAAGCTGCAAACGTTCTCTTTTCTTGAGTTTGGAGTAAACTTTTAATCTTTTTCTGGGCAATAATCCTGACAAGGACTTTTTTTCAGAATAAGAAAGCCGATATATTATTGCTTTAATATGATAACCATATTTTAATATGACATGCCTTTTGAACATAAACCAACAACCCAATTTCAGATCATTGGTAGGTTTCTCATGTGCTTGTGCGATTCCCCTATAACTTTCCTATTTGTTTTTTTCCCCAATTGGTCCAGACACAACAGAGATTGAATGGTCATAACACAACCAAAACATAATGGGAAACTGTATCTCTGTGAATAACGACAGGAACAGGAAAGAGCGCAAGGGACCTGCCCAAGGTCACGCAGGGATATGAGGACCAATAAAAGTGATCAACAGCGTAATTCTAGACGTGCTTACTCAGAAGTAAGTCCCGCTGGTTTCAATGAGCTTACTTCAAGATAAGTGGGCATAGGATTGCAGCCTAAAAGAAAAAGACAGCTCCTAAATTGACGTACTTAATATTTTGCTGCACCTCTCACCAGCCTCCCGCAGAGAGTAAATTAAACGAGAGAAGTACAAGAACAGAAGAGGTGCGTCAATTTAAAGAACAAAACAAAACACCCCAGACAAGCCGGAAGCGAGCCGGGCATTTTTAACGTGTAGGGGCAGGCGCCACGTACAGCCTCCCCTCACACTCCACTGCGGAGGGTGGAAGCCAGGCAGGCGCTCTCTTTCGCCCGCAGCAATTTCCACGGGCAGCTCCTGCGTGTGCTCTCCGCAATTCGGCTCGGCTCTCCCCCGCGTCCCCGGGAGTGAGGGTTCCGAGCCTGTTTCTAGGTCGCGAGGCAGCCTGGTTGGTGGAAGCGAGGCGAGGCGAGGCTCAAGCCCCGGCAGCAAAGCCCCGGCTGCCTTGCTGTTGTGTTGCTACAGCTCCTCTTCTTCCCGCTGCCCCCCCCTCCGCCTTTCCTCCCTCGCGCCGAGCCCCGCCCTCAGGAACGCCGCGCGACGCTGGGATGCGGGAGGAGGAACCAGGAGCCGCCGCCGCCGCCGCCTTAGTGAAGGGATTCGAGACGCCGCTGCGGATATACCGAGCGAGCGACTGCCTGACTGACTGAGGGAACGAGCAGCGCTCGTAGCACTCGCGGCGGAGCAAGCGCCCCCTCCTTCTCGCCCCTTCCTCCCCCTCCCCGCCCCCTCCCTCCCTTCCTCCCCCGCCGCCTTGCTGCCGCTCCCGCCGCCGCCGTCGCCCTGGGGCCGGGCGGGCGACCGGGAAATCGCGGCGCTTGGATGCCTGGAGCCCGCGGCAGAGACCCAGACCCGAGCCCGCCATGGGCTGCTGCGGGAGCGCCGCCTCGCAGGTGAGGGGAAAGGTGTGTGTGTGTGCGCGTGGGGGGGGGGGGATGAAGCGAGAGTGAGACTTCATCATCCTGATATCACCTAAAACCTCCCTTCGTTCCCTCTTCAGGTACAGATTTACCTTCTCAGGTTCCAAGTCTTCTCTCCACCCTCTCCCATTTCCACCAATTGCATCCCCCTTCCCTCCATCCCAGTCGACACCTTGGTATGTTTATATTTATTCGGGTTTGGGGTGCTTGTTTTTTAACTCCCCCCCCCCATTCCTGGAGTGGGTTGCAATAACTTATGCAACTAAAAATAAATAGATTGGGGCGGGGTGGAGTCCCCTAAACCCCTTTCCTATCTAATCCCACTCATGCCTGCTCCTGCGCTCTGAGCCGGCTCCCCGTTGCAACCCGGAATATAAAATAGCAGTCGAATTACCATCGCTGTTGCCACACACCACCATCCTCCAATCAAAAACATTCCAACCCTGATATTTTGTATTATAAATGTATCAGGTTGCAGCTGCAGCTTAAAAGTGCTTGAAGTAAGGGATGAAAATAAAAGTGCATGAAAGGGAAAATAATAGACTTAAAGACAATGTTGCAAGTGCATCCCTCTTGCAGCTGCCTGTCTCAGATTTTTTTCTCTTTTTTTGCCAGTTGGTAGGACAAAGAGTACTATCGCTTACCTCCCCACTTCCCATCCTCGTTAATAAAGTGGTGCTAACCACCCCACTGTTTTTGCTTCCCCAGCCTCCATGCTTTTCTTCCATTGAGTCCGAAGTTTTGTTGACCCACTGTTTACCTGCCCTGTCTCCCATTTCTGCCCTCCTCCCCATACACATAAGGTTGTATAGTGGTGGTGCTTCATTGCATCCTTTCCCTGTGGCGACCCTGCATTGAGTCTGTTCTTAGGGTGAATCTGCACAGGAGCCTCACTCAGTACTGGTGTTCTTGCCAAACTCTACACACCTTTGTTGCATTTTACTTGATGCTGTCTGAGAGCACCTTTCCCCTCTTCTCCACTCCCATTTCCTCAGGTTGCTTTAATACCCCTTGCCTTACTCCTTGCGGTATTGCCTGTAGTTTGTACTCTGAAATAATCTACAACACTGTGTACTTCTCATTGTTTGTTCTTCAGCTGCTTTCATGCTCACTTCTCCTTTACTGCAGTGCTTTCTATCTGTCTTCATATCGTTTGTGCATGGTTGTGCGTGTTTTCTAAAAAAAATAAAATCCCTTATCCATCACCTCCTACATGGGAAGTATGTCTGCATCCACCTGTTCCATCATACCCTTCTTCCAAAGATCAGGGTGGCCTGTGTCAGCCTTTTCCAATCTGGATCTTCCAGATGTGTTGATTACAACCCCATAATTCCCAGTCAGTATGGGAGTCCAACACATTTGAAGGGTGCCAGGTTGGGGAAGTCTGGCCTATGTGGTATTATCCCATTTTATCGTGGCAACCGCCACAAGGTATAGTTAACTGTCCAAGGCCAACCAGGATTTTTCACATCCAGGCAGAATGCTTCAGTACTTCTGTTTTCTAGCATTTAGAATCTTATCTTCCTTTAGATGCTCTTTCTAGAGGCATACATTCCATATCTCTTAACAAAGATCGGCGATCTCTTCAGATGTTTTGATAACAGTTTAATACACAAAATAAGGGTGGTGGTGGGAAAAGGGTGGATTTGCTCCATTACATGCTATATACTGAAGTAATTATTCTTATCTGCATTAGAAATTGTGAAGGCTAACTCCTACAGAGTACTAGCAACTCTACCAGATGGTGTAATCTTAAGTAAAAGGGTTGGATTTACAGGTATTTTCCTGGAGTCTCATAGCTATTCTTGCTGTACGTTGTCTTGTTTTCGGTCACGCTGCATTCATGAGGGATAGATGTGAAGTTTTCGTTGTCTAATGATAGGCATGGCTAATTTGTTACAGTTGTGTTCAGATGACTTTCTGTCTTGTGTATGTCTGAATGAGAAAGAGGTAATTTGTCAGTATATTGTGTTCTGTCTCTCTCACTATCCGTACTCATCTGTTCCTTCAGCAGACCAACATTTTTCTCTAGGCCAGAAAGAGCGAGACTTCAGTAGCGAAAGATGGGACTGATAGAGTGCTGTATAATGGCTGCATGTTCATTTGTCTTTATGTGAACTTAGGACTGCTGTTCAAATATTCCACATACTTGCCAGTTACAATGTATAACACCCAGTTCAAATATTCCACATACTTGCCAGTTACAATGTATAACACCCAGCCTGCCAGAATTTGGGGTTCTAGAAATGTGGTGAAGCAACATTGTGACCATATGATCATTTGCTGACCTCTGCATTGATCTATTTGATCCAGTTTAGTCATGTGAGGTTTGGTTCACATGCAAGGGTAACCCAAGTTTCTTAAAACCCTGGGTTACCATTAGTGAGCTAGTGTGCTAGTGCATGTGGCTCAATCACTGCTGCTCATGCCAGTGGGAGCTGCTGAACAAGCCAGGGATAGAGCCCCTAGTTACAACTCTGACTTGTCAGGGCAAATACAAGCCGGAGTTCCAGGTTTGGACTTAATGCTAACCAAGCCAGGGACAGAGTATTCCTGGCTTGGTTACCTGCTTCCCCCAATAGGGGAGATCTACTGCAAGAGGATCCAAGCAGGAGCAATCCACCCTAAGTTACCACTGTGAGCAAATTGGGCCTTAGTGTCTGTTCTTGTGGCTTGTCCCAAACTGTTTGCTCTGTGGATCATGCACAGAGGAACTCCCATGTAATAACACAGATTAGCTGCCCATCCCATTCTTCCTCTTTTTCTTGCTTCTCCTATTTTTAACCAATCTTTATTTGCCAGTGTTGTATTATGCTTGCTAGATTCAAGCTACATTAAGTAACTATATTTGCTGTTTAAAAAATGGAAATTTTAACCACTGAACAAATTAGAACTAGTCTGTTCTCAGCATGTCATTGTCTTAACCATCAGTAATCTCGGAGGTCGATATATTCAACCTATACATGAGAGCATGCCTTCTCCCTTATCAACTTACCGGTCACTGAGTTCATCTCATGAGACACTCATGGTAGTTCTGCATTTGCCTGAAGTCTGTTTATAGTCCGCTTCGTGTAGAGGCTTTAGTGTACTAGCTCCTTTTCTGTGGAATTCCCTATCAGTTGATATCAGGCAAGAGCAAATGTTGCTCTGTTTTCAGCATCTGTTAAATACTTTTTTTTTAATTTAAACAAAACTTTCCAGGATAAAAGACCAGCCATATTTTATTGGTATAATTTGATTTTAAATATTTTTATTCTTTTTTATTTTGTCCTTTTTTTCTTTCACTGTTCATTGCTTGATATTTTTTTTTAAAAGATGTACACATATAAATCTTTTAGGTTACAATCCTATGCATGTTTAGACAAATAAAAGGCCTACAACTGCGAGCCTCCCCTAGCAGCTAGCATGGACTGCTGTGAGTTGTAGCACTTTTTTCTGTCTAAACATGCATAGGATTGCATCCTTTAAATAACTAAATGAATGAATGAATGAACATACGAATATTCAAATCTTTTTGACCTCTTCCCTTAATTGTCACTGTCACCATGATGTAACCCACCCTTCTCATAATGTCAGTTAGCATACTTTTGCCTTCCACTGTTCCATGTAGGGCCTGTGAGCCTTCACCTGTGTGAACCTTATAAAATCCTCTGCTTCAATGACATCCCATACATAATGTTGCCTGCTCTTTGATTATGAGGCTATATGCTGTGAGACTTGGATTGTTTGGGCTGATCCATAGACGGTCATGCATCATGGCTGCAGCTGGGATTGTACCATTAGATGGCTTTTTGGTTCCATTCAGCTCCAAAATTCCATATTTTGAATCAACAGAGTTGAAAAAAGCTGTGGATTAGTTTAACCAGATTTAACTAATCCACATTCCTGATTACCATTGGTTGAAAACTACCCCTGAAAGATATTCAGCTTCTGTTCTATGTTTTCTATTTTTTTTAATGTGTTCTTTATATGATCTACACAGTTTATCAACATTTTGGACTTTTTTTTTCTGTGGGACTTTCTCCTTAGGTTGAATCCACTATGTGCCTTTTGACCTACTTGTTGCTGTTCCTTCCATCAAGATGCTAGATTATTCTCTACCACTTCCTTTCTTTACATCTACTGTATAGATTCGTCTGGAAGAATTTCATTCAGCTCCACTCTGCTGCTTTTCTGAAGTAGTATTTTCCACGATGCTTGTTTGCCTGCAGATATTTGTTCTTTTGCCCATGTCTTCTTTCCCAAGTATTTTCTTCCTTTTTTATGTTATTTTCCTTCACCATACCATAGAAGTTTGGTAGGTTTTTGTTTTTAAATCCTATACTCAAGTTTATCTCTCTACCCTGATTTTATTATTCTTTACTCAGTTACTTTTTAATAATATTCCCTGTGGCTGAATTTGATGTGTAGTGGAGGAAGGTGAAACACCTTGGCGTTGTATCTAGTTCCCTATGTGCCTACCAGAAGGTCTCCTAATTTTTCTTTATCCTTTCATGTAAAGCTTTTCCCTTCATACTTGAGTTTTGTTTTCCACACCATGATATAATTTACCTGTGGGGACTGTCATGATGTTCTGGTGTCCATAGGCACCCGGCTTGCCATAGGTTGTCATATCATGTGAACTCAGGTGGCAGGGATTGTTCGGGGGTTAAACAGCACTCAAATGACCTAAAACAAGCCATATCTAACCCTCGAACAACCCCTGCTGCCTGCGTTCACATGACAGGACAGGCCATGGCAACTGCCAGCGGGGCTTGCATATTCAAAATGGTGGCTGGCACACACAAACAGGCTTAATAAGTATTCTTGTGTTCTTTTATTTGTCTGCTTCCTCCACCTGCCTTAGATTGTAAATTGTGTGCTTGCATTATGCTTCACCTAATTTCATTTGGGAATCCTTCTTGCCAACTTAATCTTAGTCATGTTTGCTTGATGACATCTTAACTTTTTCTGATCTGCTAGATGTTTTTAACAAAAGAGTCTTGTCATCCTCTTTGATCTTCCCTTGCTGGATTTTTTGCTGTAGTCTTATGACTTCAGCCACCTATAAACAAGTTTTTCCAATAACTTGTTTATAGGATGCTTCTCAGGGTTTTTTAAACATTCTTTTTCACCTGATCTATCACTTTTCAGTCCTGCATAATATTTTATATATATATATATATATATATAGTCATTGTTCTACTGGTGGTCTCCTTGAATATGGAAATTGCATCTCTGGTAAAGTTTGCAAAACTCTTCTTTATTCATATCTACCGTCAGCATAGTATTTCTCTTCCTTTCCTGAAAATGACATAATCACTTTATCTCTTGCATAAACACATCCTTAATTACTGAAACAAGAGGTGACAGGACTCCACAATCTGCCCAGAAGGCACAATCTTTACACTGAGAGTAAATTTGGTAGTGAGGTGAAAACTTTCTATATGAGTTAACCAATCCTTATATCTGCAAGAAATATAAACGTAGAACACAAATGGGAAAATGTCCACTGTCCACTCCATTTACATAAACAAAACACCATTTTTAAAAGAAGATATGAATTATGAAGGGATTCTGTTTTGTCCGCTGAACAATGGATCAAGAATTTAGTCGCTCTGTGTAATTTACGGTCACATGAGAATTCTCCATTAGCCCATAATTTTCAAAGTCTCACAGTTGATTTCAACATGATTTGTTATCTACAGAAATCCCAATAGGTGCAATTTTCCCTTCGGTTTTATGCTCAGGTACACATACCTTGTACTTTTACTTTAAGAAAATGAAATTGTTTTAAAAAGCTCTCTGAGTTAGCATTACCTTCAAGACAACTTAGACAAAACTAAGTGTTGGTAGTTGCCCCACAGCTGACATCATTTACCTATTTTCTGTATGACCATTTCATTCCAAAAGGTACATTACATGCCCTATGAAGGCTCACAAAGTAAGGTAAGAACTAAAAAAGTATTGGTTTGAACTAGAAAGATGGTTTAACCAAAACACTTCAAAGCTTAACACTCCACCCCTAAATAAAACACATGAAATACTTTTGGTTGATTGTTACGGAATTTATATCCGTCAAGGAAATCAAGAAAGCCAATCTGCAGATGCAGACATACTGTGGATGGATAGCGCCTGAAGCTATTACGACTGACATGGTGTTTATTGTCTAGGAAAAACTGTTCGGACTAGGTTAAATCATTAACATCTTCTTCAATTATCTTCTTTTACCACCTGTTTCATTACACAGCAGGCTAAGAATTTTAGTACTCAACTACATTTGATGGGACAACCCATCTACATTGTTTCCCGTAGTTGTATATAAATTGATGGAGGGCTGTCTATATAAAAAACTACCAGGGGAGCAAAACCTGCCCCCACCTTACCATGTTGTACTTCAAAAGCACTTTCTTCTCCCTGGCAAATTTCCAGTATCAGAACTAGCTAGGCTGGGAGAAAGGTACTTAAAGCAAAGGAGCGTGGAGAGGTAATGTGGGAAAAGGGCTAGTGAACTTGCTCCCTCTCCCCATGCAGTACTTTTGAGGCAAAGAATAGATTCCAGCCACCGCTGGTGTATATGTAAATAGGGCTAACATGTCTATGAGTAATAAAATAATCATAATCATAATAAAGCTGCTCTGCAACTTATGTCATTAAGATAAAAACAGTACAAAATATTCACGAATACATACATGCAGATTGTTGAAATATGACATAACTTTAAGAAACAGCAGCAAGGCTAAAATGTTGCACATTAAAAGCTAACAGCAGTAAAACTATGAGATGCTATATACATTAACAGTCCATTGAAACAACAGTATTTTCTGTTATTGATGGAAGTCTCAGTGGAAGCCTGATGGATTGTGATGGGTTTGCCATCACGTACTTTGGGTCTCAGTTTCATTTTTTAATTGCAATCAGCTCAGGCAGAAGACTCAAATATTTATGATTATCAAATAAAAAATTAAGATACTACACCTCTTAATACAAAACTTTGCAGTGCACATACATGCATTCCTGATTTGTCATATTCCCTTTCCCACCCAAGTTATGGGATAGCCTAGCTGTGTGAAGAGTCGAGTATTAGATCCACGGTTTTCAAGCTTGAGATCCTCAGGGTATCCTTTCCATCTCCTCCTGCATGACTAAAAACTAGGGTGACCATATTAAAAGGAGGACAGAGCTCCTGTATCTTTAACAGTTGTATAGAAAATGGAATTTTAGCAGGTGTCATTGGTATGCATGCAGCACCTGGTGAAATTCCCTTTTCATCACCTCAGTTAAAGCTGCAGGAGCCCTGCCCTCTGTTGTAGCTGGTCAATTAGAATCAAAGGAATTCTGGGGCTGCTGGGAGGTGGCAACACATTCCTCCTTTGCCTGGGAAATGTGTCGGTCCTGTGTGACTGGCACTGTGAGGAGGAGGCAGAAGAGGTTCATGTTGGTTGCCTTTCCGTGCAAGGCTTGAGCATCACTCCTTCCCTGCTGGGTTCTGCAATAGTCACAGCTGTGTTGGTGCATGGGAGGACTTGCCTTTACCAACAAGTCCTGAGTAAAAATCCTAGTTTGCCAGTGGTGACTAGTGATTGCTAAAAACGAAGTCTGAAGTAAAAGAACCTTAGGAAAGATTTTGATGCATTGGGCATTACCAGTGAAGAAGTAGAATGATGACAAAGTGTAAAAGAAGACATTTGGGAACTGGGTATGTTTGACTGAGAGTAGAAGAGGCAACGGGTTGACAGTCTTCAAAGATCGAAAAGAATGTGAGAAAAGGAGGAAGAATGGCGTTCACCCATTCCAGTGATGACAGCAAGAATTGTTCTTCAGTGTAACTTTGTCATGTCTGTCTTAAGATTGTAAGTGTTTTGATCAGGAACTGAGCTATTTCTCTGTTCTGTAAAGAATATGGTTAGCATTAAATAAACATTAAATGGTATTCTGCAATGCTATTCACTTTTCCCTTCTACCTGCACTTGAATTATATAGCATTATCCCCCAAATACATTTCTCACTACTATGGGAATACAAGGAAATTGTAACATACTAGATTAGAGGGTTAACACACAGGTAGAGACCATTATTTAGGCCTTAAGCCGGAGCTGTGTAGTTGCTTGAGTGCTATTCCAAAATAATTTATCAAGGTAAGAAGAATATGAACTTCTGTGAATGTTAGTTACTTTCATCTGTGTTCTCTTGGTTGTGTCCATTCACAGCATGATTTACAGTGCAATCCTATGCGTTTCTACTTAGATATAAGTCCTAGTGGGTTCAATAGGTTTTACTCCCAGGTACATGTGTGTAGGATTGCAGTCTCAATGATTTATTGAAGACTAGATAATATCTTGAGCCATTGTGATGGACTGTAATGCTGTTGTCATAACCTGAAGGATACAATTACTTGAAATGGAAAATTAAAAACTACGGATCTTGTTTTACAATCAATGTTCCATGTAATGTCTTAGTACTGTCACCATGGCACACTTTATGCTACAGTTTCAGGTAGCAAGAATAACAAAAAGTTCCCTGAATTAAAAGTTCACAGCCTGCTTCTAAAATTGTCAGGCATTCTTCTAAAATTGTCAGGCAGAAAATGGGCATTCTCTGATCGACAAAATCAGTTTAAGGACTATACTACAAGATTACTTTGAATAGAGTCTGGATTTGATGGAAGCTCGTTACTACTTTTGTAGTATAGAATAGATCATGAGGTCTATGGTGATTTGTGTCCTTACACTAGCCTTAAAAACTGTGAGAGAGTGAGACCAAGCAGGTGACTCATTCAGCATCAGAAAATTATTAGGTGGGCCATCATTATGTCAAGAATTTTCTTTGACATTTGCTGTGAGGGTGTAATAGCAGTTTTCCCCATCTTATTACAGTACAGTACGATGCTATTAAATAAGCTATTTAACAATCTTCCTAAATTTCCATGTTTGTTTGATGGAGCTATGTCATAGCTTGGGGCCTACACAGAGTTGTTTTATCCTCATCTGTTTTCCATGACCTGTAGTAGGGGTGGGCAACTTGTGGCCCGTTAGATGTTTTGTTCTACAACTGCCATCAACCCTAATCAGCCTAGCCAGGCATGAGGGTTCGTGGTGAGGGCCACAAGGTTTTGATCTTGAGGTTCAAAATCTATTGATCCTTGGAACACTGCCACCATATTTATTGGTATGTCAAATAGGGATGTACGAAAAATGTTGTTCCTGTTCGCAAGTCATGCGAATATGTCTTGTTTACAAAACTGAACGTGAGCAGAAACACAGTTCTCAGGAAGGTTTTGCAATTTCCCAGATTTGTGTTTAAAAATGTGTAAGTGTGCACTTATGAAAATGTGCAAATGTACATTTGTCCCCCAATTTGCATTTTCATTCTCTAGTCTATGGGAGGAAATGCAATTTGTTTTATTAGGGGAAAATGCACTTTTAAAAATGCAATTTTCTCCCGATTGGAAAAAAAGAATGATCATGTTCAAGAATTAGGTATACTGAGCTTTGAGGAGGAATTTGGAGAATCTCAAAGAGCTTGAACATTGCATGTTCCTCAATCCCTACAGGACATCTTAACATCACTTTCTAAAAGGGACCCCAGTCGTATCTACATGGTCCACAGTTTTTTGCTGACTTTTGTAGCCAAACCAAAAATTGTGTTTGCGTGCCCCATTTCCTTGTTGGCATGGCTCTTGAGTTGGTCCAGGTAGCCAAGGAATCTCTCTTCCTTTTTCCCATGGGAAAGAGAAGGTTGAAGTTTGCCTATTTGACTGCTATTCAGTCAAGGCAAGTGAGGAAGAATTCTGAAAGAGGGAAAATCCAGGTCCACTTGTGGAATTGGGCCACTTCTTATTGTGCTACTCCCTTATTGAATTGAAAGTGGAAGCCTGTGTGTTTAGGACCTCTTGTGTGTATTTGGTCTATGCTCAGAGCTCTATTGGATCTAGTGGCTACTTCCTCAGTAGCAAATAGAACAGATAGCTTTGAATAAAGATTGTGAATACAAGGTGAATATGTCTGAATGCGTACAGATCTACTTAATGCTGTTTGGCTTTGGAATACAGCCCCTTTACACTGGGAGAACTGTGTTTATTTCCATCTATCCCATCCTCCAATTCCTCAAAGTCAGAGGACAGAATAATGGTGTTGTTGTTTGTTTATCATGTTAAAATAACCTGCACTGTACATTTCAGGACTTTGAAGATGGCTTAAGTGCTGGTTTCTTCCAGACTCATATAGATAGTCATAATTTGTCTTACTGGCAGTTGAGGACTCTAACCTGGGGAGAACAAAATAATGGGACAAGTGGGTGGCATATGGAAGCACATGGTGATCATGACAGTGACAGATTAGTAAAAGAAAGAAAAAAGCCTGGATTGTAAACATATTTTCCCAGTCTCATTACCACCATTAATGTTATATTCTTTAAGTGCAAGTTCATGCCCTAAAAATTCCATTTATATAATGCCAAGCATTTCCAAAAGTAGCGCAGAGAGTAGGGAATTCTCAAACTAATAGGGGCAGTGCTGTGTGGTAATGATGCTTTCAAGACTTGTGGGCTTTAATACAGTATTCTCCAGAGGTATTTGAACTACTGGAGGTTGCTTAGCATTTTTCCATAATACAGACTGCTTAATAATAGAAAGCATACACACATTTCCAGTTGTGTCACCATTAATCTAAACAGTTGAAAGTAGCACTTGAAGGTTATTCTTGGGACAACATTTATAAACAATCACCCTTGAATAATTTGCATTGCCGACCAAAATGTTACTGAATATACTTGTCCATTTTTTGCACATGAAATTTCATGTGTATATGTGTACTGGGAAATATAGGGGATCCTTTGCAGAGGTTTGGTGCACACACAGTAGATAATGCATTGTACTTCAACAAATTCACTCACTATCAAGAAATTACCACTTTAGTTTACAAAAATGTTTATAGAAAGAAGGCTGGATTATCAACCCCTAGCACAACACCTGGAGACTTCTCTAGCTTATCAGTAACAAAAGTGTATGGCTATCCTTGTTGGGATGCATTTGATTGTTTACAGCAGCCTTCTTGATCTGGTGCCCTCCAAAAGCAGTGGTTTACAACTCCCATCATCCTTGGTTGGTTGATGGGAGTTGTAGTCCAACACATCTGGATGGCTCCAGGTTGGGGAAGACTGATTTACAGCATATCCCAAGCATCTGTGAATGCATGAGCCAACTCTATTGGCATTCTGCAAGTTTTCGTTCCAACAGAGTAGCCCTATGTTCCAGCCCTGAGTGGTGTGTGGGTTGTATAGTGTGCTGCTGGAGCATTTACTGCCCTAAAAGTTGTTCTTCTAAAAAGGCCTTTAGTATGTCATACCTTTCCTAGAAGAATGTAAAGTTCAGAAGTTTTCTTTTAAATAAATTATCTTTATGCAGATAGATCTCCTTTGAACACTTTGGAATATGAAGTATGGCACTGCAAATTCAAAACTTTCTTGTTTTATTCTCGCAAAGCATAGGTATATTTGATCTGTTACTATTTGGGGGGCATTTTGCAATACCGTACTTGATCAATGGTTATTATAACACCTTAATTTTGTCCATCAGTGTCTGAAATGGTACAGCTTTGCTGCAATGCAACCTCAAATCTTTCTACTTACGTGCCTGAGATTTAGCTAGCTAGCCGGTACTTTTGAGTCCAGCTTTCCAGTCTACAGTTGATATCATTTTTATGCATTTATGTTTTATATTCTGAAGCATCAGTCCTTATGTTATTTATGGGAACATGTTACTTCAAATTGCTTGGGAGTGCAAAGAAATGTTGGCTGTCAGTTGAATCTGTCTTTTTCCAGTAATGTTGCCCATGGGACAGCAGAACTTTGGAAGCCCTAGATATAGAAATTAAATTTTGCCTTGTGAAATTCTCTGTTCTACTGCATTTAGTTTCATACCAATCTATCCTGTTTTACCAAAAAAAAAAAAAAAAAAGGCTGATTCGTTGGGAGTTGGTTCCAATTGTTTGCATAGTAAGTGGCGGACTCCTAAGCAGCCATAGAGTATTCTAAGTGAAACCTTCAATCATGAACAGCTTTTTCACAAGGGTCAAGTATGCCAATTTATCAATGAAGAAGAGAATTAATGCTCATATGTAGTTACCTTGTCTAGATCTGTACCCTTTTTTAAAAAAAATCCAAAGTACTTGTCCCAGAAAATGATTTCTCCAAAAGCTACTCTGCCACAGATATTACCAGTATTGCTTTTATACTTAGCAACTCTCATTATTCGATAAGTGCATTAAGGCTAAAGGTTGTTTATGTTCTGTTCTTGCCCTGACACTGATCTTTTTTCCTTCCTACCTGTGTCCTGCTAATTCTTCTAGTTTCCTCACCCACTTCTGTTCTTCATGCATATTTCTGTTTCTGTGAGGGGAGGGGGGGGAGGAGAATTATCACCAGCAACTTCAACTACCGTGATGGGTATCCAGTTTTCTATGTCTGCTCTTTACCATGCAGTTCCAGTAATCTTGCTGCTAGTCTGCTTTATTCACCAATCTTTTGCATCTGCATTTTGAGTCCAAGAAGTAATTCTTCCTTCTGTAACCAAGGATAGGCAGATTAAAAGGCATGGTTTAAACTGCAGTCCTGCACCTACTTACCTAAGAGTAAATCCTATTGAACTCAGTGAGACTTACTTCTGGGTATGTAAAGCACTTTGCCCTGGATGTTCCCCTTTGGACCTAACCGCCCTCCCCCCCACCCCCCGGGAAATTAGAGGAAAATCGTTAAAAGGAAAACTAAAAATATGTTGACATTCTGTGGGCTATATATTCAAGCATGCAAAATAACTGCGAGAGCAAGCATCTGTGCTAAAAACCGTGTTGCTATTTATTTTGTACATAAACATCCCTCCCACTTCTGGTACATTTGCTGAGAACAAAAAAGAGTAATCATACTGTAAACCTAGTGGAGAATGTGGAGAATATCACTCATAAGAGTGTGTCTGGAATGAAGAAAAGAGTCTGCATATGTATAGATCTGCCAAGCTTGCAAACTCTGCAAGTAAGAAGTCCTGGACAGAAATAAATAGGAAAGTACAGGGAAAATGCTGAAAAGAGTAGATAAGCAATAGGTATGCCTTTTCTGCATGTGCTGGCATATGATCTTAGCGCTCACCCAGCATTGAAAGGTGAACTCCCTGGAGAACTTTAAATAAGATAATGCCCACTAGACACAGAGTTCCAGTTCTATGCATTTATTTTAAATATTTAAATCCTACCTACTAACTAAAGTTCCTAAAAAGGCTTGTAATCTATAGGCAGCATCCAATAATGCTGCTGCACCTTGGTTTATTCTGTTGTACTCATAGGTGCAACAGAAAGCTTGTGCTTCCTAAGGCAATGGGACAGTCCACAGAGCTCCCTTCTGTGAGAACCATTGACTCACATCGTGTATTGAAGACACTGCAATTATATACATTTTTATTAATTATTGGATATATTCTCATTCTCATGAAGTTATATAAAATCTAAAAAAAAAAATTAAAATGAGGATAAAAGCAACCTCTGCACCACTTGATTGGTATGAAGGTGGGCAGGACTGTATAGATCTTTACCTGTCTAAACAATAATCACACTTGTAATGGGAAATGGTGGCAACTACCAGGGAAAACAGAAATGCTTATTCCTGCCTTTATGCTGAGAAGAAAGGCTGAAATCACTGGGCTGCAGGCCAGGCTTGTCAGCTGCAGCTTTTATGGTACTACAGTAAGGTTGGGGCAAAATGAGCTGCTGCCAGACTGCAGAGCAAGTAATAATAACACTTGGATTAAAACTATGTGTTGCTCATAAATGAAATATTAAAGATGCTCGGGTGACTATAATTTTAAGCTGGGAAGTATTTGCATGTTTATTGCATACATGATTTCATTTCAGCCCTCTTGATGTTTTAGGGACTAAGGGGACTACTTGGTCAAACAGCTGGATTAGCATTGTTATCTACAGCTTTAATCACATAGATACCTGTGTGTGTGCAAGTGTGCGCAGAGTGACGAGGTTTAATGTGATGCAATGTTGAAAATCTATGTAAAGATCATGTATTTAATTCATCCATGTGACCTTTTATCCACCTGTTAAACCATGACTTTATTTCCCCCCCCCCCTTCGAAAGCAAGGTGTAGTCTTTGGACCAGGCAAAACAAAGCAGATTACTTATGGTAACTGTGAGTGATCGCTTAGACTCCCAAATCCCTTTTCATCTTTTACATGGGCTTTTAAAAATCCTATTACATGATTGCATTTGCAGGTAGAATGCACAAGAGAATGAAAAGCCTATACATTTTTATCATTGCTATCCCTTTCTTCCCGGATGGCTTCGCATTGAGAATTTCCAAATTCTGTTTTGTATCTTTTCTATTGCTGCTTCCTTCAATAAGAATGTTGCAACCCGGAGTGGCTTCAGACATTGACAGTGTGAATACTATTAGGCCAGATCTACACCAAGCAGGATATAGTGGTATGAAAGCGGTATATAAAAGGCAGGATCCACGCTATCTCTTTATAGCGGTATTGAAGTGCACTGACAACTGTTGGGGCCCATAGGCACATATCATATACCGCTTTCATAGCACTATATCTTGTTTGGTGTGGCTCCTGCCTTTTATATACCACTTTCGTACCGCTATATCCTGCTTGGTGTAGATCTGGCCTTAGAATGTACTGTGACAAGTAATAGTGTAAAAGATCTGTTAGGAAATGCTAAAACCATAATGCTTATATTACACTTTTACGGTGCCTGGCCTGGTTTATAAAAGCAAGGGTTTTAGTGAGGACAGGTGGGACTTGTAATAAAATGTTAGCATGTGGAGTACTACTGTTCATTGTTCCAATCAACCATCCATGCCTTCCTCCACAGTACTTCGTTCTTTTCCCCTATTCTCCCCAGAACCCAATAGTCAGCATTCCTTGGCCACTGAGCATGTTCAGTCCTCATTGGGCTGTTTTAGAGTCCGTCTGTCCCGTCCCATCCCGTTTCCCCCTCCCCCCCCCAGATTTTTCTTTAATTTTTTTTGTACTTCTGCAAATTGTGAGGTTTTTGTTGATACCTTCCTCTTTTGTGTGGGTGGTGTCATGTAGTCTACATAAGCAATGACAATCATGACTGAACATCAAAAATAGAGGGAGTGATGTGAGATGAGACAATTTCTCAGTGTTAGATGCCATGGTGTTCAAACAAAGTGCCCTGTGGGCCAGGTAGTGTACCACTGGGCCATGGTAGTGAAGAGAACTATAGCCATTTAAGATAGGCAATGTACATCATTGGTCATGATCTTCCTGAGCTTTGGAGCCAGGTGATCAAGGAGAGCCAAGCCCGCTCCACATCTGCTACGTGCAGGTCTCTTTGCACTATTCCAGTTTTGGCAACTTCTTTAAGGAAGCCACTAGGCTGCCTCTCCTTGCTACCAGAATTGTCCTCTGTCTCCTTCTTGCCTCTTACTCTGTTCTCTGGCCTGTCCCACATAGGTATGACTTATGACCATGGCTTTGGCTTCTCTCCTGTGCTACAAATTCTATACCTGCCTGGCTCTGCTCAGGCCATTCTGATTATATGACAGTGTTTGCAGCACACATGGCATTCCATAACACACAGTAACATAACTGTTATGAAAAGTTTTATATTATTGTTGTGGTGGTTATGGTTATGGTTATTAAGAATAGGATTGGAAGATCCCTTCCTCAAGGGGCTGCAATCTAAAAATAGACACAAAGGAAAACAACAGGAGAAGAAGGGAGAAATGGAAGCAGGGGAAACAGGGCAAGAATATGTAATTATTTCCATTACATGTATTTCTGCTTGGGAATATGGGTTACCTTGTAGTTTGAAGTGGCAGAGTTACTAATTGGGAGGGGAAATGATAAGCAAGATAAAAATAAACATACTTTGTATACGTAGAAACAGGAGAAATAATAAAGGTATGTGATGCCATTTCCTTTTCCAAACTCATGCTTTTGAAAGACTACAAACTGCTTGAAAAGTGCTATGACTTATTGCCTGGAATCACATAGAGCAAAACAAGTTAAAGTTAACTCTGTTGCTACCGGAGTCCATGATGATGCCAGTTTTGATCTGAGTATTGTAGGGTATGCATACATAAGGAATTCACCTTATGGGGGAAAATCTGGGTTTTCCCCCCCGAAAATTTCCAATTTTTCGTGTTTTGGGGGGAAAAAATGAAAATTTGTGGGAAAAAAGAGAAAAAACGGTTTTCCCCCCAATTTTTTTCATTTTTTTTTCTGGGCCTTCACATCTCTCAGTAGGATTTGCAACTTAACTGTTCTCACAGACCTGGAGCTAGTTGGGCAATACTGAAAGAAAATTGATTGTCTTGCATCAATTGACACTGTCAACCACCTTCATGATTGGAGAAGGAACTTGCTTTTTTCCTACCTCGCCCTCATTCTGTCAGCACCTGCTGATTGGATGGTCTTGTAAAAGCAAGCTTTGCTGGTATAGAAAAGGGCTTGGGAAAATATATTGGGTAAGAAATGTCAGATTTTAATAAAAAAAACCTTCTTGACATTTTACAACTGCAATCTGCATGCATTTTCATTTAGCTCATATCTAGCATGTGGTCCTCTAATTATCATAGTTAAGGATTTTAGTATGTGTGTGCATGAATAATGGAAAACAGGTGGTCATGAAATGAAAGTCTAGGAACTCTATAGACATATACACTCTGCCTGGGATTGATTTAAAGAGGTCTCGAGTTCACATTCCAGCTCAGCCATCAATTTGCCAGGTGGCTTTTAGCTGGATAATGGAATGATGCAAATATTGAACATTCCTATCATTTGGAGTCCCTCAGAAAGTGCCTCCCGCTTATGCCCCCAAAGCATGTTTTTAAAAAAACAGTTCAGAGGTTTAGTGTGTGAGTTGCTTAAAAGGAAGCATAGATAAGAAACCACATCTGAATCTTCAGAACAGTTTAAAATGCAAACAAGCCAGATGGTGCATGCTTTTTGCCTTTGGAGTAGTCACTTTCAGACTCAGTTTTTCCATCTGTAAAATAGTAATGATGATTTGCCTTCCATGGCTCTTGTGAAGGTGAATGAAGAAGTCCAGAGCCTTATGAATACAGTGGGCTATAAACTTAAGTAAACTCTTAACTGTGAAATTTTAGCTACCAGAAATGGTATGAACTTAAAGCCAATCATATCAGAACCCTATAATGAAGCAGTAAATTTTTTTCAGGGGTTGAACTTCTAAAGCTGGAAATTTCATTCAGTTCTCTGCTCTTTCCTGCAATAAAAAGCTCCTTTTTACCATGCTGAAAAGTGTGGTACATGGCTTTTGAAATCCACTGCTTCTTCTAAGGTTGTTTCCAAAGGCGCAGACAAGTTCAGATTACCATGAGTGCACTCTAGATATTCATTCAGTGAGCATCTACCACGAATTCTATGCTGTTCTTTCCCTCCCCTTTAAGATTAGGTGGGAATGACAGAATTGTCTCTGTAAATTTTATCTGTAGCTTTTGAATAAGGTGTTCTTAAACTTTGCCTTTTGATCACAAGTCAACAAAATTCAAGTTTTATACTGTCCAGCTTTTCCCAATTTCATCTCACTATTGAAGAAATGTAACTTAAATCTAAATACTGCTGAATCTGTAAGGGATGTCTTCTTCTCAGCAGCAACCGTTGTTTTCTCTTGAATCTCAGCACTTTAACCTTTGGCTTGCTCTGTTACTACACACTGAAATGGCAAAAAATATGGAAAATTAATTAAATTAATTAAAGATTAAATTGATTAAAAAGTTGAATTAGTAAATACAATAAATGAAACCACCCCTGTCCTCACCTTCAATGATGGAAAAATTGATTCCCTTTATTAGCTTGTTTATTACATCTTTTCTTCCTGTATTGTAGCTAAATCTGCCTGTAGTTTTGACTGAGGAATAGTTTACTCATTTATCTTTCTTGTAAAGAAGATTACTTTGTGAACGTAAGCTATGGAAGAATGCTGAAATGACTAATGTCTTGACTGACCAGGCAACTTTCCTATTTTCTGCTCCAGCCCAGGGATACAAACATGACATAGTATTTCATCACTGTCTTCTTTTCTGTTGATCATTTTGTATGTTCATGTTGAAGTGCTTTGACCAGAGGAATAACTTCCCATAAATCTATTATTTTGAAAAGCATACTGATTAAATACTGGAAGTTCCATCCAAGAATATGTGGGACAGTAATGTTTTGATCTCATAAAAAACTTCATGAGAGGAAACATCCCAGCAAAGGTTGCCAAAGTCACATTTTTACAGATGTTCATTAGGTGGTGGCATAATCTTAACATTTAATTTTCATGCATCTTCAGGTAAGAATGTAATGCCTAAACATGATGCAAATGTTTGAAATTAATGTGACATTTGACACTTAATATTTTATACCTGAATAATTACACTGGGGTTCCACTACTCATAAACTGCTTCCAATTGATCCCTGATCTCTACATTCTCTATGGAAAGAAGTCATTAATCCCTAGCCTTGTTAAACATACATATTCTACTATGTGCAAAAGGATCTTTGCAGATCAAACTCACAGGTTTCATATTGCCTGAAATGCTGCATTTTTTCCCCCAATGAAGGCAATTCATGCGTTTGGTTGGTAGTCAAATGATGAGTGGTCAAGTGATAACACAAAAACAGACGTAAAAGTATCTAACAGCTGCACAATTTGTTTTTTATTCCTATTCGGTGATATGCATGCATGTTTGAACCGCTGTCCGATTGTTGGAGCCCACCCAACAGGAAGTCTTTCAGTAACATAACCAGTGACATTCCCAATACCCTAGAATATTTCTCATATTGCACGTTTTGTATGCATAAGATTTACTGTGACTAGTCTTGCATAACCATTATCCCCATCCTTCTCTTTCTCCCCCCCCATGTGTCCTAGAGCTCCAAGAGAGAGTGGAAGCCTCTGGAGGATCGCAGCTGCACAGATATTCCATGGCTGCTGCTATTCATTCTCTTTTGCATTGGCATGGTAAGTACCAAAGGAACTGCTCTAAAAAGTTATGTGCATAGGGATTAGATGACCTTTGACTGTTTGTCAGAAGATTTATTTAAGGTGTAGCCTTCTGGAGTGTGTGTTTCGTTAATCAACCTGGATAAACTACTAGTGTGTCTGATTTCAGCACATCTGTGAGATCAGTGTATCTTATGTGGGTGTCAGGAATGGTGTTAAGATTCATCTCCTGCCAACACATTTCTACTAACGCATTTCTTACTGTAGAGTGCTGACCCACTTATCTTAACAACACTTTAAAACTTGCTGGCACCGACAGTATTTTCCCATTCCTTTCAACCCTTCATTTGGGTACAACTTATTTATTTTCAAACTTCTTAATGGCTTTTTCTTAGGAGCTCAAGGCAATATACATGTTAAAATATAAATGTGAACCCACATACTGAAATTAAGTACAACAGCCAGCGCGCCTGCAATTCACTAATGCTCTCCTGGCCGCCGCCACCACCTGAGCTTCTAAATGCAGTCAGGATACAAAAGCTCACACAGATCACAATCTGTTATCTTAGGAAGTTTGTGAGAACTCAGACCAAAGTATTTTTTATATATCAAATTCTTCTTTTTTTATGTGAAGGAAACTGTTTTAATTTTACAACTAGTATGTAACTTTATGTAAACACATTATGCATGATGCTGCTTCTTGTATCTTTTGTCTCTCATATCTTTTGGGCAATCTGGGCTTTTCCTTTTTTTAAATAAAAATCCTGAATTTCAAAGAGAAGAAGAGGATGAAATTGGAACAGAGTCGCATTTGTATTACACATCTCTTTCAGGAGGACATTGTTAAAAAATAACTATATATTTTGATACAGTTTGTTGTTGAATGCTTTCATTCACATTTGTTCCCAGGGTCTTATTTGTGGCTTTTCAATAGCTACTGGAGCAGCTGCAAGATTGGTTTCAGGATATGACAGTTACGGAAATATCTGTGGGCAGAAGAATGTAAAAGTAGATGGAATAGACAACAGTGGCTTGGACCTTTCAGAAAAGAAGTGAGTATCTGGTCCATGTAGTGTTGTTGTTTCAATAACTGATGGAATGTATCATGCTTTAATTTGGGCTGTGTATTACAAGTTTAAGAAGAATAATAGTGGATGCTGCAGGTCTGGACACTACAGTTTTATGTCAAATGGTAAATTTCTCCTGAATGATTCCTGTGCCTAGATACTTGTGCAAACATATATGTGTGACTAACCATGTAATTCTGAAACTCTTTAGTTTAAAGTTTCTTCGATACTTTTGTGTGTTTGGATAGAAGTTGATTGTTTTACAAATATGCTGATTGCTTGGTACCTCTCCAGAGTTGCTTGATGCTATTGCTGGAAGAGATTGCCATGTTAGGCCATATCCATGTATTAGTGTTATACAAATTTAACTGTCAAATGTCCCTAAAGAATCATGGGAATTGTTGTGTGTGAAGTTGCTGAGAATGTTCTGTTTCTCTCACAACTACAGTTCAGTGGAGAATAAGGAATGATCATTAAACCAGGTTGGTACCCTAGATAAACCCTTAGAGGCTTTGGCATTAACATACTCTTAAGAATATAATTCCAGGCCCATGTGATGCAAGGTCAAGTTTATGTATCTCCTGAACATATAAAGGAGTTTCAAGGATCCAAAATATAAATATGCAAATATAACGGACAACCTATTTAAAATTAAATCTCAAGATGATATAAAGAAGCAGTGGGAAATATTGCTGGCCACATGGAGACTGAATCCAAATGTGGTGTTCTCCTGATGGAAGCAGTTCCATCAGCAGAACCAGGAGGGGGGAATCTGCATTCCCCACAGCCCTCCATGCACCCTCAAAATTTTCTCTGGAGGGCTACAGAGCAGAATTTTGGGCAACAGGATGCAGTGTGGAGTAGAGAGGAAGAATGTCCTGTTGTGCTAGTGGACATCCACTAGAGCAGGGGTAGGAAACATGTGCCTAGGGCACGAATGAACCCCAGATGCCTTACTTGGTGTCTGCCAAGGTTGCCGTCCACTCTCAATTAAAAACAACAACAAAACATTGACCCTGTTCAGACGACACGCTAAGCCACAGTGGTTAACATTTTGAGCTAAACATTATGGCTTAGCGTGTCATGTGAACCATTCCTGACCATGGTGGCTACAGAACCACGGTTTAAACGTGCTCACCAACCATTTTCCGCAAAAGGTTAGCGGCCTAACTATCACTTAGCGTATTGTCTGAACAGACCTAATGTTTTACTGGTAACTGGGATTGCTGTGAAATAGATTTCTGTTGGTGCTGAAAACTGTGAGTTCAAAGGAATTGTTTGCTCAGAGCCCATTTCTACCTTGTACTCAATCTTTAGAGCAGGTGTTTATCCTTTGCAATGCCTCTCATGGCAGCCATTTTGAGGTGTGCCCAGGTTGCAGACCCCTGCACTAGAGCAACATTGGATTTAAGCCAGTTTTGATTGAAATCAGAGGGGATCAATGTTGTTGAAATTTTCCCTTTAGTACTATAACACTGCAGACACTTCTTAGCAGCAAGTTCAGAACCCATCAAAATGAAAACAGTAAGCGGGTATCATTACAACAGTGAGGAAGGGAGGCAGAAGCCAAAAGGTGCAAATCCCTAAATGATAAAGATGGGTTAGCATTAAATTAGACTAACTGTTTTCATTATCTATTGGATTTGTGCCTTTTGGCTCTGACTTCTTTCTCTAAACAAACAGCAAAACGTTGAAAATTAAAATATAGATTCAGCAAACAAGACAAGGAAACCTGATGGAAACCAAACCCATCTGGCTATAGCTATCAATTTTGTACCTTGGGAGAATTAACAAAGAAGCTGTGAGACTTTGATGGAAGAAACAAGATTTGTGTTATGAGTTGGTGAACTTTCTGTTCGCGTAACATTTTATGACACTATAAATTGTGCTGACAGAATTAAAACCTTTTTTAACTTGATTCATGTTTTAGTGCAGTAACAGTATGGTTACACTGGCTCTTTGCCTGTATGCAATTCACAAGTTGAAAGTGAGATGGAATTAGCCAACCATGCAGAAAAGTTATTAAAATTATCATTGATGAGAGATAAGTTATCATTGATGAAAGACAGGGATACAGATAAGTGACTTCAGTTGGTATATAAAACCTCGCTCAATTTCTATTCAGAAGACCAATGCCAAAAAAATGAATACTTACTGAATTATTTATGCCATGATAATCACAAAATCACACAAATAAGTTTTCCAAGGTACATAACCTTTTGATACATAGGTAATAAGATTTATCACATTCAACAGTTCCTAGTACACACAATGACTCCAAATTTCTAAAGAGTTATCAGTCCAGCTCTCTTTATCCTGAAGTCAGCTGCAGGTTATGTTACTGTAAGCTCATGTCAGCAGCAAGTCAGCTTTTATATCAGACTAGCTGCTATACCTGGTGTTGCTCAGGCCCCCTAAGCTATATGTCTGCAAGGTAATCATCTTAAAGTAGTAGCCGGTGCTAGGCCTGTGAGTTAACTTTTAAACAAATTAAATTGCTCAAGGCATGCTGGGAGTTGTAGGCATAAACTGAGGCTAGAATGGAATTATGGGCAGGGTTAGTGGCATTTGGAGAAAGTCAGGTAGAAGGAGAACAAAGACAGTGAGAGGTCAGGAAAGTGGGAGCTGAGTTAGGATTGAGAGATAGTGACCTGGTTTGCACATAGGGACCTGGTTTGCTAACCCATACTTTATTTAAAATCAGCCACTCTACTTGCCAGTACTACACTTCACAGCATGCCTTTGGCGGCCCACAGGTGTCTGTGTCCTCTGAGAGGCGCTTCCCACTTCTCATTGCCGATGCTGCTCCTCGAAAGAGCATCGAGGAGTTGCATCACTGAGAAGGGAAGGGAAGTGGCTGTCAGTGGACATGCCCAGCTGCCTCAACCTGTGCTTCGTGCCCACCAATTGCTCCATTAGGAGCCTGTACTGAAGGGCCGGGGCCATGTACTTCTCTCCTTCATTAGGCCTGTTTCCGGGCATGCACAGAGTGCATCCCTTTCCTTCCTCCTTCTTCCTAAGAGCGAAGGCCATGCATGCACTTCCCCCAGATTCTGAGAACACAGTGATATCAGGATAGGGTACCTTTGAGCATGTTTGGCCCCTCAAAGTCATGTTGTTGTATCTAGTTACGATTTTAAAACCATGCAGAGGGAGGGAGAAAGCACCTCAAATGGATGCAGCCCATTTATTTGGGTTGTTTCCTTTTATGTGGAATTGAGTTGACTGCTTGAGACCAACCTTAGGAGTCGGGGTTGTGAAAGACACGCAGCAGCAACCTGCCCATGCACCCACAATGGCCACCAAAGGCCAGTAAGACTGGCCTCCCACCCAAGGCATGATGGGAGTTATAGGCATAAGCATTAGTTTTTATTAAATTCTTTAAAAATACTTGAAACCCAAAATTCTGTGTTTTTAGATTATTCTGGTACATTGTGCAGCCAGACCTATCAGCTTGCCAAATTTCAAGTTTCTAACTCATCTAGAAGTGGGTAAACATTTCTGGACATACATCACACACACATATTTTTCGCTTTATAGATAGAGATAAGACATGCTGATATTAAATGCAGATCTCTATTTAAAAAACTTATCAAAAGGCTCTACTCCCCACCCATAGAATGCTAATGCTAATGGTTAGCTTAATTATTTAAATTGCAAAGAATGTTGATAAGAAGCGCAGATCTTCCCTGTAAACATAACTTAGTTAAATGAAATCCAGTAATGAGCACTCAGCTTGTAGATGGAATTTGTTAAGAGTTCCAGAGCAATATTAAGATCTTAATATGCAATATGTCTTCCAGAAAAGAGTTTACAAATTTGAAACTTGCCAAATGAAAATGGGTGTCTGATCTTGAAATAAATTTTAGGGGCCAAGATCCATGTGTCCAGAGTTGGATTCAGATTTAGGCAAATGTAATTAGGCTGGCAGAAATGCACTTCCTGCCTCTCCTTCCCATAGCAACCTCTCCAGCTCCCTGGAAATGCTACACAAAAGGTCAGGAGATCTTGCTAAATAGGGTGAGCTGTGGTGGAGGGATCCCTCTAATCCAGGCAGAGGCACTTTCTGGGAGTGGGACCATAGCTCTGTGGTAGAGCTCAGTGGGAGAGTGGGAGGGGCCAAGGCTCAGTGATAGAGCACATACTTTCCAGGTTTAATCCCTGGCATTTTCAGGTAGGGCTTGAAAAACTCCTGTCTGAAACCCTGGGAAGCTGCTGCCAATCAGTCTTGAAAATACTGGGCTAGATGGACCAATGATCTGAACTGGTATAAGGCATCTTCCTGTGTTCCTTATCCAACCCAATGAATCCATATATGCATTTGGAGTTTTCTCAATTATTTCAGAAGGTGTCTCTACAAAGTTCTCCTGAGTTTAAAATGTTGTTGGGGATTTTAAAAGAGGAAATAGGCAGTGCTCACTAGTAGCATTTCCCATTTAAAAAGCTTTCATGCCAAATCACTAATTTGCTTTTTCAGTTCAAAGAAACTTAAAGGGCAGTTTGAGAGTTCTGCAGGAGACAATTTCAGAGTCAGAGCCTGAGAATTTTGAGTGGGTGTTTAAATTATACTGCTATTTTTTTCTTGATTTCACAATTGGACAGTAAGTTGTAAATACTAAGTGCTGATATCAAAGGTATAATTTGATGATGTTGGAAGTTAAACTTTTTGGATTAATATCACCATAAAGAAAGCAGAGCCAGTGTGGTGTAGTGGGTATAATATTGGGATAGGGAGACTAAGGCCCAATCTACACCAAGCAGGATATCGCACTTTGAAAGCGGTATATAAAAGGCAGGAGCCACACTACTGCTTTATAGTGATATTGAAGTGCACTGACAACTGTTGGGGCCCATAGGCACATACCATATACCACTTTCATAGCACTATATCCTCTTTGGTGTGACTTCTGCTTTTTATGTACCACTTAATAATAATAATAATAATAATAATAATATAATAATAATAACAATTTATTTCTTACCCGCCTCTCCGTCTGGATCGAGGCGGGGAACAACAACATGATAAAATACATAAAACTGATTAAAACATGACACATATTATTAAAACTGCATAAAAATCCTAAAACATCCTAAAAACATCCTTTCATACCACTTTCATAGTGCTATATCCTGCTTGGTGTAGATCTGGCCTAAGATTGTTCCTGTCACTATCTCTACTTCTCAGAGTTGTTGTGGAGCATTAAATGAGGTAATTTGTCCTGTGCATACTGGAAGAATTAAGAAATTAAAATCTGATTATTTGTGTTTGTTTCATTTATGTACTGCCTTTCCAGGAAACTTAGAATGGCATTTTAACCTCATAGCCTGTGTACTAAGTTAGGCTGAAAGAAAGCAGATTTCACACAACATGACAAGCCAGAGTACGGGTTGACTTATGTTTTGAGTGTGGTTTGTTGCACTGTAGGTTGTTGTTGAATTGTGGAGTTATTGTTGTATGAATCCAGCCATGCTAAGAATCTGTGATTTGTTAACTATGAAAAATCCACAGGTCACATCCCAACAACAAACAATGGCTTTGTGGTTAGCAAGCCATGTTTGTAATATAGTACTAGCAGTTAATACAATTTGCATATATATATATATATATATATATATATATATATTCATCTTCTAGTGTTTGCTTCAAAAAGATCTCCATCTGCTGAGCAGCTGAGGTAGCAGATGGTTTTAGCGCAGGGTTGCGCATCGTACACAGAATTATTTCATATCCATTTTCTTTAAAGGATATGGTTAAAAATCTGTTTTTTTTTAAGTCATCTTTTCCAACCATATTAGGCAAAATGTGAAATACTTCATGTGGTGTTTTTTTAAAAAACGAATGGTAACATGATTTGCAGCTAGAAGCAGGCAGGAAAAGGCCGTAGCTTTTTTTTGTAGGCTTTTGGCTTCTCTTCCCACTTGCCTGTAGATATAAAACAGTTGGATGAGTAGAATGTTACATACTTAATGTAGAATATGGCAATCATCTTTTCCTTTTGAAGATCAATAAAATAAAAAGATTTCTGTTCATGGGAAGCTTCTGATTTAATTTTTAAACTTAAATGCACCCCCCTGTTCCTTGAACAATCATTGTTCCCCATTACCTTACCATAGCCATGGGTCTGTATCTGCAAGATGTGAAACTGGTGTGCAGTCTGATTCCATGAGAAGTGATGTAGGATGAGCTGTGCGTGAGCCACGAATATCCTAGTTCAAATCTCACTTCAACCATGAATTTAGGCTTTAGGTAAGAGCTCTCATGCTCGGTCTCCCACCCCCACCCCAATCGCCATGATACTGGCCTGCCCAAGGAGCTGTTGTAAGGATAACTAAGTAAATGTATATGAAACATTTTGAACATATGAAATGCTCCATAGCTACTTGAGTATTGTTTGGATTTATTGGTTGGAAATCTTTCACTGGGATGCTCTTCTAAACTGATTGGAAAAGATGTTGTAGATAACAGATGTTGCAAAAACCAGTAGTTACTCTAAGAGAGTTTCTTTACAAATTGCAGGGATCAAGAATTTAAAGTATCTGATGTTTGAGACACTTTTATGGAAATTAAGAGCCTTATTAAAGCTTGTGTTGAGGGAAAGCTGAACCAATTTGGTAGTGTGGGGGAGACATTGTTACTTAAAATGAGGGTGCTAACACTGTGTGCTTTGCAGAAGATCGAGGCTGCATGATCTCTGTTCAAAGAATGTATCATATGTGGGAAATGAGCTACATATTATGTTGACCAGCTTCTGTTTTAGAAGGCCGGTTGCTGGAAAACAACTTGTAGTCCAACACATCTGAGAAGGTTGCACTAATTAATTTTAGCAACCCAAAGATCTGTGCATGATATGCTTACAGCCGCTCATCAATTTCAACAGAGTTTAGCTGTCTTCCATTAAGACTGTTGGGGCACCTTCAGTTTCACTGTCACTACTCATTAGCAAATGATCCCATGATTAAGCCAGTATTCTTCTTCTTTCCTGCGACTTCTGATCCTGCAGAATAAAGGAGTTACCTCAAGAGGAGTATTTAATCCATTCTGAAAGAGCAAGGGAGATGCAGTTATGATACAATCACTCCTAAGAGAACTCTTCCCTTCTCAGAGCTCACTTGGTTCTTTGTTTTTAGAGCAGCTAGCGCGCAAGTGGAAGACTCGAAATGAGCGCAATCAGACTTGGGCTGTAGGTCATCTTCGAGACCTCTTCATGGTGGTGGTGGTGATAGTGAAGCATAACTGCTTTTCTGCCACTCTTGTCTTTGCACAAAACCATCCAGCAGATGTTTTTCAGGTGGAGAAATCTTTTACATTTCTTCCTCCTGAATCAATATTATCAGCGGCTTAGGAACTAGGCCTTTAAAAGCTTCATCAGGGGCTGTGCTCAAGGACCCCACCTTCTGGTGGGTGCTAACAAGGAACAGGTCATTCTCGGTCATGGTGTCTCATATATGTAGCACCCTTCCTCTGTCTCTGTCAGACACCCTCTTTATACTTTTTTTTGGGTTTAAAAGAAAAGACATTTGCACTTCTTTGCTCCTTTAATACAATGTATCACTACCGTTTATCTAATTTTTATTTTACTTTCACTGCTTATTAATGGCTGATTGTGTTATTCTACATGTTGTAAGCTACCTTGTGAATCTTTTTTTGGTTAAGAGGCAGGGTAAAATTATGGCAAATGCAATTAGATTGTCATTGAGCATACTGCTTGGTATTTCTGTCTCATGCTCATTTGGCAGTATAGAGATGCCTGGAATGATAGGAAATTGATTAAATTGGAAAACCTAGGTGGCATGTACTGATTCAAGACTGGCTAGAGTATCGCAGCAGCTTGATGTGCTTATAAAAGGTGAATTCCCTTAAGTGTTATGTCTTTAATGTGGAAAAAGTTTTAGATTCTTGATTTGTATGTGCAGAAGATGTGCTTTCACAGTAGCTTAAATGTGGTACTAGCCATGAGGGGAAACAATCCTCTTTCTCCAAATTACACTAAATTCCTGCCACGGAGACACATACCTATTAATTGCACCTGTATGTGTAGGTGAAAGGAAATTTGCAGGCTATTGAAAGGGATGGGGAGAATGAATTTTGTGGTACAGATAACACATAATAAAGGAAAAAATCTCAGAATTTGGACAATTAACTACTTTTGAACATCAGTGCTCTTAATACTGCATAAGTAACTGCTGTGAACTCTCTCAGGTGTATTGTAAACCTCACATACTGCTAATGGCACAGATGGGCTAAGTATTTAAATACTAAGATTACCAGAGGTGGAAACATCCAAAATCCATATTAGTGTAATTCCTTTGTTAGGCCAACTAAAAGGACACAAAAAGTATGCACACTGTTGAGATGTCCGGATCTCTTCATCTGGCAAGATTTTACAAAAAGCAAGTGTTCTTGATGCATTTTCTGCCGCTGTTATACTACAGGACTTATATGGTTGAATGCAGACTGCATAAACAGAGTCCAAAAGTGTAGCCTGTCTTAAGGCTGTGGTACTGATTGGAAAGAGGATGGTAAGAGTTAAACACTCAAGTATTATGGAGGACATTTTATTATTACAAACCCAGAGATATGGACTGAAAATGGCTTAGTCTTTAATACAGAGAATGCGAAAGCAAGCAGTATTTTGCATATCAACTTGGTAGGAGGAACTAAACTAATGATACTCACTAATGACTATATTTGTATGAATAGAATTCGTGGTATTAGGAAGTAGAAAAGAAAAGGAAGAAAAGAAAATGTACAACTTGAGAATTTCTGTTGCTTTTGTTTGAAGTCAAAAAGTCCTCACTTCCATTGTAAAACATTTGGTTTGGGTGATAATATGAGACTTGATATTCTTTTAATAAGTAAAGGTAACAAGAATTAGAGTATTGTACATGTTGTGTACTAATCTGCATATTTCTTATTTTTTGCATTGGTGGATAATGTAACGGTAATTTCCCTGAAACCTGAACTCCATTACAGGGTACACGTTGCACTGGCTACCAATCAGGGAAAGCCTTTCTATCTTTATATTGTATATAAGCTTTCATTGAGAAAGATATGCTATTAAACAATTACTTTGAAGTTAAGAGACCTTATTTTCATTGGAACTTGAACTGCAGCATTAGGCTTTTGTGTACCCATACTTTTCCCGCACTGAGAGGGAGAGAACCATGGTTCTTGTTCACTACAGCTCATGCGAATGGTGAAAAATTTGACATGAAATTAAGAGTTTTGCTAGGACAGGCGTGGACAACACATTCCCCTCCTGTCCTCTTATGTTGCTCCTACTCCCCCCCCCCAGCTGAGCAGTTCACAATTTAAACCGTAAAATCCAACAAGTCAGAATATATTTAAAAAGTTACAAGTTTAAAAATGCCATATAAAATCAAAATTAGTTACATTCCAGGGAAAACCTGTGTGAAAAGATACGTTTCCACTTCCCGAACTGAATGAGGGAGGGTTTTCCAGATAATGGACCTTCTCTGTAGCAGCACCCACAATCCGATTCATGAGGCGGAAAAATGTAACATCCTTTAACTGCCTCCTGAAAACATACCATTTCAGAACGGCTTTTCCTGGGCGATAACTTATTTTGAATTGATATGGCATTATATGGCTCGGAGGTCAGCAACAAGAGAGAGGGCCTTCTCTGTGGTGGCTCCCCAATTGTGGCACGATCTCCCCGACGAGGCCCGCCTGGCGCCAACATTGTTATCTTTTCGGCGCCAGGTCAAGACTTTCCTCTTCTCTCAGGCATTTGGCAATATCTGAAGAGCCTGGGTTTGTTTTGTTTTGTTTTTGTAGTTTTTGAAGTGTTGATGTGGTTTTTAAATGTATAGATTGTGTGTATGTTGTATGTTTTTGCTGTTTTAATTTTTGTATATTGTTTTTAATTGTTTTTAATCCTATGTAAACCGCCCAGAGAGCTTCGGCTATGGGGCGGTATACAAATGTAATTAATAATAATAATAATAATAATAATAATAATAATAAAGTTTTAAATTCATTCTGACTTGTTGCATTTTGTGGTTTTAATTGTGAACTGCCCAGAGAGCCCCGGCTATTGGGTAGTGTTAGAAATGCCCATTCTGTTTCAGAAAAGGAAAATACAACCTGGGAAGTTGAAGCAAATTTCTTTATTGCAAAAACAGCCTTTTGCAAAAGGGGTGTGGCTATGCAAGCTTGGCACACACCGAAAATCATAAATCACACACCATTTATTCCCTGTTCCCGGCCGGAAAAGGTTCCTCCTATAACAAGTTACAGCCTATCCGATACGCCTGATTATAATACTAAAATCCCCGCCTTTGTTCATCCTCCCCTCTCCTCCACACTTTTACACCCACACATATCATCTGTTTCCTCTATAATTGCAAGCAATCTTAGCAGAGCTTGACCTGTTGTCATGGTCTAGTTATTTCTACCTGTGTTCCCTACGATCACACATCCGCTTCCAACCACAGACACCTGTGTTTCCTACTTGCATTAGCTAAGTTCCATCTCATAACAAAACAGCCCCCATGATGTCTCCTGCCTTCCTTCACGCTTCAAAGGTCACAGACACCTGACAATTCTGCTCCACTGTATGTTCCTATCTTTAGCTCATGCTCTTCTGCCCCTTTTCTGACTACTGTGCATTTGGCGTCTTATGTGCCTCCTAAATTAAAATTGCTTTAGCTTATTAATTATTGGATTAAATATATGTTCCTAGGCTTTATATGTGCTTACTGGATTATATATATAATTGCTTAGCCCTGTATGTTACCTGATGGAAAAGCAACATATCCCACAGGTAGCACATTTTTAAAAATAAAATAAATAAATGCTCTTCAAAAACGTGTGGTCTACCGCCAAAATTCAAAACGGAAAGCAAGCTAAATTTAGCCTTTCTAAGGCTGCATAGCGATTTGCTACTGAATTTTGGTGGCATCCCGCCATCCCCCTCCACACACACTGCCAAATTTGCTGGCAGTGGCAACAGGAGTGTGACCCATGGGGAAAGGGGTCCATGGGTGGAAAATGACTCTCAGACTCTTCCCTCCCAAAGTTGGCCACCCTTGTGCTAGGATGATGAAACTATGTTTATTGTACAAGTCCCCTAGTTTTCTTATTGATGTTCACTAAAAAGTAATGTTGACCCATACGTAATGTAATGTGAAACGGGTTTAGTAAAATCTTCTAATGTACTATTGAACAAGTACTGGGAATGCTGTTGAGCTCACAACATTGTGTTTCATTGTTTTTATACATCCATATAATTTTGGCTTTACTTAAATATGCATAGTTTTTGCTCAGGCAATACAAGTTTCTGCCTTTGTGTGAGCTCATATCTATGCATATTTATTCTCTAGAAGAAATTGCATGTAACGTTTTACAGGCCCAAATGAAATCACATCCAGAATTCCAGTTTACACTGGGTACTGTTGGTTTTCCAAAACCTGTAAAACAAGATAAATTACAGAGTTATATACGATAAGTTATTTGAAGTTACTGTGGTTTCCTGTGGATGTATCTTTTAAAAAATCTACTGAATTACATTTCATTGATGTGGGAAATTGCTTTAAATTAGAAGCTGTTTTCAATAATCTTTATTCGTCAAAACACATTGTGAACTCTGAACTCTGTTTTACTTGAAAGATACTAATACAATCCTACTAGGCAACTTATGCTTGGTATTTTAATGTGAGAGTGGGATGGTAGTGATCATTCTGCAGGCTTCAATGTAGAGTAAAGGCTTAGTGCTTATGTTGTTACTGTAAAGTGCATTTTATAATTGAAATGCTGAAGCTGTATGAACTGTATGTACCACGTTAATGTGCTAGAGATCAATCTGTAACTCTGAACAATCGATTAAAGTAAGTTGTTACTTTTCTGTGCAAGATAGATCATATAAGCAGCCCTTCTCCACGGTATTTTGTAAATTAATCTGTAAACTCACCACGTGTTGAGTCCATTCTTGCTAAAATGAAAGCCATTTGAGAAATATCACGACCAACATTGCGTGTATACAGATATCAATTTTTGTTTCTAAATAACAGTTTTATTTTTAAAATATTCTGATGGTATATCCTGAAATACACTTTAAGAATGCTGTTCCCAGTCAAATGTAACCAGGAGTAAAAAGAGTTGATTGCTCAGGAGGAAACATATTAATGAGAAATGAGAAGTAATGGTGTACATGGGCAGATGTGATGCAAGTTGCTGGCAGTTCCTTATCATCTGGTGTGCTTTTCAGGCAGTTCTTTTCAGGCAGTACTTCTTGTTTTCCTATCTTCCTCTTTGCAGCCTGGTGATTGCCCAAGTCTAAATTTAGAGTATTTAGGATACTCATGTGTTAGACAAATATATATTCATTATTGCAAAGGGGCTCCACTTTGATTTTAGTTGAAGTGTATTTTCAAAAAATTAGTTTACTTAAAAAAACTCATTCTAAGTTCTATGTTAGGTATAGCTAGTGCATGCTTGAGAGAAGAAAGTCAATGTAAATGAAAGAAAATCATGGTCTTTGTACAGAAATTTAGCTATTCTTTACTAATAGAATATTTATTGGCTGAAACTTAATTTTAGTCTGCTTTTGTTCTAATTTGAATTTTTTGGGTATGTGTTTTCTTAAAGGTATGTGTTCTTTTTGGAGCCATGCAATGTAGATCTGGTACATCGGAAGATCAAGTCCATGGCCCTCTGTGTGTCAGCATGCCCACAGAATGAGTTGAAAACTCTGGCTGATGTTCAGAAATTTGCAGATACTAATGGTAAGGCAAAGAACAATTCTGTTTCCCCCCCTGCCCAGTATTAAATAAAGCTGCAATATTTAGTTAGCTAATCAGACAGCAGATTACACAAACATACTCACATAATATTGTACTTACTCCACCCCCAAGTAGATTTCCCTACTTTCTTCATGCAGGAGGAAATACTTTCTCTAAGATGATTCCTCCTTATAATGTAAATGCATCATCCTGAAAAGCAAAACAAAATGACGATGCTTTTCCCTCTTAACTATCTTTATTAATATCTAAATGTATATCAGTTTCATTGATTTATTATGAATAAAACTCATGATTAATTGATTAAAATGTCCTTAATAGGGTAAAATCCTAATATTGTAAGGAACAATAGATGTCAAAAGGACAGCTCTGTTAGTTGAAATCAGTTGACAGAAAATGTTAATTGAATTGTATTTGCCATTTGATTTATTTTATTTTATTTTACATATTTCTTAACTGTCTTTTCAAGACTGCAGTTTACCTGTTTAAAATGCTCCGATTTTTTGGCAAGAATTTGTGCAGTAAATATTTTATGCCTTAAGTCAGCTATGTGGATTCTTTTCAAGTACATCATTAGCTTTATTTTACAAAGGCTTTAATTGCATGCCCCTTTGACTGTATCTTATAGAAACGCTTTGAGATCTATGCCCACTGAGATTTTTCTATCGTACTGAGGTCGGAATTGCATACTATGAGGCAAGCATGAGGTTTCTAATTTGTGTTGCAATATTTATTTATTTGTTTGTTTGTTTGTTTGTTACTTATTAAAACATTTGTATCCAACCCTATATCACTGGGATCTCAGAGCGGCATGCAGATATTAATGTAGGATGGGAGCATTTGCAGGGGAGAATCAGCCAAATTAACTCTTACTACCAGTTATCCCCTACAAATACCACCACAGGCAATTTGTAATCATTTTTCTCTACCAGTCTCTGAAACCAGAAGTAAGCCTTGCTCAAGTAAAAACATCGTTGGAGAGGCATTAGCGGGGGAATTTACGCTCATTATCTTGACCATCAACATATACAGTTATTTTCTAGTTTGGAATTTTTGTGCATGTACACTTTGCCCTTTTTTATGTGCGGCGCTGTTCAGTACTGCAGCACAATTCCTTTCCTTGCCATATTTTACTTATTTGTATTTTAATAAAGATTGAAAAAAGGAAAGAGGTGTAGGTGCGTTTTTGTTTAATCTGCTCTGTACTGTTCATAGTGGCTTGTTTTTGCTATCCTGAAGGGCCTGACAAAATGTTGTAGCAGACAGGTCCCTGAATTGTTAAAATAAAAGGTCATCATGATGAGCATGCAGTAATATGGAAACATTTAGAAACTCTGCCTCTATCAGTTACCTGGTTGGCATGTCATGACCAACTATGGGTTAAGCAACCCTTAGTTAGTCAGGGCCATGCAGGAGTGGACTGTCTCATAGAATCATAGAATAGTAGAATTGGAAGGGGCCTATGAGGCCATCGACTTCAACCCCCTGCTCAATGCAGGAATCCACCTTAAAGCATCCCTGACAGATAGCTGTCCAGCTGCCTCTTGAATGCCTCTAGTGTGGGAGAGCCCACCACCTCCCTAGGTAATTGGTTCCATTGTCATACTCCTGTAACAGTCAGGAAGTTTTGCCTGATGATGAGCCAGAATCTGGCTTTCTGTAACTTGAGCCCATTATTCCGGGTCCTACACTCTGGGATGATCAAGAAGAGATCCTGGCCCTCCTCTGTGTGACAGCCTTTCAGGTACTTGAAGAGTGCTATCATGTCTCCCCTCAGTCTTCTCTTAAGGCCAAACATGCCCTGTTCTTTCAGTCTCTCCTCATAGGGCTTTGTTTCTAGACCCCTGATCATCCTTGTTGCCCTCCTCTGAACGCCCTCCAGCTTATCTGCATCCTTCTTGAAGTATGGTGCCCAGAACTGAACACAATACTCAAGATGAGACCAGTGCCAGATAGAAGAGAACCAATACCTCACGCGATTTGAAGCTATACTTCTATTAATGCAGCCCAAAATAGCACTTGCTTTTTTTGCAGCCACATCACACTGTTGTCTTATATTCAGCTTGTGATCTACAACAATTCCTTCTTGCTTGTAGTATTGCTGAGCCAAGTATCCCCCATCTTGTAACTGTGCATTTGGTTTCCTTTTTCTAGGTGTAAAACGTGGCATTTATCCCTATTTTGCTGTTTTCAGTGCAGCTCTCCAGCCTATCAAGATCACTTTGAACTTTGTTTCCGTCTTCCTGGGTATTAGCTATCAAACCCAATTTTTCATCACCTGCAAATTTGATAAGCATTCCCTGCACCTCTTTGTCCAAATCATTAATAAAAATGATACAGAGCACTGGGCCCAGGACTGAGCCCTGCGGTACCCAGCTCGTTACCTTCCTCCAGTTTGAGAAGGTACCATTGATAAGCACTCTTTGAGTCCGATACTGTAGCCAACTGTGGTTCCACCTAATAGTTGTTCCATATAGCCCACTTTTAGCTAGTTTGCGGATCAGAATGTCATGGGGCACTTTGTCAAAAGCTTTGCTACAGTCAAGATATATTATGTCTACAGCATTACCACAGTCCACAAGGGAGGTTAGTTGATCAAAAAGTTAGTTCAAATTAGTCTGACAAGATTTATGCTTCACAAATCCATTTTGGCTTGTAGTAATCACTGCATTGCTTTCAAGGTGTTTACAGATTGACTTCTTTATAATGTGCTCTAAAATTTTCCCAGGGGTTGATGTTGACTAACTGATGTGTAGTTCCCAGGTTCCTCCTTTTTGAAGATAGGGACAACATTAGCACTCCTCTAGTTGTCCCGCACTTTACCCGTCCTCCATGATTTCGCAAAGATAATACACAGTGGTTCTGAGAATTCTTCTGCCAGCTCCTTTATTACTCTAGGATGCAGTAATAGTTGTTCTTGCGAGTGTGCTGCCTCTTGCCTGCTTACTGCTTCTGCTTGATTTCCACTTTTGTAAATAACCAAAAAAATCAACAAAACATGAGTTCAAACTCTGGGTTGTTTGCCCTCAACAAACCAGAGTTCTGGATTAGCATGTCATAACAAGCCAGGAACAGTACATTTCTGGGTTGTTTACAAAAGCGGAAATGAAGCAAAAGCAGCAAGTAAGCAGGAGGCAACTCGCTCCCAACAATCCATGGGTTAATCAATCCATGAGTTGTCATTAGATGCGATATTGGCCTATATCTCTCTGTTTTTTTTATTAGGGATAATTTCAATTGATGGTTCTTATTGATGTCAAAGAAGTTAGTATATTTTTTGTGTCTAATCGATATATAGATATTAGGAAATAGTTAGCTTAGTTATTTAATTATAAAGTTATAATTTTTATAATAACTACTTAGTTAGGTATTTGTTAGTCCGCGACCGTTGTTGCTACCTCCTCTCTGGCTATTTTTTTCTGCTTATGGCGCAGACGGCCTTATTTAAAAAGTGTATTTGCTGTTGGGGCAAGTTGCCAATAACATACAGCCATTCACTGTGTTTACTCTGCTTGGGCAAAGCACATATCGTAGAGGCTTTTTTTTCAGTTTTAATATTTCTCTGTGCGTTTGTTGGTATGTGAAGACAAATGTTGCTATTGTATGTGGCCCTTGTAACACAGGGGTGCAGAACAGCTTTCAGCCAAGGGCCAAATTCATTTTCAGTCAGCCAGCATATTTTAGCTTTAAGCTGTTGCTGCCAGTAACTAAGTCTTAGGGGAAGCATTTCAGCCTTTTAGAAGGGGGGTGGGGTGGGGAATGCTACACGAAAGCCAGGAAAGAACGAAATTAGCAGCATGCAACCATACCTGTTAGAAATATAGGCAGTTGGCCTCTTTATGTCACTACAAAATATTACATGTAATTTATATAACTTAGCATGTTTTATTTTTAACTGTATAACATAATAAGAAGAGTTGCTAAAAAACCCTCTAATACTAAAGTTCGATAGTGTAAATTAGTCTCTTTCTAATTTAAAATCTTTAATTTTTTCCCACTGAAGTTTTATTCTACTATGCCAACCCTCTCAGGATTTTAAATTAGCATGAACACTTTAATCCTAAACCAAGGCATTGGGTTTTATCAGAAAAGACACTCTAATCTCTGTTCACTTTGTGTGACCTTGGGGGACAGCTGCTTGTGCTCGAAATAAGCATATTAGAAAATAGATGCAAATGCTGGCCATGCAGACAAGCCAAAAGTTGGATTGAAGCTGTAGATAACATAATTTCCTTGAAAGACTGTTGTTGAATAATATTGTGAAGAAGAGTATTTAGTTAATTTTCATAATTAAAATTATTTGGAATCTGATTCGTTTATCTGGAAACATTTTGCTTGTCTTCTTGAAAGTCATAGTTTGGATGCTGTACAGTCTTTCTGCTTCATATAAAAGTATGATGAATACTGGGTGAACTCAGATATTATGATTTTATACTATGGCCCGGTCTCTTCTAGTCCTCTTGCATACCCTGATTTCACCCCTAACTTCAAATCTAGCCGGAAGCCATAGTTGTTGTAACCTTCAAAGTAGGACTGCAAATCATGGTTTTAACTGGATTTGTCCTGGTAACTCCTCCTTTTGCTCCTCCCTTCACAGTTATTGCAGTGCATAAATCCCCCCTTCTACTTTCCTAGCCATTAAATTTGAGCAAATTTCCCCTCCATTTACTTTCCTAGCCATTAAATTTGAGCAAATTTCCCCTCCATTTACTTCCTAGTCTTAAATTTATGCAAATATTCCCAACAGTTTCAAAAATAAACAATTAGAGGGTGGCTTAGCGAGATGGAGCAAATGGGGCACCCACACCAGCAGTAGTTACATCCGCCTTCCCCAGTGGGTTCCCATTCATTCAGTTCCATGCAGCTGCTTCTAAGGTGATTATTATTATTATTATTATTATTATTATTATTATTATTATTTTAAAGAAATGTCAAAGAGATTTGTGCACATCCACTGAAGTGTAGTAACTGGAGCAGTAACTGCTCTGACAAGGAGCAGTGAAAATAGGGATGGGGGAGTTAATATCTCCCTTTTTGGGACTAACTGGAGACTTGGGGAAGTTTTGAAAGAGTGGAGGACACTGAGAAGTCTCAGTTCAACACTTAAAAGCAAGAAGATCACATTGCCAAGTGGGTGATATTCCCCCCCCCCCCCATTTTGGTGCTTCTGATTAGCATTACTGGGTCCCTCTTTTCTCTTACTCCTCCTCCCCCAAGTCCTTGAACTGTGTGTTGTCAATTTCCTTGTATGTTACCTACCAGAGTTTGCTGTTCCTTTTGACAGCTGAAGCATACAAGGAAATTGAGGAGGCACAACTTCACATATTGGTCTGTTGTAAGTGTGCACTTGTGAAACACCAACAAAAAAATATCATACAAACAAATCACGGCCCCATCTATGCAATTTTGAGGAACCAGGGAAAAAAGTTGGTGAATGAGTGTGGGTCCTTCCAAAGTGCCATTTTGACATCGGTGGAAGGGCTGTCACTGGAAAGGGAGGCTGGAGGTGACGCCGGTGAGATCACGAAGAACAGCACAGGGGGGGTTTAATTGCTTTAGCCAAGCGCCTCGGTAGCCGATCCTGACAACCCATGATGAAATCGCTCTCTTGTGTTTGGGCTGCACTGCAACCTACCAGGGGTATAAAAAACTCTACAGGAAGCCATGGGTTCTCACCATGGCATGTTTGCGAAAAATAAGTCATCCGGTAGAAAACGTGCCAGGTTCGGATAGCACGGCAACCCACCATGGCTGGCTGCCCATGATGGGTTGTCACATTATGCAAACCCAGTCTAAGTGTTGTAACTCTGGCTGCCCATTTCTGTGCCTGTGTATAAATTGTAATTGCAGATTGTTAAAATGAGCCTTGTGCTCTATAATGGGGCAATCTTGTGCTACCAACTGCAGCAAGGTGTTCTTGATATCCTAGTTGTTGTTTTTTTAAAGCAGATTGAAAGAAATGTAGAAATTGAAAAAAGAATTAACACCCCTATCCTAGGGCATTTACTTTGAAATTCGTCTCTGTCTATGCACTATGTTCCAAGAAGATATCTGAGCCTGATAAGGGTCTTGGCTATGCACATTAACTCCCCTCCACTTTATCACATGGAAAAAAATAATTGGTAAGCTAGATCATATCATATTTATTTGACATTTATTATCAGGACATCACAATCTAATCCTTGGTTTTCAATCCAAGTCACAGGAGCCCCACATTCAAATCAGAGCAGTACAGACCATTTCACTTATTATCCCCTCCCCTGATAAGGAGGATGACACAGAAACCCTATTCAGGTAAGAGTTACACACAAGGAGGGGACTGGGGATGAGCACGCTAGCTTCATCCCCCTTCCTTGCTATTCTCAACACTGTTTGCATATGTAGGATGACTATCTACATGGGGAGCCTCCATGGTTAGAGGAGACTCTGCTCAACAGTCTCCCGCCACTACTGAGCAGAACAAGAACAGCAAGGCGCAGAGCTAGTGTGGTAATTCCCATTGCTCCTCCTCTTGTGTAGGGCTTACACATGAGGAGTACAACTGAATACAGGTAACGGCTCTCTTATTTTCTGGGGATAAATCTTTATTCAATGGCATTTTGCATTCTTTTTCAGCTCCTTTCTACTGTATAGAGAAAATTACAAGTGAAAAGTGCCTTGGTGGGGTTAGTATCAGTCTTCAGGTGCTCATATCCTCCATGTTCTCTCTAGTGATGACATACAGTGATATGTGATTAGTTCAATGATCATATGAAAATTGCTGAAATATTCTTATACCACCTGCCAGGATTCCAAAGAGTGATGCTGCTCATTAACCAGAACCTTCTAAAAATATTTGTACCATGGGAGTCCTCCCGAGTTATTCCAAAAATAAGTTTGGGATTGAATAGAAGACCTAATCTTGATATAATTGCTGAGTCTGCATCTGAGTCTGCTGTCAATGTCAATAGAACCACTATGTTGTTAGTGTCCTGGATAAATCAGGCCACCTATACACTCTACTCAAGAAAAAAAAATAGGAATATTTCTGAGTGTAATGTCCATGTCTGGAGCACTTTGCTCAAAATTCTGAAGTCCTGGCCATATTGAAATCGCGAAATATGTGACACACAACTGAGTTGAGGGTTATACTCACCAAGCAGGTAGACCAGCATGCAATGAATAGTAGGAAATGTTGGGTTTAACCATTGTACACTGTTACACAAATTCATACTGTTGGTCATGAGGTAACAAGAAATGCAATGCCCAGCTTTAGCTACCTGCTACTGTTTGCTGTCATTTGATAACGAGCATGCGAAACAAGTTACACATTGACCCTGAGTAATTACGAAGTCTAGATGTGATAACTCTGGCTTGGATATCTGTAAGTGCGAAAGAGGCGTCAGCTAAGCAGCTTGATATTCAGAAAGAAAGGAGCGGAAGCATAACATATTATTCATAAAATCATTTCCAAGTAAAAGTATACCTTCTGATTCTGTGGGCAACCTTGTATGTGTAAAATGTGTGTTTGACATAGGAATGAATGAAATATGGTTGCTCAAAACATAGTTTGCCAACAAATCAGGATTCAGACCAGGGGCAAACCCTAATTTGTAATCCTGGATATGGGCAAATTGTGTTTTGCTGAAAAGTAATTCTGAAAACACAATGCACAAGGGAAGGAGAGAAGAGGAGGAAAAGGTTGGTAGTCCAAGGGTCATGCATGTGATGCCAAACTTTTATGATGGATCTTTTTAATTACAGCTTGAAAACCAGGATATTTTCAATGCTGTGATGAGGCTAACAAAGAACATTTCGGCAGTGTCTCATCCTCCTGACCAGAGGTATAGCCAATCATTTAAGGCTTAATCTCTGGTCCTATTAACAATTGTGGTGAAAGAGGGACTTGCCCACTTATTGATATTATAATGTAAACAAAAATCCCTAGTTATTTGGCTATTAAATTTGATTTTGATTCTTAGCAGTTTAAAATATTTTCCCTTGTCATGACATGCATGGTTGCCATTTTAAATTGCACTGGTTTGCCACTCTTAAAGTTATCCAGTTTAGATGTTATGACATCAGCAGTTTTACCCACCAACTGAAAAGTAGAATCCTTTGCCCTTTGGATTTAGCTGCAGAGAGGCCTTTAAGATTTCCTTGTGTACTATCAGAGTTCAGTGCTTGACGAATGCAGTGGGTGTTATGAGGTCAGGGTGCTTTCACACAGAGGGCTCCTAAGTCTACCAATCCAAAGGCATTGTGCACCTATCCTGCCTTTTCTTCCTCCGTGCTTTTTTTCTGGTAAGAAGAAACATGGAGGAAGAAGAAGTGGGAAAGCATGTAAGGAGACGATGACATCTGGATCCTGTGAAATTCTGTGTTTGTGTCAGAGCAATTGCAGGGGGGAAAAGCCGTGTCTGGAAGCAACTTCAGTCTCAAATAAGATGCCTGCGTATCCTATGCCTCTTGTTTCATCTGTTAAATTTATAGAAGGTGCTTTAGAGTTGTTCCAATGCAACATATCCCAAGGCTGGGTAAAAAAAAATAAGTATTTGTAAAAATATATATATATATATATTACAGTGCCTTCTACATAAAAGAGGGAGAGACTTAAATGTATGTAAGATTCAATATGGCATTATATAGGCATGTGTGTGCAAAGGGGAGCAGCAATTCCATTTTTATCAAATGTAAATTGTGAATTTCAAAGCTAAGAAATAGTAATTGGAGATGAGATTCTTGTTATTATCAGTCCAATTCTATGCATGTTTGTTTTGAAGCAAGTCCCACTGATTTCAGCAGTGTTTGCTCATAAGTAAGTGTGAATGGGATTGCACCCCAGGACTGGTACTCAAAGGTGCTAAGGAAAAATGGCTGCTTATAACCTCTGCATTTCTGCCAGATGGCATGTAGCCCAAGGTTGTTATTTCAACAGAAATGCAATTTTGAGAAGCTGTAAAGGATACATAAGATGTTTGGGTTTGATATTTCACGGTTCAGTTGTATTGTGTGGGGGGTCCTTGGCAGCGTCCTTCCTAATAGCCTAGAATTGTCTATCTGTCAGTATTGTCATGTACATTTATATAGACAATAGAAAAAGACTTGCAAAGAGGAAAAGAAATCTGAAACTATGTGTTTTGTGCTCTGCTGCTGGGAATGTGGGTCCTTTTCTTGATGGATTGTATTTGCACCAATGACTGTATCAGAAAGTGAGCAAAAATGCTTTTGTGCACTTTTTAGATCAATTAGAAATGTATGGAAGGATTGTCATGGAGTGAAAGCAATAAGACTTGTTTTATATTGAGATGTTCACTTTAGAAAAACTTTTTGATAGCTTAAATGACCATAAGCCAACTTTTCCCAACTGGGGATAATGGGCATTATACTTCAAAACATCGGGATGGTGTGAGGTTGGGAAAGGTTGCCATAAGCCTTGCAAAGATTTACCCACCATCTTCCAGTCACATTTGATCCTCTCCTGTTTTTTTTCCTGATTCTTTGTTTCTCAATAAATAGGTTTTAGGTTCTTTGGCTAATCAAAAATGATTTCTTTGCAATATTCTAGTCCCCCCGCCAACTCTTTCTGCTGTGTCTTAAAGCCCTGCACTGTGAAATTAGTTTTTGAGGCAAGGGTCAGCTAGCAGTTTAAGGTGCTAACTGTAACAATGGTTTCTTTCACTGACATGGAAGGAATCAGTTGTGATCCTGTATAAATCACTATTTTTTTTTCAGATGATGCTTAAATATGACCTTGTGGTTAATACCAACAAAGTTTCACTGTGGAAGAATGAGGGAAAAGAGCTGGCATTTAGTGACTTCCCTGGGTTATGTATCAATTTATTCTAGCTCAATAGCTTTCATACCATGTTTCTAGGAACCTTGGGGCTCCTTAGGAGTTTATCAGGGTTCTTCAAGGAGAAGATCATTAATGGCAAACACATCAAGCTTCCTTTGAAATACAGAGTTCTTTGGAAAATGGTGTTATCGGTTGCATTCTTGGTTCATGTAACCCTAGCCAGTATGACACAGCACAGACTTAATAACACTTCCTAGTATGTGCCCCAGAAATACATATGGCATGCAAGTTTCTGTGTCAGACATGCAGACAAATACACATAGAAAGAATTTCCAGGGATGGGAAGTTTGAAACCCACTGTTCTTAGTGGTTGGAAAGTTCAAAGTGGTGTTTGCGGGGACCATTGAAAGGTTTCAAAGTCTCTGTAGGGACCACTGAAAATTTTCAGTTGAAATATGGAAGTTGGAGAACAGAGTGGAAAATAGGCTCTAAATTTGCAAAGAAATTGTTCTATCCTAGTTTCTTCTGCAGAGGCCTTTGAGCTCAGTAAAGCCTTTTTAGTGGCTTCCTTGCAACCAGAAATTGGCTCCAGATGGGCATAGTTGGCTTTGAGACTCTAAAGGTGAGAAAAGGGAGAGCAGTTAAGATGTACAGTGTTAATAAAGAATCTGTTGAGCTGCGAGCTCTACAGCGTGAAAGTTAAATGTACTTCTCACACTAATGCTTATAACTTATAACACACTGTTACACGTTTAAAGCTGGAGGATTAAATTACTTGTTTTAGTTCACAGTGGGTGGTATTATTTAGGAGAACAATGCCAGTTTAATTCTCCAAGCTAGGGGGCTTAAACACAGCCAGTAGAATGGAAGGTTTTATAAATATGGAATGATCAAATTCTTTGATCTGATACGTTAGAACATTTTTCTGTGGGGTGGTTTATGCTGGAGTGGGCAGTGTATCACTTTCTTCTGTAGGAGAACAAGGCTTGGGTGAAAGGTTTTATAGGTGTAAAGGGAGGAAGGGGGTTGCCCTAGCTCCCAGCAATGCAGCCAAGGACACGAGTTGAACACTAGTCCAGCAGAGTAAGGTGCCACCACCCCTTACGTCCACCTCAGCCTGAGCCAGGGACCTACATCTCAGACCTTACAGGACACTCCTAGGGCTTGTGAAATGAACTCAAGCTGAGACTCTGTAAAGCCCTAGGCCTGAAACTTTAAAAAGTAGCAATAACCAAGCAGAAGACTCTGGACTTAGCAGTAAGGCTTTCTTGTAAGGAAGCACACAGAATCCTTGAGGTAGGTGATAAGTTTATTTACAAAAGGAAAAGGGAATAAAAGGCTTACTGATGAAAAAACAACAAAGCTTACCTAAACATGCCTATGCGCACCTGAGCATAGGTCTTCGAATAGGTCAGGACCAAAAAGATGTATGTGAAGTTCAAAGCAACGGCAAAAATAAAGAAGACAAAAGGCAGCTATGCCCCCCATTTGCTCCCACCTCTGTCAACTCTAAGGAGACCTCTGTTAGCCAACACAGTCTGGCTAAGACAGTTTTCTCAGGTTCCAAGGGTGGGGTGAAGAGTTTCTACAGAAACGCAGCTGAGATCACTCAGTCCAATGAGCTGGGTCTTGTTCCGGCCTTGAGGCCGCTCTTGATAACTCTCACGCAGGTGGTGCTTTACTAGGTGCCGCCTAAGTCTGACAAAATGGAAACCCACAGGCTGCTGGAACACGAAATAAAATGGAGTTCTTCACAATAGGCATCTTTGAGAAATTGTTATTTCATAGATTTATCTTTCCTGTCAGTAAATATGTAAGATATGTGATGTAAGGAGTTCTGTGATTTCTGAAGCACTCTTGTTAATCATACGAAACTGGAAAAAAGTTTCCTACCCGCTCTTCCTACCTGCTCACTGGCCTGATTGAGATCCCATGTACATTTTACAATCACTTTATGGAGGTTGCTTGTTACAGGCTCTGTAAGGTGGCTGCTTTATACGGTGAACATGATGTGTGTGGTGGATTGTCCCTATTGTGTGAAGAACTTCCATGCCACCAGATCGGTGCGTGTGGTGAACCATCTAGTGCATTATGGAAGACTGCTGCAAGGCCTCCATGCAGAGGCTCTTTCAAGCAGCTTCCAGTTGTTGCTGTTTTTGCTAATGAATAGAACTGGCCCCAAACCATGGTTTAAAGTGTTTCTGAAGACTGAAATGAAATATTTCCTTTTACTAAGATACAACATTGGACTCAACAGAGATGTCGGAGAAATCTGTTTGGGGGGGGGGGGGTGGAGTGAAGTGCCCAGAGAGCTTTGGCTACTGGACAGTATAGAAATGCAATAAATAAATAAATAAATAAATAAATAGATTTTCTCATCCCCCCCCCCCTCAACTTTGTTTCGGATCCTGCTACAGTGCCTGACTTGATCTGCAGCGAGTTGGACCAGTTTGCAGATTTTCCTGGAATTATGCGCATTTGGGGGGGTGGGGTTGCAGAAATTGCTCAGAAATTTCCACAAACTGCAGAACCTTCCCAAAACAAAACAAAAATGCGCAATATGTTTCTGGAGTTCAGTTGAGAGGGAAACGTGGCTCGGTTCATAAATGCAAACCAAGTCTGGAATACTGTGGAACTCTGTAAAAAAAAGAAAAAAAAGAACAGAGTTTCCCAGCGATGGACATCCCTAGTTGCACTTGCCTTTGGTTTCACTGGGAGGACTACAACGACCAGAGTTCACGCTTTTAATGTCAGTTGGTATAATTCCCCATCAAGTAATGTTCTTCATTTTGTTTTTTTGTTTTTTGTTCTTTGAACAGGGTCTACTTTATGTAGCTATGAACTAAAGCCATCTGAATACACTACAGATCCAAGGGCTGATAAGCTTTGCCCCAAGCTCCCAGTTCCGGAGAGGTAAACAAATTACTTGATGTTTTATTCTTGTGTTAAAACAATCTATTCTATATAAATATGAGGTTAAATGACTAAGGGCGCAATGTTATGCATATTTAGGCAGGGGTAAAAATCCTGCAATACATAGCAGGCCCCATAACTGACTGGGGTAGGCTGGGATTGTTCCCTCAGTAACCATATAGACAATTCAGCGTGGCACCTTAGGGAATTTTTATTGGAGCTACCTCTAACTAATACACTTCCTTACAAGTGCCACTTAAACATGTATTATGTTGATTTAGTTGGTATCAGCCTGGAACTTAAAGAAGTTTGGTGCTGTTAGGTTTCAATGCTGCGAAGCATCTTGGGGTTGTGTTTGCTGCATGTACATGCTAAGTATTTTTGTCGGCTGTTATATATTTTTCTTGTATTTCACTCAGTGACACCTGATGGATTGATTTTGTCTGTGCCCCAGCATCTTGTTCTGAATCTTCCCAATATAGAATATGAAAACATAGAATCACATTTACCCTGAGATGTCCCCTTTACTGTAATTTAGAAACAACTAACGCTTTAAACTGCTTGGCTGTTTTCTCATAAATAAATGAGATGGTGCATTGGTTTGAGTTTGCGTGAACACCATATAGTTTCAAAACTGAAGTGTCACTCCATAAAAAAATAACTGATTATTCAGTCCAAACATTAAAACAGTTCATTTCTGATCGTATCTCTGTTTCTAATCCCAAAGTCTTTAAAAGCTTTGGACTGCTTAAATTTGTGATCACTTCATTTTCATTCAAGGTTCTTCCCCTCTTTAGTGCAGAAATGTGCTACAGGTCAAATAGACAAAACTTTTACATATCACGAGACCTGAAAATTCTATGTTCATTTTAATTTTAATTCACACACTTTAATTTCATTTTGCCTTCCTGTATACATAATTGTGAAGCTGGCCTCAGCATTAAAGTAGCATCATCTGATGAAACATCCATAGCACTTACCCAAAATTCCCCACCCATCCACTCACCCACCCACTGACCAGGTCTTAGCACCCTATGTTTGGATTAAATGCACAGATCAATGAGAGTGGAGGTACCACACTTTACTCTTTGAAGTCACCTTTTGTTGAGCCAGTTTGTACTGTGATTTCAACTTACATACTGTTAAATTTGCAAAATTCACCATGAGCAGGAACTTGTGCAAATTCCACAGTTTGTTCTAAATGTTTGTTTGATCTAATCACTTGATTAAACAGACTCATTAATAAAAATGGTACCAAATTGCATTATATTTTTTAGAACTGTGCACTGCTTCTGTTCTGGATCAGGATCCTGAATCGAAGCAGCCTACTTCGGTCTGAATCTGGATCAGTACTAGATTGGCATGGAGTGAGTCGGGTTGGGTCCAAAGTGCCTCAGAGCACTTCAGCCCAATCTGGGGCGATGGCAACCCACTGCTCCCTGCCAGCTGAGCTGTGCCTCATGAGTGGCTGGGACTTATCTGATCTGTGCTTGCACCCGGCAGCCATCGGTCCTCCCTGAAAACTGCCATCTTTATTGAAGATGGGAGCTCTCTATTATCATAAATCTAATGTTGGAAACTACGTCGTCTGTAAAGGGCCATTTCTGGAAAGTTCCAGCCGCTCATGCAGCTCGGCAGGCATGGGCAGCGGCTTGCCAGGTTCGGGGGGGGATAGAGTCCTATGGACATCCGGTTAGCCTCATGCTAAATCAGCCCCTGAAGCAAGTGGGGGTGATGCACAGCCCTAATATTGTTCTTTAATAATTTCTAAGTAGTGTCATAATAGAGACGAAGAGATGTGCAAAAGACTTGTGGGAAATTGATAGCAACTGCAGCTACAAGAGCTCTGAACAGTGAAAGACACTTGTCCTCTCAGCTAGGACTTGGATCTCCTTAAATGCTTTTAGCAGAAACTAACGTACCAGTTTACCACTGCTGAACTGAGAGTTAGAAACAGGGAAGTTGGAAGAAAGGATGAATGAATATTGCATTTGAAGCCGAAGTATTCAATCTGGAGTATGGAGTGGCCATACAGTAAAGTCCCTCAATGTCTAAATGGACAGACCTTTGGACTGTTTAGGGCAAAGATGGAATTTGATACCATTGTGAAAATTCCCACAAGCTAGAGTTCTGCTGTCCTTTCTGAGATTTCTTTTGACATATTTGGGTGAATTTACCCAACGGAAACGGCCATTTGCTCATCAAATTACAAATCCCTTTGTCCAATCTGGGACAAAATAATCTCAATTATTCCACGATCTCGTTGCGTCTATGTGAATTGTTGCACACAGGCATCGACAGAACGTCTCTTGAGAACTGTAGTACTGCATCATGCTGGACATCTTGACCTTGGTATGGAGCTGGTGTGAGCAGTTGCAGTGCAAATGGCTGTTGTGCAAGTGGGAACCATGGAAGTACGTACTTCCATCCACTGAAGGCCAGATCTTCTCACCCACCAGCCGCTCCGGGCTGAATCACTCCCTCCTGCGCTCCTCCAAGAAAATATATTCTGTCCGATACTAGAGAGAAATGGCCTCAGTGGACTAGCTGGATACAGAAAGGAAACTAAGCCATGAGGGGGAAAAATGTTGAACAAAGGGTGGATATTAACCTATGTGGCTGTTTCTTGGGATTTCTAATCCAGACTTTTAGACTACTTTGATTTGGAAAACAGTAACGAAAGGATTATGTGACATTGTTCCACACGTATGAGCATTACAAATGTGATGTTTACATTTCCCTCAGAAAGCAGGAATGGAGGAGTTTATATGCTTTGGTCGTGCAGACTCACGCAGGCGCTCGTAACCAATCTCAGTTTGAGTAACAAAAATACTGAAACTTGGTACACATACGAGCGTTAAGAACATAATACATTCTACCAGCAAACCTCCTAATTTTGAGTTTTGGCAGCATCCACAGTCTTAGCTCATAGAACTTCTGTTTAGTCACTATAAGTGGGAGAAACATACATGCTGGATCTTAGCAATTCCGTTGAATCATGCACATCAGTGAAGCTCTTCTTCTGCTCCAATATTTCTTGCTAGGGATTCTGTCAGATAGGCAATTTTTCACAGCCCTTTTTGATGGAAGAGTTTCTGCTGAAAGGTGAAATGGTCACAGGGGAAGAATTTCTTTCATTCCTTAGGCTTTTTTTCTATTTTGCAGGCACTGGAGATAGATTTTTTAAATGCTCTTGTTTCGATGCCAATTTTACATGGAGCTTCTGACTTTTTAAGAACTTTTTTAGAGCTTAAGAATAAAGATCTGATTGTGTGTGTGTGTGTGTGTGTGTGTGTGTAAGATACCATTCTATTGTTCTTTCATTTAAACATGTGTACACTCACATACACACCTACCCATATCTAGATATCTCTATATAGCCTGGTTTGCATGTAACATCAGTTCATAAGTTAAACAACCCATTAATTGGCAGGGCTGCGTCAGGCAAGCCTGCTGCTTCCCACCTGCTCGCCACTTCCTTTTTGCTAAACAATCCAGGGACACCCCATTCCTGGATTGTTAGTCATGATGTCTGAGCCTAAGTACTGGGTTTAGACATCACGGCTAACAACCTAGGATTTTGGTGTTCTTGATTGAATCCATGGTTTGTTGTTGGGTTAAAACTCGGAGTTGTTTTGTTTAACTCTCAACAACTCAGAATCCTGGGTTGTTTACCAAAGCAGAAGCAGCAAGTGTGTGGGAGGCAGTGTGCTCACTCTCACTCGACCCCAAGAGCCCATGGTTTAAAAACCCATGGGTTGTTGTTACTTGTGAACCATGTCAATGTCTTGTTATTTACTTTAGAATCACCCACTCCCATATTAAGCTATGACCATTATTAAACAAAGGCTTATACTTGAGGAATTGCAATTCCATTAAGGCATGTAATATCCCTGGGTATAATCAACAGCCATTAATAAAAGAACAGAGGTCGCTTTGAGTAAGGTTATTAACTTGCTTCTTATTAAAGGAGGGGCAGTGCATCTCACACCTGCCTGAATCAGAACTACTGAAACAGAAATTAGACTCATGTGCTCGATTCTCAAGAGCCCCATTTATTCCAAGACATCATGTAGTAACCATTGACCTCATTTTTTATTCATTATAGCAAAGTTAGATTTTGTCTCCCACACATAAAACCAGGTAATTTCAGATGTGCTAGATAATCACTCTCCTTCAGCAAAAGGGAGTTCAGTACAATAATAACTAAATATACTAAAATGGCAGAAGGGGGTGGTTGAGAAGAAAATGTGGATGAAGTCAAAGCAAATTCTTTTCCAGGCTATGTTACATCTTCAGTAAGGGGGTCTTCTCTCCCCCAAAGGGCAGTGTCCTGGACCTAAACAAACTGTAAAATGAGTTCATTGAGCCCAAGATGTCTTTAGACTTATTTTACCTTAGATGGCAGCCAAGCCCCCACCCCAATGCTCCATGGCAGATTGCTTTTCAAATGTAGAGAAGTTTCGAAGGGATGTGTGATATGGCATGGAGAAAAGGTCAGCTGTGATTTTAAGCAGCTTCTGTGATTTTAAGCAGCTCTTCAGATAGTTCTTTAGGTGCAGAATTATTTTGGCATGGGATGTGGTCCTGCCCACTGACGTTATGTCAAGGCGTGTAATTCTGCCCACCAATGTCACATCAGGGGTGTAGCCCCACTGCTTGACATCATCGCCCCGCTCTTTTTTCCTCTTTGTTATCTGGCAGACAATTGAACAAATCACAGTTTGTTTTCTCAGTACCTGGTCATTTGTTTCTCTCCTTCATCCACTCCCTCCCTGTGTCCCACATGCCTGTGTGGAATTATAGTACAAGCATTAGAGCTGTTGAGGTGGGGTTTTTTTCCCATTGCCTCTGTAGCCTAGTGAAACAACTCATGAACAACTTATGGTTCTGGGTTCACACATAACGTCAACCAATGGCTTAAACAACAACCCATTGCTTAATCCAGAGTTCATAACAGAGCAACAAAGCATGGGTTCTCTTTCTGGGTTGTTTGTTAGTGTAGCTGGGTTTGCACAACATTACAATCCATACCAGGACACAGGCCAATGACACAAATTTGCATATAACAGACGCTTAAAACATTGTGGTATGTGTGTATAGCATATAAATTTAGAATTACTAGACTTTATTATCATTATAGCAATGTTAGCAAAAATAACTGTGAAATAAAAAGTGCCTCTAAGGACAGGCAGAGTGCTTGTCTCTCACCTCTAGGCAATTACAGCCTCCCCTTTCCTACACACATAATAGTGATGGAATAAATCCCACACAGATCAAAGACTGAGCATTCCTGTTTTAGAGATTAAACATTGACCACACTTGTTGCAAGAAAATGATAATCACATCAAATACCTCCTGTTCCCCTCCACACAACAACCCCGTCTCATTTTTCTATCCTTCAGACACTTTTCAGGAAAAAAAAAAGATGTGTGGTGTTTTTTTTTTTGCAATCCTTCTCTACGTCCTACTTGCTTTATGCTAGCTCTCATTGTCTCCCCCTCCCCATAAGTTAAGTTTTGCCAGGATTCAATCAAGGAGTTTGTTTTAAATAAGAAAACATCTATAGGATTGGCCTGAAAGGTAACCAAGTAAGAGCTGTAAGATAGCATGGGCAGTTTGTTAAGCCTGCAGCACCATGTTCACAACTCAGGACTTATTTCTGAGTATACAGAAATTTCCTCTGAATATGCAGAGGATCAGGCTATAACCAATTCCACAAAAGTACCTTGGGGTGGAATACTATGTACACCTTCCTGGGACTAAGTCCATTGAACATAAAGGGACTTAATTCGGAGTAGACGTTATTAGGATTGTATGTGAGCAGCGTTTATCTTTCCCCTGCCCTCCAAAGAAACCCAAACCCTTCCATAAAGTCTAATACAGTTCTTACCCACCCACCCACCCTCTTGAGAATTCTCCAGAAAGGCCAGGATAGAGGAAAAGAAGAATGGTGATTAGAAATGCAGCAGGGAAAGAAATAATTCCCCAAGCCAAGTGTCTCCTTTCAGAGGAGTGGCACTTCAGAGGAATTTTGCAGGCAAGTTGAGAGTGTTGGGGGGATTGTACATACCTTAATTGATTCTATGAAGTGAGGTGGCTGAGGGCTTTTTCTTGCTTTTTTTTAGAATTGTAAACCTATTTTGAAAGCCCATTATATGCTGGTAATGCAAGCCTCCCCTCCAGTTCCTGGAACATCACATAGCCCTAACCCTTCTTTTGGTATAATTTACTGCCTGCAGCTATCTGGGATAAATTAAAGATGGGGAGGGGGGAGATCTGAAGAGACTAATTTGTTGTGCTGAAGCCACTGAGCTTCTGCAGAAGTCAAATGTTCCAGTTTGGGACAGTAAATCCAGATGTATGCAATACCAGGAATTCATATGGACATCTTCCTACCCTTACCCATCCCTCTTCAAACTTTCATTGCAAGCAAGCTCCCAGAAATGGGCATGTAAGAGTAGAAAGCTAGGGAGAGAAAAAACAATGACAAACTGGAAAAAAGGTGGTAGCGTCTCTTATAATTTAAAAGGCTGCTGCCTTCATTCTGTACCCTTATTGGTCTGTTAAGGTTGTGAGTACTAAGGCCTCCTAGTCACTGGAAGGCTACTAAGCATGAAGACAAGAGGCAAGCTTGTATTAAGGCGGATGATGTCATTTGGGCAGCTCACAAAGATCTAGGGCACAACACAAGAAAAAAGATCCAGGGCACATGCCAAGGTGTGCCTTTTTAAAACAACACCCATAATCTAGACTCTGCTTGTTATACCTTTGCTGAATCAGACAAGTAAGATAGCAGGTACTGATTCAGAAGAACCTAAAGGTTAAATAAAACTCCATTTGAATGTAAAAGAGTGGTTCTGTTCATTGACTCCAATTAAAAAGGCAGTGTCTTGTGAATAAAAATGCAAAAGGTTTTCTGTGTGCAAGAGAGAATTAAAAATAGAGCGGCCTCACAGTCTGCTATAAATGTTGACAGCAGCAATGCAGCTGTCTATTGAACAAGAATGGGGGGGGGAAAACAACACGGCAGGAAGTTGCAGTTAAATTAGTTGGCTATAATTTAACATAACATGTTGATGATCTGAGTTTGAGCTACACCCAGAAATATTTAAGGTAGAGAGGCTTATATACCATTGTGAAAGCAATGCATTGAGACTCCAGTAAACTGTTTGACAGTGGAACAGATGCAATAATGTTTAAAACTGGCACCAAATTTTGTATCCGGCTGTAGTATGTCAGAATAAGGGAGTCTACCACCGAAACAGAATATTGGTCATGATTATTGGTAAGAAGTTATGTGTGTAATATCCACAGAAACGCAGACTATCTTTGGCATTTTAGCACATTTGTTTGTTGGTACCTTTTTCCTACCAAAACGATCCACTTTTCCATTGGTGAAAGTACTTCTGGAGCCAGCATGCAGCGGGCTTTGATTCTATGGCCAGGATCGAAAGCGCTGCACAGAGTGTCTTACACACACACCAAAACCTTTTAGGGCTCCCTTCCCAGCTCCTCACCATGTTCTTCCCCACTCCCCCATCTGCTCATGAGACCCTAGAACACCATTCAGTATTGCATGAGGGCTGTAGCTGGAAGGCACATCAGCAACCCCATTGCACAGCATGCAAAGTGACTGTTTGGATCCTGCTATATACATGCAACACCCCACCCCAACCCCAACCTCCTTATGCTGTGCTGCACTCTCTAAGATGAGCAGCCAGTTACACCTGTGAGTTACGGAAAGCTCTATGCAAGAGGCTTGCCACAGTCCGAATATTTCCTGGAAATGCTTGAAAACCTCTTTGTTATACATAATTATAGCTAACTCTTAACATATTGAAATAGTTGAGGTTTGTTTGTTTTTTAATTTGGGGGTGGTGGGTTTTGTTTTCACTTTTGAGATGATGGGACGGGAAACACCGGAATGCGCACTCCACCCTCTTCTGGAGGTATTTTGGATGTTAAGAATTATTTCATGACCCATTACAGTCATCCTCATTTATAGCAGCACCTTTATGTTAACCTCGCAACTCCGGGTTAGAGTATTTATGAGGGTGGAGTGTACTGCATCAATTCACCTTCCATTTGTGTGTTGATGTGGCATTTATATTACATAGGAGTAATTTTTTTTCTGATTTTTTTTCTTGTATCACCAGTGCACCTATTCCATTCTTCCATCGCTGTGCTCCTGTGAACATTTCCTGCTATGCCAAGTTTGCAGAGGCCCTGATCACCTTTGTCAGTGACAGTAGTGTCTTGCACAGGCTGATTAGTGGAGTAATGACCTGCAGAGAGATTATATTGGGACTTTGCTTGTTATCACTAGGTAATTGTTTTTCTCGTTCTTAGCTATTTCTATAGTACTGCAATAGGAGAATGTGAAGATCTTCTGTCCCCACAATCTGAAAATAAAGCATGCTCATAACTATTATAGGATACTATTCCAAAATATATTTCCTATCCAGCAGCTGAATTAAATGTTCTTTAAACATGTTTGTGCATTGACTTTCCTTATGTTTAACTAATGTGGGGATTTTGACTCAGTTCAGTGTCTCTGCCACTGAACCCTCCCTCTAAAAGCTTAAACAGTAATATCTCTAGAAGCTTAAACAGTAATCTTCAGGGGCTTGAGTTAACTGTAGGACTGGTAAACCAGTTTATAAAACATTGATCGTCTGCTCTTGCCTGGTGAAAACCGGATAGCCATATATTCCTTCAGTGGAGACCATCTGGGAACCACATGTAAACTGTTCAGAGAAATACCAAGAAATGTTGCTATATTGATTGATTGATTGATTATAAATAACAAAAAAAAGGATCAATAAAAAGATGAATCATATCCATTTAAATACATTTGAGATTATCACAGCTGTAATACAGGGGCACTGTTGTCATTATTATATGAAATGTGGAGAAATTTACGCTTTAAGAAACAAAAGCTACTATTCATTGTTAGAGGGAAAGGGCCCAACTAGCCTTAAATATAAATAAGTGTGCCTTAGTTTTTAGTCCTGTCAGTTCAAATTTAGTTTGATGCTTTAAAATGAGAATGGAGCAAAATAAAGAGGCCATGTTCTGTGGACATTTTCACACATCCCAAAAAGATCCCTCCCCGCTTTTCAGTTAATTTTCAGGGGACATTTGGAAGAGTCCAAACGGAATTGCTGCAGGGAAGTAGACTGGGAGGATCAGCCCAGATCCACATCAGAATGTGTATGGGGACATGGATTGGAGTGTAAATGTTGTCTGTTTCCACTAGATTACTCTCAAGGGGATACATGTTTGAAGAAGTTTTGTTTAAAGAATTAAAAATGGTGCCAAAACAGCAGCAGATTGAGGGAACAATGGGTGCAAAAAGGTGTGGAAAATAGCAGAAAGGGTGGCCAGGGGAGAATTCAGACACTGTTATTTGCACCCATCGGTACTTCACTTTTTGCCTCAATTGTTCTAGAGCAATAATTCAGTGCAGCTTCAATTAAAATTGGCCCTTCCTGATTGATCAACAAATTTGTTGATCTGTCAACTAAATGGATTTAAAATTGCAGCCCTAAGTTTAGACTTCTTCATTTTGTGCGAAGTGTTGATTGTTAAAGTGAACATGATAAAACAAGATCATAAAGAAGATCTGGCTCTTCTTGCCTTTAACATTGCTTTAACATTGCTATATATCAAACACGGGAAGCCAAAGCAAACTGATTATTTTAAATAATTTGTAATTAAACAACATTTGCATTAGATAACTTGTTATTACATGACACATACATTGGAGGTTTGGCATCAATTAATCCCAGTCCTTTTTCAGAATATTCTGTGATAGGCCACAACTCCTAATTATCAATAGTAACTTCCTACAAAATATACAATGATCAGATTATAGTAGATAGAGATAATAGAAGGTTTTATTGATTTAAAATGAAATCTAAGCTCCTTAGGCATTACTCACACACATAGAAAAATTGTTTTGTAATTACTGAGAACATCAAGACCCATTTTAATATTATTTAGACAAATTACAATAGCGGAGAAGTCATAGCCTTTCAAAACCATACATTTCGGAGGAACAGTAAAAATCTAGAAATTAAAATATAATCAGCATGGTCGTTAAGTTTAATTGATGTTGTGTGATATTTTAATTATTTACCAAGTTATGGTTCCTTGGTCAACACAGTAGATTTATTCCCCTTTTCTTAAAATCTTTGACCTCCCAGCTTTGCCATCATATATATGACACATTGAGTGGAAAGCAAATATCCCAAGAAGTTAGAGTATGTTCAAAATCACATTTAGATGACTGTCAAAGTTCACCAACGCATCTCTGTGGTTTCTGATACTTGCTAAATATTGGACATTCATCTTACATTTCTGTGCAGGCATGTATACACACACACACACACACACACACACACACAAACAATTAGCTTTCATCTAATATGAATGACCAACCAGGTTCCATCCAAGCCAGCATAGTTTGTAACATAGTTTTTTTGTGGTGCCATATGATACCAGCTGAGAGCTGAAAAGCTGAGACCTTCTAGCTCCAAATTAACGAAGAACCAGACAAGTTGATGATTGACAGTAAAAAGTTCTCATTAAATAACTTCTCCTGAAGAAGGCAGCTGAAGCAAAAAATAGTGTGTGGCTCTTATCACAATCTTAACATCTTAATTCATACCTGTCATGATAATTGTGCTTGTTGAGCATGTGTGTCTGCATGCAACTTTTTGAGTTGTGCTTGTCATGAGTTGTGCAGTACTTTTGCAACTCATGATAATAAACTTGCAGTTTTGTCATATCATATTTGTTCTCTCATTGTATGTATCTACATCTCTGAGTTAAATACTGTATATCTATATATTTACAGATATATATCATGATGTATAACTGTTCAGATAGACTTCTTTTGTTTTATTGGCAAATCAGAAATTGAATAGAATAGTAGCTTAGAGTGCCCATTTTTGTACAAGGTGTTCATAGTGAATGCAAAAATAACACTAATCTACAGTTATATTGGTGCAGTCATATTTCCTGGCTATTTCTGCTTTCAGTAATTGCCCTGCATATTCTCTTTCGTTTCTCTGCAGTGCTTTCCATGATTATGATGGTGATAATCCGATATATTTCAAAAGTCCTTGTTTGGATCTTAACAATTCTTGTTGTTCTGGGATCACTTGGTAAGTTGCTGAAGCTGATCTATCACCTTAGACTCTGTGTGTGTACGTGTGTGTGTGTGTGTGAGAGAGAGAGAGAGATTGTAAAACATTTATTCTGCCTGCTTTCCCCCACACCTTGCAGCTACTGACCATTTTGCTGTACAAGTGCATTTTGTTTTTGTTTCACTTGTTTTCTCAAAGCCTTGAATGGGAGTTCCCTGCCTGGTCACTGAGGTCATCAGATGGTATGTTCCTGGTGGTTCCGCGTGGACATATAGCCCGATTGGAATCCACCTGGAGAAGACCCTTCAGTGTGGTGGCTCCTTTTTTGTGGAACTCCCTCCTCTGAATGTCAGGCCGGCACCAACATTGTCTTGTTTTCGGTAACTCCTGAAAACATCTTTAGTTCAAGAAGTCTTCCTTGACTGGTCATGCACAGTTTTTATTGGTATTCTGTTTTTAAAAGCTTTTAATATGGTGTTTTATTCTTTTTATCTTTTATATTTTTGTTCACCACTCTGGAATCTGTTTAGATGTGGAGTAGTATATGAACATTGTAAATATATAAAATAAATGGGCACAATTATTTACTTAACACATACTGGATCAGTAAGGGCCATAATGTTGTGAGTTTCAGCACAATCTATATTGATGGTACTTCCTGTCTCACAACATAATATCCAGGCTTCCGCAAATCCGCTCCCCAGAGCTCTCTTTTGCACTACAGTTTCAAGAAAGTAAGAAACATTCCAAGCAGCAGGAAAAGCTGCTGTTTCTTGCCCTCTCCTTACCCCAGCATCAATGAGTGAACTCTCTTCTTCTCTCCCAAGAATCACTTGGGGAAGAGAAGACGCTTGGTGGCAACCATCTCAAGCTGTGGATGCCCCAACTCTCGTGGTGAATTGTTCTAACTATTACAGCTCATGTGTGAATGCATGTGTGTAACTTTGTCACAGAGATTCTGCTCTCCATAACAAATGTAGCCCACTCTTCATTTTGTGGATCAGGAATGCTTCATCCAGTGTTATTGTCAATCCAGTGTTATTTCTGGCCCACATGATTGACAAAGTTTCAACTGGAGTGGAAGCGGAGGAATCCCGTCATGTTTCAGCACTTAACTAAGAGTCCAAAACCTGCCTTCTAGAAAAGCCTTAAAGATACAATATAGATATTGGGTCAGTTTCTTTTATTGAAGACATTTCCAGGTTTTTTCAGGCAGAATTGGAAGGTACCTAATTCTTGAACATATAGAGTAGCTTTCTGTTTTGCCTAGTGATGTGTTGTGATGATGAGTGGAATCCAGCAAGGGATACTGATGAACTGAGGTGGGAGAGAGCAAATGTCAAAGGGAAGAGCCAAATTGTAGTCGCAGGCAAGAGTATTAAAATGGGCCACTGAAGACATAGTTTTTTCCTCCTTTTATTTTAGAGGAGGTGCACATGTAGCACTCCAGATTATAACCTAGACTAAGCAAATCCAGAAGGGAATCCCCTTCCCATCTGCTTTAACCACAGTTAAGGGTTATATTGGCCCCACAGTATCAAGAGCAAAGTGTAACCAGAGGTTCCACTTAACCAGGTTTTCTCACTTAACCAGGATTTGGTTTTGTTTCAAGGCCTGATTAAGCAAGATTTTTTAGTTAGTTTGAATCAGCATTAATGTTGGTGCCAGCATGGTGCTTACGAATAGTTAAGGCAGAGAGGTAGGATTTATGCTCTAGAAGACACATGTTGGGAGAGGATAATCATGCAGCCTGCTCCTGATGGCTTAACCATGGTTTGTTAGCAGGAGAGTGTCTGTCCAAGTGGACCCTATATAAGTAACTAAGATGGATTGTCTTAAAGATCAAGAAAGTAGAGAATAAATCGGAGTTGGTAGGCCCACAGCTTAATTTAAATAAATGAAAAAAGTGTTAGGGTTATTTTTCCTACAAGTAAAGAGACACTGGAAGAGACCAGCAGGAACTTAGCCTTCCCTTGGACATGCTTGCATCCTTTAAAAATGTTCACCTTCTACTTCGGGAACAATTGATTTGCAGCCATTGTTACACTGAGAACTATTAAAGCTAAGCCCTTGGGAAGAATATCAATTTGGTCATTATCAAGGTTTAAGGATTTATTAGACTGAATGAGGATACAGCCAATTATCAGGAAGCAAACTAAAGAAAGTCAAAGCAATGGCAATGTTTACTCTGCAGGATGACTTCACATTGATGAATTCAGGGAATAAACAGTTCATAGAATATAAAAGTACAAAAGTAGCAGGTAAATAAAGTGATGCAAGATAAAAAGCTATAAAATTTTAAAAGTTATATTGATTGACCTTACTCTAATTACATTGATGCACTGTAGGAAGCAAGCTTAGTGGAGCTTCACTCCTACAACGATTATTGCATGAGGCCCTTCTTAAAGGTGATTGCAGAAAGAGAGTATTCCAAACAGAAGTGAATCTGAGGTGTCTTGGCTCCCTACCCAAAATAGCAGTTTAGTTATTACCTACAATAGTAGTGGGAGTGATATCAGCCTTCCCACTTCAGGATCCATGGGCATGCTGACTTTGGCATAGGAGGAAGTGATATTTATTTATATAATGTCTAAGTTGCATTTTCCATTTTATAGAACAAGGTAGGCAATATGTTGGCCATGTACACATCTGGGAATTTGAGAAACTGTCCTCAGCACAACCATAAAATGGGTGGGCGTGGATAGTCACAAAGGACAAGTAATAGCAACCCATGTTTCAGCGACAATCTATACTCAACCTTGACTGTGAGTTGTCACATTGTGTGCGCCCAGTCAGTTTGGATTCTGATAATGCTGGTGATTAGCATATCCCAGGCTGCTAGCAGATTTGCCTGAGTTCATACATCATTATCTAACCATCTTTTGCTGGGACTTGCTTAACTCCTTCTAATTGTGGAACAGAAATCTATTTTAATGTGTCTTGTAAAAACACCTTAATCTATTGGGCAATCAAGAGTACCATTCCATTGTCACACTTGTTGTAACAGATCAGCTACATCTGAATTTAGTCTGGTTAGCATAATGAACCTGGCCAAACTAAGCGTGTCCCTTAAACATCATTATCCCTATGTTTTGATACTGGGAATGCGCTATATCGTTTTCTGTATGAACACAGGTGGCACAGGAGTCTTGTGGTGGCTGTATGCTAAACAGCGGAAGTCTGCCACTGACACTCTTACTGTTGACCAGCTTCAAATTGCCAAAGACAATCGTCAGGCTCTCCTGATCTATGCCATTGCAGCTACCGTCTTCACAGTAAGTATTTAATGGCTGTTGAGTTAGGGCTCCTTTATTCATGAAGCATGCGTGCGTAAGGGAGAATAAGAAGCAAAGCATACGGTGTTATGTTGATTTTACCACATGCCCATGAATTGGGAAACAGCTCCAAACCACAGCTTTCTAATATATGGACATGCAGTAAAGTAGACACGTGTGCAGTCAATTTGGGTGATGCTGTACACAGGTATAGACCGCTTTCCTAGCCTATATAGGCCTGCTCCCACCATGTCTTTGTCATGCCACCTATCTCTCAGTTCACACGATAAGCTCTACGCATTGCTCTCGTATTCTACCATATGTGAAACCAAGCACTTAGAGCAGGGGTAAGGGAGCCACATAGCTTCCCCTGGACCCCAGCATGGGGTGCACCCTGACCCCACTTAGCCCACTGCGCAGCGCTGGGGGGAGGAAAGCCCCCTTTAAGAGAAAAACCAGCAGTTCACTACTGAATTTTGATGGTGTGGTGGCAGCTTCTAAGGCTGCGCCACCAAAATTTAGTGGCTAGTGGGAGCCACAAAATGGGCAGGGGCTCCCTCTTTTAGTGCGATGTGTTCCTCTTTTGCCTTTCTCTTTTGATGCAGTTTGTCTTCGCAGTATTAAATTATCTTACCGTAGAAATGGTCCGATAGTTACTGAAATAGAATTCCTTGTATCATTTCATTAATTTGAAAAGCATTTAAAAATAATTATAGTGGTAACAACTTCCCATAGGGCAGTGCTGTTACAGCCGCTCAACAAAATAACCATGCTTCTTATCACATATTTGCTTGTTAGGAATATTATCTGGAATGTTAATTGACATCTGTTTTAGAAATATTTTGCTCATTCGTCAATTGAAACTTATATGTGATACATAGGTTTCAGATTGTAAGAGAAGGAAGATTTTGGCCAAAGCTCTGATCAGTGTGAAAGCCTGTTTGCGCGTTATGTTTTTATGTGTACATTCAACATGTCATGTGTGAATAACATAAAATGTGTATCATACAGATATAGTCACCAGGGCCAGGAATGGCTGGAGCTCTTTCAGGTATAGGCCCACTTCATACATGACAGCCCACTTTTTAAAAAAAAATAATAATAATCCTGGGTCATCGTGAATTAGCCAGCATGCTAGTCCCCTCTGCTTGATGCTCTGGCTTGGCTCCTCCTGCCAGCAGGAACAGTTAAGCGATCCATGAAGCGATTAAGCAGCATTTCTGTGCACATTGCTCATGACGTATGAACCCTCCCAGTATGACTTTGTACATTTTTACACTGAGGACCAGGTACATTTGATATAAAAGTTCAGTTTTGGAACTGTGTGTTAGGGCATTTTTTTTTCTTAGTTTGCTTCGGTTGATAAAATTCATCTAAAATATAATGTGGATTCTCCATCCTTCTCCAGGTTATCCTATTGTTGATAATGTTAGTTATGCGCAAACGAGTTGCTCTCACCATTGCCTTGTTCCACGTTGCTGGCAAGGTCTTCATTCACCTGCCACTGCTCGTCTTCCAGCCATTTTGGACTTTTTTTGCCCTCATAATCTTCTGGATATATTGGATCGCAGTCCTGCTCTTCCTAGGTACCATAGGTATGTCCTGCATGGTTTCGTAACTATTTTTGTGTGTGTGCGATCTCATTAAAGTATTACTGTGCTTTCATCTGTTTATTGAATTAAATTAGCTTTAGCAAACTTATCTGAGAACTTCCTATAAAATAACTGAAAATAAAATATTATTTTTTGGATGCACACCAGAATCAGCTCAATCATTGGTCTTTCCCACTCTTTGGGGGAAAACGTTATCCGCCATAGTTAATTCATTTCAACAGCATTTAAAGATCTTACCAATTCAACACATTGGTTTTAATCGTTAAGGTCTGGGGCTGGGGTACCTGAATGACCCATATGAGCCTACCCAATCTGTGCCTATCCAATCTGTTAGATCAGGGGTGGACAACTTGTGGCCCTCCAGATGTTTTGGCCTACAGCTCCCATCAGCACTATCCAGCATTGCCATTAGTGAGGGACGATGGCAATTGTAGGCCAAAACATCTGGAGAGCCCACCCCAGACTTACATCAATACCGAAGCCCTCTCTGCATTTCCCTACCCTTTAAGACCCAGCAATTCATTACCCGGAGAGGGATTTCCCCACTTCTGCTGGCTTTCAGCCACATTGGCTCTTCTCTTGAGCATTGGGGGCTGCTTATATTCTGGCAGTTGTTATCTGTCTGAAAATTCTTCATATGTTTTGTAATATTTTTACTGAAATTTGTTAGCTACTTTTTTTTTAAAGACAATAGCAGTATATAAATGTTATTTATTTATAAAAAATGCATGGAGCAAGCATTATTGCCATACAGAGTGGTGTGCTGCGCCATAAACATGATATTTAAAATGCTGCGTTCTTGCAGAATGAATATTTTAAATGCCTTCCTTCCTCTTCTTTCTTACTTTAGGTAGCCCATTCCAAAATGAACAGGGCTTTGTAGAGTTCCGAGTTGCAGGCCCTCTGAGGTATATGTGGTGGTATCACGTTGTGGGGTTAGTTTGGATCAGTGAATTTATCCTTGCCTGTCAGCAGATGACTGTAGCAGGAGCTGTTGTGACATATTATTTTACAAGGTGAGAGATTTGGGGGCAGTTTAATCATGAGAGACTTGCTTTCTAAAATCGCATAAGTATCTGTGTAGGGGCAGATGGTGGAACGAGATGAGAAGATGAAACTGAAAAGCAAGACTACAGCTAATGTGCTTTGGCTGGCTCTGAGCTGTGCTAAATGCCCTCACTGCAATGCAGTTATTTGTTCACTTAGGACACAGTTTCTAGGTAAACAGCATCTTGGTTAATATTGGATCTGATCTGTCTTGTGTGGCTGTACTGCATGATTGATGTGTAATTACGTGTGATCAAAGTCCAAAACCTGGTTCTTGGAAGAAATAGGCACTGCTGGGTGATGCATTGTTTTACTAGAGTCTTTATGATTTTTTTTTAAAAATGACATATATGCATGTTTACTCATGAGTGCCTATTTTTTAGTTCAGTGAGTCTTACTCTCAGGGAAGTGTGTTTAGGATTGCAGCCATATTTGTGTGTTAGATGAACATTAGAAACCACTGCCGCCGCCTCCCTGCCCCCTCCCCCGCGAACACACAAAACTTTATACTGTTTTGCTCAGGATTGTTACTCATATAATGTATCAGAACATTTAGTGAAGCATCAGCATAGATTGGCAGGTCAGGGAAGGCGACTCACTGTCACCTAAAGGAGTCCCATGTTCTCCAGGCCTCTGTTCTGGGTGGGTACCAATTTGAATAGTTTATACCTTGCATTGGGTGCTTAGGACAGATTGCTGGGCAGTACACAGCAGTATCCGTAATCTCCCTGCCTGAATTAATAGAAGTGACCTTGGTGTTGGTCTCCCAGGATGACTACACTGAAGGATTTCAACATCCATGTGAGGGCTGCTTTGTCTGGGGCATCTCAGGACTTCATGGCTGCCATGACAACCATAAGGCTGCCACTACATGTTTACTGTGGATTTGGTTTTCTGAACTGGACAGAACGATAGTGTTCTGAAAGTGGGGGATTTGACATCTATTCCCTTGTCATGGTCAGATCACTTCTTGTTGATGTTTAGACCAGAGGTCTTCAATTGGTGAGTCGTGACCCAAAAGTGGGTCACGAGATCAGTCAAGATGGGTTGGGGTAAAGCTGTGGCCACCATGTTGGACAATTGTGAAATTGTGAAAGTAGGTCCCATGGAGGTGGCAATCTGTGGTGGATCTCCGGTCTGGACCAGTTGAAGAATACTGGTTTAGACTGTCAGTGGCTTTGCCCCCTGCAAGGATGGTCCCCCACTGATAGATTCTGATGAGGGCTCAGGGGAATTTTCCAACTGGTATGTTGGCACTACTGCCAAAGCCCTAGTTGTTCTCTGGAATGGAGACATAACTCAGGCTATTTAGATGAGTGATTCAAAGTGCCACATCCATGCAGCTCCTTGTGCTGAAGGAGATGAAACAAGCAGGAAGATGGCTGGACTGCTGGTGGAGAAAAAGCCACAATGAGTCCGCTCAGACATGTAAAATAATATTGTATTTGATGTAAATGTTCTTCTCTAGGACAAAGCATGTACTACCCCTCTTACTGGATTTCATTCAAGACTTCTTTGTTTCTTTATACAAAACAATGAACATTCCAAATCAGATTATCTCTCTTTTTTATTATTAAAGTGCTGACAAGATCAAAATAGTAAGCATTGTCGATTTGGCTTAAATGGTAAAAGCTGTCAGAATTTTCCATCTCAAGTACTGGAGATAAAGTTTGACACTAAACTACGGATGGAAATATAAATTACTTGAGTATGCAACAATGGCTAATTTAACAAATTATTTAAGAGTGAAAGAAATGAGTCATAAATGAAAAAAGCTTTTCTGAATGTTTGCCAGTACGCATAATTTTTTTTAATGACAAGCCAGTTCAACGCTTCATTTAAATAATTTTAAATACTAAAATTACACGAAGACTAATAAATCATTGCTTGCATATTAAAACATCCCCCCCCCAAAGAGGTATTTTTACTCTCCTTCTAGACTCTTTATAAAGTTAGGAATCTTCAGGTGTCACCGAAGAAGACATTTATGCTAGTTTTGACCCTTGTGAGAGCAGTCTATGTCAGCTGTGGCACCTTCTGCCTTCTCTGAAGTTCCCACATCATGTGTCCCGCTGCTCATGCAAGTGGACCACTCCCAAGTGAATAAAGTGGACGGAAGTAATGTCCTAAGCTCCTGAGGCAACTGGGATTTTGAATTACGCACAGCATGATTTTGTTTCTGTCATATTCTTTAGTACTCTTGAAAGGAATATTTGTTCACAGGCTCCAAGAAAGAAGATGTAAATAAATGTTTTTTGCATGTCTTCTGTCATGGACATTTTTGGAAATCATCTAGAATATTTGCATAATTATACAAAGTATTAAGGAAGAAGTGCAACCGTTTCTGAAAGGAGAGAAAGGGCAAGGTACAAAAGCAGAGAATAAAACCACATGAGACATCCAGGTTGCAGTTTTTTACAACTCGTGTATACTGGTGGTGTACATTGAAGTGGAGACATTTTTCTTTCATTTAAGCCATGATTGTTTTAGCCCAGTAATAGATTTACAGTGTTCCCCTGATATTTTTGGTTCAGACAGCTAATCAGACACCCATTCCGCAAGTGGACTCTGAATCGTAATGCAATTAAAATAATTAACCTTAAGCTTCTTTAACAGACTTCATTATAGCAGGAAACAGTGGTGCTATTTTTGTTTCAGATATGAGCATCTTATGTCACAAAATTTATGATTTGCAGACTACAATTGTCTACTGCAGCCTCTAAAATCAATGAGAATGTTGCCATTTGAATCAATGAGATGTGTGAATTATAGTAAACATGCAGTACTTCATGTCAAACAATCTCTAAGCTTTTCATTATAATGCTACACGTGATAGTAGGCACTTTTGATAAAGATTAAGCCAATATTTACCTTGTGCTGCAGCAGTCAGGATCTTTAAAAGCTACAGGTCTGGTTCAGACATAACCGTTTCAGCTTAATAAACCAAGGTTTATTAAGTTGAGGACAAGCATCATTCCCACATGCTTTCCCTTTTTCCATTCCCTCCTTTGTTCTCTAGGTTAGCTTAAAGCACAGTTTCCTAGAACATCCAAACTGGGAAACCAGCTTAATCTTAATTTACTAAACAGAACCTGAAGTCCTGATTTCAGATCATGATCAGAAAGCTCCAAAGGCAGGGCACAAGGACAGGGGGAAGTATGTGAGCCTGATGCTCATTTTTTGCTTATTAAGCCAAGATAGCTAATGTAGGAACCAGCCCACAGTATTTAAAAGCAAGGTGCAGGGTTCTTTGGAGCCTGCTTGATTTTAAATATTAATGGGACAACTTAAACCAAATTTTGAGATATTTAGAGAGATTTGGCTCCAATTTTGTCTGCCAGCACACACCCAAAAGGTTGGGTCAGTTCTGTGTGAAACACAAACCTTATTCTGCCAATGAAGCAAGGCTTCGAAGCCATTGCAACGCCTGCAGGGGCTGCCAGGATGTGATATATAAACACTCAAGGCTGCAGAATGAAATGCATAAGATCAATTAACACTGTAATAGACAACTTGTATTACTAGGGTTTTTTTGCCTCCTTTATCGTGAATGCCTGTATCAAGGGGGGGGCTCCAGATGCTTTGGACTACAACTCCCATCAGCCCCAGCCAACATAGCCAAGATCAGGGTTTATGGGAATTGTCGTCCAAACCATCTGGAAGGCTCCGGGTTGCCCACCCTGGTCTATGTTCTCTTTTTTGCTGGGTCTTGGGGACAAGAGTCTTCAATGATCTAGAATCATAGAATCATAGAATAGTACAGTTGGAAGGGGCCTATAATGCCATCGAGTCCAACCCCCTGATCAGTGTGTTCTTGTGTACAGAACCTCCATTATAAGGGTTGAATGTGTGCAGGATCTATGTCCCCACACAAAGTCTACTTCTAGGACCCTTCACAACTTCAGATGGACCCCGAGTAACGTCACTGCTAGCTAATTTTGCCGGCTGAGGCAATATGTTATCACTGTTTTGTATTTTTACATTTTTTCCCTACAGAGAAAAAAGGAACCTACCATTCACACCTATTCTGGCATCTGTCAATCGCTTGATCTGTTATCACCTAGGAACTGTGGCTAAAGGGTCTTTCATTATTACCTTAGTGAAGATTCCACGGATGATACTCATGTATATTCATACACAAGTCAAAGGAAAAGTAAGGGGAAACTTTGCTGCATAATGTCATACTGTTTCTCACAGTGGCCAATAAGATGCTTCTGGGAAACGCATAAGCAGGACTTGTGGGCAATGGCCCTCTCCTACCTTCGTTACCCAGCAACTAGCATTCAGAGGCTTATTATCTATGATCCTGGATGTTGCATACAGCAGTCATTACTACCGATAGCCTAATTCTCCATTAATTTGTCTTTAAGTTAGAAAATTAGATTGTGGAGCAATGCAAACAGAACAGCAAGGTAATAGAAAAAAAGGCAAACTTAAAAAAAGAGAAAAATTGCCATTTCTCCCTTACAAGTAAAATAAGCTTTTTCAGGCACAAGCAGCAGAAGCCACTGTTTTGGGGTGGGACCAAGCACGGGTAGAGGGAAGAAAATAATGGGATTGTGATAGGGCAGGGAAATCTTTGATTACTTTAACCCAAAGCTTTTTAATTGCACTTAGTCTTTAGAGTTTATGTTGGTGGACGTTGTAGGGCTTTTTTCTGTCTAAACATGCACCCTTCTTTATTTAGTTAGTTGTTTTGTTGTTCTTATTAATACTGCAAGATTTTTCAGGAGATGCATAAAGACAGAAAGCCAGACTTTCAAGAGCTTGGCTAGTTTTCTTCACGGATACAGGTTACAATGCAACAGCTTCCATTGCCAGAGTCCAGTTAATGATTAGAATGGTCCCAAAGGCCTAGTCCAAGCTGCCTAGTGTGGCACGCACCGTACATCGAGACAGCCATATCTGTAATCACAGCAGTAGCTTTTGTCACCATTGCAGTTTTGGAAATAGCTGCCCGTTGTCTCCATGTACAGCCTGGTTCATACTGAGGTTTCCATACACAGGGAGAATTACATTCAGAGAGAAAGCAGTTGGGTTAGCCATGTGACTTGGCCCTGTGTAGTTAACAGGAGCCATCACATTAGAACTGGGTTCTGAACTCTTTGTACAAGGAAACGGCTCTGTAAAACAAGCTTTATATTTGCAATTTCTTGTAATTTAAAAAGCACCCGGTGTTCTAGTATTTAATGTGATTTAGTGTTTCCCTCTGTTTCTTGAGTATTTCCTTTTTGTCGTTGTTGCTCTCCCCATTTTAGGAAAATGCCTGCGCTCGGTGTATTCTGAAAGCCTGCATTTGCTGCCTTTGGTGTCTAGAAAAGTGCCTGACTTACTTAAATCAGGTAAGTTTTTAATATTGTCCTACCATTCTTTTTTTAAAGGCTGAAAAATATAACCTCAGCCTCTCTTGCAGTCAGACTTAAACCAGAGATGAAATATTTCCCCTTGGGATGCCAATTTGTAAGTTAACATTTGAATGCACTTAGGTACTGCAGGCACAAAGCTTTTCCTGAAATTAAGGTGCATTGTAATCTCTCAGAGGTTCCTTGGCTGTAAATAAGAACAATATTTTGGATGAGAAGCCATTGTGACACAATTGTGTTTCAGTTGAGGCAAATTTGTGTATGGGCCTATTCCAGTGTGTGCTTACTGCAACAAGAATAAAAATATTTCTTTTCTTCTTCTTTTTTGTATTTAAGCATTATGTATTTTAGAAAGTGAGCATCCGTAATTGTCTGTTCCTCATTTCCTTGAGGGACACCTACAGTGAACTGCAGTGGACTAACTATAATCACACCTATTTTGTAAAGATTTCTTCAGAATGTTGTGTTGTAGTTCTACATTTCCCCCCTTTTACTCTAACTCCATTGTATTTGTCACTTTTATGAGAGTGATTTTGTGTAATAATCCTGTATATTCTGTTTCTCAAAACTATATAATTCTTGAACTCATCTTTCTCTCCTGCCATTCTTGTTGGGTGGTGGGAATAAAGCTTAAAACCCAATATGCAAAATTATCCTAGGCACTCCAGGAATTTGGAAGATTACAGTTCTTTAAAACATTGATGGCACTGATTTCTTTTGTACAGTATTGCTCTTTTGTTAACAAGGTGAAATCTTGTTATAACAGATTGCATGAATCAGTTTTTCACAAAGCTACTAAACACTGGCCTGGTTTTGGCATCATGATAAAGCATGGCTTATGACTCTGGCTTGATAAGCAAACCATGTCTGTGGTTCCTTTAGTCACTCCCACTTGCAGAAGGAACCAAGCGGGAGCAATCGGGCACCATGCACTGGCCTGCTGCTTGATGTCAATAGGCCAAAGTTCTCCAGAGCCATGGCTTATCTTGAGATCTGAACCAGCCTGTTCAGATACTATGCTAAACTATGGCTTAGCGAGACATGAACAGTCCTAGCACCCTCCCTGGCATGTGTGCTTCCCCTCTCCTCCTCCTGCATGGGATGGAGAGTTTGGAAGCTCTCACTTCTGCTTTTCTTTAGCCACAATTTGTTGTGTCATCTGGCTGACAAACTGTAGCTAACATTAACTGTAGTTAATTTCAATCAATCCAATTTTAAATGGTGGTTTCTGAAACTGGCTTGGTTAAATTAACCATAGTTCATGTTAGCCACAGTTACTGGTCTGGCATACTCAGCAAGTAAAACTAGACGGCGAAGCTTCCAAACTCTTTCTTCCTCCGGCTGTAAAGGAAGAGGGAGGGGAGTGCTCCAGTTCAGAATCTGCGCTCATTTACTTTTCACTAAATCACAGTTTAACTTGATGTCCAACTGCAGCCAATGTGATCTTAACATTAACTGAAGAATAGACACACAAATAGCACACAGTTGATAGTTAACTGTTTGATATAAGAATTCAGTAAGTTATGTGCAATGAATTCTTGTTCATTATCACAGGTTTGGGTTTAGGGCAAAAATCCTTCCAGATATTAATAATTTCTGGCCATCCATCCCATTGAGCAGATGAAGAGTTTCAAGTATTTCAACGTATGTTTTTCCTGTAACACCAGCAGCAGCAATGTAAATCACTTTGCTAAATTGAGCCTAAGGGATTTATACATTTCCAGGAGCTAGAGGGGTGGATATAATTTTTCTAGCCTTAAAAGATGAGGCAAACACACAGGCAGCACTGTGTTTATATGGCTTTGAAAACTGGAAAGGTAGGAACTACCTGAGTCATGAAGTAAGTTCAGAATAACTACCTGAGAGACCTCTTAGGTAGCCCTACCTATCTTACGACCCGCCAAGTAAAATGCAGTTCACTACTCATATGTTGTGGCCTGCCAGATGCTTGACTATCCCCCTAGGTTTTCCAGGCGCAGGGAGGCAGCAAAAACAACCTCTTTGCTGCATCCCGAGCCCCCAGCATGGGGGTTGGGCTGTGTTTGGTTTAAGAGGTTGTAATTTCTTCTTTGAGGACCCCCTGTGAATCCCTGTACTTCCAGTTAAAACTTGAGGTGAGAGAGCTTTTTATTCTTCTAAAGCCCTCTGCCATTTTTTTTTTTTTGGTCTTATTGGCTCAGATTCCACCGAATAGAAAACTTAAGATTCTCAAAGCTGTGCCAGATAGAACAGCAATCACTGAAGTGGCACACTCTGCAATAAACCCTGATTCCCTTGTTTAAAACCTCCAAGAATATGGCTTTTTAGAAGTCTGTATTCTTTTTCCTAGTTACATGCCGCCAAATCTCAAATTAAAACAGAACTTGAGATTTGGGCATCTTATTTCTTTATTTACATTTCTATACCGCTCCACATCGAATCAGATTCCAGAGAACATAAGGGTAAACCATTAAAAAGAGAAAAAGATTAAAATACCACATTAAAATTATTCTTTTTAAAACAAAGTACCAATAAGTTGATACATTTCCTCTTTTCCTGCATATTTATTTACAAATCACGCTGAATAAAGATGTTTATCTTGACACACTATGGTCAGGTAAACTTAAGAAAGCTTTTCCAGTATTAATGGTCCTCTGGAGTGTCAGTTCTATCCTTTTAGGCTTTTTATCGAATTTCCACAAAATTTCTTTAATTAAAATTAATGTCTGTGAAAGTCTAAAATTATTGGGGGGGGGGGGTTGAGTGAGAAAAAATCTGACCAATGAAATTATGTCTTTCTTTGCCTAGAATGCATATACAGCCACAGCTATCAACAGCACCAACTTCTGCACCTCAGCAAAGGACGCCTTTGTGATACTTGTGGAGAACGCATTGCGTGTGGCTGCCATAAACACAGTGGGTGACTTCATGCTCTTTCTAGGAAAGGTAGGACTGAGCCCAAAATGTTGGGAACTCTCCTCAAGTTCTTTCTTTTTCTTTACTACCCCTCATGGCAGTATGTATTTTGCGATTTAAAAACAAAAGTAATTGTCTGTGTATAGAGTTCTAATTCTGGACCAATTTTAGTTTCTGAAGACTCTTCAAAGGCATCCCCACATAAGGTGCATCACAGTAGTCCCATTTTGATGTACTCAAAGCAGGTGTTGTGTATAAATTATGTGTGACCTGTATAAATTATGCAACTTGAACAGCTGTGTATAATTTATATCCTTTTGTATAACGTATTCTAAGGATTTTAAAATGATAAATTTGCATAATTTATTTTGGTTCTGATATTCATGGGGAAAACCTAAGGCTGCTAAATCTTGATCCACAACTGCTGGGGATCTTATTCATCCACCCACTGGCTGGAAGGTTTTGACTGAAAGCTGCGATTCCCAGGAAGATGAATTCTTCAACTCATACCACATTCAGCAGAACTGAGACTTTGCACCTTGCCCGGCTTGCACTCTTATGTTTTTGAAGAGGGAGGAGTCACAGGCTGAATATGTAATCATTTTAGTGAATGGAATGAGGAAAATTAGCCATGATAGTGGAGTGTAAGAATGTAGAAATTGCCCCACCATTAGGAGTGAAAAGAAGCTGTAATTTTAAATATTACAGGACCTCACTCTCAGCATAGGCTCTCTTTCTGAAATGCCAGATGGTTCAGTTTTGATCTTAATTGTGGCACTAGGTAATCGGTGAAAAAAACATGCTTTTGTGCATATTTCAAAGTACATTTATTTTCACTGAAATGCTCTATATGCTAATCTTCCCAGACAAATATGTCTAAAGCCATCTCATGGCATTGGGGTCCTAGTTATGAATTCCTTTCCTTTTGCTCATTGTGCATTAATTCACATTGCAGCGAACTGAACTTCCAAGTGGAGACTTTGTAATCCCACAAATAAACAAATCAATAAGTCGCAGTTGGAGTGAGCGAATAATTAGATATAATGGCCTTAGGGGGATTGGAGTGCACAGCGAGGTTTGCTTGGAATGGATTTGACATGTACCATGAAGGTCTCCGTGGTGGAAGGAGGCGGACATGTTTTTCAGATGGCTGGAAATAACACAATGATAACACCGGCTGAAACTAGCACTGCAGAACGCACTCCCTTAATGTCAATTGAACATTGCTGCCCCCGCCAAGCCAGATTCAAATTGAAGTAGAAGGCAAGGAGCCATTTTCTAATGCATCTTTCATAAAAAGCAGGATTCACACTTGAAAATTCATTGAAAATCCATTTTTCATGAAACTATCATATATTTCTGAGATAGATGTATTTGAAAGAAATGTTGAAATGGATTTTATTACTTTTCTAAAACATATACTAAGGATAGTTAGAAACTGCAAAAGGAGAATCAAAGAATAAAATTAACCTTCCTTTTGCAAACAGGAGCTGAAATTGGGGGACCTGCCTGCCTGTAGACCGTATCTCCAGAAAATGATTTAGAAAACTATCTTATGGTCTCTGGGAGAGCATCCCAGACAGCATAGGATATTTTGGAGTCCTGCTTCCAAAGCTATTTACATTCCTACAACTTCAGGAGGAAGACTCTGAGATCTGATCCCTCCCACCCCTGCCCCTCACAGCTGATGGTGAAAGTGCTTGCTTTCTGGGGTCACAAAAGCAACTTGGGGGAGGGAGAAAAGGGGGCATTCTGGTGGTTGAGAAAAGGAGGAGGGAAGAGAGACTAGGATCCACAGAATTACAGGGCCTTTCCAACTCAAACCCTGCCCCCAACATCTCAACTCCTCTAGACAGGCTCAGAGACCCATCTAGAAGAAGAAAATGCACATGAGGTCAGAGCGGTGAACATCACTGCTGTTACTCCTTCCACACTGCCAGCAGCAACTGAGCAGGCAAAGCATAATCGGAAGCTTCATCTACTGGGTGGCAATCCAGTAGGATTGTGCCTTTGAAGAATAGCACTGTAGTTACCTTGAGATAATTGTGTGTCCCGTCCCCCCAACTATACACAAAATAAACCTAAAGTTGCTTTGTGGGGGGCCTCGCTATTGTAGAGAACAATAGCAAAAGCAAGCAAGCAAGCAAGAAAAGTGTGCAAGTTTTTTCCAGTTTGAATAAACAACCTACGGAGTCCCCCCTCCCGACCCCGTTCATAGGTTGCTAGTGTGATGTTTAAACAACGACATTCTGGTTGTTTATAGGTTAAATAACCGAGAGTTAACCCATAGTATGTTAAAAAAAAACACGACTCACAACTTTCACTTCTTTGGAAAAATAATGACTCTCAATGTGCATTTTGCAGGCAGTTCACTAAGTCCTTTATTCTATTGCTCAACTGTGCTAATAGCTAGGAAGCATTTCTTGGTATCCAAACTAAATCTGGTTTGTTTAGTTTTTTGCTATAACTTGAAACCTTGCACATCCTGATAAATCCTGAGTGCTGAGTCTTACTCCTAAGTGCTAAGAGCCAGTGTGATGTAGTGGGTGTTGGGCTGGGAGTCGGGGGATCTGGCTTCTATTTATTTATTTATTTATTTATTTATTACATTTGTATACCGCCCCATAGCCGAAGCTCTCTGGGCGGTTTACATAGGATTAAAAACAATTAAAAACAATATACAAAAATTAAAACAGCAAAAACATACAACATACACACAATCTGTACATTTAAAACCACTTCAACACTTCAAAAAACTACAAAAACAAAACAAACCTAGTCCCCATTCAGCCAAGAAGTTCACTGGGTGACTTCGGGCCAGTCACTGACTCTCACCCTAACCTACCTCACAGGACTCTTGTGAGGATAAAATGGGGAAGAGGAAGAAGAAAAAAGGCAAGATATAAATGTAATAATAAAATAAATAATAGAGCTTTCCCCAACCTGGTGACCTGCCATACTGTCTGGGAATGATGGGAGTTGTAGTCTGATACATCTGGAGGACACCAGCTTGGGGAGGGCTATGCTAACACATGCTTTTATCCCAGTCCCTCAAAAAGTGATGGGAAAGTAGAGGTGATCCATCATGGGTTCTCAGACAATGTAGATGTCATAAAGGCTTCTTCACACATTATGGGTTTTTTTATGAGTACAGCCAAAGTGTGAACATGTGTATCATGTATGTACAGAGAACTTTATGGAGAATTGGGATCGGATGTGGCTCCCTGTTGAACTGTTCAATCAGTGGCAAGCCCAGATTTGTTGCTTTGTAATGTGTAAAATAGGAGAGAATAGGAAGAAGAAACTGTCTTATAGAACTAAAAGAGGCTTATTAATTAATTGTATACCTAAGTAGGCACATTTTTCTCTTTGATTATCATGCTAAAAGATAATTTATTACTGACGTGCATATACTGCCTTATCTGCTAAAAGCCATCTATGCAGTGCCTAACTATTTAAAACAATAAAATCTTAAAGCAAAAAACACCAAGAGAATTAAAACAGTAAAGACATTAAAATTACAGAGTTTGAAGTGACAAATTGAAAATATGGGTCTTTACACCCTTTCTGAAGGCCAAGAAAGTTGGGGGGGGCAATTATAGTTCTTGAGGGAGCACAATCCATAGTTTGGGGGCAGTACTGGAGAAACCCCTTTCACATCTGCCCAACAAATGCTCCTCTGTGGATAGTGGTGCCATGAAAAGAGAATCTCCCACAGATATCAATACTCAGATAGGTTCACAGTGAGACACCCGGTGCCTTTGATAGCCAGGTCCTAAGCTGTTTAGGGCTTTGAAGGTTAAAACCAACACTTTCAGTTGGGCCCAGAAAGCAACTGGCAAGCAGTTCAGGTCTTTCAAGATAGGCATAATATGGTCCCAATACTGTGCACTGGTTAACTGCCTAGCTATCTTTTTTTGCACCAGTTGAAGCATCTGGACACTCTTAAAGACTAGCCCTGTATAGAACGTAATCAAGGCATTGATAACTGTGGCCAAGTCAGACCAATTCAGGAAGGGTTGCAGCTGGTTCACCAAGCATAATTGTGCAAATGCACTCCTTGCCACTGCCACTACCTGAAGATCCAGGCACAATGTAGGATCCCATGGGCCTGATCCTTCAGGGGGAGCACAGCCCCTTCCAGAACAAGTTGAATACCTGAGTCAGTCTTTCTACTGACCAACAATACCTCCATCTTGCCTGAGTTTAACTCCACCTTGTTCATCCTCATTCAGTCCATTATTGAACCCAGGCGATGTTCAAAGGTTTCAGCTGCATCTTGGTGTTAGGTGCTAACATCTGCACAGGTCACAGGGTTGGAAACAAGAGACTGCTTTGTGGTCTTTCTTAGCGTGGTGACAAATTCAGTCAGTTCCACTTGTAGGCACTAAAAAGTGAATAAATCAAATTGTTTTGAAAGTCTTACCTTACTAAATCAATGCCTTCAGCAGAGACCTGGCAGCATTTAGCAGTTTCTGGTGGAATGAAACCTGGATGTGAGGTTGCCTTTGGCAGTCGACCCTGCATTTACTCTCTCTGTTCTCTAGGTCCTAATAGTGTGCAGCACAGGCTTGGCAGGGATCATGCTGCTGAACTACCAGCGGGACTACACCGTGTGGGTTCTGCCGCTCCTCATTGTCTGCCTGTTTGCATTCTTGGTTGCCCACTGCTTCCTGTCTATTTATGAAATGGTGGTGGATGTCCTTTTCTTATGTTTTGCCATTGACACCAAGTATAATGATGGCAGCCCTGGGAAGGAGTTCTACATGGATAAAGTTCTTATGGTAAGTTCCTCTTAATTTTCTGTACCACTGGGATCTCTAAACATGAGGACCCATGAGCTATATCAACATTAGAGCTGTGGTTATTAAATTTGGTTACACTAAGGACCGCTATTCTGATTTGCTTAATAGGTTGTTGTTTGGGATGGCGTAGGCACCACATTTTCTTACCTTACAACCAGCATCTTGGGATATGTTTGAAAACTTTTGGGTTAAAGCACAACTGTTGTTTTCTGCATGGGGTAGAATTGTACAACCAACTAGCAGCTTCTCCGACACACGCTGCTGCTGTTGCCTTCACTACCGAAGCATCTTTTCTAATTACATTTTTAAATGTAAGCTGAGAAGTGATATAGCCTCTCCAGCATGAGGTGGAAATTCAAAGTAATCCTTGACTTTTTGGTATTGTCATTTGTTTTCATTGTGGTTTTGGAGTCTGAAAGCAGCACTATCTGAAGCAGCACTAGGAATGATTGGTGGTCTCTGGACTACCATTCATTTGATCACTGCCTTAGAGGGTCTTGTCTGATCCTGGTTCCAATTATATTTTTCAGGCTGAGAGCAAACCATGCTTTGCTGGTTTGGATATAATGGCAAATGATGGTTTTGCACAAACTAGGAAGCAACTAATTGAGAACCATTGTGGTATGGTGCTTAGAATATTGAATTAGGAAGAAGGACGACCAAGTTCCAATCTCCACTAACCCATGAGGTTCCTAGGTGATCTTGGGCAAGTCACTATTAACTTAACTCACATGTTTTTTTGTGAGAATGTTAAGAAGAATATTTGTATTCTGTCTAAAGTTTCTTGGAGGAAGAGCGAGACAAAAATATAAGAAATAAAATCAGTAATTGAGCAGAGCACCCAAGAGAAGTGGGGGAGGTGCACAGGTTCAGGGTTTGTTCCTGTAATATTATGAGACAAATTGGGATTACAGATTGGTATAATTGGTATTAGATTTGATATTTCATGTGAACCAACCCATTGTCTTGTAATCCTTACAATAATCTTGCAGGATAGATGTTGGGGGTCCACCAGCAATATAATCTCAATCCAGCCAGAGGAGGAGAGTGCTCCATGAACACATCGCAGTGTGTCCTTGCCCAGACAAACTAGGCCAGCACTGGGAGGATGCCAGAAGAGCAGCAAGATGGTGGGGAGCATCTCCATTGCCCAGGCAGTTGGGATGCTTCTTCCCCTGCCTGGAAGACCATGTCTTATGAGATGGGGTGGAGCAGCTGTCACACCTGTTGGCACTTCTTTAAAAACATGGCAGACAAAAGCCAAGGAGGAAGACTCCCCGTGCCACTACTCTCCTCCATTGTAGACTCTCTGTGGTGTAGAGCTATGATAAAGAACTTTTCCCCCAACTGTCTTTCAGGAATTTGTGGAGAACAGCAGAAAAGCAATGAAAGAAGCTGGCAGGGGAGGTGGACCTGAAGGCAGGGAGCTCAAACCAATGGTAGGTCCAAGGGAAGAGGTGGCTGCCCTCTTCCAAGAGTTTCACTTGTACTTCCTGTCCCTTTCTATTTTCACTGACTGTGCTTCTTCGGGAGAAGTCTTTGTCATTTGTGTCACTCAGGATGTTCTGCTTTTTCTGTTTGTGAGCTTGCCTATCACCTGGATGGCAGAGTTTTTGTCACAGCTGAGACCATCTCCCATAAAAGTAAGCTGAAAGGAACTGTATCTTCATTCTTCTACTGTGTTTCTGTAACCATCGGAGCGCAATCGAATTCTCTCAGTAGGGATGTTACTAGTACTTGCAATGTCCTACGGGCTATATATGTGCAGGGAAGGGGGGAAATCCTTGCCTTGAAGGACTTAAAATATTAGTCATAAAACAATGTATGTCCTTTCTTGTGATGCCTTTTCCGTTGCTGAACTGTATCAAACTTGTCCATGGGGTTGACATAATATTTACTATCCTGTTGTTGGAAAGTGTGGCCCTATAATTATGGAAGACTGTGAGCCACTTGTCTTCTTACCCCAAAGATGGTGAATATGAGTCTTTGCCAGAACATTAGTAACCTCCACTCTAGGTGGGCTGCAGTTGTGTACCTGATGTATCTAATAGGAGAATTCAGAGGTGATTGGGAATGACTCTAGCTACCTCACTCCCCTGTTTATTTCCATCCATACAAATGAGTTCACTTCACCAAGGAAATGGATACAGTTACTCCTTTCAACCTGCTAAAGTAACATTTCTCACAGTTCTGCTTGTTTCCCCTCTTCAACCTCCACTCCTTCTCCTCTTTGTCATTTCTCCTTCTGCATTTTAAGATTGTGCCTAATGAACAAATATGTAATTTGGGCTTCCTCAGTTTCCTGGGGACAAAAAAAAAAGGCAGGAACCAGTAAAAGAAAATAATCATTATTATACTTCATGGTGATACGGAATGTGCACATGCTATTTTCTCTCTCCAGTTGTAACACTCAGGGCTGGTTCATATGATACATTGGGAAAAATGTTTGCAGTCACATAAATTGACTTGGCATGAGTAACGTTTACAGATGAACTAGTAGCTCACAGAGTTAGCTGCTGCAACTTTCAAAATCTCTGGTGAGGAGTGAGAACAGGAAGTGGCTTTGTGGAAAGTGGAAATCCTATTCTAAGGAACAGAGGAAGCTGGAAAGATTAGGTCATACACTGAAAGTGTTCCAGTGAGAGGCTGTTCATTTGTCATTTAATCGTTTTGGATATGTTTACAGGGTCTGTCAAGTAGTAACAAGTGCGTGCTGGCATAGCGAGAGTTTCCAGGGCAATTTTAAAAAACAAGAAAAGTTCACATTCTTCTCTTGTTGATGGTAGCATGATGTGATGGCATGCATGTGCAAATAAGCCATTAGATGGGGGGGGGGGGTTATACATTCCTCCCCAATGTTTCAAATTGTGTGGCACCTTTTGTGATAGTCCCTTTTGCTACTGATACCGATTTTAAACTAACCACAACTCCATGTTACATCAAAATTCAAACTAACCATGGTTTATTATCGTGGCTTGCTCACACCACAGTTCCAAGTTTGCTAATTAATTTTTAAATTAATTTTACATACATACAAACAAACAATAAAATACAACTTAACTAATAAGTGCACCCCCCCCCCCACATGGGTCCATCCAATACTTAATTATACGTCCTTCCAAAATTGTAGTGAGTCCTGTAAAGGTGTACACCCTTTCCCTTTTTTTAAACACAACATCTACAAATATTCCCCAAACATCTTCAAAATCACTTCTTTTCAATAAACCCCTTTTAACCTTAATACTACTAGTTAACTTATTAATCGCGATATCCCATACTATTCTGTCATTTGGACATAATGGGAACCTGTGCTTAGTTTAAAATAAGAAGTGGATGCGTCTGATTGCCTCATAGCCACACGAGAGGAAGAAAAGCATTGTGTACCCAGAGCTCATACATGCTCATTCATCAAAATGCTAAACCATAGTTTACTGTGACATCTGAGCTGGCCCATGGTGCAATCTCCTCCAATCTTCATGTAATGAACCAATAGTTAAAATAGAAGATATTTGAAGAAGAAATTGATAAATTAGGGTGGAGTTAGTTTTTCCTGCCATGGCAAAACACAGGGTTTTATCGTGTGTGTGTGTGTGTGTGTGTGTGTGTGTGTGTGTGATTGTGTTTTAAATACAGCAATAAATATCACATGAGCCCTCTGAGGAACTGTGTTAGTAGGAAATATATGTCTCCTGTAGGTGTTGGCATATATATCCACCAGACATCACACAATGAGTCATCAGAATTTACCCCATAAAAATATATGACTTTTATAACTAGGTCTGTACCTGCCATACATATTTTATGGTACTTGGACAATTATGGATATGCATTTTTCAGGCCTATGTACTGTAGTTATGTGCTATTGGCTGTAGATAACAGCTGAACAGCTTCCAGTGTGGTTGCATGCCTACTCTTGCAGATATTATGTAGCAGATTGAGTGTGGGAATTGAACCAGGGCATTCTCTTCAAATACTAACTCAGTCATGAAGCTTTGTGGGTGGCTGATCTCATGGGGTACTGAGGATAAAATGGGATCAATCTCATGTAAGCCTCTGTGAAACAGACTATAATAAATTATCACTTGATAAACAGTCTGTATGTCCACCAAACTGCTGTCCATAGCATTCAGGAATTGTGAGGGCCCATTTCATTTGAAAAATGAAATGGTTTTTTTATTCTTTCTGGAGAGAAATTGACCCAAATGTTCAGACGGGACCAGAGGAATTGATTTATTCATTTTTCCCAAATGCTATGGTGGCAAACCTTTTTAATTTTATCATTCCCAAAAAACTTAAAATCATAAAGTTGTCAGCTAAGTTTCTGTTTGCTAAGAACATTGAGTATTCCTACTTGAAGCCCAACACATTGATTTAAAGTAGTTATTTTAAACTTAGAGCATGATCCATGCCCTCAAGGATTTTTTTGGGTTTCTTGAACAGCAGACCCCACTTCCCTTGAAAGCCACTTTTAAAATTCTCTGCTCCCGGAGGGACATTCCAAAGCAGTTTGAGATCTAGCACAGGAGTCTTCGGTTTCAAAGAAGAAAATGGCTTGTTAAAATAGAAACACACATATGAGTGCTCTAACTTCTGAAAAGTGGTTTTCCTAATTTTCAGAATTGTTTTTAGTATTTTATTATCAAAATATAACAGATGATGAAACACATCAATCAATAACATATATAATTACACAGCAGCACGTTATAGGTTACAGGGTTGGGATCCAGATAACCCATGGGCAAAACGCTGCCCGTGCAACTCCCCTACTGGAGAAAGGGGAGAAGTGGTTTTCACTCGTTCTTCCAAGGTGCTCTGGATTGTGGGATCCTCCAGAACAACATGAGAGAGGAGGGAAAAGGGAATTGGTAAAAATTGGCTCTCATTCCCTGCTGCCCTTCAGTGGACCCTCTGCTCGATGTTAAGCACTTCAGTGAATGGAAGGAACTCTTATTTATGGAAGGGCAAGTTTTGGATCCAGAGCAGCTATTTATATTTAAACTATACCACTGCCAAGATATATGTAGGCATATTTCCTTTAGGGTATCCTCTCCAAAAAAAACCACACATTTTCTCCAGGCTTTATCAAATTGAAGTACTACCTTATAGTTCTCTGTTCTAACTTTGAATGTAGATACCTTTACAAAATTGTGCACTTGTAATGTTGACTTTCAGTCTATAAATGTCAGTTTCTTTTTGACCTTCTTCTAATTTGTCTTATGACTTCTTGTTTTCTAGGCCTCTGGAGGAAGTTCATCTTGAAGCTAGTCAGCCATTATGGAAACCATTGACATTCCAAAACAATATTTATCTTATCTATCTATCTCTCTCTATATATATCTCTATATATTATTTAAAAAGCAGCCAAAATCAGAGAAAAGGAACAGGGATTTAATACTTTTTTAATGATTATTTTTGTGAAACATGTACTCTTTTCATACGGGTGGCTTTTACAAGCAACTTTTATCATTGTTCCATTTAAAAATCTAATCATTGTGGTTCGTGGCAATGCTATGATTGTAATCCAATTGAGATATTTCATAATTCGGAGGAGGATTCCATAAAACTTAAAAAGAATCATGCAAGATTGCAGATGTGGAATAACATAAGTGGGTCATGTAATTTCCCCTCATTGTTATTTTTAATGAGCGTAAGTCTTTAAAACTCAATGGATAATGACTGTTCTGGGGGGGACAAATCCTTCTTAAATTTTATTTTTTAGAACTGGAATGAATAATACATTAATCATGTTGGACTTTGCTTGCTCTTTTGCAATGGGATGCTAATAGGATCCAGTAAGTTCAACATGCCCAGTTTTTTCTCATTAACACATTAGACAATTTATATCTAACACATTAAAAAAAAAACTAACCAGCTCCTCAGGTATTTAGATATTGAGACAGCCCCTGAATCTGTGAAGGACAAACTAAAGGCATATGAGGGAGGATGAGTTTTATATGCAACTTTTGTCCTGTGTTACTTTATTTTCCCCCTTAAGTTTAAGATTATCCTTTGCACATCGTTGTTCCTTTGAACTACACAAATTCTTTAAATAAGCAGTTTAATAATAGGCTGCTGAAGTTCAGCCTTAGATGTGCTCCATCATCCATGACTACATGGAAAGATGCTGGGAGTAAAGAGAGAAACTGTACAACTATACAAAACAAATTAAGTACTGTAAGTCATTTGTGTTTTTCTTTACTGTTGTCACCGTTTCTTCATTATATGTTTGGTAATTAGTGGAGTACAGTGGGAAAGAGCAGATAAACATCTTTTTGAAATGTCACTGCCTTAGTATCTAACGTAGTCCTTGGGGTAGCCTCTGTGCCGTCATACTAATGGTATCTGAGAGCCACATGAATACTTTAGAAACTTCCAGAAAGCGACATGTGTGTCCTGTCCTACCTTTCCCACACTTCTAGATGAAACTACATAAAGATACAACAGCCTTTCTCAATTCTTATAGCGGCAAAATAGATATGACCGTGGCACAACCTGTGTGCTAAAACATGCCATATGCCTATAAATAGGATGGAGACATGTGAAACATGTGGAAAGGAGTTGATGAACCCTCCCCTGTTTCCCTTTGCTCAAACTGCATGACCCCAGCAGTTTTTCTCCTAATCTTGGGCCTCAGCAAGAGAAAGGGGCTGGGAGCATAGGTGGGAGAAGGGTTCAGTGACCTCTACTGCCCATCCATGTTGCACTTTAAATCCCCCCCATTACTCCCCTTTATAGGAATTTGGCGCAACCCCATTTTAACACACCGGCCTGCTGCTCTTGTGTCTAGTTTGTCCCATAGTTTAGTGAAAGCTCATGGAATACTCTCTTGAATCTCTTCCTTCAAATAGTCGAGGACCTTCAGGACATAGTCATATTAAGTGAAGGCTTTGCCAAGCATTTTTCTATTTGGGTTTTCTGAAAAGCATTTCTTTCTTTTTGGTTTTGCAATAATGGAAAGTTTTGATCATGTTAACATAAGATGAGCCATGCTGAATCAGACCAATGATCTATCTAATCTAAGATCTTGTTCACACAGTGGCCAGCCAGCTGCCCGCCCACAAGTAGAACATGAATACAGTAGCATCCTCCCACTTGTGTTTACTCTGCGAGTGGTATACAGAGGTATACTGCCTCCGTTAGTGGAGGTAATATATAGTCATCATGACTTGTAGCAATTGATAGTCTTATCCTCCATGTATTTGTCTAATTCCCTTTTAAATCCATCCAGTTTGCTGGCCATCACTACATCTTGTGTTGGCGAATTCCATCATTTATGTGCTATATGAAGAAGTCTGTTGGCTTCATACTGGTGCAAATATGTGGATGCATTCAGTGTTTCATAAGAGACTTCCAGCGATTGATCTATGGAATAATAATTATTATTATTATTATTATTATTATTATTATTATTTTATTTATAACCCGCCTCTCCCTCTGGATCGAGGCAGGGAACAACAACAGTATAAAACACAAAAATCACAACAGTTAACATTTTTAAAAAACAAGAAAAAATACATCATTAAAACCATCTTAAAATTCATCTGGATAGGCCTGCCGGAAGAGAGCAGTCTTCATGACTCTCTTAAATTCATGAAGACTGCTAATTTGTCTAATGACACGTGTGGATTGATTTTGAAAGATTTCCATGAGTAGATTCTCTTGGTGTTAGAGAGATACCCTAATTTCCTCATGAGACCTCCTCCTTTTGAGCTCTGGGATAATGGAGTCAGGCAGGACTATCTTTATCTGCAACCTTTCAGTTTCAGGGTGCACTGCATTTTGTACTCCTGATTTGCTTTCAAGGTTTGATCCAGTACGTCTCATTCATTACAAGGTCCAATATTATTCTACATCAGCCCTCTAGGTATTTGGAGTGCTTTGAGGGATAGTCCTTCATGAAGACAAGCTTTCTGTTACATGTCCAAGTCCTAGTTAACAGTGCAGGGTGAATTTAAAATACTGGCTGCTCCCTTTACATGGCTTCCATAAACAGCAGATGACTTCATAAGACTGTTCCTGGAATATGCCACTTTAAATTGAACGTGTATGTGGGGTGGGGAGGTGGAGTTGCATGTTTGAATACTTACTGCAGTGCCCACCAAACATCACTGCATAGAGAAAGCTAGCAGTGCAGGTAGAAGATTGGGCTAGAAACCTTCTCCTTAGTTTTCTATGTGCTGAATATTCTTTTCATGGAGAAGCATTAAACCATGCTATCCCTACCCTGCAGTCTCAAGTAGCATGGTTCGGGAACAGTTTTAGCCATCTCATCTGCTGTTTGTGTAGGCCAAGTCCTAGAGTGTGGACAGATCAGTGTGGCAGAAACATGATTGTGATACATTGCTTTCCATAAGGTTCCAAAGTTTGACAGGGCTCAATCCCCATTAATATGAATGGTCAGAGGCCTCTTGAAGAACTTCATTACTGATCAGTAGCTTTCATTTATCCAGTAACATATTTTGTGTGTTAAATTCCGTTCTTCATTCCTGAAACTTATTACACAGTGAATGCTAATATTCCATTGTTTGGCTTATTGTAATGGTAAATGCTTACAGTGTAATTGCAGAGAATAATTTCATGATCTGTTTATGCTATATATTCCTTTTTGTTACAATTTTTTTAAAAGAACTATTTTTGTTAATGTAAAGTTAAATATTTCAGAGCAGAATTTTTAAACTTTATTGCACTAAATGCAAACGCAGAGAGAGAGGGGGGGGAAAGTAATGCCTCAATGGTTGGATCACTCCTTAAGAGAATCTTTTTGAAAAAGAGAGCTATTGTTCTAGATAAGCTTAGCTAAATGGTTGCAGGAATGGGTGTAGAAACACCCAGTAGAGTTGAATGGCCACCAATGTTTTTATAAATGGCTGCTTTGATTCTGTGCTTCCTTTAAAAGGATCAGAAAGCTTTTAAAATGGCTGCTGAAGGAAACATAGCATTCTGTAATTAATTGGTGGTCTTTGCTGTGTAACTCAATGCTTCAGTTTCATTTTTATAAATCATCTGACATCGTAATCTTTTTAGACTAATTGCAATAAAATTCAGGACAATTAAAAAAGAAAAAGAATCCTTTCTCTATCAGTCACAGAAACCAATAATGGAAATACATTTTAAGATTAGAAAACTAGATTAGCCTCTGTTCCTGCTAACATGTTGACTCAACCTGCTTAACTTTGCTAACATGAGTAATGCCATGAAGCTTCAGTAGGTCTGTTGACATGAATCAAGGCTTGGATGCATGTGTTAGCAGGAACCAAGGCATTAGTCTAGGCTTAAACTAGAGCACTGCTTTAAGTCTCTTTTAATGTATATATTACATATTACTGTAAGGATATTTAGGAGGAGAATTAAGAGGAGCCTTAATTTGTGGGAGGAAGTGCGATGACTCTGTCATGGCACTGGACTTTGGACATAGTTTGCTTAAGTTACTGGGGTTTGACAACAACAATGAAAGACACCTGGGCTCAGCAGGTTGAAAACCACAGAAGCTGGATTCCAGAGCAAGGGAAATGGCGAGGTCACATCAGTGGCTCCTCTAAGGTTATCAGAAATCATCACTCAAGATGGGGAGGCTTGGATTTGGCTCATCTTTGACATCATCAAAACTCCTGCTTTGCCAGGTTCCACAGGCTTATGTTACCTGCTTGCTGGAAGCCCTGGGAAGAAAGATGTTTTTTGGTTTGAACTTGCAACTGGAATTGTAATCAGAAACAAAAATTTTGTATTTTTGTATACCTTGATTGTGCAGCATTTTTATATACAGGTCTTGTTTTACAAATAAATTTGGTTTCTTAACATGGTGTTTAAAATGTTTTATGGCTGTTGCTTCCCTTAGGCAGCTGTGATCTTGAAAATGAAATTGTATGCAAATTGTAGTGTACACCGTACCGCCCCATAAACAAAGATCTCTGGACAGTTTACATAAGATTAAAACAATTAAAAACAATATACAAAGTTTAAAACCACAAAAACATGTAACATACACAGAAACATATATCTAAAAACAATCATAAACAACAACTATAACTAACAGATCCAGGATCGATGAAGCTCATCACATATTGCTAAATGCTTGGGAAAAAGAGAAAAAAATTAACCTGGCACCGAAAAGATAGCAATGTTGGCGCCAGGCGGGCTTCACTGGGGAGATCTTTCCATGTTGAGGTCTTCTGGGGGGCCCTCGGAGTAGGCACTTGGAGAAGTACCTTAGATGTTAAATGTAGTGTACAGGTAGGTTCATGTCAGGAGAGGCGTTCCATCAGGTATTGTGGTCCTGTGCCATGTAAGGCTTTATAGGTTAGAACCAGCACCTTGAGTGGGGCCCAGAAATGTATAAGCAGCCAATGCAAGTGGGCCAGAGTCAGTTTTATATGTTTGAACCTTCTGGTCCCTGTTATCAATGTGACCACCGCATTTTGCACAAGCTACAGCTTCTGAACCATCGGCAAAGGCAAAGGCAACCCCACGTAGAGTGCATTGCAGTAATCTAACTTGGAGGTTACCAGAGCATAGACAACTGAAGCCAGGCTATCCCTGTCCACATAGGGGCATAGCTGAGCCACCAACCAAAGTTGGTAGAAGGCACTCCATGCCACCGACACCACCTGACTGAGCCTCAACAGGTTGAACACCATCCGGTCAGCAGAACCACCCATTAACAGCAAATTCAATCCAGACAGTCTTGTCTGGATTGAATTTCAGTTTATTAGCCCTCATCAAGTCCATTGTCATGGCCAGGCACCGGTTCAGCACATCCATAGCCTCACCGGATGAAGATGAGGAGAAATAGAGCTGCGTACAGAAATAAATCAGCGTACAGATTGCAACGCACTTCAAAACTCCAGATGACTGCACTCAATGGTTTCATGTAGATGTTGAACAGCATGGGGGACAAAACTGACCCCTATGGATCCCTGTACTGGAGAATCCACAGGGCCAAGCAATGTCTTCCAAGCACCACCTTTTGGAACTCACCCACCAAGTAGGAGTGGAAGCACTGCAATGCAGTACCTCCCACTACCAACTCAGACAGTCGTCCCAGAAGGATACCATGGTTGATGGTATAGAAAACAGCTGAGAACTCAAGGAGAATCAACAGAGTCACACTCCCCATGTCTTTCTCCTGACATGGTTCATCATAAAGGGTGACCAAGGCTGTTTCCATACCAAAGCCAGTCCTGAAACCAGACTGAAATGGATCCAGATAATTGGTCTCACCCAAGAGTGTCTGGAAGTGGCTTGCAACCACCTGTTCAACAACCTTGCCCAGGAATGGAACATTTTCTACTGGCCTATAGTTATTAAGGTTTTCCGGGTCCGGGGAAAATTTCATCAGGAGTGGTCTCACTACCACCTCTTTCAGTCAGCCTGGGACTACTCCCTCTTGCAAAGATGCATTAATCACTTCCCTAGCCCAGCTGTTCATCCCTGCTAGCTTTTATTAGCCAAGAGGGGCAAGGATCCAATACAGAGGTGGTTGCACAAACCTGTCCAAGCACCTTGTCAATGTCCTCGAGCTGTACCAACTGAAACTCATCCAAGAAAACTGGACAATACTGTGCTCTGGATACCTTGCCTGATTCACCTGCTATAACACTGGAGTCTAAGTCCTGGCAGATGCAAGAGATTTCATTCTGGAAGTGCCTAGCAAATATATTACAGAGGGCCTCAGAAGGTTCTACACTGTCCTTGGGACCAGCATGTAATAGCCCTCCGACAACTCTGAAAAGCTCCAATGGGCAGCAGATTGATGATTCAAATATTTTGCTGCCACTCACTGCCCCTGAATATGCCTTACTGTAGGCACTCACCAGTGTTTGACTGCATCCACTAGGATTTCTTCTCCATCTGCACTCAAGCCATCTCCTATTTATTTATTTTTACAGGGTAATAGGGTACCTGGAGCCATGGTATCCTTCTGAGGCATCTGTCTGAGCTAGGTCTGTAAGACATTGTTATATGGATATATGGTGACTCTGGACCTTCTTAAAGGGGTTAATTCAGAAGATGGTGCTAGGTGACCCCTATTCGATGCCATGCTCATTAGTCTGTGATGTCCCTAAGGGGTTCTTCTTGTCCCCCATGCTATTTAAAATACAGATGAAGCTGCTGGGAGAGGTCATCTGGGATTTTGGGATTTGCTATTACCAGTATTCTGATGACACCCAACTCTCCATCTAAATCCTAGGAAGTTTTTCAAGTTCTGAATCAGTATCTGATGTCAGTAATGGATTTGGATGACTGAACAAACTGAATCTGAATTCAGACAAGACAGAGGTGCTCCTGGTTAGCTGAAAACAAATGAGAGAATAGGGTTTCAACCTGTGCTGGATGGGGTTACACTCCCCTTGAAGACTCAGGTTCATAGTTTGGATGTACTTCTGGATTCAGTGCTGAACCTGGATGCCCAGATTTTGGCAGTGATCAGGAGTGTTTCTCCCACAAAAGTCTGTCTGGGTTTTAATCTTCTGGGAGGGTCTTATCTCAGCCCCACTACCATCAGAAGAATGTTTGGCAAAGATGTGGGTATGGGCCTTTTTGATGGCTGATTTCAGGGCTGAACTTCTCTGCAGGACAATCAGGCAATCTCTTCCATTGTTTGCTCTTTTTGATATTCCCCAGTTGTCTAATTCACTGGCACAAGTCAAGCAGACCTGTTTCCTCCTTTGTTTATGACTGTCAATGATGGCTCCAGGAGAACCTCCAAGCTATGAACCTGCTCCTTTAGGGAGAGTGCAACCCCATCCAGAATAGGTCGAATGCCCTCCATCTAGTCAGAAGAACCACCCACCAACAGCATCTCAGTCTTGTCTGGATTGAGCTTCAGTTCATTAGCCCTTATCTAGTCCATTGTCACAGCAAGGTACTGATTTAGCACATCCACAGTCTCACCTGATGAAGATGGAAATGAGAAATAGAGCTACATGTTATCAGCATACTGTTGCCAAAGCACTCCCAAACTCTGGATGTCCCCACTCAGCAGTTTCATGTAGATGTTAAATAACATCCGATCCCTGCAGAGCCTTGTGTATAAAAAGACTAGCATATTCACTATGTTTTGTAGTAGTAGTAGTAGTTTCATTCTGTTAAAATCCTTGCCTGATTTGCTCTTCTCTTTATGACTCAGTAAAGTTTGCCAAGCCCTTCATTTTCTGGAATCAGTCTGTTTTATTCGACCCCCTCTAGAAGAATTCGGTTTGACGCCTGGTTCTCCGATTATGCGCATCTTCTCAAAAGCGCTTTATGGTAAATGACTGTACACGGGAGGTAATTGAGCGCACAACTGGTGGCCTTACTGGTTGTTTGAAATGCGCTTTAGAAGTAGTTAATGCAGAGAATCGCTTGTTTACATAGTCAAAATGCGCTTTAATGGGCCGCAGCAAAATAAAACTCGCTATTTAACGCGCATTCGATAATGCGCATAATCGAATAGATAACGAGCCTCAACTCCCAATTTGCGCTCCGCTCATGTAGAGGTAAAAATTTTAATGAGACTTGAAAGAGCTTTAAACCTCTCGTGTAGAGGCAACCTCTGCCACTTCTGCGAACACCATTCTCTGTAAACTAGAACACATGGCCACCGTAATCATGGGAGAAGATCTCTCTGGATTCCAAGGGACTCTTCCCCTCTTCTCCTAGGAGAGTCATCAGTGAAATCTGGAGAGGACTGTGTGTTGCAGATTTTCTCCTCCAATGCCAATTATATTCAGTAAACATATTGTTTTAGGCTGTAATCAAAAAGCCAATGAGAAACAGCAAGAAACCCTCTGCCTGGATTGCCACTCTCACTAAATAAGGAAAGCAGAATCACATTAAAACTCTTACCTGGAAAAGCCCTCAGCCTCCCAGCAAGCTGATGTCTGGCTTTTTCCATCCACTACCTTGCAACTTGCCTAAATATTTCATACTGAAAGAGAAAGCATTACATAATTGATAGTTATTTTGATGCCTAATCTTAACAAGGGAAAAAAGGGGGGGGAACAGTCCTTCAACTCTTTTCCTTTACCTCTCAAACTTTGGGATCAGGGGAGAAACTACAAGAATTCTCAAAACAGCCCTGGAGAAAAATAAACGAATAGATCAATAGCAGCATCCAAAACAAGTAAACAAACAAACCTGTGGAGGGGATAAGAAGGAGCACAGAGAATTTCTGGGGAGGTGAGCACTAATCCATCTTTAGTCCCACAAGTGAAACATGCATGCATAAGAATGGAACTGTTTATGCATCATTAAAACCACAAAATCCATGGCACAAACAAAAATCCCTTGATTAGGATTCACACATTGTTCATTCCCTATTCCCGCTGTGCATGCATTTAGCACTCAGATCATGCTCAGACATTATACCACAAATTCCATGATCCTCTGGCAGGGCGATAAATTCCCACCTCAGCGTCTGCACACATCTTTCTCCAGTATTGATTGATGGCAATAATCATAGTACATGGAAAATGCTTTTCTTCACATAACCAGAAAAATCTAACCGTGGGTAGCTGGGAGTAAGCTACATGTGTGTTGGGACTTGCTTTGTCCTACTTGCCTCTCCCTCTGGCACGGCCTAGGGGGCAAATGGCTATTTTTCATGCCACAATGCACACGGGGAAAGAAAAGATCAAGCCTGACAAAAAATGTAGCCACAGTCCCTTAAATAATTATCAGACTTGTGTTTCAATTACATTGCAAATGGAATGGTTTCCATTTTCAAAGCACGGCTCCAGGGCCAGGAGCGCCGCGGAAGCAAGTTAGGCTGCCCCCGGAGGCACCAAAATTTCAGAGGCACATGCATCAGCTATGCAGATATATGGCTTGGGGAGAGCGTTGTTGTTTGACAGAAGCAGAGAGAGAAAACTTAGGTGCTGCGTTCGGACAACTCAGCCAATGGTGTGGGCAATAACTTGACAGTTGTTTATCTAGGGGGTACTCTCTACACAACATAATACTCAACCATGGTGTGTATTAGGATCACTATTAGTCCACGCTGAGTTGATTCATTTATCCTCTGTCCCCTCTGTATCCCATCAGCCATTGCTGCTGAAACTCTGTCCTGCTGCCTGGACTACTGTGGCAGCCGCTGCTTTGATTGCCTTTGCCTTGCATCTCTATGGCTGATGAAATAGCCAATGGTGGCCGAGGAAATAATCAACGATGTCCTCCACATGACACGATAACCAACAGTGGTTCAAAAGCCAACTCTGCACAGCATTGGTTATTTGCATTGTTTATTTTGGCCAAATAACCAACCACTGGATAAAAAACTCCCACCATACAACACAATAACTCACGGTTGGTTAAATAACCACCGTCGACTATTTAAACCACTGTTGGTTATCGTGTTGTCCGAACCCAGTCAAAATCTCATCAGCTAGGTTGATATCTCCTGTATTGCAGGAGACAGATGTCCCTTGGCAACACAGGAAGTGTAGACCAGCCTTTCTCAACCTGATGCTCTCCAGATACTTTGAACTACAACTCCCATCAACCCCAGCCACCATGTTTAATAGTCAGAAATTATGGCATATGTAGTTTCAAACATCAGAAGGGCATTGGGTTGGGAAAGGCTGCTGTAGACACAGTGGTAAAGGAGAGGAAGTAAAGTGGTGAGAAACGTAACGTTTTCAGGAACTAGTATCCTGCTCAGCTCTTGATCATTGAATGTGCACACACACACACACACACAGAGTCTCCATGCTAGGACTCTCATGAAGGTGAGAGTATAACTGCCAGTAGCAGGTGTTTCAAGGATGGTGGATTATGTTTTAGGATGCAATCCTTTGCCTGGTTAGACAGAACAAAGGTCCTACGACTCCCAGCATTCCTCAGCCAACCCTAGCTGGTTGGGGAATGCTGGAAATCGTAGGGCTTTTTTTCTGTCTAAACATGCATAGGATTGCGCCCTTAAAGAATCAAATAGACACTTTCATTTCTAAACCAACTTTTAAGATTTATTTAAGCAAAGGCTTTCTACAGAACTCTCTCAGTGGCCCCTCTCTCCTCAGACCAGAAACTGTGGGTGTTGCTCTTAACTGCTTCCTGGTTCTTCCCAGGAAGCACAACCTATTCCGGCTGTGTCTAAGGGCTCATTCGTATTGTTACACTGGAGAACTGTAGCATCTGAGCCACAGCAACAGGCGCCTCTTGTCACTTGGCAACCACCCTAATCCTGGTGAGTGTCGACACCGTTGCCACATCTCTTGCCACTCATCAGCCGTCTTTGGACTTCATAATTCATAGTCAAGACCCTCATCTCTGAAGGCCCCTGACCGATTCTTCTTCCCACATGTTCTGGCATTTCAAAGGTGGAAATGCTTCCCCTGAGGTTTAGGCAGGATCTACACTACTGCTTTATAACGGTATTGAAGTGTACTGACAACTGTTGGGGCCCATGACACATTCCATATACTGCATTCATACCACTTTCATAGCATTATATCCTGCTTGGTGTAGATCTGTCCTGGTAGTAATATGCTGGTATTTTAGCTACACCCCCTTTCCTTCAGCCCTTTTGGCCACACCCCCTTTCCCTTCAGCCTTGCCCCTTTTGTCTTCAGTCGCACCCACTGGAATGCAGCCTCCAAGAGCTTCTCTGTCATTGAATTCGGCCCTTGACACCTCTGCTGTAGACTAAGACCAACCAAGATGTCTCCTGCTGGCTTGGGCAGCCAGGTTAGAAGTCCTCATATATTGTGTGAATGCTTTTAGAAAGCGGTGCAAAAATGCCAAAGCCCGTTTTCAAGACAGGCATGTCTGTTTGTCTACTTTGTGAAAACATTTAGGCTGCTAGTAGGCGGAGAATCCCTCTGGAAACAGTCACAGTTCTCCTTCCCTTTTTACACCATCAAATGTTTATTAATGCACGGGGAGTGTACAGGTCTGCTATATAGTACTGTATTTTCAGATTGGTGATTCTGTACGGCAATGATGGTTTTGGCAACACTATTGGCTAGGCAACCTTGAGCGAACCTACTCTACCTGATGTGGTGGCCACTAATAACGTTTGTCACGAGAGTCAGTAACCACTGCAAAGCTCTTTCTTTCTTTCTTTTTTGGTACTTTGTTCTATAGATACTATTATTATTAATAACAAATATTGAAAAGCCCTGCATTTAAACTGTGTTGTGTTTCGTCTAGGTGAGAGGGGGTTAACTGTGGAAGCCACAATGCAACCAGTTGAATGCTGCCAATATGTACCAGATTCAGGGCATGTCTGACAAGCTTTATGCACCATGGTGTTTTCAAATCTGTACAGATTAATGCCATATCATTTCCTTGGTCTGGTAATCACAGTGTCTGGTGATGCTAAAAACCTAGGAGAATTACAGAGATTTTAGCTAAATTGCTCGATTAGCCAATCACTGCCTTGCAAGTGGGCATGAAATAAATAGCTTTTTAGCTTGAGATGGCAATTTATTGCCATAAAATTGAAGCAGAAAAGGAGGGTGGGTGTAGAGTGAGACAAGTGATTCTGTTCTGAAGAGATTTCTGAGGCAATGTTGAAATATTCAACCTCACTGGATAGAAGGACATTACGGAACATTTGGAGAACAGAACACACCAGTCAAGGAGCCAGACAAGAACTTGATTATCTATCTTCTACAGGAACAGGAAACTCCTGGATCCTCCCAGATACAACTAAGTTCAGCACCATCTAGTGACTAAACTATACAATCACACTATTTACACAAACTTTTTGTTTTTGTCGGGATTTAAAAAAAAACACCTTTCTAGGGCTGCAATTCTATACCCACTTACCTGAGAGTAAGCCCCATTGAACTCAATGGGACTTACTTCTGAAAGACATGTAGAAGATTGTGTTGTGTAATTCAACGTATGCTGTAAATGTACAGCAGTTTTAAAAACTGATATAACTGTCTCAGCTACTTCTGTACAACATACAGCATATATGTTTTCTTTGTCTTGAAATAGGCAAATTAATGGGAAATAAGCCCTATATTAGGCCTGACAGTGGGGGGAGAAGGCAGGGGAGGGGGGTGCTGTTTGACAGCTGTCAAACCCACCGTTTTGGAACGTTTGGAACTTTTAAAGCAAAAAATTCATAGACACAAAATGCCTGCACCTATGTTTCTGAAATTTCTCACACATAAGTACCCCAATCCCATCTGCAATGTGTCCAAGTTTCATGCTTCTATCTTTAAAAATAAAAAAGTTAAATGTGTTTCTTTCCTCATTTCTCCAAAAATACCTTGTCACTACACACTTGAACCTATGTTTCTGAAATTTCTCACACATGACTACTTACATGCCATCTCTAATGTGGCCAAGTTTCATGCTTCTATCTTTAAAAATGAACAAGTTGAAGGAATAACTATTTCCCCCACTGCAACCCATTTTTCAAAAATTAATTGCCACCAAAGACAAGCACCTATGTTTCTGAAATTTCACACACATGAGTAGCAACATACCATCTGCAATGTGTCCAAGTTTCATGTGTGGATCTTTAAAAATAAAAAGTTATAAGCATTCCTGGTTCATTTTTCAAAACGTCACAGCCACAAAATGCCTGCACCTATGTTTCTGAATTTTTTCACACATAACTACCTCAAACCCATCTGCAAAGTGGCCAAGTTTCATGCTTCTGTCTTTAAAAATAAAAAAGTTACAGGCATTTTTGTAACACAATACTAGGCTATGGGGAAAATAATTCAAAATGGCGTCTGATGCTCCAATTTTCTCTGATTAAAATCGGATAACAAAAAATCGGAGTGGAAAAAATTCCAAGGGACTGCATTGGAACTGTGAATCAGATGCCCGATTTCCTCCAATTTTAATCGGTATCGGACATCAGATCCAATACGATGCACATCCCTAGAAGGAATGAATATAGGCCAGCCAGTGTCTCTCTGTTTTAACTTACTTCACATGAAGTAAGCATAAAATGGGACACCAGTAGTGTAATTAGATCATTATAGACTCTGAATTTAATGGTGTTGGGGGAGATGTGAGGAGGCTGTTTAGATGACAATGAGGTGGACCCTAATGGCTCTGATATTAGTGGGATGGTGAATCCGCTCCGGGTCTCAGTCAGAACCAGTCAGAACTCTAAAGGAGCTATCCAATTGGCAGACTCACTTTAACCATGCTTCACACCTTGGATAGTTCCGTTAGAGTTCTGACTGAAACCAGGAGTGGATTCACCATCCCACTGGCATCGGAGTGGGATGGTGAATCCACACACATTGCCTTCAGTGTGGCAATGTGTGTTATTTCCCTTACCTCAAAATGTGGGAAGCCAGCCCTGCTGCCTTTGAGGGTCCTCCTGTACATTCTGCTGAGTAAGCTCCCTGACATCTGCTCCAAATACCTGCCTTGATGGCTCTACTAGGTAACACCTTGTACACCACACTGAGCTCTTTGGAAGAGAGCCAAGATACAAGTGTGATAAATAATACAATAGATCAAAGTGCCCTAAAGTGGCATTTAAGAGGAGCTAAGGAGCTGTCTGTGTAATCAAGCAGGTGAGCACATGCAAAGATGATGGACTTCAGGTTAATTAATCCAGAGAGAAAGGCTTGTGTACCTGTGGTAGAAGTGTCAAGTGGCTACATTCACAGTCCAGCTAAGACTGAATGGCTGATCTGCAGGGATAAACCACAAATGTGAATGAGGCAATGAGCCTTTACAAATTAAGTTGTAAAATAGCAGGTTAGCAACACACTGAGCGGCAATCGTTAAAGTGCCGGAATTCTACCCATGCTTTGTCAGGTGGCAAAAGAACAGCCATGCCTACCTGCCTTAAACCTGCCTGCCCTTGGCTCTCATTAGGTTCCATTGTTCCCAGCTGCCCTCAGACTACGTAAAATGTACCAGCCGGAGCCCATCTCATACCTTGTTTGCATTGCATTTCAGCAATCGATGGAAGGCTGAACAAGGTCTGTTGCACTAGCTAACACCTTATTTATTTAGCTTTATAGCCCAACATATCCCAACGGCTCCGGATAGTAGGTCTCCGTCCTAACGCAACTCTATGCACAGTGAACTTTGTGGGCAATTCCAAAAGCACAAGAGAAGCTGTGAGAAGAAAGAGGAGATGGAGACCTAGAGGAGATATAATCTGGAGCATATATATTAGATGCTTAAGAGTGGTTTTGTTGTCAGTCCTTCTTCCTGGGAATGACGGTTCTATGTGGTGTGTGGGTGAGTTAGGAAGCTTAACCCAAAATGCCCGAATCTCTACAAGAGACCTCCCTGCATACCACCAAACTACAATTCCCAAGATTCTTCGGGAGGCAGCGCAGGGTGGTTTGTAGGGTAGATATGCCCTATGAAGCAAAGACATTGGTGTGCCCAGTCATCCCCTACTCTGTTTACAGGAAGGGTATATGGACAGATGAAGCAGCCGTAAGAAGAGGCGGCATTCGTATTTTGAGGTGGAGTTGGGATTTTTGGAGGGGGAAGTAAGTTGAGGTTGTAGGCCAACCTTGCCCAACCTGATGCTGTTCAGTTGCTTTGGACTGCAATTACCATCATCCCTGACTGCTGGCTATGCCGGCTGGGACTGATGAGAGTTGTAGTCCAGAACATCTGGATAGCACCAAGTTGGGGAAGGTTGCTGTAAACCAACTGTCACCCATTTGAAGGCTTTGCCATGTAGCCCTTGCATTTGGCAGTCTTTGCTTGCAACGTACAAGCCATTTTCTCCAGGAGCAGTTGACATAAATAAATAGAACTGGCGCTTAAGTCAGTTCTGACATTAAAAAAGCTCTTCTCATGCAAATGCACAGTGGTTAATGTAGGACAGAATGCAACCATGTCCTGAGGGCAGCCAGCCTTCCTCTCCCTGACCCTTCTCTTGTGCCTTTTCCTGTCGTCTCTCTCTTTTCTAGGAAAAGCTTCACTGCTAAATTTGGGGGTTTCAGACTTCTTCGGACCTACGGTGGGGAAGATAAGCCGTTCTTACAAAAAGGGGGAGGTGAAGCATTAAATACTGGTTTTGAAATTTTGGGCTACATATATGTTGAATGAAATAATATATAGTTCAGTTATAACTAGCAATTTCTGCTGAATGATGATCACAAAAAAATGTGGCTAACGGTGTCGTCCTATGCTTGTTTAGGAAGGGGAAAAAGTCATATAACTCCCACCATGCTGCCTGGGGCATGCTGGAAGTTGTACGATTTTTTTTTCTGCCTAAGCAAGCATTGGATTGCACTGTAACAGTACTCATCTTGACATTTTTTTTTTACTTCTTGGTTTGCAACGTCCTACTCTGAAAAGTCTAGAGAATTGTTTTTAAAGGCGCCAGCATGATTTGTTTTCGTAGGCCTTTTTATTATGACATTGAAAGCAAAAGGGTCCAAATTTAAGATGGAATGTATATTCTGTCTAATATAGAAATTACATTCAATGTACAGACTCAGAATATGAGAAGACCTGATATAAAAGTAATCCTTGAAAATTGTGCTATTCTAAAAGTGCCTTGTCATGGAAACATCCAAAGTAAAATAAAGATAATGCTCCCCATCCACTGCTGCTTTCTGAGGTCCTTCAAAAGTTTATAAAAGCTAATAAACACAGGCTGGGCACTTGTGCAGCAGCACTTTAGAAACAAAGACACTAACTGCAGCATAAGCCTTTGTGAAATAGACAGAAATCTAGAGTGGTTTAGCAGGTAGAATCTTGGCCATGTATTAGTTAGCAAGACTCTGCCACCTGCAGCCTCAGCAATTTCATGCCCGGTATATTCCTGAGAGTCATTAACCAAGTCCCTGTCTCCTCTATGCCTCCCATTTTAGAAGGGGTTGATAAGTGTCAATATTTGTTTCTCACTGAAGAAAATGTGCCAGACTATCTAGGACCTATGAGCGTGTGGAGCATCCATTGTAGATAAGATACTGCTCAGTGACTGGCCTAACACAAAATCAGGAGAGAATTCATCATTCACCTTGCAATAGCTCTGTAGGGACATGACCTGGCCCCTTTAACTGTCCTTGACTAGGTCTGTTAGCTTATCAGAAGGCTGCAGGGCCTCCGGATACCTGAATCAACACCACCAAGGTTACTGCTCTTCTGTGATGTGGCGCTGAAGTCACAGCCTGCCCCCTGCAGGCTACAGGAGAGAACTTCCTAAGCAAACCACGTCTGCTCCTATATCCCAGTCTTTCCATCCTGTTTCCTGCTCACGTTCCTGGTATGCTTAACTGAGGCCCACCATGATTACATCCTGGCAAGAAAAAATGAATCCAAACAGCAGCGTATTAAATGTTACCATATGGATAATTCTGTTCCTTGCCAATAAAAATCGGGCGACTTGATATATGGAGCTCTTTTAGAGCATATCTTTTTTTTCAACTGTAGAAAGAGTCTCTACCATGTCAAGTGTCAAGGGCTTCCCCCCCAAGGAATCCTGGGAATTGTCATTTGCTGAGTGCTGAGAATTCTCTCTTACCAGCTTCCTCCTCACAGAACTGTAATTCCCAGGGTTCCATGGAAATAAGGACTTTGCTTGAACCAGTTTGAGACTTTAATGTAGAAAGGCTCAGGAGACTTTAGGATAAGAAAGGGGCACAGGCAATAAATACAGAATAATAGATTTGGAAAGGACTCTGAATGTAATTTAATTCAACCCCCAGCCAATGCAAGAAATCCACTACTACAGCATTCCTGGTAGGTTTGCCGTCCAACATCTGCTTAAAAACCTCTGAGGACAGGTGTCCACCATTTTCTGAAGGAATGTTCCGCTGTCAAACAGCTTGTCTCATTGAGAACTTCTTCCTGATGTTTAGTCTAAATCCTTTGTCTTGTAATTTGAGCCCATTGGTTTGGGTTTCTGGAGCAAAAGAAAACAAATTTGCTCCACCATCTATGTGACAGCCCTTGACATTTTTGAAGATGGCAATCCTATCACCTGGACAAGAACTTAATAAGGGTTGTGTTTGGGTGGAGGCATTTTTCTATTTCTATATCAACTGAGATATTTTACCTTCCTAAATGAGATGGAGTATCTCAGTTCATCCAGGTGAAATTGTGCGAAAGAAAATATGTGGTGGAGGGCCAGATGGACCATTGGTGTTGATTTCAGAGAAATCTAGTTTCCTAATGCCTTTTCGAACACCACTGGGCATCAGAGAGCTAGATTAACAGTTTTGCTAGACACTGGTGTAGTACATGCTTTAAAATCTATAATGCCCTGAGAATACAGAAAAAGTCAATAGCTGACTATTTATAGCAGTAATCTTATAGCACCCTCTGCTGGACATCTAGTACAGAATTCACAAAGGATGTCACACACCCATCATATCATGTGTCTACAACAGGTACCCTGTTTTGGAATGCAACTCAAGGAATCCCTTACCATTGGCCATGCTGGCTGAGGCTTGTGGGACTTGTAGTTCAGAACATCTGGAGGGAACTAATTTGCCTACCTCTTGATTTATATTATGGTCCTAAAACAAACTCAGTTTATAATAAATATTAGGGGTGTGCGCTCCGCCACATAATTATCTGATAACCGCGAACATCCGTGGTGCATTCGGTCTTCCAGTGCAAGGATTGGCCACTTCTAAACCAATAGAATCATTTCAGGGCAGAAACATGACCAATAGGAACTTCTAACGTCTCTGAAATTATCCGCCTGTTTTTCAGCCGCCAATGCTGTGTGTGTGTGTGTGTGTGTGTGTGTTATCTCCATATTTGGAAGACACTGAGTGGGATGAGGGTAGGGTGTCCAGATGGCCCGGGGTTTCCCGGTCCTAACCTGGAAACCTAGGCCGATCCGGGGCAACCGGGGGGCAGCAGGGGAAAACCGGGGGGCGGGGGGTCACGCGGCGCTGGCGGGAGGCGGGCAGCGTGAGGCACTTACCTGCTGGGGCGTCCGCTTCCCTCGGTGCTCAGAATCTACTGACAAACAGGCTTCGCGGCCTGTCCCTCAGTAGCGCGCCAGGTGATGACGTCATCACCCAGCGCGTACTGAGAGACAGTCCAGGAAGCCTGTTTCTCAGTAGATTCTGAGCACCGGAGGGAAGCGGATGGCCAGGTAAGGAGCGCGGCACGGCGCGGCACGGCGCGGGTGGGGGGGCGGCGCGGGCGCACGGTGGGGGGTTGTTTTGGGTGGGGGGGTGGCGGGGGGATCCGGGATTTTGATTGTCATAATCTGGTCACCCTAGATGAGGGTATATTGACATCTGTGCCTAACTAAAGCAGTACAAATATACCTTCCTACATATTTCCCCCTTTGTGGCTAATACCAAATCTGGGGCAGAGGTGGGGAAAAGGTTGCATTGGGGAATTGGCGAAGGGGTTAGCCTTATCTAAATACCTTCCCCCAGAGCAGACTAGGAGAAGAAAGATACTTAGAGAATTCTAATCATGGATCTCCCATGTAATGTGTAGTTGGGATCTCATTTTAGGGGACCAAGAAAGGATTTAATCTCTGGTATTCTCACAAGTAATATTAAGAATGCATTTTGGTTCCTATTTGTTTTTTGTTCAAATTTGTGAATATGGCCAACAAATGTTAATATGGTAGCAGCCACTTTTAATTTAAATGATAGTTCTGAGAAATAGAGTAATTTTGTTTGAATGATTTGATCGCTGTACGTTTCCTCTTATGGTGAACGAAATGCAGTTGAAAAGTTGTTCATTACTTGGAACTGATACCTACTTTTGCTACGGAGAAATGGATCCAGGCTTGAAATTGAAGATGGGAAGGCCTAGCCTCTCGCCCACTAGAAAATGGTGGGTTCTGATATTTTTAAGAGCATGAAAGCATGCATAATGTGGACTGGTGTGTGGTTTCATTGCAGAGGAGAGGGACATGTTTAAAAAATCCTTGTGAAATGGCTGTGCTAATGTTAAATGTAGAATGACTTCATTTCTTTAGCGGAATTAAAGGGCAAAATTTACTGACTGCTTTCAGACTTAACATCAAACCATGGCTTACCAGTACATGCACAAGTAACCACATGCCTCAAGCTCCCATGCTAATTCCTCCCTTTCTCATTGCGTGAAGAAAGACTAAAAGCCTTTGCTTCTAGTTAGCAGCAAGATATAGCTTACTATTGCATTCAAATGCAGCAAACTATGGTTTGTGCAGATCATACAAACCAGGATCCCAAACCATGGTTTGATCCTAGTTAGGGATCCTAATTTGCGCAAAACATAGTTTGCGATGGCAAACTATAGTTTGCTGTTCACCAGGAGAGGCTTCTGACCTCTTCCCCTTATATGCAAAGGAAGGACTTTTCAGCAAATTCAAGACTGCTTCTGCACATATCAGCAAACCATGATTATCTATTGCATCTGAATGCACTCAGGCTTAATTTCTAGCTGTGAAATATTTTAAAAAATAATGCAGATTTTCCTCACAAGAGCTGTTGTGAAAACGAATAAGAAACTGTTGTTTGTCTTGATACAGTACAGTGAGGCAGAGGGCTAAAAAGAGTTTAAACTTGAAATAAAGTTTAATAACCTCTTTGGCATTTCATGGCGCCATTCTGGAAAAAAAAGCATTTTATAATGGCGGGGGGCTGCACATGGCATATGGAGCCATGTCCCCTGTTATCATTTATACCATTGTTACATCATTTACACCACGTTATTGCCTGGAAAGTATTAGGCTTTCACCATTGTGTGTCCCACGTTATTTATTTAAGGAACCATCCAGCCAAAGTTAAGCAGTTTTAATTTCACAAAGGTCAATCCTATATACCACATATGAGCAACTTGTGACCCACAGGGTGCATGCAGCCCATGGAACCCCAAGAAGACATGCCCACTTCCTCTCCCCCCCCCCCACTGCCCAGCTATTCAGCCATAATCTGGGCAGCGGGAAAGAGATCCCTGTTTACTAGGGATGTGCACTGGATCGGACCCGATCCACGATCCGAGTCCGGTCCAGTGGGAAATCGGATAAATTATCCGATTTCCGATCCCGCAGCTGGATCGGCCGATCCAATCCGAACCGGTCCGAAAAAGCTCCGAACCGGTTCGGCGGATCGGCGGATCGGCGGGCGCCCACTGGCGCCCACCGCCGCTTCCATTGGCGGGCGCCAGCGGGCGCCCGCCGATGAAAGTGGACAGCGGGGGGGGAGGAGGGGGGCGCTTACCTTCTCGGCCCGGTGGCTCCCGTCCGGCGCCGGCGCCTACTACTACTAGCAGGCTCCGCGGCCTGCTCTAGGGTGGCGCGCCGGGTGATGTCATCACCCGGCGCGCTACTCTAGAGCAGGCCGCGGAGCCTGCTGGAAGTAGTAGGCGCCGGCGCCGGCGCCGGCCGGGAGCCGCCGGGCAGGGAAGGTAAGGAGGGGGTGCGTGGAGGGGAGGAGGGGGCGCGCGGAGGGGGGAGGGGGGAGGGGGGCCCTTACCTGCCCGGCCCGGCGGCTCCCGTCCGGCGCCGGCGCCTACTACTCCCAGCAGGCTCCGCGGCCTGCTCTAGGGTGGCGCGCCGGGTGATGTCATCACCCGGCGCGCTACTCTAGAGCAGGCCGCGGAGCCTGCTGGAAGTAGTAGGCGCCGGCGCCGGCGCCGGCCGGGAGCCGCCGGGCAGGGAAGGTAAGGAGGGGGTGCGTGGAGGGGAGGAGGGGGCGCGCGGAGGGGGGAGGGGGGAGGGGGGCCCTTACCTGCTCGGCCCGGCGGCTCCCGTCCGGCGCCGGCGCCTACTACTCCCAGCAGGCTCCGCGGCCTGCTCTAGGGTGGCGCGCCGGGTGATGTCATCACCCGGCGCGCTACTCTAGAGCAGGCCGCGGAGCCTGCTGGAAGTAGTAGGCGCCGGTGCCGGCCGGGAGCCGCCGGGCAGGGAAGGTAAGGAGGGGGTGCGTGGAGGGGAGGAGGGGGCGCGCGGAGGGGGGAGGGGGGCCCTTACCTGCCCGGCCCGGCGGCTCCCGTCCGGCGCCGGCGCCTACTACTCCCAGCAGGCTCCGCGGCCTGCTCCAGGGTGGCGTGCCGGGTGATGTCATCACCCGGCGCGCTACTCGAGAGTAGGCCGCGGAGCCCGCTGGTAGTAGCCGCCGGCGCCGGACGGGAGCGGACGGGCCGAGAAGGTAAGCAGTGGCGGGGAAGGGGGCTTACCCCCCCCCCCGGAGCCGTCCGCTTCTATCCGCTGGCGCCCGCGGGCGCCAGCGGATGGAAGCGGGCGGCCCCAGGGGGGGTAGGGAGCGCGGGGGAGGGGGTTTACCTGCCGGGGCCGTCCACAGCGGACGGCCCCGGGGGGGGGAGGGAGTTAGGCCCCCCCTTACCCACCCGCCGCCATTTTTTCCTCATAGACTTGCATTGCAATGCAAGTCTATGGGGAAAAAAATGGCGGCCGATCCAAAAATGTACGATTTTTGGGTCGGGATCGGACTCGATCCGGTCCGGGGGGCCTCCGATTTTGTCCGAACCGGTCCGGGACAAAATTGGAGGTCCCGATCCGGGTCCCGATCCGATCCGGGGGGTCCGTGCACACCCCTACTGTTTACCTGCTGATATTAACAAAAGGGGAATAGCGTCCTTGATCAGGATTGAGATTGAGGGGGGCAGGGGAGAAGCTTTAACCTCCCCCAACTAACCTGATCAAGATTGCAGTTTCCCCACTGCTAACCTGCCCTCCTGCAACAACCCCAACCACTGTGAATGGATGTGTGTGAGAGAATGGCTGAATTCGGACGACACAATAAGCAACGGGGGGGGGGGAGGAAACAATCGTCAGTTGTCTTGACTATCGTGTCATCCGAATGCTGCCATAGTCAACTCAGCGCTGAGCCTAATCCACACCACAGTTGATTATTTATTACCATGTTGTGTGGGGAGTACCCCCTAGATGAACAACTGTAAAGTTGGTTATTACCCCACCATTGACTCTCGTGTTGTCTGAATTCAGCCAATGAGTGTGTGTGTGCTCACCGCATTTACCACCAGCTCTGCCTGCTTGCACAGCCCCCAAAGAGTTCTGCAAGGGCATTACGGCCCCCTACCGCATAAAGGTTGCCCGCCCTTGCTGTATAAACTTATGCAATTGTGCTATTTAACACACATGTAACTCACATTTTCTTTGCGGTCCGTAGGTCTTTCAAAGCTGGATCATGTCCTCCTAATTGACTGAAAACCTGAACATGAGGGACATAACTTAACAACAGAATTCCTGTTTTAAGGTCCTTTGCTCAACTAAGGAAGTGTAAGTGTATACGTGTCCATTGGTTTACATATCCAGGAACCCATATTCTTGTGCAGAAAGAAAGGTCACCCCACTTTTCATTTACCACCTGAGCTCTGGTTTAGGGTGCCAACAGGATCAGAGGCATGAAAATGTCCCCACATCTGCACAGGCATTTTACAAGAGTTAAAACAGTCCAAGTAGAAGTAACTCCTCATATGACAAATTTGTTAAGACAGCCTGAATTTCCCCAAAGGCTTTAGCTACAGTACTTGTTTAAATGTTAAACAACAGTTCAGGTTTTAGACATTACCAGAGACCTAACAGTTGAACCTGAGCCAGAATTATATAATCACAGCAGCCATGTCCAGAATTAAGAAACGAAATATTAGGGAATGAGTTACATCTTGTTTGGCTCAAGGGGTTATCATCAGCTGTGGTTCTTCATTAGCTGATTGAGGGATCTATGATAAGAAGTTATGTAATGGTTGAACAGTCACCCTAGAAAACAGTTGTCAACCACTACAATACCATAATGTGCAGTTGCAGGCAAACAGTGAGAGATTTTCTATACAAGGCATTGATAGTGTACTCATGATTCCTCACTTGCGGTAGTTTGCAGATGCTTTACATTACATCCTTCTCCTCCAGGGGCTCTCCTGTTCTTTGCAACAGTTGTAGCGTTATTGCCCTTTTCTTTCTAATGAAGAAAGTGTGTTATTTCTGTAAATGGCGGCATGAAACCCTGATATATTTGGTCAATTCCACTATGCCACAGTGCCACCTAGTGCCTATGTAATAGAATATATAGAAAGGCAGAGAAAAAGAAACCCAGGGGGGTGGAAAAACATATAAAGAAGCCGATCTTAATCCCACAAAGAATCCGGAAGCAGAAGCCTCAGTAAAGTGTGGGATAAAAGCCTCATTGAGTGAGTTTTAGGAGGCATATACTCTCAACTTGAACTGAGCTGACATTTCTCAGTAGGACTTTTTCTGAGAAAATTTCTGAGATTTTCCTCAACCATTCCCCTGCTCAGGGCAGCCATGTATCCTGTTTTACAGAGGACAGCCCTTTATTTGAAGGGCTGACAGAGGATGGTCCTCCATTGGATGGCTGTCCTGTCCAAACCTGGTTTAAAGATAAAGAACCATAAGAGCTGTTAGCCAACACCGGTTAGCACCTGAACAGGAAACTGAGCCAGTAAACAGGTCACCTGGTCACAGTCTCCACCTTGCTTGTGAAATATACTGTATTTCTATTTCAACTATAATAACTTCTAGACAGATCAATTAACATATGCAAATCTCATGCAAATCAGTGTCCACTTTTGTGGTTCTGTGTTTCCTCTTTTCTAGTGACTCATAAGTGGTCACCTTACTCCCACCCTAGAAAAAGGCTACTTTGCAGATTTTCCCCACCATTTAGTTGTTGTTGTGGCCACCATCCGCCACTCCCCACACCCAATACTAGGTCTAGGGCATTGTGGAGGAAGTAAAATGATGCTCAGGGTTGCCAACACAGTTGTATGTGTGTGTTTTTGTAGTAGCAGCAGCAAGAAAATAACAAAAATGTTTAGGGGGGAAAAGGAAGATGTGTCTTACTGCCACAGCTAATGGTGTTCTCTGTCTTCCGAGAAACTGTTGGAGACGTTCTCCTCCCACTAGAGAAATTCATTGAAATGCCCCCTTCCCCCCCCCCCCCACAAATTTCTCTGCCCATAAACAGGCTGGAGAATTTTGAGAGGCTATTTGCTCACAGCTTTACTCGTAATAGCACAAACCTATGCATGTTTACTTGCAAAGTAAGCCCCTCTGTGACCAGTGAAGCTAATTCCCAGGTAAGTATGTATAAGACTGAAGCCTCCGTTTACACAGGAGTATGGTTAGACCCAAAAAGCCTAGTCAGCAACACTTGGGGGTTTCTGAGGCAGATGAGCAGGAGTTATTTAAGAGATAGATGAATATGGAAAGGATTCCTGGAAGATAGGGGATTTGATATAGACTTCGTCATACTTAGAGTAGACCCACTTAAGTGTGACAAAGTCTGGATCCAACCCAGGACATATAATATTAGGCCTCTCAAGATTTACCCAATTTTGCCAGTGAAACGTGCAACCTTTTCAGCTTTACAGAAGTCTGCTTCAGTTATTATGGCAAGAGGAGTTTTGTGAAGCTCAAAATAGGCAGAACAGCAGTGGATGTACAGAGCACAAATATATATTTAGCTCCTCCGTTTTTCAAGAGGTTGAGAAACTGGCCCGCAGGGCAAGAATAGGATTAGAGTGGTTTGAGCTTGTTAACAGGACAGTAGATAATCCTTGTTGCGTAATCGCTTTAGGAAATCCTGTGTTCTAATTGGTTGAAAAATTTGATTCTATAGGCTGGTACTGCAGCATCAGCTGGAGCCTGCTTATTTACTGAGGCAATTCACAAATAATAGAAGTGACCCTCCAGGAATATTAGCATTTGGGCATCCCCAATGTCCGTGAAGATTCTTGATGCTTTCCCCTGAAGTGGGAAGATAATAGGCGTACAGAAATGCATTTATGGCTGGTGTTAATAACTAGGGTGACCAGATAAAATCCAGGTCAGGGCTCATGTAATAGTTAAAGTTGCAGGGGCCCTGCCTTTTTTCGTATATGGTCACTCTAGTATAGTGCATGCACCTTTAACTGTTGTGATGAAGAGGGGATTTCACCAGGAACTAATTGCACACAAATGACAGTGGCTGAAATTCTCTTTTCTTTACAACTGTTAAAGTTACATGAGCCCTGACCTGGATTTTATCTGGTCACCCTATTAATAACCCTATTTTCGATTACAACACACACCTCATATGCACAGTCCCTCTGCTCTACCTTCCTCCATGCCAGTAGTTTTTGAGCCTGCATGGAGACCAGAGTCCTACATATTGCTCACATCACCTTCCTTCTAAGAATACCACTCTCTCTTTTTTTCCTGGCAGGGCTCCTATGCACATACCCAGGGTCATGCACATATTAAAAAACAATAACAACCTTAAGTTCTTATGAAGATTGTTGAGATAATGTGTGCAAAGCACCTTGTCCCCTTAGGAAAAGCTCTATGTATGTAATGCTTAGCATTTATATTGCAAACTTTGGGTGTAGCTCAGTAATCCTTAAAACAGCTCTGTAGGGTAGGCCAGCATTTTTAAAATTTATTTTATTGATTTACAATATTTATTGATTTACAATATTTATATACCACTTCACATCTAAATAGATTCCCTATATTGCAGGTAAGAGGGCTGATCCTCAATTCTAAATGTTCAATACTGTGAACATTCATTAGGAAGTAATCCCCACTGCAATAATTAAAAACTCCAATGAATGCTCCTAACAGCAGGGGCCTATGCACAGACGCTAACCTTTAGCAGAGCAGGTGGGTTAATTGCTTCTTGCTTCCCTCAGCCCACACAAGGAGAGCTAATCTCTCCTCATAACAATTGCATGTGAGGGGCTTAGCCCTTCCTTCACTTCTGAAGCAACTGTGCTCTGGCATGGAGGGGAGCCCAAATTCCTCTTAAAAAGTTGTCTCCAAGCCAAAGAGAAGCCTTTTCCCTGAAGCAACTGCAAGAGAGAGGCTCGATTCACGCATTACGAGAGCCACCATGGGTGATTTTCCCTATGGGGGCTTTTCATTGTGGCAGTCACTTTTTTGAATCTTAGAGCCGGGAGGAATAGCTTGTCATTTCATGCGAACCCAGTAAGGATGGGTTGTTGGGGTGGTTGACAAGTCACCTAGAACCCACGGGCTGTTTTAGGGTTGTGGGTGACTTGTTAACCACCCCAACAACCCATCCTCACTGAGTTTGCATGTAACAACAAGCTATGCCTACTCCTGCTTGACTATTTAAAATGGCCATCACCACAACGAAAAGCCCATTTGGGAAATTTATTCATGGTGGTTACATGCAAATCAGAAAGCAATTAGGCCCAGAAACAGCAGGACCCATGGTTAGGGTGACCATATTTTGGAAACCAAAAAGGAGGACAACATGGTCGGGCCCCCAAAGGGGCGTCCCCACCAACATGTCAGCCCCCAGGAGGTGTGCCAACCTGAACATAGCCTTGGTCACATGTCTGATTTTACAGCACACAATTAAGACAAATCTGTTCTATATAACATCTTAATGTTAAAATCACTGAAATAACAAGTGAGACATCCAATGTATCTGAAATTAACTTCACTCACTCCCACTTTTGTAGCTTTTGCTGTACTTTGTTGCTATTTTCTGTGTGATACATTCTCCTCTTCCCTCAAATATATTTTCTGATTGTATCCTAACTCCGCTGCAAGCTGCTGCTTTTAAAGCTTGTTTTTTTTTTAAAAAAACTTGTGTATGATTGTTACAAGTTTCTCTACTCTAACATTAGGGTGGGTGTTGTGGGCGGCAGACACTACTTCACCCATTCACACTTCTCACTTACATGCATTAGCTTTTCAAGGCTTTTGCGTTGGGCCTAGGGTGACCAACTGTCAGGATTTCCCCGGATTTGTCCTGGTTTTTGTTCTATTCTGGGTGTCAGGGGGGGATTTTCTGTAATTTTCTATAATGTCCTGGAAAGACACGCTTTCCCTTTAAAGGCTGCATTAGCATGGTGGGAGGGAATGACACACCTTCTGGAGGTGGGTCATTTCCCTCGCACTGCTCCAATCAGGGCCTGAAAGGGGAAAGCGTGTCATTCCCAGACATTATAGAAAAGGCCCTGATTGGAGCAGTGGAGGGTGGGAATTACACACTTTCCTCTCCTCCACCCCATTTCGGGCCTTTAAGGTGGTGGGGGTGAATGACATGCATCCCAGAGGCCCCTGAAAGCTGCTTTCCCACCCCCACCCCACTGGGTGTCCTCTTTTTTAGTTTCCCAAATGTGGTCACCCTAGCGTTGGCACCCCTTTTCATTTTCAGACTTTGAACTCCTGTCTACTTCCTGCATAAGCACGCGACTCTGAGACCCTCTTTCTAATGCCCTGCGTTGCATGCAAGCACCATGGGGTTCAGTTACAACAGGTGTCTCTGGGTTGTCTGTGCAGCCTCTGTTATCTCTCTCTCTAAGTCATGGCAGCCAAACCAAAGCCTCCAGTCTCAATCAATCAATCTCCCTCCCTCTTCCAAAGTCTCCCAATGGTCCAGTCAGGCAACGCACTTGTACCCTGTGGCCGGGGGGAAGGGTACCAGCATATTGCTTGGTCACATCTGGTGACTCTTACTTTAAAAACCACCTCCACTGCCAGCCGCCTCTGCCTGCACCAACACTGGACTCTGATATGCTCTTGAAAGGCTGTGTGTGGCACGCCAGCCTCTCAGGGCTCAGCTACAGCCATCTCTGACTTGTGTCTTCAGTCTAACTCTGTCTCTAAGGTCCCCTCTAGAAGAGGTCGCTTTTATGCCTGAGTCTCCGAATATGCGCATTAGCTTACAGTCGAGTTTACGCTTAATACCTATAGGCGAGAGACGTGGAAGCAAATGACGGGCTCTATGTAATGCGCTTTAAAGTTGTTTATATGCGGAGAATCACATTATAAATGAAGCATAGATCGAGTCTCGAACAAGGAAATGTTGACGAAAACACCGCCCTGTTTCCTGGTGGAACTGCCCCCTCAGTTTCCTGCCATTTGTTTACTCTGTCCACCTGAATCTCCCGCCTTTGGTCACCTGGTTTACCTCTTCCTTTTGTGCCCGATCACCATTCGTAGTAGTTCCCCCCCCCCCCAAACTGCTCAGGAGTAAATGGAAATACAAGCCTATGGCTTTGGACAGGCTCTTACGGGATGGGAAGGGAGAAATCCTCCGAGGGACACCCCACCCCCCGTGCTTTAAACACCCTCCTTTAAACAGCATTTGTAGAATAAAGATATTCCACTCGTATCTCAGTAATAACTTGTCTTTTTGGGGAGCTACAACATATACACACACGCACGCACGCACGCACACACACACACACACACGCAACTGAATGTCAGGAACCCAGCAAGGGAGGAACGATTTGTCTTAGCGGATCTCTAATCATGTGCACATCCTTACTCCAACCCCCTTGCTTCCTGTGAAACCACCTCCATCTGGCCCCGCGTCTCGATGAAAGAAATATTCCAGTACGGGATTTGAAAGAAACTTTATTTTCAGTACAGGTTAGGTCAGCCATTCCTGGAGATTCCATCCTGAGGGATGAAGAAGGAGGAGGAGGAAGTGGGAGGGAGGAGACAGAACAATTGGGAGGTGTTCCCAGCGAAGGGGCAGTTATTCATGCATGACATCATCACCAAAGTACGCTCACTATCACCGTTAATGCGAATGCTCAGAAGATGTTTACACCAAGATAAGGCGCTGTAACTTCGGAGGAAAGTAAAAGTCGCTATTTAATACGAAATCGAAGATGAGCATTAACGAGGATAAAAAACGTCTGCATGCCTGATTTAAGCTTCGTTCGTAAAGAGGTAAATCCGGTAATGCGCCGTAAAGGAGGCGTAAATCGATTGTCTAGAGGAAGCCTCTGAGATATGCCAAAGCCACAAATCTAGCTATTTTTCTCTGACACGCACTTCAAACGTTCTGCATTGCATGTAACCAAAAATCCTGACATGTAAAGCAGTAGTGGAGATCGTGCCTAAGGGGGCAATTCTATACATGTCTAGACAGAAAAAAGTCCTACAACTCCCAGCATTCTCCAGCTGGGGAATGCGGAGAGTTGTAAGGCGTTTTCTGTCTAAATATGCATAGGATTGCACCCTATATGCCTTGAATGGACTTTCTTTTTTATGTTACATCATATAATTCCAGAGCTGAGCCCTAGAAGTGAAAACCAGTTCTATGACTCAATTCTAGAGAAACCTGGTTCAACTTTTTATGTTACTAATAATTAGGCAATCCTAATTAACTGTACATTAAGATTGCAGTGAAACAATTATTCTGTTATTATCACAAACATCAATTCTCTCTAATTATATAAGCAGAATGTTAAACCTGCTTTTACCTTCCAAAACAATAGGTCTCCGTTTGCAAATTGCAGCACTATGCTGTTGCTTTTTTGTTTGTTTTTTAAATAAGTTTGGGATTCTTATGTGGCCTATTGTGACAGGAACGGTGAATAATTCCCTTGCCCTTGCCTGAGTATCCAGGTCCCTGAGCCCAATGCTTAGAGTGGGGACTTACACATCATCACCCCGCCAAAACAAGGATACAGATTTGCATGAAAAATTGCATATGCTGTTTGCATGTGCTAATTTATATGTATAGATGCAAATTTAGAAGCAATTATTATAATTTAAATAGAAATGCAATAAACTGATTGCGACGGAGTGAGGACTGACAGCGCTTCAACTACAGAGGACTGGATCACAGTAATATTCTTCTACGACTTCTTGAGGGACCAGTAAACATGGATCACCACAACCTGATCTAGAAGTTACTAGTATATACCTACATTCTAAGGAAACCTATCGTATTTCCTCGAATGTAAGATGCCATCGATTCTAAGACGTACCTTTATTTCAGGGCCACCAGCAGGGAAAAAGCTTTGCGTCGAATGTGAGATGCACCTTAATTTCTGTACCACCCACAGAAAAAAAAAACTTTGATTCTAAGAAGAAGAAGAAAAATGTATGTGTCTTAGAATTGACGATGGCTTAGAATCGTGGGATTTCTCCTGCTTTTGCAGAAGGCTGGAGGGCTCTGCATGCCCCCTGGGTGACCAGATCGCCAGGGGTTTCCTGGTCCTAACTGGGAAAACTGGGGCGACCTAGGCTGACCAGGCCCCAGGGGCAAACCTCCGGGGAAATTGTCAGGCTCTCCTCCAGCCTTAAAACATCCCCCACCACCCCTGAAACAAACCCCACTACCAAGCCACTCTCCCCCAAAAACCCAGCCTGGACCTACCGGGTCCTCCGCTGCCGCCGCCGCCGATCTCCACTGCCGCCGCATGTCCCCCGTAGCCTGCTCGTGACCTGGAGGCGCCTGAGGAGCCACAGCAGTAGCAGCAGGAGATCCAGCTGCAAGCCCCTTCCGCCGCTTGTTTCCCGCTGCTGCGTGGAACAAGGGAGGGGAGAGAGAGAGAGGCAGGCAGAGCGATGCTTGGAATGGTAGCGGCAGCGGCAGCGGCTCTGTGTAAGACGTGTGTGCCTATGAAGCATCGGAGTCCCCCGCTGCTGCCGCCCCCGCACAGAGATCCAAGCGTCGCTCTGCCTGCCTCTCTCTCTCTTTCCCTCTCCCTTTGTTCCACGCAGGGGTGTTTTAGGGCTGGAGGAGAGACTGACCGGTCACCCTAGGAGTCGCAAGAGGTGCATGTAGAGCCCTCCTGCCTTCTGCAAAGGTGGGAGAAATCCCACGATTCTAAGTCGCCGTCGATTCTAAGCCGCACCCCATTTTTACAGATGTAAACATGGGAGAAAAAGTTCTGCTTAGAATCGATAAATACGGTATATCTCTGAATATTTATTAATGTTATAGTAAACAATAATGTACTTCTCCTAAAAAATAATTAATTAGAATCTTCCTCACTAGTGATATAAACTGTGATTTAAATCATTAAAATTGAGTCCTTCAGAAAAGCAATTTAAATCAGTTTGATTCAACCTTGGAATATACTCAATCAGATTTTCAAATTCATAATTGGGACTGCAACCCCTAACTTGCTCAGATCAACAGGAATTAATTTTATATTTAGATCCGCATGTTGAAATTCATGTATAATGCCAGTTTTATTTTTGTATTTGCTTTCAGTGTTATAAATATATACAACTAAAACTGTCTGCGTGCTTTTACTGGTACATATTTTTGGCACTGAATATTAGGATAACCTTCTCCCTCAAAATGCATCTTGTTGGGAAGCTTATGTTGAATTGCAAGGAATAAGTCCTGCTATATAGACCAGCTGCTGTATGCCTGTAAGTCAAAACTTGACCACTGAGAGGGTATCACCTGGTGTTCAGAATATCACCTGAAAAGAGGGCAGTTGAGAAGCAGCACTTGTGGTACATAAGTCTATCCACAGTCCAACATATAGTCATGATGGCTATATATTACCTCAGTATCAGAGACTGGCGCCAACATTGTTATCTTTTCGACTTTCCTCTTCTCTCAGGCATTTGGCAATATCTGAGGAGACTGGGTTTGTTTTTGTTTTGGTAGCTTTTTGGTTGCTGCAGTGGTTTTAAATATATGTGTGTATTGTATGTATGTTGTATGTTTTTGCTGTTTTAATTTTTGTATATTGTTTTTAATTGTTTTAATCCTATGGAAATCGGCCAGAGAGCTTCGGCTATGGGGCGGTATACAAATGTAATAAATAAATAAATAAATAAATTCCAGTAGCTGGAAAAGATGAGTGTGAGGGCGCCATTACACTCATGGTCTGCTTATGGGCTTGTCTCGGGCAGCTGGTTGACTGCTGTGTGAACAGAATGTTGTGTGAACAGAATGCTGGGCTACATTTGGCTGATCCAGCATGGCTCTTCTTATATTCTTATGATAGAGGCAGTTGGTAGCAGACCATTTTAGAAGAGAGAGTTTCGGGCTGTGGCTCTCCATGCTTCACTTCTCTCTAAAAGTGGCTCTTGGGCAAAATGAGTTACCAGCCAGTATCATGGGGGCAAGAAGATAACTTCATGCTATTGAACTTCTTAGGAACATAGTTTAATTTGGTTTGCACTGCAGCAGATCCAATTGTGTTCAGCATTTCTTCCTAAGTACACTTTGAATTGTACCTGTGCAGCCTAATCCCATTAATGTTTACATAGAAGTAAGTTCACTGAATCCAGGAGGCTGCTGAGATGCTTTGAAAGCCCCACGATCGCTGCACGGTGGCACTGAGTCGGTTATATGATGCAGCAACCACCGAACAGCCATTGCGGGGCTTTCCCGCGAAGCTGCGATTTAAAAAAGTCAGGGACTTACCCTGACTTTTTCACTGGAGCAAGGTGAATACAGTGCATCTGCTATCTAACTTTGCTCCGGTGTCATGGCGGAGGCGTTCCTGGTTGGTCGCTGGTCGCCCGGGCAGAGGGCAGTGGGTGGGTGTGATGTTTCACTGTTTAATGCCATTTATTGTTATGTAATTGCTGTTTGGATTTCATATGGTAAGGCTGGTAAATGGTTAATTCTGTTGGAAGGGGTAGTGAGTGAATGGAATGTTGAAATGAATGCTGATTGGTTGTGGATTCAAGTGTGTGAGGGGGGAATGACAGTTAAGATCAGTTGGTTATTAGTTAGCAGTTGAGTGTGAGAGGGAGTTGGAGTTTGTCTGCTGAAGAGGATAGAGAAGTGTAGGTTCGGCGTTTTATTATTTTGGGAATAAGAGGGGGAAGGAGGAGTTAGATGTAACTTTAGATGATAGAGTAGGCAAGGATACATGTTATATTTATTATAACAACCAAGTAATGAAATAATTGAAACTACATGCTTAAAGAAATGCATAAATGTACTTCTTGTTAAATAAAAGTTATTTTGTTACACTGGATTGTATTCTTTAAGTACCAGAGGAAAAAATAAAAGTTATTTTGTTACACTGGATTGTATTCTTTAAGTACCAGAGGAAAAAATAAAAGTTATTTTGTTACACTGGATTGTATTCTTTAAGTACCAGAGGAAAAAATAAAAGTTATTTTGTTACACTGGATTGTATTCTTTAAGTACCAGAGGAAAGGTACTGAGGTAAATGGTGGCAGCAGTCAAGAGAAGGTGAATAAAAAGGAGCACAGAGTGCCAAGCTGGGGGACCACGAAGGGTCAGTGAATCACAGAACCAGTGGGAGAGTAAAAAGGTGGTGCCCAGAGGTGGGAACTGAAAGGAAAAATAATCCACAGAGAGGATTCTACCTTTATAGAGAAAATAAAAAGGAGTCCCAAAGAGAGTAGTCGTGACAGTGGGCCTGGCGGGCCGAATGGCCATCGGAAAGCTCATGCTCTCCCTCTGCGTTGGGATTGGTTGCTGCCATCCCACAGAAGAGAAAGCGTGGGGTTTCCCTCAACATGGCAGCAACACAGCGCCGGCAAGGCAGGACCCTGGACAGCTTTCTCTCAAGTAAGTGTTCATTAGATGGGACGCCAGGTGCAATGCATGTTTAATTCCCACTGAATCTAATGCATATGCTTACCAGTTCCATTTTATACCACCCAACAGCGAAAGTTCTCTGGGTGGTTTACAAAGACTAAACCCTTAAATATATAACATGGTAACATATCATAATATGATGATGATAATAATAATAATAATAATAATAATAATAATAATCTCACCACACCAGCGTCCAACTTGTTTCCAAGCCCAATTCAAGGTGTTGTTTCTTACCTGCAAAACCCTAAATGGGGAGTGGATATCTGAAAGACCACCTCCTCATTTATCATCTAAATCAGAGGCCCTCTTATACATCCCAGCACTGAAAGGCTAGCCTGGTGGACACATGGTCTGAGTTCGGACGACACTTTAGGCAACAGAGGGGTTAATAACACACTCACTGTGCGTTAATCTGGTGGCTCCCGCCACATGACATGTTGCCCCTCCCACTGTCATGCGGCTGAAAGTCCCGGCATCCTTCTGGGCTGTTGCGTCTCCTCCCTCAGTCCTCCGGCCATATCCCAGCATGCACCGCAAGTTCTGCCGGCTGTATCTGAGCAGCCGAGTTTTTTCGGCTGCTCCTGTCAGCAAACACTATGACCAAACAGAATAGTGCAGAGAGAGAGGGTGGGGTTCCCTCCACACAACACTTTAAACAACAGAGTTCGGGATAAACAACATGCAAGCCCATTGCTTTTCTCCGTTGTTTAAATGCCCCAAATAGCGTACTGTCAGTTGTGTGTGTGTTGTGTGTTGCCCTCCACATGACACAATAAGCAACACAACTGATTATTGTTTCCCCACCCCCTCCGTTGATTATCATGTTGTCCGAATTCAGCCATGGACAGCAGTGCCCCATTTCTGGAACTCCCTCCCTAGGGAGGTTAGATTGTCCCCATCCATTCCTAGTTTTAGTCAGGTGTTAAAATTTTTTTGTTCTGCCTGGAGTTTTTGGGGTTTTTTATGTTTTTTAAATTCCACACTCTGACTTGTTTTTCTTTAAGGATTTTTTAAATTTATTGGTGGTTTTCCTATGTACTGTTCCTTTCTAAAATTGTATATCACCTTTGGGAATTGAAAGGCCGTTCACAAAATAGATGTTGAATTATGTAGTCTAACAAATCTGCTCTCATTCAAAAATATTTTTAAAGAAATAAATAGCCTAGTTTGTCTTACTTTCATTCTTTCCCCCCTTTTTTTAAATAAACAAACAGTCAAGTGAGTCTTACTTTCAGGTTAATGCTTGTAGGACTTATGACCCTGTTCAGACCACACGCTGAGCCATAGAGGTTAAGCATTTTGTGCTAAACACTATGGCCTAACGTGTCTGTGAACCATGACTTAGCGTGTTATGTGAACCATTTCTAACCATGGTGGCTACATAACCACAGTTTAAACATGCTCACAAAAGGGTTAGCAGCCTACTACTTTGGATTCAGCTGCAAGCAAGTCTTGCATTGCAGCCCTCAAGCCGTGCTTAAAGTGTTGGTCATCACCTTTAAAACCCTACATGGTTTGGGTCCAGGTTTCCTGTGGGATCGCCTTCTCCCATACAATCCGCCTTGCATACTCAAGTCCTCTGGGAAGAATTTGTTACTGTCAGCCAAAACTAGGCTGACAACTCTTACCCAGAGGACCTTCTCTCCTGCCGCTCCCAGACTGCGGAATGACCTGCTGGAGGAGATTCGTCAACTTAACAGTCTCTTTGACTTTAAGAAAGCCATAAAGACCGATCTCTTCCAGCAGGCCTTCCTGAGCCTATCTACACACGCAGGGTGAAACACTTTGAAAACGTTTTGAAAAATTGTATATGGAGTGTGTCCTGGGCCCCAACAGTTCTCAAAACTGTTATAAACTGTTTAAAAGCAGTAGTGTAGATAGGCTGACTGTTGGATTTTAAGTTTTATTGGTGTTGCATTGGTATTTTAATAATGTATTAGTTTTATGTGCTTTTAATCGGTTTTATGTATTTTATATTTGACGTTGTTCCCCACCTCGATCCAGAGGGATAGGCGGTTAACAAATGACCAGATAAAATCCTGGTCATGGCTCATGTAACTTTAACAGTTGTAGAGAAAAGGTAATTTCAGCCAGTGTCATTTGTATGCAATTAGTTCCTGGTGAAATTCCCTCTTCATCACAACAGTTAAAGTTGCAGGGGCCCTGTCTTCTTTTGTATATGGTCACTCTAGTATAGTGCCTGCAACTTTAACAGTTGTGATGAAGAGGGAATATTACCAGGAACTAATTGCATACAAATAACACTGGCTGAAATTCCCTTTTCACTGCAACTGTTAAAGTTACATGAGCCCTGACCTGGATTTTATCTGGTCAGCCTAATTATTATTATAATTGGTACCAAAAACTTGGCCTCGCTATGCAGGGGTCAGCACAATCCTTGCTCTTATCTTCTTTCTTCCCCTTATAATACCCTGCATAAATAACCTTCCCCTTTTTTCCCCACCAGGAGACAGGTTGAATGGGAACCGTCTTCCCTGTATGTACACTACTGCTTTCAAACGGTTTATAACCGTTTCAAAACGGTTATAAACCGTTTGAAAGCAGTAGTGTAGATAAGGCCCTCAGCTGGGAAAGAGGAAGCGCGGGAAACCAAAGCGCAAGTGTAGACCGACGCCATTCTACGGCACATTCACGCATGCTCAGTCGGGACCCGTTCCCCCTCCCACGATCCGGCCTCACCACGCATGCTCGTACCAGGGCGAGCTGTGGGCGGGGCTTGCCTGACGCACGCTTTAGGGCTGCTGGACTCGCCGCGGCTGCTGCGGCGCTTCTGGAGCATTGACTGTTAGGCGGGCAGGGCAGGCGCAGCGTTCTTTCCTCCCCCCTCCCCTCCCAGTTCCGCTGTTGTCTCCTCAGGGAGCTCGCCTCGCCCCTCCCCCCTCCTCACCTGCCTCCCTCTCTGGAGCCGGCTTCACCATGGAGGCGCAGAAAGTAAGTGAGGGAAGAGGGGGGGGAGTTAGCGGGCGTGGTTGTGTCTCTGTGCCTAGAAGCCCCTTTCTCTCGCTTCAGGTCTGGCTGAGGGATAAAGACGGGGAAGCGGGTCGCTTAGCCGAGCGGGCCTTTCTCCCGTCAGCAGCCGCCGCCGCCGCCGCCAAAGAAAGAGGAAGGACTTTCCCCTGAGCCGGGTTTGGAGTCTGGTCTCGGTGTGAAGCAAGGGAGCGGTTGTGCAAACGGGTGTGAACCCCCCCCACCCCTCCCCGCCTTTTGGGGAAAGCACGACGTGGGGGAGAGAACTGCAATATGTGCCAAATGCTTGCAGTCTAGGTGTGCATCACAGCCTGTAATGGGGGGTGGGGGGGTGCCCACGCCCATGCCCCAGCGACAGCAGTTACAGGCGGCTTATGGCACCTTGAGGACTAACCAATTGATGGTGGCCTTTATGCTGCGAGACAGGTGAATTGTGCATGTTCGGGAGGGGGCGGGGTTGGTTAGAAGCTCCGAAGGGTTGGTGTTTTTTTCCCCCTTTCTCATACAGCTTTCTCATACCCAGGATCCTCCTTCCCCCCCCCCCCACTTGAAATGTGGGGGCTACTATGCATTTTATTTAAAAAACAAAACTGCAAACCTGGTTATTTCTATCATGAATGCCGACACTTTTTTTTAGTGCCCCCATTTTTTCTCTCTCTTCACATTGCGATTGCTCCCTTCTGCAATTTTGGGGGGGGGGGGGTTGGGTACTTTTGCTGTTCTTGTAATGCAACATGATAGCTACCTACATCATGTTCAATGGGCTAAATATGTGTGCATAAGATTGCATTCTTAGGCTGCACTCTAAAACATATTTAGTAGTTAGCAAATCTTAATGAACTTAATGGATTTACTTCTGAGTAAACATATTTAGGCTTGCAGCCCAAGACTTCAAGCCTACACAACTTATTTGGAAGTAAGCACAATTGAACACAGTGAGACATTTGAGTCGGTTCTGAGTTAGATTGCCAATTTTTTCTTCTCCCTCTTTTACCCCATTTTTTTTCATCTCTTTTTTTAAAAAAGAAAAACCTAAGCAGGGAAAACACTGGTGTAAATATTTTTTCCATCAAGAGAGGAAAAAAAATCTAGCAAGATAGTCTAATAAAACCTGATCATAAATCTCACTCTACATCTCTGATGTTGGTATATTCCAGTCATAGAACATTTGTTTCGTCAAACACCTTCTAATTGTTAATTTAGTTCAACAGTCCTTTGGGAGTTATGCATACACAAACAGTGATTTAAATGGAAACACCCTTTAATAACTTTTATGATAAAATCTAAACTTAAAGCTCTGTGTTGCTCTAATACAGACCTTTTTAATGGAAGATTATTTTGTAACAGGACTTTCTTGGTTGCTTAACTTGTTCTGAGGAACAGCACCTAGGAGGTACATCAGTGATCTTTCCATTTGGCTTAACCAATATGCAAGGCCTGCCTTTTTAGGAAGGCTTTTGGGTAATTGGGGAGTGGATGTGAAGTTTCTGGAGCAGATGTTGCTGGGGGTGGAGGGAATCTAAGCTAATATTTCTCAGTTTTAATTGTTATTTTTAGTATATTTAGCAAATGATTAAAAGCAGAATACAAATATATTAATAACTTGGCCTGTCTATTTTAGTATACTAGTTAAGAGAACAGGCTGGAAATGAACTGGTTCATTTTTTCCCGCTAGATAATATTAAAGTAGTTGCTGTTCTTCAATGTGCCATGAGGGAATAATATTAGCCTACCTTACGAGGTCAACAGACCAGTCCCACATAACTTTACTAGCACAATACATTCAAAGGGACTTAGGGCTCCATCACACCTATTTTCCCCCCTGGTTTGCCTCCACATTTTTTACCTCCATTTCAGGAGTGCTGCAAGCTCTCCTCCCTTTCAGGTTTGTAGCTATACCGGTGAACTCTTTTTGCTCTCCTGCTGCTATTGCTCCTTCCCCACCCCTTCTCCTTCCACCTCCAGTTCATTGGTTCTTGTCATTGATGGACATTGTGATGGACGTTGCAGGCATCCCCCCATGCTCATTGGAGCTCTTATTAGAATGTACAAAAATGCTTACATCTATGGAGTTTTTAAAGATAAAGAGATGAAACTCAGGATCTTGAGAGCTCTTAAGTAGAGCTTTAAGCATGCCAAGTTTGAATCAGATAGGTCCATGCATTAATTTTTAGGAATTTTTGAAATGCAAATTAACCAAAATGCTTAATCTGCATAATTTTTATAGTTAAAGAGATGAACCTTGGCATGATGATAGGTCTTCAGGGGAGCTTTCGGCATGCCAAGTTTGAATCAGATTGTTCTTCTGTTGATTTTTTAAGAATTGTTTAATTTCCCCCTTCTTTAAAACCGTTTCCTGATAGTTCACCAGTGCGATCTTCCACCTCTTTGCATTTGTGAAGGATCAATTTTCCTTTACTTTGCTCATGCAAAGCTGTGCATCTCCAGTTGATAAAATAGAGATCTGCTGGTTCCTTTACTCCAGAGTAAATCCCATTGATTTCAATTGCATTTATATCCAAATCATACTAAAATCTGGTGCAGGCTTACCTTTGAGTAAATCCCGTTGAACCGAGAGAGACTTACTTCTGAGTCAACATGTATAGAACTGACTTTTAACAGTGTGGTCACTCAGAAGCTTTTTAAAAAAGTCTAAAATGGCAAACTGGAAAGAAGTGCTCTGCAACCCTACACTTCTGAAGTCTTCTGTTTACTCAGAAGTAAGTCTCTCTGTTCAATAGATTATGCATTGTTCTGAATCTCGGTTTTTGCAAGGAATGAAGTAGGGGGTGAGGATGTGTCAGTAAATATTCTGTAGATTGGCAATAGTGTGTTTCACTGTCTGATATCATGGGTTGGAGAATAGATGGAATAATAATAATAATAATTATTATTATTATTATAATATTTATTTATAACCCGCCTCTCCCTCCGGATTGAGGCAGGGAAAACAACAATATAAAACACAAGAATCACAAAACAGTTTTAAAAAAATTAAAAAACAAGAAAAAAATACATCATTAAAAACACCTTAAAATTCATCTGGATAGGCCTGCCGGAAGAAAGCAGTCTTCATGACTCCCTTAAATTAATGAAGACTGCTAATTTGTCTAATCTCCTCCAGCAGACCATTCCACAGTCTGGGAGCGGTGGAAGAGAAGGTCCTCTGAGTAACACTCGTCAGCCTAGTTCTGGCTGATTTGAGTAAGTTCTTCCCAGAGGACCTAAGTGTGCGGGGCGGATTGTACGGGAGAAGGCGATCCCGCAGGTAACCTGGATCCAAACCATGTAGGGCTTTAAAGGTAATAACCAACACTTTATACTTCGCCCGGAAACTGGCAGCCAATGAAGCGATTTTAAAACTGGTGTAATGTGGTCACCCCTAGATGTACCGGTGACCAACCTGGCTGCCATATTTTGAACAAGTTGAAGTTTCCGGACTAGGCACAAAGGTAGCCCTATGTACAGCGCATTGCAGAAGTCAAGCCTCGAAGTTACCAGTGTGTGCAGTACCATCTTTAGGTCTTCCAACTCTAGGAAGGGGCGCAGCTGGCTTATCAGCCGAAGCTGATAGTAGGCACTCCTGGCCATTGCATCTATCTGAGTTGTCATTTGGAGCGATGGATCCAGGAGTACCCCCAAGCTGCGAACACAGTCTTTCAGGGGGAGTGTAACCCCATCCACAACTGGTTGACACACCTCCAAACCCAGGTTGGGGCCTTTGACAGCGAGCACCTCCGTCTTGTCTAGATTCAGCTTCAGTTTGTTTTTCCTCATCCAGCCCATTACTGCCTCCAAGCATTCATTCAGAGGAGACACACTATCCTTAGCTGACGATGTTGTCGAAGGCATAGAGAAATATATTTGGGTGTCATCTGCGTATTGATAGCACCCCGCCCCATGCCTCCGGATGATCTCTCCCAGCGGTTTCATGTAAATGTTAAACAGCATTGGGGAAAGGATGGCACCTTGTGGTACACCACATAGCAACTCCTTTTTTGAAGAGCAGCTATCCCCAAGCATCACCATCTGGAACCTGCCTGAGAGATAGGATGGGAACCACTGAAGCACAGTGTCCCCGATTCCCAATTCCCCCAGGCTCTCCAGAAGGATACCATGGTCGATGGTATCGAAAGCCGCTGAGAAGTCCAGGAGTACCAGCAGGGACACACTCCCCCTGTCAATACTGAGGCGTAGATCATCCACTAAGGTGACCAAAGCGGTCTCAACTCCGTATCCTGCCCTGAAGCTGGTTTGAAATGGGTCTAGAAAATCAGTGTCATCCAAGACTGCCTGGAATTGGAAGGCAACCGCCCTTTCAATCACCTTGCCCAAAAATGGAAGGTTTGATACTGGCCTGTAGTTATTAAGGTCCAGTGGATCCAGGGAGGGCTTTTTTAGAAGCGGCCGTACCACCACCTCTTTTGAACATGATGAAAAACTCCCCTCCCTGAGAGATGCATTAATGATATGTTGTAGATGTGATCTAACTGCATCTCCTCCCTGGATGAACAGCCAAGAAGGACAGGGATCGAGAGGGCAAGTCGTCCTCCTCACACATCCAAGTACCTTGTCCACGTCCTCGGTACTCACCAACTGAAACTGATCAAGTGTAATCCTACTCGCGGAGTCGCTGGACACTCCACTGTCAGCCTCTGCTATAACAATGGCATCTAAGTTGGCTCTTATCTGAGAGATTTTATCTGTGAAATGATCATTAAAGGCATCACAGCAAACTACCGAAGGCTCTAAAATCAGATTCAGGGGAGAAGGTGCCTGGGTTAGACCCCTCACCACCCTGAACAGTTCTGCTATATGAATCACTTCATATAGACCCTGTGAAAGTATAAACATTTCACTTGAAGAATCCAGTGTTCAAGTTTTATAAAGCTTCACTTAAACAACTTAATAGCAAGGGCTTTATTTTTTTCTTGGTCATGGTTATGATTACAAAAGAGTGAGTGAGGGGTTAATCTAGTGTGTGCATAGTTATAAGAGCACCACAAGTTGTAATCCCTAGTTGTGAATATTCTCTTTAATGAATAGCAGGCATTATAACTCTTGTGATACTTGGTTGGGTATAGGGGTGGCATCGCTTTGCTGCCAATGCCATAACACTTTTTTGTGCCATTATGGCACATCTGGTAATTGATTAACTGCTGAAATGAAACATTATGTCAAGCTGTGGCTGTGTTGGGATGACAAAAAGCATGGTTTGTGCAGAGAGATTTTGGAATTGATGGTATCTTCAATCTAGAATCAGAAGAAAACTGGTATTTGGGGATGAAGGAAGATATCAGTTATTAATCCATTTATACTTAATGGCTAAACTGTAATTTTAAAATGAATAAACTACCTGTATGGTATTCTCCAAATGTACAAGGGATGTAAATAACCATGCTATTCCATTAGAAAATCCAAAACCTACAGTAGGTCAATAACTTTATTAGGTCCAAATAAAATGTCACTGTTTTGTATTTGTAGGTATGACTCTGCAGTGACTTCTGGGTTTTATCTGTATGGTATCTCCTTTTGTGAAATTTCACTTTCCTCTGTGCTAGTTGCCCAATAGAAATTACTCCCTTTCCTGAAGTTACAATTGGCTCCAGAGGGGGCAAAAAGGTACTTGTCTTGTACAGTTATGCCTCTCCATTTCTCCATAGCTAATTGCTTCTGTGGTACAATTCCCCTGGTGAACCTACACAGCCTCTGGGTCAAGTGATTGTGGTTAAGTTACTTGTTGATAACTTTCATTTCCCCTGGTCCACGGTCCTGATTCATATTGGGGTGTGGAAATAATAAAAAAAAAGTTTGGAGATTCAAACATTGCTCTCCCATGTCTTGTATAGTTTGGTGCAGAGGCTTGATGGGGGAGTAGCTATATATAGCTGTGTAGCGTAGATTTTGAGAGGGTTGAGTTGGAGACTCACAGTGAGGGAGACCAGTGTATGTATGTATAATTTTAAATCCTGATAAAGTAGGACAATGTGCTAGGGAATAGAAGAGAGAGGCCTATCAATAATTCAGCATATAGCAAACTGAGCAAGGTTAAATGTGTGTCTGGAAGAAGAAATATGCTACCATTGGATCATAGGAAGAGGATGCAAATTAATCTATGCTTTTATTTGTGCAGTTCTTAATCAGATTTATTTATTATTTATTTGTTTGTTTTCTGATGCTAGCTGCATCATAACTTAAACTATGTTAATGTATAGAATTAGCAGTTCTTCTGTATTTAAATGAAGAATTCTAAGATCAACCAAAACTCTTTAGTTCTTGTAAGAGATCATAATTATGTGTTACTTTTAATCCTATATGTAAGAAGAAAGGAAAACTTCATAGTTAATATGGCTAATGAGAATATGAACTTCAGTTCTTAAGACTGCTTCCAGAGGTTAATTAAGCCTTTGATATTTATTGATGTGTGGTTTTTCAAATGGATTTCTTGGGTTTTACTTACATATTGCATTAATAGTAACAGATTGCCATCGCCTGTTGATACTTGCTTTCTTGCAAAACTGTCAAAAGGAGCTTGGCAGATTTTGGTAACTCTAACAGGCTTATTCACTGTACAACTTATTTCCCCGTCCCCAAGAACTTCTGGCTTTTGTGGGTTTGAACTTCAGTCTCCTTAAACAATTAAAATATACTATTGTAATGCTACTCTAGTTAGTAAAGCTTTATTGGATCATGGTTAGTGTAAGAACCGTGCCCAGTATGGAGTACATTATAACTTAAGTGTGCTTGAGTTTAAATAAGACAAACTATAACCACAATCTAATGTTATAATTTCTGCTTGAATCCTAGATGACAAATAAGCTATCCATTTTGTGCTTAGCTGCTTAAGTGATGAGTAGTATAGGATTTGCATTTGTCATGTGCAGCAAACCTGCCTTAAGCTACTGAAGTTGCACTTAAATGTTTGCTTTTGTTTGATAAACGTCTTCCAGTCGAATTTAAGCTTCATTCTCAAACTTGGTTTTTAGTGAGACGGTTGGTAAGTGAAAATAACACAGCATGGTATGTTTGTATTTTAGGAGTGGCTGTCTTGGCACCTTTCAAATAGAAACCTTTGCCCTCAAACAAGTTATTGCTTCTCTGGACATGGATATAAAATGATTTCCATGTGATAAGACTAAATGACAGTTGCATATCTAGGATTTTAGGCTAAGCTGTAGGCTATCGGACACGCGGCTCATCTTGGGTCTCGCTGCTGGTGGTAAAAGCAGCTTGTCAGCCCAAACTGAGGCAATGTGGCTAAATGACATAATCTGCAGTAACTGCTCAAATTCAGAATATAGAGTTTGAAATTAATGAACTGTAAAGACACAATATGCTTTAACACTGTTAAATGTTGCAGGTTGGATAAAAGTTGATTGGATAAAAAAAATCAATTACATATTTTGTTTCTTTTAAAACTGTAAATTTTAAGTTTCCCTTAAATAATCAAAAGGTTAATATTAAACCTAGATATAAACATGTTATCCCCACTGTTAAATTTTAAACTTTATCGACACCTATGCCAGATAAATTGAGTTAAAGGAGGCTTTATTAAATTTGCTAACTTAAGGTACTAAATTTGATAAATTTGATCTTTTCCAAACACAGGCATTTAATTTACATCTCATGAAAATAAACTACTCAATAAACTACTCTAGCTTCTCCAGTATTTATCAGATTATTCTTTCGCCTATCAGTCATTGTCACTTAATTTTTGTTTGCTGCTTAATTTTTGTGAGCGTAGAGCATGCCCAGGCAAAATGAAGCAAAAAAGGAGCAATCCTGGAAAGAAAAAAGGCAGAATTGTAGACATTACTTAGCAAATGCTTTCTGCATGTGTTTTAAAAAATAAAATATTGGAAAAAGTGACAGTAGTGACATGTTTTATACATTTGATGTGCGTTATTCTGTGTTGACTACAGTACAAAATATTTATCTGACCCTTCAGTCCAAGATGTCTGACAGTTTGAGAACTGTGCATGGATGCTATCAGTGGTAGAGAACTTTAAGGGTGTGAAAGACACTAATGGTTGCTACTTGCTTATATGCTTCCGAGTAGGGTTTATTTGAGCCATTTGTCACTTGCATAGTAAACATGCAATTCTGCTTGACTTCAGCCTTTCGTCTTCAAAATAAATATTTTTAAGTTGCAGCCACAACACCGGTTTGAATTTAGAAATAAAGTTCGATTATGTAAATACAAATGAGATGAAACTTTAGATTCAGGTTGCAATAAAACTTTTACAAAGCAAAGCATATAACAAATTGTATGGTGAATCTTATTAAGTGGCATGGTGTTGAAACTATGTATTTCCTAATATGCTGAATTGATGATGCGAACTACTTTGTATAAATTTGTTACTCTTTTTAAGGTGCTACAAGACTCTGTGTTTTATATACCATTTGAGCCAAAGGCAGGGTAGAAATGTATTCAATAAAATAATGCATCCCACCCCTACATAGGACCTCCAAAACTGACTAAATCTAAGATTATGAGAACTGAGCCTTGCCAAGCCATGTTTGTGCTAATAATGTGTTTATTGCCAAGTAAGTAGGTTTATCTTGACTTCGGTATATTCCTTGTTCAATAAGTCACCAGTAACATTATGTACATAGCAACCTTACAGATGGGAAAACGCAGAATTTACCAGTTTGCCTGCCAGCATAATCCTATCCCGGCAGACAAATCCTATGTGGCTTCAGTAGTTGGTGGGTCATACAAATTGTTCCAAAGGAATTGTTGTTCATCAAACAACGCTAACTAGAAGGCAGCACGTTCATATAAAAAGAACCTGTATATCTTAATGAATTAATTTTTTCTAATTCTAGGAAGCTCTGCAAAGGATTATCTCCACATTAGCTCACAAAAACGATGAAATTCAAAACTTCATTGAAACTTTAAACCACGCTTTAAAAGGTGTACAGGTATGTTGTAAAACTTGTGTAATTTACTGTGTTCAAAGATGAAGATGAGCATACTGAAGCTGGGCTGCATTGGGGGAGGCCTATATAAGTCTTGTTTGGGGAATTATTGTGAGACTTTTCTGAGTCCCACGGTTTGGCCAAGTCTTGCAAGACTTGGGACAGGTTTTCTAAAATGCTGAGTGAATAGTGGCTGCCTGCCAGCAGCACATTGGGTGGCAGCAATGGGCCTCTGCCTTAGGCAGAGAGCTTGGGCCAAGCCTAAACGGTTTTGCTGAAGGTGGGCCATGGCACTGGCATTAGATGCAGTTTGTGAAATACATGCAAGGACATGCTGAATGCGATGATGGCTAGGCAATTTCTATGGGTTTTGGTGTGAGTGCAAAATTTGTGAGTAGCATCCAGCTATGTCCTAGTGCTAATGATACTGCGCTAGCTGAAACCAACGCTTGTGTAATGTAACTTGAACTTGCTAGGGCAATGGCAAATCACTGCTTTTCCACCTTGCCCTTCATTGAGCTAGTTCTATTGTGGAATGTTGGCTTCTGCTAACTCAGCCTCATTAGCATTAGCCCTGGAACACAGTTGGATGCTACGCCATATTCTTTGATACGAATGAGATGTGTTGTCAGTGTCTCTTGAATTAGCTACTTCTGTATAGTAGGCATGATGTTGATCTTAAAACTGGGTTTGAAATCCCTGCTCAGCCATGAAGCTGACTATCTCTTAACCTTAGCAGTGTGATTGCGGGAATAAAATGAAGTAACCCCATGTACAATTGAAGGGCAGGATATAAATTTGCTAAGTATATAAATGAAGCAAATTAATATTATTTCTTAGAAGCATTCTCTAATTGTTAACTTTATGTCTCAGTTTAATGTGCCTCTGTAAACATATGTAAACAGTTGTGTCAAAAATAAGTATTATCCTGCTAGGTTGATAATGATCTGTGCGAGCCATTGACTAGTATTTGGGCTAGGGTTAGTAAAGTAATAGGGCAGGGGTTACGTATACATCTATATCATTTATACATATCAGTATTGATTTACAACAGTCTTAACTTTATAACTATGTTTAGGAAATGCAGTGTTACCATGAGAACATGTCCGTGGGATGTTTACTACTATTTATAGTTTGTACTGAACAAATAAATATTTTAAACTGGCAATATAGTTCATACACAACTAAAATTCCATTTACAGGCTAATTCTTCCAGTGTAATTGCTGAGTTGGATGAGGAGTTTGATGGCTTATACTCAATACTTGATGAAATGAAAGAGAGCATGAGAACTGGTATCAAGCAAGAACACACTCATAAAACCCAAGAACTTCAGGTAATTAAGTATGATATGTGCGTTGTAAAACTCTCAAACTCTTTTAAGTTAGGGAAATAGTTACTAATTAAATAACTGGGCAGTGGCTTTTACCTTTCTGTGGAGTGCAAGTTTGCCTTCTAAAACATAACATGCTTACGTTTCTGTAAATTGATGCAAATATTTCAGTTGCTTTTCACTTGTTGAAGCATTCCTTTCTGTATCTCTAAAATTATAAGTGGGCTGTATTAACTATACTTCTACGGCATGTTCAGTAACTGGCTAGCAAGGTAAAATCTGAGTTGGACCAGATGAGCAGCAGAATATCAGAAAAAAACAAAATGTAAGTGCTGAAGTTGCAAGATACTAAAACTGCCTTCCTTGTTATAGTGCACCTCTAAAAGAACAATCTTTAAAGATCTATTATTTCACTAGTGCTTCCATTTTCTTGAATGGGGAGGCAGAAATTACAGATGCAGTGCCCTTTCATACGGAGAGTTCTGTATGTCCAGCAGATGGAAGTACAGAATCGGCATGTATATGATTTAGCTTGGGCTATACATGTTCTACATGTCCACAGTTTCACCATGCATATGTGAAAGTGGGCAAGGGATATGAAATTTGACATGCCTTTGCAGTCCTTTCAGTTTCTGAACTTATATTAGATACTTGCAGTGGTTAAGCAGTAGAGTTCATCTTTCATGCCCTTGCATATAGCCACTGTTCTTGTTCTCATGGCTGTGCTAGTGGCCATCACTAATTGCTATACCCTTATTTCACCCCTTCCTTGGAAAAAATCCAATTTGGCAGCCTAAACCTCTTGACACAGTAAAACATGTAATAAATGTATACAAACTTATTTGGCTGACTTAACTATGGTTATATACTTTGGATTGAGCTCTAGTGTACCTGATGCTGTAAAATAACTCAGCATTTCTTAAATTGTTGGCACATACTTCTGGTGGTCTGGGTATGCGGTGCAGTGAGCAACGAACAATGACTCTGCCTCATGAGCTGACAAAAGACTTTCAGATACTGGAAACCTTATTTATCAATACTGTACTGTTGTGTTGAGCAATGTGACCTGGATGCTTTAATATTGTATGACTAAACTGTCACTTAATAGCAAATGACGTCCCCTGATCCATAGCCAGTGCATCCAGGGCAGCATGAGGGGATATAAATGCTGATATTTCAAAGCTGAGCAAACATAAGAAAGGGCATTCTAAAACACAGCACTTCAGAATTAAAAGCCACTTTTCCAACCTCTACTTCATGCTTTTCTTGGAGCAGGTTGTATCTTTACTGGGATTATCTGTTAATTGGCTAAGATAAATAGTATATTGCCTTGTCTTTGTCTTTATCAGTTGTGACAATAAATGACAATCTCCAGCTTTTATAGATTTACCTAGGCTGCCTTGACTCAAACACAGCCTACCAAAGTATATAGCACTTACCCAGGGATTTATCAGGAATGTGTTTTTGCCTCTATGTGTACAATATTGTGGCCTAGCTCTCACTGAGATGGTGTTTGGGTGTATCACATCCGATTGCAAACAGGGTTCACATGACTGAATGCTCTTTTGCAGAAATAATTCCTTCATATTAGAAAACTGACATGTTGGCAAGAAGCATTCTGACATACTGCTGTTCTGTGTTCCAGGATGGGGATGGGGGTTGTATGAGTTTGGCAATGGATTGAGGTATCTGAATAATTGGTACTCAGCAAGGATCCCCCCTTGCGGAGAACATGTATTCCCTCTCCTACTCTCCAGTAACCTACTACACTGCTGAATATGAGTAAAGTACTTGAAGTTGGGGCTGGCAACTTGTCCTGAACCTAGGCATTTAGTACTGTGTAATGTAGCTGGTGAAAATTTCTAGAGGATAAGAGAGAGAAGAAAAATAACCCACTCCTGGAAATCCTTCCTCTCCCCAAGCTAGTACTATAAAACTGGTTGGAGCCCTGATCAGGACTCTTGTCAGGGGCTGGGATAAGCTGCAACATTTTTTGTACCTATCTCGTAAGTCTCTTTAACTTCTAATAAATAATTCCTTTAAATACTTGATCCATATTTGAATACAAGTATTTACCAGGAAAATTACTTTCCTTGTTTAAGGGTGACTTAGATTTGGAATGTTAGAGTTACAGTTGTCACTTTAAGAAAATGGAGTGGGGGAAGCTTGCAAGCTAGATCCATGTGTGTCTTGTTCTCTCCTTGTTCTAAGGAATCTGGAGTAGCTAGAAACCAGAAGGGTTTAAAAAGTGGTTGCATGGTTATAGCCTCCTAAATTTAGTTTAGCTAGTATAAAACTACATGTTTACTAATAGATGGGCCAATATTGGTGTTGGGTGAATTAAATGAATTTTGCAAGGCAGGTCTCATGGGGTTGACTGGTAGTCTACATAGATGCTCTGAACTTTTAGCATGTGTCCGTAAAGGGTATAGGAAAGGTTGCTATCTTAAAAGTAGCTTGAGTAGATCCTACCTTGGAAGAAGATACAACAGACATGACGCAGGGAACTGCCATATAACCAGTCCGATAAGCTTATCTGTTATGATTGGTAGCAGCTCTCTAGGGTCTTGGAGGGGTCTTTCCCATCACCTGCTACCTGATCAGTTTAAGTGGAGATAGCAGCCATCAAACCTGGAATCTTCTGTATGCAAAGTATATTCTCTACCACTGAGCTGTGGCTTCTCCCCATATGTTTGAATAAACAAGTAACTGGAAATGGGGAAAGAAGGCAGCCTTGAAATACATTCTCTAACAAACTTTTATTATAGGCTGGCATACTGAATGGCTTTCTGTTTTTCCCCTCTAGAATCAACTTAGCCAATGTAATAATGCCCTGGAGAACTCTGAAGAATTGCTAGAATTTGCTGCACGGTCACTGGACATAAAGGACGCTGACGATTTTTCTAAGGTATAAAACTTGCCTGAGTGAACAGCAAAAAAGAAATAATACTTAATAGCATGTCATTTGTGTGCAACTACTTTTGAAAAGTGGTAGGCAGACTTAGGGAGCTGATTGGAATCTCTTAACATTATATACAAAGAGTTAAAACAACTGCATGAATAGGTTTTGCTCATTCTTTGGGGTTCCCCTTGCTCTCTTTCCACCTAGAGCACCCCATTCCCCCAAATCTGCTCTGGAAGGTCCCCAAACACTCTGGAGTAGATTTAGGGTTGGGGTGGGTTTCTGTTCCGCTGGTGGATGGATGGTATTGGATCTGACTCTTAAGTGTTTCAACTGAGGAGACTAGAACCATTCAAGTGACTGGTTTTGTAACCAAGACTAATTTTTCATAAAAGCCCATGATCTATAGACTTTGATTATTTTTTTTTTTAAAACCTATGGAATCTGAATTGGACTGTGCCATGATAATGCCTAAGGTCTTAAGAATGGTTTGTAGCTAAGAACATTTAGCATAAAATTAAGAAAACATCAGGGTTGCATAATTTTAGTAAATACCTATGCAAGTACATAGAGAGTATGCATACACAGATGTGTGTTGTGCTCAAAGCAATCAGGTCATTAGTGTTAGCTATGTCTCTAGAGATAGAATGGTAAATGTACTGCTGAGTGGGAAAACCTGCAAGCTAAGAGTAAAGTAGAAATGGTAATCTACTTTAGATTATCAGTTAACCTTGACCCTGCCACAGTTCTGTTACATGGATTTCTCATGTTGGCTTCTTTGGTGCTTTGTGTTTCAATCCTATTTATACCAACAATGCTAAACCAAATCCAAGCCCTGTTACTTGTAATTGTCTGCATTTGTTGGAATGCTCCAGTGTGTGGCCGTCTTTAATGCTTTAAATTTAATACTTGAAGTAATTCCAAATGTTTGAACAAAATACCATCTTCAAGTATCTGAATAGCATCTTACCTGCTTTTAAAGTGCTGTAAAGTTAAACTTTGAATTGATACTTTTAACCAGCTCATTTGGAACTGCTTGCAGTATTTACTTGGCTATTAAACTAAGGCAGAAGTGCAGGAGTAAAAACACACTCCTTGGGTGCCCTTTGTCCCACATTCCATCTGACAGCTTTTTGTTCTAGATGATTGTCCATCCTAGGTTTCTTTATTCTGACTAACTGATAGTACTCCCTACCAAATCGTATTCCTCTCCATCTGGTACAGTGTTTTCCCTGGACTTTGTCCAGGTTCCTGGTTTTCAGTTCCCTGATCATTTCTGCAGCATTGAGCCTCACAACAAATCCTGATTCTTGCATTCTGTTTATTACCTCATCCTTTTATGCTTGCCCAGTGGTCATAGACCCAAAATAATTTTAATCTGTAAACTTTTAAATATGTGAGTGCATGAAAAGTTGCTGTTTCGGCACTTTCTGTATTGACACGTTCTTTGCTGAGCACAGCCAAATTATACATGCCAACTAATGCAGCTTATTTGGCTTTTAAAGCATGTGAAATCATGCTAGTGGTAATCATGTCATACTTGAAATTCTGAAAATGACTCAGTTCAAATAGGGAAGGGAGTGAGCCAGGGAGGGAAGAATATTGTCAATATTTGCCATAAAAATATTCATATTTCCTTTATGCCTTGTATAATTTCTGCTCTTCAGTTTTGCATTGTGATTATTGAAATTAATGATTGATGTTAATTTGCTATGAAAGAATGCAGCCCTACAGATAATTAACTGCTTAGGTAGCAGAATGCACATGGTTTATTGCAGGAGATCACTTTCCCTTCCAACTAAATACATCATGAGTAACCTCTTTGATCCATATTCCATTAAATAATTATGCAGTAACCAAGTTACGCAATCTTAAATCTGGGGAAAAGAAAACTTCAAATAGAAGCTTGTACTGGCATGTTAACCTGCATTACAAAGTATATGTATAGACTAGCTGGCGACAGGAGAAGAAGATTGCTTTCGGACTTGAAAAAACACTGGGCTTGTATGGTGCAGGTACAGCACTAACATTAAGCACGGGAATCCAGATGCAACTGAGTCACTAATCTGTGATGTTCACTGGGTGACAGTGGACAAGTCCCTGTTGTTCAAACTACCTCAGACAGTCAGCCAGCCGTACAATGGCCATAACTAGGAAATGCATGCTAAAGCTTTAGAATTATATTTTTTTTCTATCCAGATATAATGCAGTTTGTTTCAAAGATAAATATGATTGAAATTATCATGTTTTGTTAGATATTTAATTCCCCAGCCTCTTTCGTTGTTGTTTTTCTGAACTAAGGCACTGTATTTTTTAGTGATGGTGTTGTATAAAACCTTCCGTAAAGTCTGTTGCAGTGTTCAGTATTTAAGGAATTAAAATTTTGAAGTTGTTTCCCTGACCTCCCCAAAAAGGGACCACAGGTAAGAACAGCCTCACCCAATCAATTCTTTGTTGGCCAACAGATCTCTTGAAAATTGTTTTCATTGTATTTATGACTGTAAAGTCATGGAAAACAATTTGTAGCTGTACATAGCCAATCTTTGGGATTTTTATTCAGATTCTGTGCTGTCTCTCTTTGACTCATAATGCTAACCTATAGTTTCTTTCCCTAGTCAGCGGTCAGACAAGCGAACAAACTATGATTTCTTTTCTCAGTCTTGGGTTGTTTCCTTCTTTCTTCACTCCCTCCCTCCCTCCCTGTATTCCAAAAGCCTTCGCAGCACTGCAGTACTGGCATGTAGAGCAGCCAGATTTTTTTTTTATCACTCTTGCACATCACCTCCATAACCTGGCAAAACAACCCGCAGTTCTGAATTAACACATAAGGACAACTGATGGTTTCAATAACCAAGAGTTCACAACCCAACAACAAACCATGGGTGCTCTTTAAGGGTTGTTAGCTTGGCTGTGTTCAGACAACACAACAACCCACGGTTCAATGGCAACCCACGCTCAAACCTACTCATCCTTGAATATGGGTTATTGTGTTGTGTGAGCCCAGATCATGGGTTCTCTTTCTGGATTGTTCATAGTTAACACATGATTTGTTAACATGGCTGGATTCACATATCACGACAACCCAGATTTCAACAATCCATGGGTTAAATAAAACATGGGTTAGCATTTTGTGCGACTGAAGTCTTTGTGTTATGTTATTTCAAGAGACAGTGATCAGGTTTGGTCAGGTTGATCCGCGATGTCCATGGGTTGCATAGGCAACCCCCACTCAAGAGTTATCATGTCATGTGAACTTGGCAAGAGTGGGTTACTTGAGAATTAACCAGAATCTAAAACAGAGCATGGTTTATGTTTAACCATCACATAAGCTCCTCTTGCCAGGTTGACAAAGCCTGGGCAGGAGTTCCATATTGAAAATGGTAGCCCCACACACCATGGCCTCATTGTGGGTTAAATAATCCATGGTGGGATGTCACGTTGTGTGAACAGCTTCAGTAATTGCCTACAAAAAATTTAACTAGCCTGGCTTCTTGCTTTTAGAGTCTTGGCATGCTTGTAAGGGTATAAGAACTTTCTGCTCATTTCCTGGTTTCTTACAGCCTATAATAACCTTATGCTCTGTCCAGAGCTAAGTGAGAGGTAACATTTCCGGAGTTGAAAACCAGTATGTTAATTTGGGGCTTGTGTGAAAAAACAGTGAGCCTGTTAAATACAGGGGCAGGGGGAGGGAGAATGGCACAACTCTTGCACAAATCTACATCTACTCACTAACTAATATCTGTCATGCCCAACAGAACGTCAAATGTCACTTACATATTCCTAAATTGGACTGATCACTTTTAATGTTAGTGTCTAGTACAGAGATTTGATGACATAATATGGGATTGGTTTTGTTGCTTGTTGAAATGGCTTTGCACGTTTGTTATTGAATTCCTAATAACTTTGAATTAACAATGGCTTATGAGGCAGTTCTTCAATGATAAAATTCTGGTTTACATTTGAAATTGATACCCTAACTTTCTTGCATGTTACTGCAGATGAAACTTGCATGAAACCATTAACTGCCTTCTCTCTCTTCTTCCTGATGCACCTCAAGGCTGCCAGACAGATCAAGGATAGGTACAGTACAAACTTTGATTCTGTTCCTAATTTTTCTTAATTGAGTTGAGGATATTCTAATTCTAAGACACTATTCTGACTTTTTTTTTTTTTTACTTAGGATTAATGTAACCAAGAGATAAAACTGAGTTTTGCATGGTGAAAAGACACTGCTCAGTTTGGCTTTACACTTTTTTCTGCCTGTGTTGTGTGTGAATTTTCATTAAGTAACAAAAAAAAATGTGCACACTTTAAATAGAAATGGTTGGGGGGAATCTACACTTGTTCTAATCTCTTATAATAGGTGCGGTTTCAAATTTAGTTTGAAAGTAGCACAGGAACCTCTGGTAAGTGGCTAAAGATGTCTTATTTGTATCACACTAGGCCTTGCGGATGGTGGTATCAGAACTTGTTGGGTTCTTCTACTTGAACTAGAAAGCTGAAATTTGTTACATACTTAGTTGTCCAAAATGATCCGATCGCTAGGAAAATCTGAAAAACAATACTTGTACACTTGTCCCTTATATCTGTTCCCAAATTCTGCATTCCAGAATAGGTGAGACACTTTCACATATAAGTGGAACTTAGTACATATGCACCCCGGCACACTCCGAGTATAGAACTGTCCAGTTTTCCATCTAGTTTGCACAACTTGAGACATGCTTTCCTCACAGATGTGAGCCTAGAGCAAGCCATGCTACTCACAAAAACAGAATGTTGGTCTGTTTCCTGATTCCCTGCTGTATACCTGAATTATGCTTGAAATAGAGCAGGTCGTAGCGAGACTTGCAACAGAAGACTAGAACACATAACCATACTTGTATAATAAAAACATCATTTACTATTTTATTATAAGGAAGCAGCAGCACGGGACTTTTGTTTCATCATTTTGTGTATTTAAACTTTGCTCATATTTGGCTTACTATTTCAAAAACAAATCTTGAGTGACAAGGGCCAGACATTGGTCACCAGCAGGCTACTGCTGAAACAGGCCTCCTATTGATTTGTGAGATCCACCTTGTGTCTAAGAGGAATGTTGTATGCAATCTGAACATCACACTGAGATGCTTCATGGCTCCTTAGAGTGGGGTCTTGGAAACCTCCGCATGATTGCTGAGGAGCTTGATTGTGCTTCTAGAAGCTTCAAGCCTAATGAAGATCTCCCAGCTCTAAGAGGCTTTTCTGTTTCCGTAGGGTGGTTTTGAAGTATGTGCTTCCGCCCTAGTGGGGCAGGGGCAAGAAGTGATGGCTGGAGAGAATAGCTGTGGAGACTATCCTCAGCACAGTAGCTGGAAGGCTGAGAAAAAGCTCCCAGCCTGAACCCTAAAAAGGACTGTCTCAGCTTTTTATTTTCCTGCAGTAGTTAATCTGAAGAAAGGCTTGGACATATCTATGCTTTCTTATTTTGAAGTCCTTTCCTCCCATATCCACTTTAGTGTGCACCATAACTTTCTGGTTCTAGATTTTAAGACTCTGACGTTTTTCTTTGTCCTGAGTATGGGTCGAATTGAAACACAAGTCTCATTTCATAGTATTTCCAGTTTCTGTCTGAAGTAGACTGTACCCTTTGAAAATGTATATCATAGTGACTTTTTTTTACAACAGATTAACATAGTAACTACTTCTCTAGGATTCACTCCAATGTTACTTAAAGATTTAGGGTTGGATCCTAAGGCTCCCTTCAGTCAACCAAAGGGCATTTGATCCAGCAACGGTTCCTGCTAATTGGAATGAGGGGAATGTGATTTTCGTTGATACCGTAGCCCCCTGCATCACCTCCCACACTGTTCCAAGGGTCTCCCACTCTCCTGAGCAAGTTTTTTGGGGGGTAGAATGGAAAATTGGCAAAAATAGTTTCCCCCTCTTTCAAAAGCAGGCACTGGGAGTACACTTTCCATGGGTAGAACTCTGCTCACAATGTCTTAGGAGCTTACCATCTTGCTTGTTTCATTTGTAAACAAGAAATGTAGATCCTTGCTATGAGCCAAGCAACTGGTTTTCCTAATTTTATTAACCTGATAGTGACGCAAGTATAAAGGTTTGGATTTTGGATTGTACAATATGTGGTCCGTAAGCTCTGGTTAAGGTACTTGTACAAATTAGACAGCTGACTAGAGATAGGAGAAATTTAGGTCTAGAATATGGAAGGTGTGATTGTAAATCTCAAGTATTCTCTTCTCTAGCTTTCAAAATCTGCCTGGATGCCATATAGGCACTATAACAGTTCTTATGTTCTCAGAATGAATCTTTTATGAAACAAGTATTTTTCCTATGCTCACTGGCCCAATTGGCTACTACATGTGGAAATTGTCACTATTTGCTGGTTCCACCATGTCCATTCCTACACAAAGGATAGGAGAACTGTAAGCTCACTGATTGCCAAAAGCTTCCAGTAATCTTGCTATTGTCACTTGACAGCCCTTAGACTAATGGGGTATGTGTCCCTACCTGTCATGCACAAACGTTTTAGGTGACTTAAAATGATTTAGCAAGTTTGCATATTATGGATCAGTGAATAAGAAATGAACATTATGTGTTCAGCAGCATGGCCATTGACGGTTAGAGATTTGAAGAACTCTTCTCCCTAATTTCTGCCCTTTAGAGTCACAATGGCTCCAGCGTTCCGTCTGTCTTTGAAACCCAAAGTGAGTGACAACATGACACATTTGATGGTGGACTTCTCTCAGGAAAGACAAATGCTCCAGGCTCTAAAGTTCTTGCCAGGTAAAAATAGTTTATGCAGCTGTGAACTATTTGGAATATCGTTCACATGCTTCCAAAGAGGTGACAGTAATCTTTCCTCTTGCCATAAAGGTGCATACGAATTAGTGCAGGATGTTCCCCTGCCCATTCCCATAATGTGTCCTGGTGTGTATATTTAAGCTATTGGTGGCTGGAGGGCAAGGAAACACTTTCCTCAGTTTCTTTCCAAACAGGACATACCTGGGAATGGATAGAGAGGTTGGTAGCTATGTACAATGCAACTTGGGCTGTATTTCTTGTTTTGTAATGTCTGAACTGCTAGATTTATATATTTTATACTGGAGCATAGTTGAAACAGCCAATCAAATAATAATTGAATGGAACCGGTAGCTAAGCTATCTCAGGTACAAACTAGGAAATCTGGATCTTTTTTATGTTCAAAGGCACAAGTCCCCCTGTTAGGTGGGTCAGTTTCTAATTGCTACCTGGTCAATGAATTTTGTCTTTAAAGAATCTTCTTCTGCCTTGCATAGCCAGGTTCCACATAATATTTTGGCCTGTCTTTGCTCATGCAAGAATAATCTAAGACTTCATATTGAAACATCAAATCAAAACTGTCAGTATATCAAACCTGATTTCATCTTGTAGATGATGAATTGTCTGGAATCTTTGGTATATATTTTCCAAAAGACTTTGGACAGTTCTGAGTGTTCACATTGGGCATTAATTCTGACTTCTATGATTAGTTGAGCTTTAAATGATGCTGATGACACTCAAATGAGTCTCTTCTTCTGACATCTCCATCTTTGACACTTTTATAAGTGACTGACTTTCTGGCACCTCAATCTAGTTTGTCCAAATAGTTACCGATTTATGTTTTTGACAACCCTTCATTGTTGCTTCTCCCTGTCTCCCCCTGCAAAAAGTACCAGTCATCAAGACTGGATTTGACTATAGCCGCCTTCTCTTTCAGCCTTCCCAAATACAAAATAAGTGATTATCCCTAGGACCAATATATAGCTAAGCTGTCTTGGGACATAACTTTACATCTGGAAAAAAGGAACAGTCCTGTTCCATTGTGCTATGATTGTTATAGTGAGTGTTGGTCTTTGTGTGTGGGGTTAGAATGAGGGGACATGTCCTGTATTCTGGCAATGAAAAACTTCATCAGTATAGACTTACACAACTATCAAATAACCTTGAGATTAAATCCTATACACCAGTGATTCCATAAAACACATACTAATCCTTTTTTAACCTTTAATTGATTTGCTGTTTTGGAGGATATTAAACCATGATTTGATCCTTACAATACAAATGCAGTAAGCCTAAATGGCAGAAGGTTAAGGGGGCTTGGTGGGGTTTCTAGGGTACCGGTAGAAAGAATCTGTTTAAATCTGTTCTAAACAATGTCAGATTTGACAGCCCTTCAGGCCTTTCATTAAAAGCAGGCTTTCTGTATTTAATATACAATGTATAATTTTAAAATTAAGAATACGTCCTTGCATTGAGCAATATCTAGGGCTTTGGGATTTTAGTGCTGAAAATCTGTGGATGCCAGTATGGTGAACAGTGTTGGATTAGGGATATCTTAGTCCAAATTCCTGATCAGCCAATGGATGAATTTGAGCCAGCCACTCTCTCTTCACCTAATCTACCTAAAACAGTTGTTGTAAAGATTAAAATAGTGTGAAAGCCCAGTGAACTAGTTTGGATGTGATACAAATGTATTAAAGTGTCATTTGTATCCAAATTTCTGTGGTTCCGAGATCAGCATGGATATGAGCAGCTTTAAAAAAATGTGTATACAAATAAACTGAACTTCAACTTGTAAGAGTGGAATGTGCTGTATTTAAGAGTTTTTTTCTTAAAGAGCTGTAAACTTAATTCATTTGAATTAACACGTCCCGTTTTGGTATTATACAAAATATCTGGAGAGTACACAGACCTTATTAGTTTAAGTGGGGTATGTGGGCCACTGCTCAATGTGTTATGTGGAGCTCTGCTCCCCTTCAGTTAGGGCAGTAATTTCTTAGTAGTTTCTTATGTTGCTGAGCTTTGGTACCAGCAGCATGAGGGACTTCTTGCTTCTGCATATTTGTTCCAATTGCTAAACAAGTATTGAGATCCAGTCTGGAGTTGTGGTTAGTGTTGGATTGGGAGTTGGGAGATCTGGGTTCAAGTCCTTAGTCAGGGCATGAAGCTTACTGGGTGACTTTGGGCCAGTCACTGACTCTAACCTACCTCACAGGGTGGTTGTTGTGAGGACAAAATGGAGATAAGGAGGAAGGCTATGTAAGCCACCTAGGGTTTCTTGCCAGAAGAAAAAGGTGGAACATAAATATAATAATAAATAACTGAAATAAATAAATAAAAAATACCAGTTTCTTAAGCACAAAATGTATTTGCTAATGTTAAAAGTAGGGGTGTGCACTGGATCGGCTCCGATCCACGATCCGGAGCCGATCCAGAGGAAATCGGATACAACTATCCGATTTCAGATTCCCCCTCTGGATTGTCCGATCTTTTCAGAACCAGTCCGGAAGGACCAGATCCGGTTTGGGAAAAATCGGAGGATCAGCGGGCGCCTGCTGGCGCCCACCACCGCTTCCACTGGTGGGCGCCAGAGGGCGCCCGTCGATGGAAGCAGACAGCGGGGGGGGGGGCTTACCTGGCGGGGAGTCCTCCTCCCGTTGCTGGCTGTAAACTACTGCAAACTAGGCCTCGCGTCATCACCTGGCGCTCTCCTGTAAACTAGGCCGCGAGGCCTAGTTCACATTAGTTTACAGCCGGCAACGGACGGAGGAGGACTCCCAGCCAGGTAAGGAGCGGGGGGGGGACTTACCTGCCGGGGCCCCTCCGCTGCGGATGGCAGCGAAGGGGCCCCGGGAGGTAAGGAGGATCACGAGGAGGGAGGGGGCACTTACCTGCGGGGCCGTCCAGCGCCTTCACCTGCGTAGATCTACTGAGGACTAGGCTTCGTGGCCTAGTCCTCAGTAGATCTACACAGGTGAAGGCGCCGGATGGCCCCGCAGGTAAGGAGGATCGCCGGGGGGGGCTTACCTGCTGGGGCCCCTCCGCTGCCGCCTGGGAGGGGCCCCGGGAGGTAAGGAGGATCAGGAAGGAGGGGGGCCACTTACCTGCGGGGCCGTCCAGCGCCTTCACCTGCGTAGATCTACTTAGGACTAGGCTTCGTGGCCTAGTCCTCAGTAGATCTATGCAGGTGAAGGCGCCGGACGGCCCCGCAGGTGAGGAGGATCACCAGGGGGGCTTACCGGGAGGGGGCTTACCTGCCGGGGGCCCTCCGCTGCCGCCCGAGCGGCAGCAGAAGGCAGCGGAGGGGCCCTGAGAGGTAAGGAGGATCGCGAGGGGGCTCCCACTTACCTGCCGGGGTCGTCTGCTGCCGTCTGCTGGCTCCCGCGGGCGGCAGCAGACGGGAGCAGAAGGGCCCTGCAGGTAAGAAGCACAAGGAGGGGGGAGTTAGGCCCCCACTCACCCCCCTGCCACCATTTTTCCCCATAGTCTTGCATTGGGGGAAAGCTTTCTTTCCCCCAATGCAAGTCTATGGGGAAAAATGGCGGCCGATCCGAAAATTGGACATCCAATTTTCAGCTCGGGATCGGGTCCGATCCGATCCGGGGGACCTCCGATTTTGTTCCGATCTGATCTGGAAGTAAATTGGAGGTCCCAATCCGATCCAGGGGGTCCGTGCACACCCCTAGTTTAAAGGAGGGTCAGCCTGACTTGCACTTCCAGAACAGAAGTAAGTCACAAAATGAGGCAAAACATTTTTAATGGCACAATTTAATGTACATAGTTTAGAACTGCAACATAAATATTTTAAGGCTGCAGACCTGTGCACACTTTCTAATACACTATTCCCATTAAATCCATTGGGACTTGATTTTGTGTATTTATGCACAAGATCAAGCTGCAAGTATATGTGACCGAGTCAGAACTTCAGCCTTGGGGCATTTCAAGAAAATCTTTCTATAGCTGTGTTAGTCTGTGTTTTCTGCTCAAGTCTATGCTCAATCATTTGCATCTTGCCAAAGATTTGTATAAAGGTAGCATTCTAGTTTACCAGTGCTAAGTTTCTATGAGTAGCATTTTAGTTTCCTAAGTTCTCTTTTCTTATTCCTTGAACAGTACCCAAAGCTCCAGAGATAGTTTTAACAGACTGCCTTGTAGCTGACAACTCTGTAACAATACCATGGCAAATGACAGAAGAAGACAACAAAATTGATCACTATGTACTAGAATACAGAAAAACCAACTTTGATGGACTTCCTCGAGTAAAAGATGAGAGGTGCTGGGAAACTATAGACTATATTAAGGGCACTGAATATACATTATCGGGTAATTTCTTTTTTCTCTTCAGGTTGACTTGAGTTCCAATAGAACTTGCTATGACAAGAAAGTTATCTTCAAAATCTAAGAGTATCTAATAAAATACTTTTAACTTGTATGATTATTCTAAAACAGGACAGTTCTTCTTCGTGGTCTCTGTGCATCACACATATGGGCTCTGCGCCTGCGTGGAGCCTGTTTCGGAAACTTCTATAGCTAAGGCAAACGTTTTTGGCGGGAACCCCTCCCCCACTGTCTACTGACTCCATGTTCCCGCCTTTCTCCTCAGTTCTTTTTCGACCGCCTTGCTGAAAGGATGTCTTGTTGGGAACTTCTGTCTTTCTCCTGAGGAGAAAGCTTTAGAGTGCTAAGGTTTTTAGTTATTTTACTTTGTTTTAGTTCATTTTTAGTCTTAATTAATTAATTTATTTATTACATTAGTATACCGCCCCATAGCCGAAGCTCTCTAGGCGGTTTACGTGCGATTAAAACAATTAAAAACAATATACAAAAATTAAAGCAGCAAAAACATACAACGTACACACGTACATTTAAAACAATATAATTTATTGTTATTATATTCTTAGATATTTTATTCTCCAGAGATCTTGGATCGCTTTGAGGGGGATCGCACAGCCATTAAGGCCCCTTTTCAAAATGTGTTAAGTGCGTCAGCAAGCTTCCCCAGCAGACAGACTTTTCTCTGTTTAATTTGTTTTGGGAGAGGCTCAGGTCATCAAAACCTGTCGCTACATTATTATTATTATTATTATTATTATTATTATTATTTACACATTTATATACCATCCCATAGCCGAAGCTCTCTGGGTGGTTTACAAAATTTAGAACCAACATAAGACAGCTGACATTTAAAACATTTTAAACTGTTAAGCCTGGCTACAAAGTCAGTTAAAACCTCAACTTAAGCTGTTGAAATGCCTGGGAGAAAAGTTTTGACCTGGCGCTGAAAAGATAACCGTGTTGGCGCCAGGTCTATGGATAAAAGCTCTAGAAGCCATGGTTTCTTCCAGACAATTGTTACACTTATGGCACAGGCTCCTCGATCTACTGGAGACATGGCCGCTTCATGCCTCATCCGATCTTCCAACATTTGGAAGCTCCCTAGCTGTATCTACAGCAAGAGAGATATCTAAGAAGGCTGGAGCCTTCTGGGGCTATTTGCATGGAGCGATTCTACGGAGGAGAGCCCCTCTGCGTCCTCAGACCCTGACTCTGACCAAGGGTCATTCCGATCTTCCAACATTTGGACGCTCCCCAGGCTGTATCTACAGCAAGAGGGATATCTAAGAAGGCAGGAGCCTTCTGGGGCTGATCGCATGGAGCGATTCTACGGAGGAGAGCCCCTCTGCGTCCTCGGACCCTGACTCTGACCAAGGGTCATTCCGATCTTCCAACATTTGGACGCTCCCCAGGCTGTATCTACAGCAAGAGGGATATCTAAGAAGGCAGGAGCCTTCTGGGGCTGATCGCATGGAGCGATTCTACGGAGGAGAGCCCCTCTGCGTCCTCGGACCCTGACTCTGACCAAGGGTCATTCCGATCTTCCAACATTTGGACGCTCCCCAGGCTGTATCTACAGCAAGAGGGATATCTAAGAAGGCAGGAGCCTTCTGGGGCTGATCGCATGGAGCGATTCTACGGAGGAGAGCCCCTCTGCGTCCTCGGACCCTGACTCTGACCAAGGGTCATTCCGATCTTCCAACATTTGGACGCTCCCCAGGCTGTATCTACAGCAAGAGGGATATCTAAGAAGGCAGGAGCCTTCTGGGGCTGATCGCATGGAGCGATTCTACGGAGGAGAGCCCCTCTGCGTCCTCGGACCCTGACTCTGACCAAGGGTCATTCCGATCTTCCAACATTTGGACGCTCCCCAGGCTGTATCTACAGCAAGAGGGATATCTAAGAAGGCAGGAGCCTTCTGGGGCTGATCGCATGGAGAGATTCTACGGAGGAGAGCCCCTCTGCGTCCTCGGACCCTGACTCTGACCATGGGTCATTCCGATCGTCCAATGTTTGGACGCTCCCTAGCTGTCTCTACAGTGAAAGGGATATCTAAGAAGGCCAGGTTACATAGGACTTCTGGGGACTGATCGCTTGGAGCGATTCTATGGATGAGAGCCCCTCAGTGTCTTCGGACCCCCACCCTAACCATAGGTCGTTCCGATCTTCCAACATCTGGATACTCTCTACCTGTGTTTCTACAGCTAGAGAGAGACCAGGTTCCAACTCCTCTGCAGCTGTTAGCCCCCCCCCCCCGATACTGAGGGTGGCCCCTTTGGCAGCGATGACTTAACTGGCTCCTTGGGTACCGAGGTCTAAGCTCTCGATACTGGAGCTTCTAACATGCATCTTCGATGTCAAGATGAGACGTCTAGCAGGCAGAATCGACATCACAGGCTGAGACTCAACTGCCTCCTTCGGTACCGAGCACCATGGTACCGAGCTCCTTGGTACCGAGCTCCTTGGTACCGAGCTCCTTGGTACCGAGCTCCTTGGTGCTGACTTCCTTGGTACCGAGCTCCATGGTACCGATCTCCTTGGTGCCGATCTCCTTGGTGCCGAGCGCCATGGTACCGAGCTCCTTGGTACCGAGCTCCTTGGTACCGAGCTCCTTGGTACCGAGCTCCATGGTACCGAGCTCCTTGGTGCCGAGCTCCTTGGTACCGAGCTCCTTGGTGCCGACTTCCTTGGTGCCGACTTCCTTGGTGCCGAGCTCCTTGGTGCCGAGCTCCTTGGTGCCGAGCTCCTTGGTGCCGAGCTCCTTCGTATCGAGCTCCATGGTGCCGAGCTCCATGGTGCCGAGCTCCTTGGTACCGAGCTCCTTGGTACCGAGCTCCTTGGTGTCGAGCTCCTTGGTGTCGAGCTCCTTGGTACCGAGCGCCATGGTACCGAGCGCCATGGTACCAAGCTCCTCGGTGCAGAGCTCTTGGTACCAAAATGAGATGTCTAACATGCAGCTTTGACGTCCAGATGAGATGTCTAGCAGGCAGAATCGACATCAAAGGGTGAGACTCAACTGCCTCTTTTGGTACCAATCTCTTGGTACCAAGAAGAGACGTCTAACATGCAGCTTGAAGTAGACATCTCCCCACCAAGTTAATTAGCACAGCCATTACAGGCTAGCTGCCAAATACAGGGCTGCTCCCTAGAGCTGCTACAATTGGAGTGCTATGATTTCAACAGAGAGAGTTTTTTATGCCTGTAATGTCTAGGGGCATCATTCTCGGGTCCCTGTAAAAAATAAAAAAATGAAAAAAGAGGGACAGAACTTCAACTGGGTTGCCTCCCCCGAGAATGCCATACCAGTACAGAGATTGGCATCAATTATAAAAGGGACACCTCTTGCAATGGGTCCGTAACTCCCGTACCAGGCATCGATACCAACCCCTATATTGGTACATACGCCTTTCTCGATACTGAGCAGCTCCATCGGTATCGTGATTGCCACTGGAGGAAGTTTTCTTGCAACTCCCTCTAGCTCTACCAAGATCACTGTCATTGTGACCTGTCCACAGGGCTCAACCATTGCCTCATGATACCGTCGTGAATGCGTCAGTACGTCCACCTAGCTCTTCTCCTTTCCAGACCCACTCTGTGGGGTGTCAAAAAGTTCAGCTTGGAGAAGATGGGTTTAATCATAGAACTAAACCTGATTCCCCTCAATCCTTAGAGAGCTCTCAGTTGGACTCAACATTGTTCTCTTCTGCATCGCCTGTTGATGGGGTAGCTGTACAGAGTGGAGCCTCCTTTGGAAGACCTATATCACTCTCTGATTTAATATTTGGCCCACTCCTCTACAGATCTCTTCAACCTGTTCTGGATTTGAGATGGCTCCATACGTACATCAGAATCACAAATTTCTGATGACACATAAAGCCCTGCCCCAGAATATTTACAAAATGTATGGCACTGCTCCTTCCATTCATTTGCCTTCAAGGGGTAGAAATCTGCCCATATTTAGACAACTGGCTTCTGGTAGCTTCCTAAAAGGAAATGCTATTGAAGGCAAGGTGACGACTCAATTTATTGAGCTCTTTGGGCCTCATAGTGAACACAGAATCCAGACTCCCCTGGATCTAACAACCCTACATTGGTGTACTTGCACAGACTATTTGCTACGGGGCATGCGCTTTCCCACTTCCTCCCCCATCTCAAGTCCTCATACAAACACTTTCCTGTTCAACTGGGAATGTCTTTGCAGCCCTCATTTTTCTTCTCATTCCATGAGTACTGTGGTATGATAATATTAATATTGTGTAGTCCACACAGTCTCCATCATAGTCACCCCTTGGTGGCCGAGACAGGTGTGGCTCACTCTACTTCTGAAGATATCAGCCAATGGCGACCAATTGGGTTACCATCAGCTCCGCTGCAGCTCAAAAGATTTAAAAAAAAAAAAAAAAAAAAAGTCGTGATAAGTACCCGACTTTTAAAACCGGAGCTTCAGGGATTTGCTCCTGGATGGCTTCGGGATGCCAGCTGCATCATATAGATGACCTGCTGCCACTCCGGATACACCCCGACCGGAGGCAAAACTCTCGTCAAGATGTACCCAGACTGTAATTCCTAAATGGGCAATCTTTTGTCTTACAGCGCCTGAGTGGGTAGAAGAAAATAAATCTGGGGAAGCCTGACCCTGACACAACAGGAGAGTGGCTTTTGTCTTGCAAGGAGATCTGCTGGGCAGCTGATGAGGAAGCAGGATGTGCTTGGATGTAATTTAGACTGCGTCCAAACACATAAGAATACAGACAACTGGAGACTGACTGAGGAATCTGTCAGTCAGGCTGTGAGCTTACTGATGTTACTTAGTTGGGCATTGCCCCCTTTGGGAAATCCCAGTGGGGACATTGCCCCCCCCTGCTACCCCCCTCCCCCCATAGTTTATGCCCCTGCCTATGCTCAGACCCATGGCATGGGGTATCCCAATACCGTAACTACTTTCGACATGAGGTCGATTCCATTTTTTCATGCAGCCTGCAATGAAGTCATATACTGCACAATGGGATTCTTTTCTAAATACATGAATCTTCAGGGCCTCAAGCCCCATTCAGCCTCCTTAACGATGTCCTTACACTTACCCCCTATACACTATAGGGCTAAAATAGTTGTCGATATGCAGGTATTTGACTGCTTTACGTGTTTTTGCACCAACCCCATTGTTAGGGGGTTCCTCTGGGCATTACAAATCTGTCTCCTCTAATTAGGAGTTTCATTCTGGCATGGAGTTTCTCTGTCATGCCACAATCTCTGACATTGAAACCAGTTAAACCAATGGTACCTTCAGATATCACATTATTTTTCTTAGAAAGTTGTTTTCTGATGGCTATATCAACACTACGCAGATCGAGTGAATTAGCTGCCTCAGTATTGATGCACCCTACCTGGGCTTCCACACAGGGCTAGAACTGACAAATTCCATAAGACGCAAGAGTAGCAATGACTCGTGGAGTGGATTGTACATGCTATTAAACTGCCCTACAAGTTGAAGGGCTTGCAGCTTGTTGGTCCAGTAACAGCTAAGTCGATGTGCAGTGCATCGAAGTCTGTATCTTTAGCAGGGGATTGTCGATCCCCTGCTAATATATTTATATTTGGTGTTGTTCCCCGCCTCGATCTAGATGGAGAGGCGGGTTAGAAATGAAATAAATAAATATGTAAGGCAGCTATTTGGTATAAGTCCTTTAACTTCATTACATGCTACCACTTGATTGTTTGTACCAGGACAAACTGGAATTTGGGGCAAGCAATTTCTTTGTCTTGTGAGGGAACATTGATCTACACCTACCCTCCACCAGGAATTTAGCTTGTTAATCGCCCATATGTGTGATGCACAGAGACCACGAAGAAGAAATGCAGGTTGCTTACCTGTAACCATAGTTCTTCGAGTGGTCATCTGTGCATTCACACAACCCACCCACCGTCCCCGCTTTGGTGTCGATGTAAATGTACTGTCGATACAGAGCGGTTTCTCTCCTAGTTATGGGGCCAGCAAGTCGGTCTCTTTGAACTGAGGAGAAAGGCGGGAACATGGAGTCAGTAGACAGTGGGGGAGGGGTTCCCGCCAAAAACGTTTGCCTTAGCTATAGAAGTTTCCGAAACAGGCTCCACGCAGGCGCAGAGCCCATATGTGTGAATGCACAGATGACCACTCGAAGAACTATGGTTACAGGTAAGCAACCTGCATTTTTAATATTTTAAATAAGACACTTCCATACTAAGAATAGGCTGACCAGATAAAATCCAGGTCAGGGCTCATGTAACTTTAACAGTTGTAGAGAAAAAGGAATTTCAGCCAGTGTCATTTGTATGCAGTTAGTTCCTGGTGATATTCCCTCTTCTTCACAACAGTTAAAGTTGCAGGCACTATACTAGAGTGACCATATACAAAAGAAGGTAGGGCCCCTGCAACTTTAACAGTTGTGATGAAGAGCGAATTTCACCAGGAACTAATTGCATACTAATTGCATATGACACTGGCTGAAATTCCCTTTTCTCTACAACTGTTAAAGTTACATGAGTCCTGACCTGGATTTTATCTGGTCACCCTAACAAAGAACAAACCTTCAAGTTAAAACCAAATAACCATAACATAAAAACTAGATATGATACACAACTGGTGCAGTTCTGCAACTATTATTCCAGTACCTCAACTCCCAAGGTAATATAGTTGCTATGGACCTCAGCAGCTGTTGGAGGCATTTGTAAAACATGTTTAACATACTTGGCCCCCTTCGTACTTGATGCATTCCTCAATGTTAGGATCGGTGGTCCTGTAGTGTTCATTTTGCACCTCCTTTCCGGTTGTTTAAAATTTTACATTTAATCCAATAGGTTTTAAGGGTCTGATTTAGCCCTATTGAAATCAATAGGAAAAAGAAACTATCAAAACACCATCCTAACCTAACGTGGGTCCATTCTGTCCCCAACAATGGCTCAATTCAGACGTCACAATAAACAACTGGTGTGGGGGAAACAGTCGTCAGTTGTTTTGACTATTGGGTCATCTGAATGCTGCCATAGTCAACTCAGCGCTGATCCTAATCCACACCACAGTTGATTATTATCATGTTGTGTGGGGAGTACCCCCTAGTTGAACAACTGTAAAGTTGATTATTACCCCACCATTGACTATCGTGTCGTCCGAATTGAGCCAATGTCTCAAAATAGGTCGGGGAAATAACTTGGCAGCATGCCTATATCATAAATTGGTTTTTTAAAATGGGTATACTACAAGAACACTAGAGAAACGTTTTTGTTATATACATTCCTGTGCATACAAAAAAGCCATTACTATGACCTGGTTTCACACATTACTATGACCTGGTTGTCATTACGTGCGAACTCTGCACTATGGGTTAAATATGGGTTGTTAACCATAAACAACCCAGAGTTCATAACCCTGCAATAAACTATGGCTCAATTCGGACGACACGATAGTCAATGGTGGGGTAATAATCAACTTTACAGTTGTTCATCTAGGGGGTACTTCCCACACAACATGGTAATAAATAATCAACTGTGGTGTGGATTAGGATCAGCACTGAGTTGACTACGGCAGCATTCGGATAACACGATAGTCAAAACAACTGATGATTGTTTCCCCCACACCAGTTGTTTATTGTGTCGTCGGAATTGAGCCTATGGGTTCTTTTCCTGGGTTGTTTGTGGTTAACAACCTATAATTAAATCATAGTACAGGGTTTGCTTGTAATGACAACACACAATTCAGCGACAACCTAAATTCACTCCATGCTTTGGGTTGTCATGTGTGAATCTGACCAGAGTAATGCAGGAGTCCATTGAATCCCAGAAGTGCATTTTACCCCAGGGGGTTAATTCTGCACCAGATTTGCTTTTTTATATATACATGAGCTAACACTCTTAGTAGAAACTTACAATACCAATTTCTTATTTATAATAAAGGAAACAGCTATTTAAATTTTGGGGTACATTGGCCCCTTCCATTATTTTATGATGAGCTCAGTATTTCACCAAAACACATTTTTGTTTTTGTTTTCTATTCTGTTATGAGCCCAATATTTCATCTATGCACTAGCATTATCTCCTCCAAGGCTTCGTGATAGCCCAGTGAGGAGTTTTAGTTAACATTGTGGGGTCTAGTGTACCCCAGTATCTTTTGTATTCAGCTATATTTTTAGAAAGTGATATCAATAAAACCCAAATAGCAACTAGATACTGTAAAAAATAGAATGATGTACAAAAGTTAAGGAAGCTGGGCATTTTTCTCAATCCCTTATGACACTTCCCCTGTGTTTACTAGCTTTTCCATTACCACAGTATCCCATAATGTAGCCTTACATTTGGTTTCTTCCATACATTCAGAGCTTCTAATGGCTAGCCTGTTCACCTCTTGTGTATACAATCATCATAAAATCTGTCCTCCAGTGGGACTTAAAACTTATAACCAGATCTAGTTGAATCTATATCAGTTACACATACTGGAATAGATTTAGTACTGCTCAATATTTTACTGTCAGTTTCACCACAAATGAAAAGTCTGTTCTGTTAACTTCCAGCATGATAAAATTGAGGTCTTAAGTCTCCTTTAATTTCCTTAGCATCAAATGCTATTGATACCTGAATTTGCATGTAGCTATGGAGTGGAGGGAACTGCATGTATACTTCTTTTCTCCTTATGCTATTAATCCTTTTTTGTTCATCATAGTTGTAGTGTGTGTCTGAAGGTTTCTCCCTCTTCCAGGTCTGAGGTTTGATTCAAAATACATGAACTTCCGTGTCCGAGCTTGCAACAAGGCTGTGGCTGGGGACTATTCTGACCCAGTGACTTTAGAGACCAAAGGTAAAACTACATTGCTAAGTACTAGCATAGTTATAGTGTCTTGAATATGGGAAATTAGGTTAAGATTTCATATTGGATATAAAACACAGAGTTGATTTTGGGCAGTAGCTGTGTCTTGCTCTAATGCACCTCAGGTGTTTAGATGTAGTCCTGTAGCTGCAAAACAGACTTTATGATATTGGCTTGCAAAGTGTGCTTCTCAAGTGAATATAGAATACCTAGAATAAGGACCATTTCTCTCAACCAGTGTTGGCATTTATTTCAGTTTATGACAACTCTTGCCAGCCTGGCTTGAATGTGAGCATACTGACGATGTCATTTGAGCGGCCCACACAGAGATCACTTTACTCTTAACGTATGAAATTACCACTTGTCTATGTGCATGCACTTGGGTGAAAGAAAATGTCTAGAAAGCTTTTAGTAGAAGCAGTGTAAAGTCTTTCCTGAAACCTTAGAAATTTAAAGTGCTAGGAGGAGATCTCACTTGTTGCTTTATATTTAAAAAGAACTTGGCTTTCTGGCAATTGAATTTGCAGATGTCCATATGTACATTTGTAATTTCTTGTATTACCACATGTTGCTCTTCTAAGATTAGAACTACTGCAAAATATTTTTAGGAATCTGCATTGCTCAGCTTTACTTCTACTATCTTTGGGCCTGTCACAGAAGACACATTAGTCTGGTATTAGCAAACTATCCTTAGCTACTATATAATAGTCAATATCATTCATGACTTTTTAGCCTATGCCAGTCTAACACCTGTGCAAGTCTCGTTTAAGTGATAAGTGAAAATTACCTGTAAAGCTGTATGGTACTTGCATTATTCCTCATGGGCTGGATATTTGCTCGATACAGTCTTCAAATTGAGCATTGCCTTTCCTAGAGAATTTTCAGTGTTTGTATATTGAAATACCAAAGAACTGTCTTTGATGCATTCTAATTCAATAGTGTCCATTTAGTATGACAACTGTTGTTTAGATTCCAAAACATTATGGCAAGCACAGCAATGTAGGGTCAATTATTCTGCTTAGTTGGCAGGAGCAAAGATTAAGTTTGCACAAAAACAAATTCCAGTGAAGAACTGTGACTCAGTTCTGACTGCTGGGTTGTACTGAGCGCTTCTGGCCTCCGGGAATATTACTACCTACCTCATTGACATTCTGACTCTATGGCAGTAAAACTAGACAGCTTCTTGAATATAGATCTTGGAATAGACTTACTATTTGGAAAGGGGCATGACTGAAATAACTAGATTCTTCCCACTTAATGTATTTTGGCTTCACCAGTAAAAAAAACCCCTGATGCTAGTACATTTTTTATAACCTGCATTTTCTGGTGCTCCGATGAAAAATCAGCATGCTTACTTTGCCATTGTAGTAGTACCTCTTTAGTTAGCTTTGATTTTCCATACTGCTTTCATTCATAACTTTTAGAAGCCGATAACTAGTAGGAGACCCTAGAGCACGGGTGGGCAACAAGCAGTTCACAGGCTGCATGTGGCCCCCATTCCCTCCCTGAAATCGGGGAATAGATGGCATCTGCAGCAGCTACGGAGCACCCAAAGAGTCAATGCCAGCTAAATGTGGTCTTTCAGGCGTTCTCTAGCTGTTAACGGATGCCATTTAATTTATTTTAATTTATTTTTTTGTCACTCCTGCAGGGAGGATTATGTGGGCCAAATATGGCCCTTGGACCTCCTGCGTTTCCCGCTCCTCTAACAGCAAATTGGCAAGCTTGAGTCTGAACACACAATATTTTTCAAAGAACTTGATATTTCAGGTGCAAATTGGAAAACATAACAGGCTCTACCTCTCCCTGCAATTTTCAACAACAAAAAACAGCTGGGGTCCCTGATCAAGTCCATGTTTTGGATAAGGGCTTTACAGCTGTTTTTTTTTCCAGAAATAAAAGTGGCCGGATTGAGAACAATTTTTTTGAAAAACATGATTATAACATCATGGCTAGCTTGGCCTGAATTTAGGATCAGGCTAATTTATGTAAAGATGTTAGTGTTCTTTGCATTAAAGGAAATGATGTGAATAACTGTTTTAATCTGCGTTTTGTCTTTGGCCAGCTCTTGTATTCAATCTGGATGGTTCATCATCTCATCTTAATTTGAAAGTTGAAGATTCCTACGTTGAGTGGGATTCGACAGGAGGGAAAAGCCAAGAAAATAAAATAAAAGGAAAAGAGAACAAAGGCAGGTAAGGAAAACTGAACTTATCCTCAGAAGTCACTTGGTAGATGTCTTATACAAGTCTGACACAGAAAATATAGATTTGTGGTCTGTTAGGGAGAAGAGATGGAAAGTACCCATAGCCACTTGGTTTGGACAACACACCACAGTTTGTCATGGGTGATTCAATCCACAACAAGCCACAGCACCATATTGCATATGCAATCCCCGCTTATCAGTTGTTGTGTTGTGCAAACCTGGCGAACATGGGTTATGCAATTCACACAACACAACAACCTGTGAGTGGGAGTTGCGTATTCAAAAGTCTGTAAAGTCATACAAACAGCCCCTCTGTTTAAATGATAGTGGGCTTAAATGAGACCACTATCCCCATGGTATTGAACATTCTAGCATTCTGAGGCAGATTCCTTGTTATGAAAAAAAATGGGGAGTTCTTTGTTCTGGGAAAAAACATCACATCACAATATATATTTTTTTTCTGGATGCCTACATGGCTAAAAATAGTTCCTGGTCTGTTAAAAGAAAGGGTTAGAGTATTGGTATAGTTGCATCCTTCATTTTTCCCTACCTGAGCTGTGCAAAAGGAGCTAGTAACAAATTGAGCGAAATAGATAAAAACTTTGTAAAACTCAAATGAGGCTTATGTATTACAAACTAATTTTCAGGTAGTTTCTTAAAATACTTTATGTTATATTTTAATTTGTAAGCAAATAGTGTTTCCCTTTTAACTAAGTTTGAATGGCATGCAGTGGCTATGATTGTCAACAAGGAAATAGTTTTAATGTGGTTTTAAAGACTTAAGTTACTGCTTTTAGAAAATAAGACTGTGTTGCCACAAAGTATCATTTAACTACCTATTTTTGTCTGACAGTGGCCAGATTACCTTTCTGAAGAACCATTCAAGGTGATAATGTGCCTCTTCCTAGCCCTAGGGATTAGCCTCCAGCTTTACTTCTCAATATTTTCTTTTCAATTCTTGCTCTCTAGACTTGGCATGAATTAATCCAACAGCCTTTACCAGTAGACAAGCCACTGTGTAGATCCTTCAATTTTCTTATTTCTCACTTTTTGTATTAACTTGTATACAGCCTTGGATGCTTTCTAGAAAAGGAGTTTAAAACGATAACAATTTACAGAATGAAAACCACTAGCACTAAATGTAGAAAATTGAAAATACCAAAGTGTCTAATTGGTCAGTAAGTTAAATGTTGATGCCCGTAGTATTTATGGTTGGCCACGGCCTCCATAATGGGACAGTGGACTCAATCCATCACATTTCAGTCTGAAGTAAACAGAGGGATTTAGCACTGCCAGAATTAAACTGACATAGCTTCTCCTAAAAATCATCTTGTAGGGGCCATTTCTTCAGGCAGATTCTGCTGTTTCTCATGCTGCCCTTCAGCCTGACGTTCTCTACATTAATCTTTTCTGAAGGATCATTTTAGTCTGGAACTAGCAATTATGGCAGAGATGGGGCTGCCACCCAAACCGGGCCTTTGTCTTATTCCCCTCCATCTAATAACTTCAGTTAATACATGATGTCATCACAATGTGTGTGTTGCCCTTCCTCTGAAAGCAGCAGCTAAGGAAGCGAGGTGGGAAAATGTGCAGCATGATGTTGCATTTTGTATTGCTGCACATTACTGGGGAGTAGAACGAGGCTAAGGGCTAGCCAGTGTCCGCTGCAATATGGATTCCAACCTTGGTGTCTTGTGCCTTCCCTGCCCTTGGCTAAGTAGTTAAACAGGTTTTCCTAGCCAAGTGGATGTCTTGGCTTGTTTGCAGTTACTCTGCATGTTTTCTCTCATTTGCTTGATCAAATAAAATGCTACTGAAATGGCAATGGGCAGCAACGTGGCTTATCAAATCAAATGATGGAATACATAATGGCACTGTAACAGTACAATTGCGTACAGAGAGCTTGGCATGCGTTCATTCATGTAAGTGATCAGTGGCTTCAGATGTACCAGATACTCTAAAATACAAATGCTATTGTGTATACTAGTAAAGGCTGTTAATATAAAGGCCATCTTTTGGGTGAAGGGATCTTGGAACACTTACCTGAAAAATAGCATGTTGGCTTTTGAGTAGATTTTGTAGAGGGGGAAGAATTAATTTCGGTCTTCTGCCTTGTACCAAATGCAGCTTCTTTCTAACAAACATGCTATTTTTCTACATAACTTAGCGGCAAACTAAGACTGCTTCTACGGTAGAAAGCAGAAGGTAGTAGGCTTTATAGTAATGACAACCCTGAAGTAGGATCTGGTGGTGTGGTGTGTGTGTGTGTGTGTATCGCCTTTTCCCTGAATACTTGCTTTAATTTCTTGGCTTTGCTGTCTTTTCATGCTTCACTTATTTCTTTTTTTCTTTTGGTAAGTAACTTTTCTTTAATATGTTTCGTTTGGTCAAAACACATTTTAGTGTTGTTTTAAATGTCTTCAGCATCTGCAGTAGGACTTCATTCTGAAAACAGTAATGTTATGATTTTGATACTTTTCTGCCATTGACACTTCGCGATTTGCACAGCAAAGCAATTCACGTTGAAATACCTCCAATACTTGGATTATCCACCAGAAATCCATTTTAAGATGATTTGTACGGACTGTAATCAGTGCAGTGCCAAAGGCTGTAAGATTACAACAGTGTTGCGGGGGATAGCTGCTAATGTAATATTGAGAATCTGTCTGATTTTGAAGTATTCACGTTTAATCAGACCAAATGTAGGTATTTTTGTAAGAACACTTTCTTTTTTCAGAATTACGCGTCATATTCATTTCACTCACTCCTGTCCTGCACATATACTTCTCACTTTTCTATTGTTACACTGTAGTTTATCTGCTGTCTTGATAGCTGTTTCTGTGCATGGCTGTTTGTATTGAAATAACTAAATACTTCAAGCATGGCTACCTACAGATGATCCCTCTAATAGAATGAGAAACTTACATAAACATAAATGCTTTTCGTAAAAGTTATTGCTGTTAAAACTTTTTGTAAGAGTTCAGACTAACTTGTTGCTATTACTTACCTGTTATATTGGCCATTGCTTGTGTACTGCCGCCGTGCCGTACAAACTCATTTCTTGTCGTTTTGCAGAAGTGGCACTCCATCTCCAAAGCGATCATCAGTTAGTTCACGCTCACCTTTGATAAGAGGCAGCAGAGATAGATTTACTGGGGAATCCTACACCGTGTTAGGTAACAAATTTTTTTTTTGTAAGACCTCTTAATTTTAATCATGAGATTGTAGACAATTCCAGATTTTCACTGGGAAATGTAATCTGTCGTTTGTATTCGCTAATTATGTCGTCTTCTTGAACAGTTTGTGCATGCTCTTAACCTACATTGAACTGTTAATTGATGCTTCTCTGTTTTGTTACAGGAGATACTACTATTGAAAACGGGCAACACTACTGGGAAGTGAAAGCCCAGAAGGATTGCAAATCCTACAGTGTAGGAGTTGCATATAAAAATCTAGGAAAATTTGATCAATTGGGAAAGACTAATACAAGTTGGTGTGTATATATAAATAACTGGCTCCAGACTACATTTGCAGCCAAGCACAATAACAAAGCAAAGTCACTAGATGTCCAGGTTCCAGACAGGATAGGAGTCTACTGTGACTTTGATGGAGGTAATTTTCAGTCTTCAAAACTATTAATGAGAGAACTGAAAGAAAATGTTGTGAAGTTTGGGAAATGCTTGATCTGAATTGATTTGGAAGTGGCTTTTTTCTCAGAACAGACAAGGGGATGGCTTGGTACACATGTCAGATTAACCCACCTCTACATGTCCTGCAAAATCTTGTTTGAACAGGATAGTGGGGCCTAAACTGCATGTGATGCTAAGGTGGCTTTTAACACAAGAACCATGGAAAAATTTCACTGCTCTCCCCCCCCCCCCCGGAGTGGGACACTTCTGCTATAACTTTCAGCAGAAAACTTGCCAGAGGGGAAAAGATAGTGTAAACCCCAGGTATACAAGCCAGATTGCAGTGGGCATGGCTCTGAGTTGTACATAAATAATCTTCAACCATTGAAAAGGCTTTATTTTCCCAAGGGTTGGAGTCAGTGCTCAGATTATAGGGGGATACGTGTGTGTGGGGACTTCAATGGAATCTACAGGACCCACTCCCTGCCTCCATCAACTAGCCAAATCATAGCCCCCCATAGCCTTCTAAAACCTGCAGCCGGTGGGGTGAGGGGTGAGCTCAAAAGGTAATGGAACCAGCCCCCTCTGGCCCTCCTCTAATTCAAATAATTCCTGAAATAGCTGCATCTTTTTTCACTCCTCACATCAGCCATATACACTTCATAATAAATCCTTCCAAGGGAGTTTGTCAAAAAAAATGGCTGTTTGCCATAAAGACTAAAATAACAATGGGTCCCACTTTACAGTGGAAAGAAAAGCATTTAGATGTGTTAAACTGTAATTTAGGACGGATTAAAGCTCTGCAGTAAAGTTTTTAAAGCTGGATATATCTCAATACGACTTGCCTAGAAGTTCATGAGCAGAAACTTTCCAAATATGTAGGCGGTGCAGAATAGGAAAATCTGGTTTGAATATGTCGCCAGAATAGTAATCAGGGATCTTGGGGCTTGTTTTAGTTGTTGGTTTTCCAAATTGCCTTGTGTGCATTGGCTTTGTATTTCTCCCATCATGAACATTGTGGACAGTTGGAGGCACTGTGAGGTTCAAGGGGATCCTGGGCAAAGTGTTTTCCAGGGGGCTCCTGCCCATTTCCACTCTTCCATTATAAATTAAACTATTTTTACTTGCTAATCTTGAATAGCAGAAATCTGAGCCAATCAGACCTGGCTTTTGAGGGAAAGGGTGAGGCCAATGAGGATACCAACGTGGAAAAGATGTGTTACTCAAAATCAACAAATAAAAGTACTTTAATTAAAAATGGAATGCTGTAGGGGCCAGGCTACAGCCTTGGCTGGCCTTCACCAATGTAGCATTTATTTATTTTTGCAGCACAGTGGAAGATGTTTCAGGGTTCTCCCAGACCACAGGGTCCCGGTATTGCGCCCTATGGTCCAGCCCTAGCAGCATACTGTAGAGAGTGACTAGAGAGTTTTCTTTTTGTAGAAGCATCCAAGGTTGTTTAATGAAATGGAAGACTCAGGACAAACAAAGGAAGTATTTTTGTGTGCAGTTTAGCACACAGCCAATTTATAGAATTTATTGCCATAAGATAGGTGGGTCTATTATTATGGAATCTTTGTATTCACACAAAGTATACCTCTATTTTACCAGATGCTGGGTTCAAATGGGAATGGCAGTCACAATCCAAAACATATGTAAGCTTTCAGGGCAGTTTGACTAGCCACAGTATTGGACTAGACCTTTTCAGGCCTGCAGGCACATTTCATATTTTGAAAAAAACCAAATGTCCCGGGTACCACCACAAATTGCTGTGGAGGGTGAAATGTTCTCACTTTTCTTGCCTTCCCCATCTCTGGGGTTCTGTTCTGATTGTCTGTCATCTTCCCTCTTTCCAAGCTATTTTTTTATCCTTCTCCCCAAGGGTTCTTGGTGAGGTTTCACTCCCCCCCCCCCATTTCTCCAACCATTTTTTTGGCAGGACACCCTTTTCCCCACCTCTGTTAAGGTCAACGGAAGGGTATCGCTCCATTGATTAATAGCTCAAGAGGTCTGTCGAGCACAGTCATCGGTCTGAGGGTGGGGGCAGGTGCCTCATTGCTGAACCCTGGACTAGACAGACTTATTGTTTCAATCAACAAACAAGTCTTAGCATTTAGTCCTACATGCTGTAATGTTCTTACTTTTCTCTACTCCTCAACTTTTCTTTCTTTTGGCAGCAAGTTTTCTTCATAGTATTGTTTGCTGATTGCCTGAGTGATGGGTGTCGTTAAATATGTTTCTGCAGAGCTTGAGTCTCATTTCCTGAGTATAAAACTACAGCAGTAGAGAATTTGTATTAGTGAGAAGACAAAAAATACATGATATAATTTATTTTAAGTACTAACCTACTTTTCTCATTTCAGGTCAGCTCTCGTTCTATAATGCAAGCTCAAAGCAATTGTTGTACACCTTCAAAACAAAATTTAGCCAACCACTATTACCAGGTTTTATGGTCAGTACTAATTACTTAACTATTTTCATAATTGCTGCTTCAAGGAGAATCTTCTATCTTGTTAGTTGATTTATTCTTGCAAATAAAATTGTGTTTTGTAACATACAATGTAGAAAAGACACACACTTAATGTCACATATTGGGGCTGCTTTCAAGTTCTTAAATATCAGTGTCTGACCTGTGAACATGTATGGTGGTCATTTGAATTGCTAACTTTAGGGCTCTGGTCCGTGCCACTGTTCATAAGTGTGCAGAGAAACCTCTTAATCAGTTATGTGGTTAAACAGGCCACTCATAGAAAAGACTGGGGCTTCTATGTACTTTGGGAATGCCTTATATATGTTTATATTGGCATCTTCCAGGACCTACAGAATGCTGAGGACAACTGAATGTCAATTTGGCCAGGAAAAAATAGCAAAATATGAACACAAGAGGAGAAGCTATAGTTACATATTGTAAACCATAAACTCATAATCAAAACATGATAATGACTAACATCTAAAATATTGCAACAGCATATAAACAATCTCAGCAGAGTAAAACAATATTAAAAAATTATAAACCAACGTTAAAAATAACGCGTTGTTAAACTAGTTGTAACTAGTGGTGCTCTCAACAATTAAATGCCAAATGTAAATAGCAGGTTGAAAAAGCAGTTTGCATGAAAAGCAGTCTGGAATCTTCAAAGCCTATTTAAAAGATATCAGCATAGGTGCCATACATACCTGACTGGAGAGAGAATTGCAAAAACATGGGGCCACCACTGAAAGACCTTGTCTGTAGTGCCCATCAATCTAATATTACTTAACGGTGGGCCCCTAAGCAGGGTCTTGGAGGCTGATCTTAGTGCCTGGGCAGGCGTGTATGTATTCGGGTGATCCTTCAAATACGCTGGGCCCAAGCCATTTAGGGCTTTAAAAGTAACCATCAGCATTTTAACTTGGGCATGGAAAGGAATTTGGAACTACAGCAGCAGAAACAGCATGGGAGTCCAGTGTTTCTGTTGCCTTTCTTCCACAAGCAACCAAGCAGCCACTTTCTGCAGCAGTTGAAGCTCCTGAACGGTCTTCAAAGGCAGTCCCAATCGTTTCTAAAGTACCCTAGAATTGGGGGTGAAAATAGGATCTGGGAATGTACTTCGTGAGACAGGTATCCGTTGACTCCATTTCCCCCCCTACTTTTCTATGCAGCATAGGAAGGGGGGGGGGGGTAAAAATACCTCTTACCCTGTGCTGTGTACCTCTTACGTTTGGGGAATTGTCCTTATGTAGGACAATTGCTCCATAGCACTAGACTAGGTTTAGGGAATAGGTGAATAGAAATTTAGTTGTCTAACCACAGACCTTATCAATCATATATACTATGTGGGGGAATTTCTGTGATTCCTTACAGACCTCCAACTTTTCTCTGCCTGAAAGTTAACTTAAAGCGTGAGGCCCAACTACTTGCCCATTTTATCTACCCTCCTTTTCCAAGTGAAAATGAGTGACTGTACAAAAGTAAAGTTGAACTTTGTATTTTTCCAACCTTTGGAGGCTTCAGTTTTTCCGTGTCATATTCTGAAATAAGTGCACAGTCACTACAAAGTTGTATTCAGGGAGGTAGAGTTTTAATATTAACAATGGGTAAGATGCAAAGTTATGTGAGTGGAAATCTACTTGTGCAGCAGGACTCCTCCCCACTGCAGCCCCTTGCACCCCTTATAGCCCCTCTTGAGATTCGGGGGGGGGGGGGCTTTGAGGAAAAACCTGGAAGATGAAAATTGGGCAGAGGCAGCTAAGCTCAAATTTTGCAGCCAGATGTGATAGCTTCCTTTTTACCCTCTTCCGTCCTCCCCCCCCCCCCCATTTTAGAAATGGCTGTCTTGTGAGGGAGCTAGAGATCTCATAACACAACCCTTTGCAGCTGTGGTAGTATTACGGTTGGGGTTCCTTGAGGGAGGACTTTAACAGCTGATCCAGGTTGACAGCTGGTTAGAGCAAACAGTCAAGAGTGATGTTCAAACTAGTGTTTCTCCTTTACAGCAAATTAAACATGTACTTGTTTTAAAAAATCAAGTTTATATTGTGGACATTCTCTCCAATACTGCTTTAACATTAAGAAGCAATTCATTCCTGCCAGAAAAGTGTGTGTTTGCTTCATTTGTGAAACCACACAAAGGCTGCTTTCAGACATCACAGTAAATGATCGTTTATTTTGATGGGATCAAGCTGCTGTGAGCCTTGGGCTCATGCATTCTCCCCTTCTCTTGGCTGCAAAGAGGAGATTGGAAGATTTTCCAATCAGAGCCCATTGTTTTGCCAAACCTAAGAAACAGGGATTATTCTTAACTATGGTTTGTTTGAAACAATCCGTCTTCAAATCACGGGTTATGAAGCTGGCTTCTTTCAACAAACCATAGTTAAGATTAGGCCACAGTTTAGGGTTTGGATGTAGCACTAAACTGCAGTTAATAAAAAAATGGAAGTTTTCAGTCTTGTGGCCATGCCGGAGGGGGAGAGCGGAGGGGAAGTATGTGGATCTGTCATGTTTTCATCACAATAAACTGTGGCTTATTGTAACAACCGAACCCAGACACAGTCTTAGTTGGCTTTTTAGGCAAGAAATTGCAAATGACTCTTCATCTTCAAATGTCTGTTTTTCTAGGTTTGGTGTGGTGGTCTCATATTGACAACAGGACTGCAGGTGCCAACTGCTGTGAAAACGCTTCAGAAGAGTGAAAATGGATTGAGTGGTTCAACCAGTAGCCTAACCAATGTTGGCCAATGATGTTTCCAGTTCTAGGTTATATGCTTTTCTTTGCAGGTATTATTCGGAGACTTCGTGAGCAACAGTTTAATATGTCCCTGCAACTTCTAAGGTCTGAGCACCACTAGTGCAAAATGTTTAGGGCTGAACTGAAGTGTTAGCAGGAGTGTACTGTGAATCTGCAGTGTAATAGGAATATAGACACCATTTCTTTTTAGAGGAGAAGAGGACATTTGAGGTCATAGCGATGTGCTTGTTAGACTAAACTTGACTACTTGTCTTCGCTACATGTCATACTGAAATCAGTTGAGCAGCCATTAGACAAGTATGATCTTAGCCTAAAAGCCCTCATTGCTTTTCTTCTCTCTAGGATTTCTCCCTGACCTTGAAAAACGTAGGTGAGCTAGGGGTCATACGCTGAAGCTTTGAACTTTCTAAAACCTGTTTTCTACAACTAAGTATAATGGAAGGGAGGGAATACAAATACTTCTGTTTTGATCAGTGTCCTTTGATTCAAAGTCGCTATTATACCGTCAGGCATCATGGCTAACTCTGCCCAGAGTCTGCATAATCATGTCAAGTAATGCATTGTAAGATGGGATTTGAGCACAATGTTCATTAACCTCGTAGAATGCTTTGTGGAATGGAAGATGTCACTTATATTTAACTATTGGAAGATTACAGTATTTGAGACCAGACAGCTTAACTTAAGGAACTTTCTGAAGTGCTTCCATTTTCCCTACGTTCAATGTTTGTTCTGTAATGAGGGGATTTCATCACGTTTTTGTTTCAAGTCTCATCCATGTTCATAAGAGTCCTTTAGTTTTGCTGAATGGGCAAACATCTTCATGTACTTCATGTTTGTACACTTATTTGAGGTAAGCTTATACTGTATATCTACTCAAGTCGTATTTCTTGAGTAGACATCATTTTGGTCCATAAACTAATCACTTGTTTCACTTCTTAGCTTTCAGGTTGAGTCCTAAAAGCTGTGCTTAATGGACTCAAACTATATAACTGGGCAACTCTTGGATCCATCAAACACCTTAATTTTATATCACTGTAAATGCCCTGTATTTAACCTTAAAGGCCCTAAACTTTGCTTCAAGCCTCTAAAGTGTTTTTCCTTTAGGTATAAAAAGTGGATTGTACATTCCAGTTTTGGAACCTCTGTAACTCCTGTGTCCCCTCCATGGTGTCAGGAGTATATATTAAGGCCATAAATGGCATGTTCAGATTTTATGTTAATTTACTTCCAGTTCATAAAACATTTGACCTTGGCTTCCTATTCATTCTTCCAATATAGGATAGTGTTATATTATTATTATTATTATTATTATTATTATTATTATTATTTTCTGTCGATCTGCTGGCTCTCTGATAAACTTCACAAAATAGTATTTTTGTAATACAACACATCTGGTTAGGTTTTTCTTTTTGTTTTTGAGAAACAGATACATACAATCTTAGTAATGTAGTAATTCAGTTTGGATATTTAACTTTTCATCTGAAGTATGTAAATTGCTTCATCAGAATCCTTTATGTGGGTACATTTATCTAATCAGTTCTCTAATTTTTCTCTTGCAAAATAATTCCTTGGCAGCAAATCATACTAAAGTTTCTCATGTCTACAAATTCAATCCACTTAAATCCCTCTTCTACCCAATTTTATCTTGGATTCTAGCTATCAAGAAGCCCATTATTTACTCCAATGTGGAATTCTATACTCCTCCTGTACTGATTCATTTTATATTTGCAGCAGTTGACCTCAATTTTTTATTCTTTGCACATTTGATTTGTGAACTAAAGACTGATAAATGGTTTGAAGATCAAATGGCAACTACTGTTTGGGTGAAAATACAGTATGCGAAACACCTAATTGATGCATTGAGTACTGTAAAATGAGCTGATTAGTCTGGCTCCTGTTGAGAGGCTCTTAAAATTTGAATGATCCCATTTAGGTGTAAGGTCCTAGTAACCATTAAATGTAGTCCAAAAGTAGAATCCATCTTTCACAGACACATGCATGTGTGCAAGATCTATTAAATTATTCAGACATCTTTGTGAATTTTCTGCAATTCCATGGATCTGCAATTTATCTTTAATCCAGATGCAGTACTTGTGTTTGGAGGCTTTTAACATGCATCTAGAAGCATAAATTGATATAGAGATGTGGGTTATTTACTTTTATGGGAAGAATAATTACTGTGAAATAGTCTGAGATACAGGTGCTTAATTCTGTTGCTGCTCAACAGGGTAATCCCATATCAGTTTAATGAAATGGGGTATGCCAACAAGAGGAAATGCTTTAAGCACTTTAGACATTTTTCTTAGTTTATGATACTTCTGAGCTAACAACCCTGATGGTTCTCATTCTGTGGAAAGCGTGCAGATGTTAATGCAATTGAACAAAATGATTACTCAATTATGTTGACTCTTCAGGTAGACATGCTAGATTGGTAACAAAGCATAGAATTTCCCTAGTGTGTACATATTTTGTCTTCTTATTCATTGTAAAATTTAAAGTATTTTTGTATTTGTAGCTATTGAAGGTTTGTTTTGTATATTTACAGGAAAATACAAATGTGTATTGCCATTTAGTGTTCAGAGATTATGAACTTTCAATCCACTGTAACATAATTATGTAACAAAACTTGACTCCCTTTTATGGAACACAGTAGCAAACTGACTCTTCAATTAAACATAAATCTAAAATTATGTGAGCTTGCTGAGAAGCTTCAAAAGAGCAGCTGAAAGCTCAAGCCGCATGAACAATTCTACAAATGGGATTGCAAGGGTTTAATAATATTTGAATGTTATACAATGGCTATACAAGACAGAGGCTAAGACTTGAGTTTAAGCTTCAGGGCTAAGTCCACAAAATCCTCCTCCTCTATCTCTACCCAGTTTTCTACCCTGTCTGCTAGGACTGGATTCCTTTTTATGGTGCAGAACAGGCCGGAGGCTTCGAACTGTTATCGGGACAAATATTGGTATTTAAATTATGCAAGTTATAACTTGGTGTAGTAGTATTTCAGCGGAATGTATTAGTGTGTGGTTGTCACCCTTACATCTTTGGTCATTATTTTAGTCTTTGGCATTAACTCTGAAGTGTTCTGAAAGCTTATTGACTTGAAGGGGAAACCCAAACTTGTTTGTCACCCCACATATTCCTGTTATTTGGGCAGCTGAAACTGACGGTTTAGTTTTCACCACTGGTAGATGCGTCTGCATGTGCCTTTTCAAAATGGCTCCATATCATTCATTGCTCTGCTCATGGCATAAGGTGTTGAGACTAGAATGCATATTATAGTATCACACTGATCTAATTAAACAGGGAAATTGTGCATTGACAGTACCTCAGGTAATCAGTGCTTCATTCTTTATCCTTGTCAAGAATCCTAAGACAACAATCCTACTTGCCATAGCAACACTGTACAACTGGGGTGCCTTAAAGCCCATGTAGTGTTTTTATTTGCTGTGTCTTTAATTCAAAAACATCTTAACAGGAGTTTTGTATTAATAAACTTTTGAAAACTGTACCTTTCTTGCTCTGTTGTGTATGGGCTTCATATACTATTGAGAAGAGGGCGAACATCTAGTATTTAGAGATTTTATTTATTAATTCATTTGTATTTCTAATCTGCCCAATAACTAATGGAGGTCTTTATCTGTACACCAATGTAAATTGGTGTACAGTGCCCTGGTTAAGATACCTTTATGCTGTACAAGTGTGCAGTCTAACTTTTAACTTGTAGCTTTTGAAGTAGGAAGTGTCACAACACTGCAGTTTAGCAGAGGAATAAAGCACTTTGACAGAAAGGAGGTTTTGGGTAATGTCTAACCAAACTCGATTTCCTGAGCGTGTGTGGTCTTTTTGTCAGTAACAGAGAGGAAAGCAACTGCTGTCACTACTTGGTTCCATATTTAAAGATGGGGGAGGTAAAGGGTTGCTATAATTTGAGTTTTGGGGAATTTTTTGGCAGGAGCTCGACTATATACTGTGCTAGTTATAGAAAAACAAATGAAGAGAAACTACTGACACATGATCTAATAGTGTGCTAGAATTATTAAACTGAGTGTTACAGCTTTCTCTCCCCAGGCTGGAAAAATAAATTACACTTAACTCTTCTGCTCAGCCTTGAATATTAGTGTAGATTAGAACCTTCATTTTGTCCTTGTAATAAACTACATATATCTGGAGGAAACCAGTCCTGCTTGACTATGGTTTCTTCTCCCCGCCCCCGCCCCCGTAACACCTATTGAGTTAGGCTAGAGCTCTCCTAGACAGTAGGCTGACCGTATGAAAAGGAGGACAGGGCTCATGTAACTTTAACAATTGTAGAGAAAAGAGAATTTCAGCCAGTGTCATTTGTATGCAATTAGTTCCTGGTGAAATTCCCTCTTCATCACAACAGTTAAGTTGCAGGGGCCCTGCCTTCTTTTGTGTAGGGTCACTCTAGTATAGTACCTGCAACTGTAACTGTTGTGACGAAGAGGGAATTTCACCAGGAACTAATTGCATACAAATGACCCTGGCTGAAATTCCCTTTTCTCTACAACTGTTAAAGTTACATGAGCCCTGACCTGGATTTTATCTGGTAACCCTACACCTGTCACCCGCCCAGTTCCTAGATTGCAACCCTTAAAAAACGAGCTAGATGGACAGGAGAGAAGGTCGGAGATTTTAAATCCCAGGGGGTTGGTTCAGCTGTGTTTCAACGCCAGTTTCTCTTGGGATGCCCGCTCTTCTAAGGGCTCGCGAACTCGATGAGGCTACAACACTTCTGGTTTCCAGTTGAACATGCGGGTGGGGCCGTTCCCTCCTGCCCTGCCTACAGAGGCATGGAAACCGGAAGTGAGGGCAAACACTGCGTGACCATAGACTTCTATAATAGGAAGGCCCTTCTCCACGCGTTTAACCTGACTGCCTTTTCTTCCTGTCGCTCTGCTCTCCTCGTACCGCCCCAAAGCCACTCGTGCCGTGAAGAGTGGCTTGCTTTACGGTTCCCGGTGCTGCAAAACCGCATCTCTGGGCCTTTTTTTTCCCGCAGGGCTCTCTGCGCCCAGCAGGTAACCGGGATTGGGAAGGGAGGTGCTAAATGCGGTGCGGCAGCGCTTCTTTCCCGAGGGGTGGTGGTGGTGGTGGTGGGTACTCTATGGGGAAAAAAGGTACATACACGTAGCAAGCAGATTAGCAATAAGAATGCAAAGAGGGCTCTGCCCCGATGATCTTACAATCTACAATTTGAGAGTGGTAAGGGAGGGCAGGAATGGCTAATGAATGAGAGCAAATGGCATTGGCCGGGTTTCTCCCTTCCCCGCCCCCCCGTTGAGGAGCAAGACTTCATAGGAAAGAAAGGGATTTGTGCAGGCAGCCTTTGCCATCTCGGCGCCCTGCGGATATTTCGGACTACTACTGCCATCATACCTAGCCATCATTGGGAGGATGGGACTTGTAGTCCAAGGTATCTGCAGGGTGCCGGGTTGGAGAAAGCCAGTGGGGAGACGGGGGGTCGGGTGGGGTGGGATTTTACAGGCGGTGCCCCTGCTGGGTTTGGGGAAGGCGAATCTTTGGTTTAGGGTTGTTTTGTGCCTTTTACAGTATGCAGTATTACAATACTTTTATTACGGTTCATAAACCAGCATAACAGAAAAATAAACTCATACAAATGAGGATATACAGGCTTCATTTTGGGGCAATCAGATAGGGTTCGATAATGCTAATATATCCTTGAGCTGATGAATGGCTGCTGCACAGAATCTGGCGACTTTAGATGTAACTTGGTCATCCAGGTCTGCCAGAAGATAGTCTGGGTAAAATTTATCCAGTCTGCCTGGGACTTTATTAATGAGTGGGGCAATCCATATAGTTCTAAGTTAATTATAGAAACAGCAGTATAAAAGAACATGATCAGCTGTCTCAGTATCCCCCGACCCACAAGGGCCGGTCCGCTCAATGTAAGTTATTTTTTTATAGCTACCCTCCAACTGCACCGATGGCAAAGCATTTAACTTTGCCAGCATAAATGCTCTTCTAATTGTATGCAGTATGTAGTATGTGGCAGGTCAACATTCAGCCAATATACCTTCCCCATTGGGAATTTCCATGCATCACGTACAGAATCTCCTCGTTTCAAAAGCCCAGCATCGCTGGAAAGGAGTATGAGAGAAAGGTTCAAACTTCTAGCACATACCCTGAATGTTTACAGATTGGGGGCCCAACAGAATAGAAATCACTCATCTTCCAGCCCCTTTAACAAAAAGATCGAGCGATCCGTCACAATCTCTGTCAAATAACAAGCACAAGTCTGGTCCAGTTTGTTTGCTCTCAGCATTAGAAATTAATTTTAGAAATAAAACGGAGCGTAATAAATTCCTTTCAAATTTACTTGGGTGTTGTCTTTTTCGTTTGAAGACAACGACAAGAATTATGCTGGTTGCTGTACCAGCATAATTTGGGGGGAAAATTGTGCCCTTGCTAAATGAAATAAGGTGGTAACCATTAGGGAGAGAACACACCAGTTATAGGACAGCCATGCTAGAGAGGCTTGCCTGAGCCTGTCTTTGTGGTTATGTAACTTATTTATAGTCTGCATCTCTCCATTTAGAATACGTGTTTTCTAGAATGCATGTTTTCTCGTTTGAATAGTTTTTAATGCTTCATATTATATTTTAATGTTGCATTTGTTTTGTGAACTGTCCAGAAAACTTGTGTTATGGGGCGGCTTTATGAATACAGTAATGAATGAATAAATAAATCATTCTAGTTCGTAAAAGCATTGCAAGCAGTTAAATTAATTCTTTTAAAAAAAAACAAACGTTTTTCCAGCTTTGTTTTCCACAGCAGAGACATATAGTAAGCCACCTGAAAAGATGAGAAGGGCCAAACGCCTGCTTTCAAATGATAGTCAGGAAAGTCTTGAAGACTAATGCAGAGAATTAACAAGAACGTGGTTTTGGGCCTTCTTACTTTGACCAGCTCAGTCTTCCTGCTCTTCCAGCTGTACTATTATAAGTATTATTTGTCTCCGAAGGTAAGAACCGTTGTAACTCACTACTTAGAAAGCAAACCTAAATTGAGCATAACTAGTGATTTGAGTTTTCCAGAAAAAATTGAATTGGGATTTTTTAGTTTGCTTTGGGAAATTTTCTATTGCCCTAGAGAGTGATCCAATTTAGCATGTTTAGTTTACTTGTATTTCATAAACAACAAAGTTTTTTTAAAGAAGTACCGCATGTAAGTTTTTTTGGTCCCACAATACATGAAAGGTATTTGATCTGAAATATCTGAGGGAAAAAAATTAAAGCACATTTAGGGCGCAATTGTATGTTTAGACAGGGAAAAGTTCTACAACTCCTAGCATGCCCCAATCAGCTGGGAGTTGTAGAACTTTTTTTCTATTTAAATAGGCATAGGATTGCGCCATAAAGCATGGATTAAGTTCAGACTTCAAAGGTTCCAATTTGCAGTCTAGCCGCTGACTGGTCAAGGAAAGTGGGGCTTTTATACGAATATCGGCAGACTTCTAGCTTGGTTCCTAGCTTTGTTGTTTGGAATCAAACTAGTACAGCAGAAGTGTAGTACATTTCGCAAGTGGACACGTTGAGCTTGTGGAGGACTGTAGTAGGTTTTGAAACTAAGGTTGTAGTCCTGTGCAATCGTAGGAGTAACATAGTGGAGCTTACTTCTGAATAAACATTCACACAGTTACGTCGGATTATACAGCAAAGCCTCCTTGTATCTTCTATCCATTTTTTAAAAGATACTTTATTTACAACTATTTATTTTTATTACATTTATATACTGTCTTTGTTCATCTTGCAAGGAACCCAAGGCGGCTCGCATAGTCCTCTTTCTCTCCATTTTATCCTCACAACAACCCTGTGAGGTAAGTTAGGCTGAGAGTCAGTGACTGGCTCAAAGTCACCCGGTGAGCTTCATGGCTGAGTAGGGTTTAGAACTAACCAGGGTTGAAAGTCAGATTTTCTTATTTTAAATCGGATTTTGAAATTTTCTTAAGGTAATTAGTAAAAAAAAAAAAAAAAAAGGCCTACATGAAATATATAATTATGAATACAAATTATACAACTAATTATATTCTGTGACTATTTTAACTGCAGTTTATGGAGATGGGAGATAACTTGATCTGTCCTATTCTCTCGCTCTCTCGCTTTCTCAGCCTTGCCTCTCTCTAAGTGCAAAGATGGAGAAGGTCAATGAATAGAGAATTTGAGGAGATGTAGGAGATCAAGGAGGAGTATGGATATAAATGCAAGGGTTGGGGGAAGGGAATAGAAAGTGAATGCCAAAGCAAACAGAACATCTTCATGCAGTCCTGACTCCTGAGGAGTATTCTTCATGTCTCCTCCACTGCAGAAGGGAAAAGCCTAGCATTTTTGATTAAAATTAATCTGAAAACAATTCAGAATAATTGCTTAGCATGTACCTACCTTCTAATGAAACCTATATCTCTGAATGTGTATTAAGGTGATATTAAACAATAATAAGGTTATATTAAACAACAATTAAACACTAATAACTTTAAAATGATGCTTAAATAGAATCTTCCTCCCTAGTGATTTAAAGTGTGATTTAAATAATTAAAATTGAGTCCTTCCGGGAAGTGATTTAAATCAGTTTGATTTAAACCAAGTCAACTCAGATTCCAACCACTAAACCACACTTGCTTTCTCTATGGTGGGCATGAAGGACAATCTACTTCATTGCTAGTGCTCTCATAGGCTTGGATTCTGTATTAGTTGTGGCTGCAAAGATGCTGTTCCTCTCAAAGCAACCACTGTCCTGAGTTTCACGAGCAAGCCTTCCTATAAGCAAAAGACCAAATCCTTGGTTTTTATTTGAGTACCCGCTTTTGTATTTGACAGGCCTACTCCTTGTGTGTGGCGGGCGGGGAATACTGCCAAGACATTTTGTGGAGAATTCCAGTTTATGTAACACTGTTTCTTCAAGAAGCTTGGAGCGGCTTAAATCAGACCCCACACCCCTAGGCAGTCTTCCATCCAGGCCCTGACAAGGGGGAGACATACTTAGCTTTAACAACAGAGGAGTACCACATGTCCTTGGACCATTCTTTGAACCTATATTCGCAAGAATGTAATGTTGCATGTTTTCAAGTAACTTGAAATAACAAAATGGGCAGCTTTGCACCTCTCGGTAAATAGTTATCTGTCATGAGATTAGCATTTGCAATCAAACTTTATGCCTGGAATGGCATTCTAGTATGCCTCAGTGCTACTACCTCCCTTATTTTCCTTGTGTTGGATCCAATTGTGGGGACCCTCTAGGGGGCATTGGGAAGGGGGCACGGGGAAGAGAAGATGGCACAGTTTTGTTGCGCAAGCAGACGTCCACTTGCATATTATTATTACTATATATTTATTTATTACATTTTTATACCGCCCCATAGCCGAAGCTTTCTGGGCAGTTTGCATAAGTTTAAAACAATTAAAAACAATATCCAAAATTTTAAATCTCAAATACATTTAACATACACATAAACATATCTCAAAACAACTATAAACAACTTTATAAACAACTATAAAAACAGATCCAGGATCGATGAAGCTCATCACATATTGCTAAATGCCTGGGAAAAGAGAAAAGTTTTAAACTGGCACAGAAAAGATAGCAATGTTGGCACCAGGCAGGCCTCGTTGGGGAGATCATTCCATAATTGGGGGTGGCACCTCAGAGAAGGCTCTCTTCCTTGTTGCTGTCGTCCAGGCCTCCCTTGGAGTAGGCACCCGGAGGAGGACCTTAGATGTTGAGTGTAGTGTATGGGTAGGTTCATGTCAGGAAAGGCGTTGTGTCAGGTATTGTGGTCCCAAACCGTGTAAGGCTTTGTGGGTTAGAACCAGCACCTTGAATCGGGCTTGGAAATGTACAGGCAGCCAATGCAAGGGGGCCAGAGTCGGTCTTATATCTCTTCCAACTTTCTGGTCCCTGTTACCAATCTGGCCGCTGCATTTTGCACAAGCTGCAGCTTCTGAACCCTCTTCAAAGGCAACCCCACGCAGAGTGCACTGACGTAATCTAACTTGGAGGTTACTAGAGCATAGACAACTGAAGCCAGGTTATCCCTGTCCACATAGGGGCATAGCTGGGCCACCAACCGAAGTTGGTAGAAGGCACTCCGTGCCACTGAGGCCACCCGAGCCACAAGTGACAGAGATGGATCATTGGATCTAGGCCTTTTAAGTTCCTCCATATCCAAAGTCACATTTTCTGGAAATCTTTGGATCATCACCCTACTCTCTGTACTTTATTGTAACTAAGCCAAAGTACATACAATGGGAGCATTTGCATATTCTCCCCCCTGCCCGCTTATCCATGCCTCTATTTACCTTTTCCTCTGGGTGGTATCCAATCTTAGTCCTACGTATAGACCCATTGAAATGAATGACACTTATTAGTTGTGATTAACCCATTCATGTAATGGGTTTACTCTACATATGACTTTCTGTTGTTTCCTTTTAGATTGTAAGCCCCTTGAGGCAGGGACCTGTCGTGACTTTTTTTTTTTTTTTGTAAAGCACTGCGTACTTCAATAAAAATAACAATCGAAACTAGGGAGAGGAGGGCCTTTCTTGAGGGAATGGGCACATGGAGATCTTGCTACTGAAAGCAGATTAGTTCAAATATTAAAAACCGATAGAATGCGCAAGTGGGAATCGTCACTGAAGCTTCGCTCTTCATAACTGCACCTTGGTGGCCACGCTGGAATTTCACTTGCAGAGCCTCATCTCTCTTGTTTGGCTTTGTTAGAACGGAGCTGTTTTTCAGAAGATTAAAGGGAGCGAAGTGGGACAAGACAGTAGCCGATGGGTAAGCACTGCTGCTCTATGTTTTCATTTTCATTGGTTGTAAAAACCTCCGACAAAACTGCCAGCGAAGGGCATTGTAGCGTTTCTGGAAGACATTGTGACGATCGCTGCGTTAAGCAAAAGAATAATTTATTGCTCCGTTTCCTAGTTAGATGTGCACACTTTAGCACAGGGGTGGTCTGGGGGGCATTTTTGTCGTCCCCCCCCCCCCCCAGCTGCACAGGGCGTCACCCAACGAACCAAAAGAGATGCTGAAATGGCCTGTTCGCCACCAAAATCCGGCAGCAAACCACTCTGTAGGGCTACAGAATGCTACAATGGTTCCATTTAGAGTGTTTGGTGCTCCATTGTGGCTTCAGAGTGCCCAAAGGACCCAATTTACTTTACCTGTTTTGGTGCATGGTAGCTACTATGGATGCCATATTTTTAAAAATATTATTTTATTTTGGGGGGTGGGTGGGTACCACATGTTGCTCAGCCCTGCTTTAGAAGATCAGATTCCACATTTGTGGGCTTTATCTTCTTCCACTGTGACTCTTTAGAGACGCACGATGCGAATGGAACCACACCTGCTCTTAGATTCTGTTAGACTCCAGTTTGGATCCCTGCCTGTTCAGAATTGCAGCTACGTTTCAGCTGTTGCAGCCCGAGGATGCGGAGAGGGAGCCTTGCAGCCCTTGTTTGCCTGACCTGTGCCCGTTCTGGCTGGTCCTAGATGGCAAAGGGGGAGCAGCTGGGTGGGTCCAGGAGGAGATCCATGCTTCTCTGGCGGAAGAGATTGTCCCAGCTGCCTCAAAAGAGGGACCTGTGACGCCCTCTTGAAGAAACCCTCTGTGATCAAGAAATTGATCATGTCGTCATCATCATTTTATTATGCGGTCACAGACCCACTAGGAACAATAACAGTCATTGTTAAAACCATAAAAACACAATCATTAATTCATTATACAACAGGCTAAAAAGGTTGTTAAAAGATACACATATTTTAAATATACAAGCGTAGTTAAAATACCTGATGCAAGAAATTAAAAACAACAACATAGAATAGAAGTTGCAATTAGGGTGAGGAAATTGTTTTACGAGCCCTTTGTACGGAGAAGAGGAACTTAGCCACAGACTCTGTTGTTAACTTGTTTGTACCTGCCAGAAAGTATTCCAAATACTGTTTGGATGTCCTTCCAGGGCATTTTCTCATAAAAGGGCCAAGAAATCTATTTTGCTCCTCCCTGTGGACATTAAAAAAAAAATCATCCCCTAACAATTCAACTTTTTCATCACCACAGGGGCACAAGCGATCATGTCAGCATCTAGCTAGTGGCAAACCTTGCTTTTTTGAGCAAGGTGTTTGAACAGGTGGTAGCTGATTTTCAGATCAACAGAGGAAAAAATAGAGAGAGAGAGAAAGAAAAAGAAAAAAGGAAATTATAAACAAAAAGGAAATACATTGAATTTAAATCCACGTATTGTCAGAGAGTAGCATTCTTAAGCTCTATGCATATTTTTTCACTATTACTTTACAGTCCAAGACGTACATAGAATCCGTGGACTGCTTAGGTATTTTTTTGTAATATAACGGTACGGGTTGTTCTAGCCCAATTTCTTTCTAGTTTCCGGATGCAGCTGCGATGGGCTGGATGAGGAGTTGTGAACAGTTAACCCGGAGGAGGCATCTTCATCCCATTCTTGATGGGGTCATGCTCTCCCTTTAAAGATCGTGTTCATACCTTGGGGGGTTCTCTTAAATCCAGCACCATTGCTGGGTGCTTCAGTGGCATTGGTGGCATACAGGGCCATTCTCCAGCTTTGGCTAGTGCACCAGCTGCATCCCCTGGAAGAGGTAGGGGGGTTAAACCCAGCCCGGACTCCTGTAATGCATGATGTGTGAGGCTGCCTCTGGAAAGTGCTTGGGAACTCCAGCCGGTATAGAATGCAGCAACCGGATAGTTAACTGAGGCTGGACACAGGCCTGTGTCGCGAAAGGACTGTGTTTGCTACTAGTCTGCTTCTAGGTTCGATTCAAAACCATGGTCTTAACTGTTAGAGCCATACATTTATTGAAGGTTTATTTAAAATGTATCTCGGCCACCTTACAGGGCAGAAGCCCTCGCAAGGCGGCTTACAGCAATAAAATGCACCCAAACTGTGAAGTTATTAAAAGCGATAAAAACATAAACACAGCAAAACGGCAATAAAACAACGATAAAAGCCCAACGATAAAATCAGTAACGGCAATGATGGTATTAGCAGCAACAGCAGGAGTCCTATCCCGAGAAGGCCACGGTAAAATAATATGTTTGCAAGACATTCTGAAAGGCTGCAATGAAGGAGCATGACGGACCTCTGATAGGAGCCCATTCCACAGGTGTGGGGCTACTGCTGAGAAGGCCCTCTCACTTGTGATCACCCACCTAATTGCTCTCACGGGTGGGCAAATGAGAAGGGCCTCTCTTTCTGATCTTAAAGTGCGGGCAGGCTGATATGGGTGAAGGCGGTCCTTCAAGTAGCTTGATCCCAAGCCAATTAAAGATTTAAAGTCATAAATAGCACTTTGAATTGGGGTTGGAAACGCTGAGGTTAGAGGCAGTTGGAGAGAGGGCCTTTTCAGTAGTGGCACCCAAATTGCATACCTCCATTCATCCTAGAATCGTATGCCTAGCATCTTTCTCTCCTCCCAGGGAAAATCCACCCTCTTCTCTTGAGTCAATAATGGCTTTTTAGCAGTTGAGACCTCTCTTAACCTGGTGTGGTGGCTATGTTAATTTGCCAGCTCAGCTCTTGGGTGTGCCCAAAGTAGCTGTTGCTATCTGAACCATAATTGGTAGGACACTGATCTTTGATGCTAATCGACATCAGGTTTTCATTTTCAGTATGTAGCTTTTTTCAAACTTTTCTCTCCTGATAGATTCCACCCCCTTTGTCTCTTTAAACAGCATGTGGTTAAGAAATTCCTTAGTTTGGTGTCCAATCACAACATAGCTGTGCATCTGATTGATCCTTTGCTTCTGGGGCTGGTTGACACAGACTTGGAGCAGCTCAGGACCTCCTCTGATGGCAGCCACTCAGAATGCAAGTACTTCTGTGCTCCACGGGACTATACCACATTTGCACTATTGGACAAAACCTGGAAATTCGAGGTAAGCGTGCCTCTTCCAGCTTTATTTAACCATGATAAAGTTTACAGCTTTCTGAGAATAAGCCAGCGTTTCCCCAACCTGGTGCCTTCCTGATTTTTCGGACTACAATGCCCAGCATGCCTGACTATTGACCAGGCTGCCTGGGGTAGATGGGAGTTTCTGACACTCTCTAAAACCTGCCACAGATTTAAGCCCTAGCACCTGTTCTCCCTGTTGTATGCGGGCTGATTATGGTCACAAGGCCTAGGGAGAAAGTAATTCTGCACGTGTTCAGAGGTACTGTTATTCCTTCCCCTGTCCTTCATAACAGCCTTCTCCAACCAGTTCCCTCCAGATGAGTTGAACTAGATGGTTTGATGTTTTGCAGATGGGAATGCCTCGTTTATCTTGCAGTCAGAACATTGCGCAACTCCCATCTGATGGAAGATGATGTTACCCTCTACATCCAAAAGATGTAGAGGGTAACAGGTTGGGGAAGGCTGGAATAAAGATATGGATAAAACATGGAGAAGTTCATAGTCTATTCTCCATAGTGCATTTCCCAGAAGGCTTTGAGAGAAGAGGAAGTTGCGCAGTGTTCTGACTGCAAGGTAAATGGTGCTTAGATGGAGCTTGAAACAGAGGCAGATGCCTTTGAATATGCCCCAGTAGTTTGCATTTGAAGATGGCACATCTACGTTTCAGCCTTTGTATCTTATCAATAGCATCATCACTCAGAAGGGAAGTTGGAGAGAGAGGTTATAGAAAAAAAATAGCTGTAAAAGAAACACATTTTTTTCGGAGTATTGCGGTGTTGAGTTGGGTTCTGGTTCTGCCAGGTCCAAGTCATCAGTCAGGTTCTTTTGGTTATCAAGATGAAACAAGCCACTTGTGCAAAAAGATGACAGTTTATTGCTGGAAAATGGAGGCAGAGCATATACATGCAAAGAAAGTCAGCACCTCCTTCCAGCTAATCAAGCTTTCAGAGCTGGGTGTCTGTCGGACCCCCTGTGATAGACAGAAGCTGTTCCTTGGAGCCAAATCAGGTTCTCTAGGCCTCGCTTCAGGATGAACTGCAGCCTCCATAGATAGGGTGGCACAGTGCTGCAAATGTGACCCGCTGTTAGCTGTCTGTCTTCCTGCCATCAGCTGCGGCCCCCAAAAGACTTTTCCCGTGGGTCCACAGCCCATCATAGGAAAAAGGTTTCCACCCTTAACCGAAGATGCTGGTGAGGCCAAAGTGGGCTTGGCCCCTGTGCGACTTGTGCAGAGGACCCTAGGACATGTCCCAGAATCCTCTGCAACGAGCAGGGGGTCCTTGGCAGACAAGGCAATGTGGAAAGGGTTCCGTTGAGGCAGAAAGTTTTAAAGCCACAGGCTTAAAGTGGGCAGCGTTGATGGACTAACATCTGTGTGGTCATTTCTGCAAGAATGATTCTCCGACTTGGAGCATTGTTGGGTGGCTCATTTTAAGGCAAGAGTGGGCAAGTTCGAGCAGTCCGGGGACGCTCCTGCCGTTGCACCACCTGCACTGACAACACCCCCCCCCCCCCGATTTGTCGCTTGAAAACAAAATAATTTTGGCACTTCTAAGTCTCTGTAGCAGTTTGCTGCGGAATTTTCGCAGCAAGCCATCAATAGTTTTTTTGCTGCTGCGCCACCAAATGTCATCAGTGCAGGGATGGTGGTGCTCCCATGTCGGCCACCCCTGGTTTAAGCCACAGTAGAAATTGGAAACAGACAGTTTGCATTGCACTGCCGTGAACAACTCAGAGGGAAGTGGTGGAATTGCCACAGGATTCTTGTTTCCCCCTCAACCTGCCCAGAGCAAAGGCTTCACGGAGCGGAGCTGTGGTTTTATGAGCAGGGCAGGAGCTGACGCGCGGTGTCCCGTTTTAGGTGGGCTTGTTCCGAGCGGCCGAGAGGGTGGGATTCCAGTGCCTGAAGATTCAAAGCAAAGACCCTCGCCTAGAAGGAATGGAGGACCTTTCTGGGACGGAGATTCCCTTGCACTACATCTTCAAGTTGGCAGCTCACGCCATCCATCTGGTGGTCTTCTACGAGAGGAGCGGCAACTACTTCTGGCATGGACCGCTGCGGCTGAAACAACACGTGGACCGGAAGTTTGTGCCGTTCCGGAAGCTGCAGTTTGGCCGCTACGCTGGAGCCTATGACAAGTAAGCAGCGGCAGGGTAGGATTTTTCAGGATGTTGATGACCTGAGTTTTTCTTGCAAGGCAAGTCCAACTGCTGCATTTTGCACCCGTCTTCCCCAACCTGGGGCTCTCCAGATGTTTTGAACTACAATGCTCAGCATCCCCCAGCCAAACCTGCTGGCTGGGGGATGCTGGGAGTTGTGGTTAACACATCTGGAGAGCACCCGGTTGGGAAGGATTGCCTCACATCATATAGATGAAATCTGATGTGCCAGTGTACACATTCAATGGTACCTGTATCAGTAGGGCAACATTTTGCATTTTGCTAATACAGGTAATGAGACAACACGTCCTCCCTGCCTCCCCCACATCTGCTTCCCTTTGGATAATACTAGGACTGGGAAACGCCCAATGACACTATTTGGAAGTACATGCAGAACCAACGAAAGCAAGGGAATTCCCTACCAACAGCTATTCACTAAGATAGCTAAATGGAACATCTATATACAGAGGCAAGTTCTACCTCTTACTATAGAAGTGCAGCTACATACTTCAAAAGCCTGAATTTCAAATTTCATGGCATCCTAAATGAAAAAAGAAAAAAGGGAAAGTAGCATAACTGATACAAGAACTTCGGTGAAGGCCGACCAGTTGTCCAACTATAAGTCCGTTCGTAAATGGCGCCGGTAGACCACTCTTTCAAATGTTGCTTACTGTTCTTTAAGTCTTCAATCCACTGCATTATAGGCAGTGAGCTTTAATCTTTCCAGTGTTTTAGTCTCAGTCTTTTAGCAGTCAAGAGGGCTTTTTTTAAATTTTGTTTTATTTTGTTAAAACGATTAAAAAAGTAGCGGGGAGCCAAACAGAAGCAATAGTGAGGAAATAAACAGTTGACTGCTCATCGTACGCTATATTACATCCTTCAATGCAAGTCACTAAAAGAGGTTTGGTTCCCCATTAAGGAAGGCAGTCAAACGCCGTTCGTGTATCAGAGTAGCATACCTTTCCTCTACACCTGCTTCTAGTATGACTGACTACCTGATCCGTCTGGGTAAGACAATTCATATTTTTCAGGGTGGGGGGGAGCGTGGCCCTGGCTTACCCTCTGGCCCTTCTTCTTTTGTTTCATTGTTTCCCTCTTCGCATTTCTGCCTTTCATCCCACCGGAGGTGATCATGGCAGCACTCAACTAAAAGAATTATTATTATTATTATTATTATTATTTACACTTATATACCGCCCCATAGCCGAAGCGCTCTGGGCAGTTTACAAAAATTAAAAAGATTGAGCATTAAAAAGACAATATACAAAATTTAAAACCATAAACATAGAACAGCTGCCATTAAAACACTTTAAAACATTTTAACTGATTAAGCCTGGCCACAATGTCAATCAAAACCTCAACTTGAGCTTGTACAACTCTAAAAAACGAAACAAACACACCAGCTTGAAGCGACGCGAACTGCATATTAAATGCCAAGGCTTCAGTTTGCTTTTCAACTCGCTCCTTGTCGGTGCAGACGGGCCGGATGGTTTCAGAACCCCCAGTGGGTGTGGGTGGATGGGTGCGGCAAGTCTGGAGTGCTTTGGATGAATGTGGACGGGCAGCAGCTACTGAGCCGCTGCTTCCTATCCCATCGCAGTAGGAAAGGAAATCTTTTCGGCGCCAGGTCAAGACTTTCCTCTTCTCCCAGGCATTTAACAGCATACCATGAGGGTTTTGTTGTGCTTTGACCCCGAATTGTTGTTTTTAAATGGATATTGTAATTATAACTTATAATTATATTATATTATATTATAATATAATAATTGCAACTTATAATTACCGATATACAATTAAATTTTGTATATCGGTGTTTTTAATGTTCAGTGTTTTTAAGTTTTGTAAAGTGCCCAGAGAACTTCGGCTACGGGGCGGTATGTAAATGGAATAAAATAAACAAATGAATAAATAAATAAATAGCGATGTGAGCTTTGGTTTCGTTTGATTTTCTGGCTAGAGCAATGTCACCCTTTTCCCCCCTTTCATAACAGGCTCGAACTATTGAGTGTTTCCATGGATGGGATTCCGGTCCAGATTCCAAAGCAGCCGTCCGAGTTCCTAGAGGAAAAGTCGCAATCCAGGTTTATTGAATGTAGGTACAGAGAAGCCCGGGCTTTCTTCCAGGTTAGTGGTTATCAAGTAGCGTTACTTCCAGAATGTGAACTATTTCCAGCGTTGGTTGGTTGGATCTCTTCCTCCCCACCCATCCATGTTAAAATGGCAGCACTTGTCAGAGTTGACAGAGTTACCTACGGCACAGAGGGGAGTTCAGAAGGTCCCAGGTCCAATCCTTGGCGTCTCCATGTGGGGCTGGAAAAAAAACTGCCCGAAACCCTGGAGAGCTGCTGCCAGCCAGTGTCAACTATACTGGGCTAGATGGACCAAGGATCTAACCTGGTAGAAGGCAGCTTCCCATGTTCCTAACAGTCTGAAGGGGGAGCATTTCAAGTGCATGGATGGATGCCTTTGTTCCCAGACCGTAGAATCGAACAAAAACACTGAATGCAGGCTTGCACAAGCTGTGACCCACCAATCCAAGTGCAATGCATCAGTGAGGGCTAGGTCTCGATAACTGTCTCTGCTGCCTGCCTCTAACTGCCAAAATTGTATTTATTTATTACGCAATAAAATAAAATTTGTGTTTATTAGTTACATTTATATCCCACCTTTTCCTCTGAGGAACCTGAGGCGCCATACATGATCCTCTATTTTATCCTCACAACAACCCTGTGAGGTAGTTAGGCTAGGAGTCAGTGACTGACCCAAAGCCAGCTGGTGAGCTTCATGGCTGAGTGGAGACCTGAACCTGGGTCACCCGAGTCTCAGTCCAACACGCTAACCACTATGCAGTGTTGCCAAGCGGTTTGTGGGTTCTTTGGGACTTGGTGTATCATCATTTGTACAACCCTGATTTAATGGCTTCTATCTGACTGATTTAGATTTGCTATGTGGTTGTTAGAGATGAGCCATGAAGGGTCTAACTGGTTTTGGTCTCTTAAGTGGTTCTTATTTCAATATTTATCTGTTTGAATTCAGATCCTGCCAGCATTCAAAGAGCTTGGGGTGTGAAGAACTATTCACTTAAATGTCCATAGGTAGCCCAGGATCTACTGAACTACCTCAGGAATGCCCTCCTCTATTTCAAAAGTAGTTCGCCTCAGAGCATAGGAGGCTGCTGTTCGAGAAACACAAGTCAAAAGCTCCCTTGGGGTGCGTTGAAATCTTGGCTGTAGTCTTCTTTTAAATTTCAACTCTAATGGAAATGGCTTCAGAAGTATTAACCTGTTCCCCCTTCCAGCTGACTAGTAGCTTAACTTCACAGGCTGAAAGACAGTCACAACACAGTGATCCATGCTTACTGTGATGACTCATTAAGATTTGAAGTTTTGGTTTGAACACTTGGTGGCGCCAGAGAATGAAAATACGGAGCATAACATTAAAGAACACGTTTGTGCAGGAAAAGTGTTTTATTGCCTTCTGAGCCATGGCAGGAAGATAGAAAAGAACAACTTTATTGAAAAATGGTTCTTTCCATGGGCTTGAATATGTCTTGAAGTTTGAGAGTTGGCTCTAAGGACTGGCAGTAAGGGGAATAAGCAGTTTATGAGTTGCGACCAGTACTGTACGGTATGTACAGTAAGTAACTACTTTTTGATGGGATTTGGGACCAAAGAGTCACAACCTCGCGTGTTGATCTCTCTTCTGAGCAACGTTTGATACAATACTTTGCAAAGGTGTCGGTAGCGGCATCTAGTTTGCATAGGCTCTCAAAAGTGGGCCGCGCTGCTTTTTAAAATAATGTTTTATATTTTTTGTTTCCTTCTAATGCTGTCTGTTGAACCCATGGCTTCAATATCTGTTTTTCAGACCCTGTTCAGAGCAGTTTTCCTTTGGGAGGGAGGGAGGGAACGGATGCCATTGGAAAAACCCACTCAAGTCAGCACTGCTCACTGTCAGATTATTCTTTCTCATGCCCCTGAAGCTTGAGACCACGTCGTGCTGAAGCACCTTCCAGGCTGCAGGGGGTGCATGTGTGTATATCAAGGGTTTGAGCAGTGGTTTAGTGAAGGAGGAAATTCACTCTGCAAAGGTCTGGAGCAACGAACAGAGTGCTGGACTAGATAGACCCTTGGCCTGATCCAACATGGCTCGTCTTATGGGGGAAGGGACTGTATGATCCTGTGGCCCATTCCCTCTCTCTTAACCACTGTGCCCCACGCCTGTAACGTTAGACGAGGGAAGTTGAATCTCAGGCTTGCAGGCCAAATCCAGCCTGCCTAGTAGCCCAGCCCAGCCCTCCAGAGTTCCCCAAATGGCCATGCCCCCTTTTCCTGGCCCCACCCCTTTCCCTAATTGCCAATCGCTTGGTGGTTTTCCAGCTTTTGTGCATTTTCCCCCTCCTAAAAAGATTGAAATGCCTCTCCTAAGTCTTTGTCCATGGTAGCAAGAACTTGAAGCTACCATATAGCTGAATTCGGACGACACAATAAGCAACTGGGGGGGGGGGGAAACAATCGTCAGTTGTATTGACTATCGTGTCGTCCGAATGCTGCCATAGTCAACTCAGCGCTGATCCTAATCCACACCACAGTTGATTATTTATTACCATGTTGTGTGGGGAGTGCCCCCTAGATGAACAACTGTAAAGTTGGTTATTACCCCACCATTGACTATCGTGTTGTCCGAATTCAGCCTATGTTTGATATTTTTGGCCCCACCCCTTCAGCCACTGGAATGTGGCCCCCGAGAACTTCCCTGTAATTGAGTTTGGCCCTCGGACTGAAAGAGGTTCGGCACCCCTGCGTTAAGGAATCAGGAACAACATTTCCTAATAATACTTCTCACAGGTCACTAAAATTCCTTCAGTAGAAAACATTTTTTGGCAGGTAAAGAAATACTCAGTATAATCCTGGAAAACCAAGAGGTTTCTTTTTTTGGGGGGGTGGCGGCGGTTGTATTTTAGAAATGGAAGAATAGCTATTTACAATGTGCGATGTCACTAATGCTTTCCTCCCCCCTCCCTTTCTTTAGCTGTACCCTGATGACGCGTCCCTCCATGCGGTGGAATTCAGGAAAAAAGCCAAGGCGTTGCTGCATCTTGCTGCTCTGACTTTAAACAGTTTAGGAGTGAGATTCTGGCTGAGCAGTGGCACTTGCCTGGGTAAGGAGCTTGCGGTCACATTTGAAACTTTCTCTTTGGCACCACTGTTGATTGCTGAGATTGAAAACGGAATATATCAAATGAGAAAGTGGTGTCTCATCTGAGGCAGATGCGTGTATAATAGGGCTGGGCACAGCCTCCCCCCCCCCCCCCCCCAATTCGCCTTGGAGGCCGATTCGGAGCTTCCAGATCGGACCTGATTCAACTCGGGTCATCTCAAAACTGCTCCAGCCCACTTCAGATTTGGTTCCAAAGCGGAGGAGGTTGTGGCGGTTTCCCGGGCGGTTTCTCATAGGACTGTTGTGATTTCCCAGAGTACTCCCTTCCCCTCCTGCTCACTCTCTGCACCTGGTGAAGTGCTGCCCCCCACCTACGGGACTTACCTGAAGACTCTGCTCACACCAGTTCTCCAGGGGAGCTGCTCTGGCTGGCCATCAGGCTGAGTTGGCCTGAAGCACTTTGGCTAGTTTGGGCTGAGGCAGCCCAATTCAGGGTTTGGGACTGAGGCGAAGCACCCCCCCACCCCCACCCCAGTGTATAAGAAGTGCTAAATATATAATCACAATATTGCTGCATGCAAGGGAATCCGTAATAATGCAAGTTGATGGCCACTAGGCTTTCATCCACTAGGCTCCATATTTGGGGCAAACAGGGCAGTGACCCCATGCCTGCCCCCCCATCCACTTGTGGCAGAAAGATCCCCCCACAAAAAGGTACATTTGCTGTCCTGTTTCCCAGTGCCACACCTGGTTTCCTGCTCTGTCCTCTGCCCCGCCAGCCTCAATGGGCAACAGCCAGCACTGCCAGGAAGCTGATGAATCCAAGGGGACTCCAGACTGGTGTGTTCTCAAACCACAGCCTCCCGCCCCTCCTGCTGCCCCAATGTCCCCTGCAATGCCCGAGGGAAGCTCGGAGGTCGGCAACAAGGGAGAGGGCCTTCTCTGTGGTGGCCCCCCAATTGTGGAACGATCTCCCTGTCAAGGCTCGCCTGGCGCCGACATTGTTATCTTTTCAGCGCCAGGTCAAGACTTTCCTCTTCTGTCAGGCATTTAGCAACATCTGAGGAGCCTGGGTTTGTTTTTGTTTTTCGGTTTATAGCTTTTTAAAGTTATTACAGTGGTTTTAAATGTATGTGTATATTATGTGTATATTGTATGTTTTTGCTGTTTTAATTTTTGTGTATTGTTTTTAATTGTTTTAATCCTATGTAAACTGCCCAGAGAGCTTCGGCTATGGGGCGGTGTACCAATGTAATAAAATAAATAAATGCTTAGCCTCACAGAGTAGGGCTGCAAGAATATCTTGCCATTTTTGCACTGGGACCAACTGTAGAGGTGAGGGAAAGTAAGAAATTGCATTACCGGACTGACAAGCAGTGTGGGAAGGTGTGAACCTTCGCGTGCCGCCTCCGTCTAGATGGTGAGCAGCGCATGAAGGAGGGGCCCCAGTCAGCTGATACCAGCAGAAGTCAGCCGAGCCCCTTTCTCCGCACAGAGAGAGGCAAAATGAGCAAGGCAGGTGACAGGGGAGGGGCTTTGTGGTGTGGCCCCGCCCCCTGACATCATATGGCCCGCCTCACCAAATTAGCCTCCCCGCCCCTGTTCTAAGGGCAAAGTTGCCTACAAAATGTGATGATTACGCAAACGTTTGTGTCAGGCAAAGGAGGTGAAGACTGGACATGTTTAATCAGAAAAGGTTCTGTAGAAGATCTTACCAAAAATGTGTTTGGCATGTGAAATATACGAGTAAGTCTTTATGTCAGTGACGTTTGTGCTAATAATAAAACATTAAAGAACTAAAACAAGAAAAGAGGCCTTTAGGACTCACAGCTTTCAAATCACAGAAACCGCCCCCTTTTTCTAAGGAGGGGGGAAATCAGCCTTTTGTTTAAGCACTGGCCTGGTAGCACTAAGAGGCTAAGCATTCCTGGTAGGGGCTGCCAGTGGGCTGGAGGAGGTGGGCTGGAGCCCTCCCTCCCTCCCTCCCTCCCTCGCACCCAGCCTAGAAATCAAGCCGACTGCAGGAGGAGGGCTGCCTCTTTTCCACGCCTAGCCCCGAGACGCAGCAGCAGGCTGCCTTTCCCTCCTTGGCCAGCACCCAACTCCAGCTAGGAACCAAAGCTCTGGAGCCTAAAGCACGTTTGTGGACTTCTGCTGCACCAGCTTGGGAGTGGCATATGGCCTTTCCTTGAGGGCGTTTGCTAATGCAGCTCACGGTGTTTTTTTGCTGTTGTTGTATTTTCTAGGTTGGTACAGACAGTGCAATATTATTCCTTACAGCAAAGATGTGGACTTGGGGATTTTCATTCAAGATTATAAGACGGATATTATTCCAGCATTTCGGGAGGCAGGTCTACCCCTAAAGCACAAGTTCGGCAAGGTTGGTAGATGACCCGCCCGACTGCTCCTCCGCCCTCCTCCTTTCAAGGGGTCTGCAGTGGCAACGCAGGAACAGGCACTTACAGGAAAGGGTGCATTGTGCCCTAGAGCAGAGGGGTGGGCAGAAGGGAGGTCTCCAGATGTTCCGGACCAACTCCTGAAGGCCCTGCCAGCGCGGCATGTGGTTGGAGATGCTGGGAGTTGAAGTCCAAAACATCTGGAGGTCTCCTTGCTGCCTCTCGGAGAACTGGTGTGGGATAGAGCATGGCACTAGGACCTGGGAGGCCTAGCTCCAACTCTCTTCTCAGCCAAGAAGCTTGAGCCAGTTGCTCTCTCTCTCCACTGACCCGCCTCGCAGGCTTGTTATGAGAATAAAATGGGTGGGAGGAGAGAACGATTTACACCTCCAGCTTCTTGGATAAAACATGTGTAATACATTGATCTGGCATACCATTTATCAGATGGTAGAGGTCTCAACATGCCATTGCATGCCATCTGTAGAGGCAGCAGCCTGTACAGATGGGAGCAGGTTTTCTTCTCTCAGTGACTTGGTTTTCACTGGTTGGGCTCTTTAAGATCAGGTCTACCCCTTATCTCAATGGCATGCCTGAGCGCCCCTTTCTTTTTCCTGTACATATGGTCGATAAAAACATGCACTTAAACTGGCAACTTTTGTTTTGGATAAAAATCGGCTGAGGGTTTCCAGACAGGAATGTGCTCCGGATCTGGATTGGGACCCTGCGCCAGTTTCCTGCCTAAACTCACCTACTTTTTCCTGGCTGCTATTTACACACACACACACACACACACACACACCCCAGTACCAGTGCCGCTTACTGCAGCTCCTTTCCAGCAGGAAACTGGGGTGCAAGGGCCTGATCCAAATTGGGAGCACATTCCAGACTGGGAGCCCTGCACTTCTATACTTCAAAATAAAAGTGGCCAGCTTTAAGCACACTTCAAAGAAAAAGTGTCTAATGTAACGTGTCCCTTGGAATCCGTGCGAAAGATGTGGAATCTGCCCATCTTGCCTATTTCCGATGCTCGACTTCGCAGACTTCATGGATGTTTCCTCCATCTTGTCACATGTGTCCTTTGGTCCACCTTACAGGTAGAAGACAGTTTGGAGCTCTCCTTCCAAGCAGAAGGAGATGATGTGAAACTTGATATTTTTTTCTTCTATGAAGTGGATGACCACGTGTGGAACGGAGGAACTCAGGCCAAATCGGGCAAGAAATTCAAGTATGACTCAGACTTGGGCATCTGGGGTGGGGTGGGGTGGGGGGGACAGGTGTGACAAATCGCAATGTGAGATACCCTTCCCCCAAAGTGTAGTGCGGTTGTATTCTGCAGTCAATATAGAAGTAGTGCCCTGCCAAGCAACAAACGATTGCATCTTCTCCAATTCACTTTCCAACCCTGTTACTGGAGTACACTGATGAAATTTCTAAGGAGCTTTCTCAGGGAGATCCTCAATGAAGATCTCCCCTGAGGATGGTAATGGTGGAAAAGCTTCTCTGAAAGAGAAAGCTCTCTCTTACCCACCTTCCTTTGCAATGTGTAGCTGCAGGAGATGATTGGATATTTTCTAGGCCATGGACACCATCCAAGAAGGGCGAAGGTGAGGCCCGGCAACCCTGGCCAGTGCCCCACGTGAACTGTGTGTGCCGTAGAATATTTCCCAGAATCCTCTGCAGTCCGCTAGGGTTCCATGGCAGATGCACATAGGTTCCTCAGCAGTTGAGTCGGTGTGCGAGGGTTCCCTGAAAGCAGAAAGTGTTAAACCCGCTGCTCTAGCTAAGGAACGTACTGGAGCAAGGAGCGCACCATCTTTAGTTTTTATGGTTGCTGGAGCAACAAGAAGGGAGAGCAAAAGTGAATGAAGTGCTTTAAAACTAGTGGCATATCTAGTACTGCTCAAAACATTTTGCTGCCTGAGGCAAGGGATAAGATGGCGCCTTCCTTCCCCTCGCCCAAATCAAAAGCTGACCAGACTAGCTGTTGGATCGTATTTCAACACTGATAACAGCACAGCCAATTCCACTACACCTGAGGGCAGCGGAGTAGCTCGGGGCAGCGCAGAGCAGGCTGTGGCATATACAGCTCTGCACATTCAGTGCCCCTCAGCATTTGCCACTTCAGGCATCAGTCTCACTCTGCCTAACGGTAGGGCCCGGCCCTGAATACCAATTGTGTTCTTGGAAGACCTGCCATAGACTTGAAATCTAACCTGTTAAAAGATGCTACATAGACTGAGCACCAGTTAAATGGACATTTCAAAGCGGTAGAAATAAGAATTAGCAGAGGTTTCCCCCTCCATTCTTGGTTCTTGCCTGAGCTTACTGGTTTTATTGTCTTTCAGCCTCTTAATTTTTGATACATAACAGGCTTGTTACTCCTTGCTGCAGAAGAGAGTTGTATATTGTAGTAGATGACTTATTTTCATCCAGGAGGGGTGAAAAATGGATCACTCTTTTCTATCAAGTTGTGTTAATGTCCTGCCATTTCTGCGCAGTCGAGGACTTCTGTTGTTTTAGCTGTGAGTTATGTCAGGGAGATGTAGAGAAGGGAAATGTCTCTCTCTGTTGCTGTGGAAGCTTTGGAACAGAACTTGCTCATTTATTTAACTTGTACCCTGCCCTTCTTCCGAGGAGCTCAGGGTGGTATACCCGAAGGTTAACCTACTTTATCCTCACTACAGCCCTGTGAGGTTAGTGCAGTTTGTCGTTGATGGGGCTGTAGTCTCCCTAGAATAGATGCTGGTGGTGGTGGTGGTGGTGGTGGTGGTGGTGGAAATGATAGATCCAGTTTTGCCGCAGGAGCCCAAGTGACACAAAGCGCCTGTACCGTTTGGTCCCTCCCGGACAGAGACAGCGTGCCCGTGGCTATCGCATGTTAGATCACTTCTAGATTACATTATTGCTATGCCTGTATATGTGGGTCTTCCTTTTGGAGACCTCTCGGAAGAGCAGCAGCAGCCAGTCCAAATGGGACACATCTTGCCAGGCCTTGCAATGCTGCACTGGTGGGCGGTCCATTTCAGAGCGCAATTCAAAATGCTGGTGCTGGTCTTTTAACGTCTTTGGCGACTTTGCATCTAGGTATCTGAAGGACCCACCTTCTCCCACAAAAAGCTTGCCTGACTCTTAAGATCATTGGAGGCCCTTCTCCAAGCCCCCCGGCCCTTTACTTGTTTGCTTATTTATCGATTTGTTACATTTATATCCTGCCTTCCCTCCAAGGAACTCGAGGCAGTGTACATAATACTCCTCCTCCCCATTTTATCATCACAACAACAACCCTGTTAGGTAAGTTGGGCTGAGAGAGTCAGCGACTGGCCCAAAGTCACCCAGTGTGATACATGGACAAGTGGGGACTGGAACCCGGGTTTCCTGAGTCTCAGTCCAGCACTCTAACCACTACGCCGTCTCTCTTCTGGAATTAGGTGGGTGGTAACTGCAGGTAGGGCCTTAGTGATTGTGGTGAAATGACTCATCCCCATCCACTAGGAGAGGCTCAATATAGCTGAATGTCCTGTATTTTCAGTGCCCGTTAAGTCATCTAGCATGTCATCTGATCAAGTTCTATTTTTCTTGCTGAATTGTTAGCTATTGTTATAGCTTCTGCTGTTCTAATGTTTTGTTGTATTTGCTTTACAAGTATTACTAGGTACTGGTTTTTTTTAAAAAATTGTGAAGCCCCTGGGAGTCACTAAACTTGAAAAGCTACAAATAGTCTAAGTAGATTAAGCTGAGAGAGAACAAGGATCTGAACCCAGGTCTCAGTCCAACACACTAACCAAAGACTATTGACAATCATGCTGTACTGTGTTTTTACAATGTTGGCATTAAGCTTGTCCTCATATACATAAATGATATTTCAAAGGAAGTGTTAATTATCTTTGGGTCAGTAATCTAGAACTTATACAGAATGGATGGCATTTTATTTGGATAAGAATTTCTGGGGCCGCATGTTAACTTCCCTTACTCTGGCCAGAGTAGTTTAACTGTAGGTGACTGGTCATATTTTATTCTAAGTTTTATCACAGGTTTAAGGCCTTGTTTCTGTTTCTAGGGTTTATCGCTTTATTTTGGAAGGTGTGTTGCATCAAATTTATACTTCAGTTCAGAATGTCTTAATGCTCAGGTTACAGAATTTGCCTTCCTGAAAATTTCAGTTTTCTTTTTGCTTTGCTTATTAACGATAACCATTCTTTTAATTTGTGTGAAAGTGCCTGTTGAAATGTTAGAAGCCAGAGGAGAAGCTAATTAAGATTTCCAGAGTTTGGCACTGAATAGCTCCTTGCCTGTCAATCTGACTAGCAGAATCAGAAAAAAAATTACGCAAAATATTGTCGATTCAGAGGTTAAACAACATGGTACCCGTGGGCCTTAGTGCATCTCCAGACACCTTTCTTAGCACCCGCTAAAGTGCCCCTACCCCTCCCACTTAAAAAGGAAAAAAAGCACATTTTCTTACTTGCGACTGGGATTGCTGTGAAATAGGTGCTGAAAACTGTGGGTTCAAAGGTGTTATTTGCTGTGTTGGGGCTCAGGCCCACATCTTCATTGTTGCTTGTTATTTGCCATGCCTCCCACGGCAACCATTTTGTGGTGGTGCCCAGGACAGTTTCTCAAATTGCCAAATATGCCCACGGGCCCAAAAAGGTTGCCCACCCCGGATGTAGAGCATGGAAAGTTGTTTAGTATGTATAATTTATATCAGTTGAAGAAGCTAGTTTTGCAGGTTGCCAAATTTGGGCTATCTGGATGTAGAACCTCTTTTTCTTAAGCAGAGGGTTCATAATATAGCACTCCCTACCATGCAAGCTCTCCACACAACATGCTAAGTAGTTACACCACATTACAGTGATTGCTAAGCATCTTTACCTGCATCGTGCTGACCCTCCTGTCTTCCTTGTAATGCAGATACCTGTTTCCCAAATTCACACTGTGTTGGACTGAGTTTGTAGAACTCAAGGTACGTGTACCGTGTGAAGCCCTCCATTATATCGAAGCCAACTATGGTAAGGACTGGAAGATGCCAGTAAAGGTGTGGGACTGGAAAAACTCACCACCCAATGTCCAACCCAATGGGATCTGGCCTATCAATGAGTGGGAAGAAGTCATTCAACTCTACTGACCTGTCTGTAAGATGCTGGACTCTAGAATGTCTATGCTGCCCTCTGAATTATGGCTCACCAGAAAATCATTAACAATTGTGGAATGTGTCGTCCATTTGGAGATGTTCGATCCTTTTCAGGGTCACCCAACTATTTTATTATTACAACACACCGGCAAGTTGGCCTGCAGCTTCAGCCGCTTGTTTGTATAGCTGAGGATGGAAGGATTGAAAACGAACCCTCGAGCTGTTGAATAAACCAACTTGGATACTTGTCAACAGAATACTGCTGTGGTCTAGAGAAGTGTTGGCCAACAAATTTCAAAAGCTGAGAAATATTGCACACTTCTTCTCTCCAGGTTTTCTATGTAACGACTCTGGCCTCTAGGCAATAATATCTGGCCAACCATGAAAGGCTCAGGTTGGTTGAACTCCTCAGGTCACTGTCTGGAGTATAGAATAACTTGAATAATCTACTAAGGGTATAGGATGTGGCCATCCTTGGTCTACTATATCATTTGTATGTTTCAATAATTAGGATGTAACTTGTTCTGATTTGGCCCATTGCATTAAAATCTATTTAAAATGTTTATTTGACACAGCCCTTATTATGAGCAGGTATTCAAAACATTTGAAACTGAGCAAAATAGAGCAGGAAATTGAGTTCCTATTAACAAAAACCTAAAACTGTGAAGGAGTACTCAATAGTATATATTATTTATACTATTTATTGCCGAAAAGGCCTGTGTAAATTATTTGGAGCTCTGTTATACAAAGCACAATAATGTAGCAGTTCTGTTTGTGGACAGAGAATGTGGATAGAATTTTTCCCAACATATTAAAAACGTTCTCATGTTTAGGTAGAAGAAATGAATATATGGAGAACTAATGCATGCCCCCTAGCTAAAACAGGGTATTTAAATGATCATAACGTATTGTCTAACTTATTGACAGAGTTGTTAATTTTTTTGTACAATGTATGTTAGTGGCTCCAGTCAAAAGAGTAGTTATGCCTAAGTCCCATTAAGATCCATAGGAAGTTAATATCAACCATTTATAGATCAGAATAAAATTTTAATGTACTTGCTATGTTTGTTATGCAGAGGTACGCTTTTAACTTGCAGTTCGAGATGCTACTCATAACAAAATAATGAGACGGTTTGAGGCTTTTGAAAAATGATAGCACATACTGAGTTTCTTTGTAATAAACATCTGAAAACAAAATTGGTACATTTATTCAAACTGTCAAAAAGGTCAAGGTTTGTATATTTGATGAATATTGCTAGTTAGTGCTAAACTACAAAGTCCTTGTTCTTAAGGTTAAGTCGTCACTTATACCTCAAGAAGCCTAATAAAACCAAGAAAACTGCAGCAAAAGCATGAGATACAACAGCCGCATTCAGACAGTCAAAATCTTGACTTAATAAAGCCAGCTATGCATGAGCTTCAGGCATCCGCGCTCCGTGATAAGCACTTCAAACTACCCTAGGTAATCCAAAGGCATAGGTACTGTTCCTTTCCTGATGTGTTTGGAAACATGATTTTTTAAAAAAATATTAGTCGTTGGCTCTCCAGTCAGCTGCTCCAAGGTACAGTGATGTTTCAAAACAGGAGTGAGTCACTGGAAAGATCCCATTTTCTCTGTTGTCCAAGTAGCAGATACTCCTTTGGTGAGTGCTTGGTTGCGAAATGAATAACCTCTATATACAGTCTTTGGTTCTTGGAGTTCTCATTCTATGCTGGTACTTTCCTTTCTCCCCTTGATAAAATGGAGGATGCTTTCTGGAAAGAAAGGATTTATGTATATCAAATGCTAGGAGAGGGCATTTGAAATTCTATGGTTGGCATTCTTTTGCAAAGTCTACTGCTGTGTGCGTGTTTTAAAAAAGAGGGAAAACCCTAAGCATTTAGTGGCTTGAATCCACACAAACATGCAGTTGTCCAGAAATAGGCAGTCTGTGTTGTGATGCGGGTGATGGGGGCAACGCAAGGAGGATAAGCCTGCCTGCTCCAGACAAGGGCCCCCTCTTCACGACACCAGGAGCGCTGCGCTGTGGCGGCTCCCGGTGTCGCGTGGCGCATTGACGCCCCTTATGCCAATCCTGATGTAAGGGGTGCGACGGCGCCTTTTCCTGTGGAGTCAGCTGCGCCGCCGTGAATTCGGTAGTGCAGCGGCAGCTGGAGGGGTGACTAGGAGCCTTGGCTCCCCTACTCTCAGATAAGTTTTTTTTTTTTAACAAAATGAGGGGAGGACAGCGGAGCGCGTAGGAACGGTTTTTTAAAAAAAACTTAAAATGGGGGGGAGGACTGCCGAGGTGCGGCACGCTGGATCATCTCCTTCCCTGCCCAGCCCATGGGGACCAATCAGTGGTCACCATAGACTGGACAGGCCTCCCCAGAAGCGGCGGAGAAAAAGTGACAGACAGCAAACTTAAAACTTCGCTGCAAACTTTAAAAGTTGCACTAAATGGCTGACTTTTTTAGTTTGCAGTAAAACCCCTTTGCCCCTAGATGGCTTCGTATAGGCGGCTGCGTCATGTAACGCAAGTGTCGCCATTCCGAAGCCACAGCGACAGATACTGTCCGTCTAGCGGTACCCAAGGAAGAAGAGGTTATGCAAGCAAAATACAATGCCTGACGACAATTGTGTTTGTTGTGAGAAAGCAAATGCTGTAGTCAAGCTGGCTATAAATGCAAACCGGAGTCCATGATCTAAATATAGGGTACCACTGGTATTTTCTTGTGTGTCACCAAAAATACTTCTATGCTTGGCAAAAAGCAAGCAAATAGACTGAAAGGATGAAGGATCCGGAAGCAATTTATTTAGGGCATGGAGTGTGTTGAAGTCCATGGGGGTCTGGGAGAAACCCCTTCTGATGTAGTTCAACAGTGCCCCTTGGAGCATCTTGAAAGTTGATGCCCTGCTGGGGCAACCTGAAGAACTTTACCTCACTTCTCATCCTCCAAAATGTGACCTAATGTGGATAGGAGACATTTCTGATGGATTAAGAACATAATGCATAGAGGTAGCATAGAGTCAGCAGGTCTATGTACCCTAATTGCTGGGGAATATGGGTGGGAGGGTGCTTCTGCACTCATGCCCTGCTTGTGAGTTTCCCGTTGGCAGCTGGTCATCCACGGTGTGAACAGAATGCTGGACTAGATGGACCCATGGTCTGATCCAGCAAGGCTGTTCTTATGTTCTTAATTCATTGGGAACTTCTCTTATCCAAACCCTTTGCAGTTAATGAGAGCTCTGCAAGAGTCTTAGGACCACTCCATTTCTAACGAATGGAATTAAAGCTGGAATTAAAAAACTAATTTTCTCTCATTGATATCATTGGTCAGCCTCCTGCTCTGCCTTCTTTAATGGCGCCCAAATTCCACTTCCCGAGGTGGTTGTCCTGCCTTAATTCATGGTAGGGCTACTTCTGTTCCGAAAACACTGTGACTCTGGGCAAGATATTGACTGGAACGCTACGAATGTGGAAGTTTGGTATCTTCAAGTGACAACAATGACCAAAGATGCCAGTTAGGGAAGGCAGAGGGGACTCCCCTATCATTACCACCTCTTTCTTTCTTGTTTCTGAACCACCTATATTCCTCAGGATAATTTGTATCGTAGATACACAACTGCATCCTCCACCTGCTTTTCCTTGTTGGTGCAGCTCTGTTGATCAGACTGCCATTAGCAAGGCTATCCCAGCCATCCAGATCGGGGGTCACTGGGGCAGTGTGGGGGGAGGTTTCCTTCAGCACTGAGCAGGGAAACGCCATTCTTATCTCTGGTCAGTGGGTCAAGGCGATTTAAAGGTGTTTGTACTTGAAATACTCTGCTCTTTGTACACCTTGGAAGGTAAAGAGTATTTAAACCAGACGGTGTGGCAATCAGAAACATGCATGAAATTGCACTGTGTTTTGCCTGCCTGAAAGCTGTTGCACTGGGCCTTACCTCCGAGGAGACATGCGTAGGATTGAGCCAAATTGGTAAAACTGGCATTTACATACGTGTGTGTATGCATGCACGCCCCCAGCATGCCCCTTTGGGCCAAAAAGGTTATGCACCTTGACCTGTATCTTTGGTTATTAGAGATATATTGAAAAATAAACAACAAAAATGCTCTTCAAGTTTGCTGGGTTTTGAAAAAAATCCTTTAATCTTGATTATATCCAGGAGTGGTTCCCCCTCCCACAGAAATGTCTCCATACACCCACACCTCCGTGTTTTAAATGGCACTCTTAATAAGGCCCCATTCCCTCTTAATTTTTTCCCCACTCTCCTGCTTGCTTCAAAAATAAATAGCCCCTTCTCCTCCTAAATTAGCTAATTAATGCTGCATTTGGCCTTTCAGACAGTATGGAAAGGCAAGGCTCTTAAGTGTTGCTATAGTACCATCGAACTGCTGTTTGACTTTTTGTAGCCTCTCAACTTGAACTGACATTATACCCCACTTAGCGCTGCTCTCTCCTTCAGCAGCCTCTGCTCTGTTTCCGCAGCAGCAGCAGCTTCGGGATGAAAAGGCTCCATGTTTACATTTTCGACTCCTATAATCGGCCTAGGTTGTCCACTTTGTCATCTTTTGGAAATGGCGCTCCCCAGCTGCTTAGCAGAGGGAGTTCTGAGCAAACATTGGGGAGACGCTTTAATAGGTGCTGCTGAAGTCAAAAGCCAGACTGAGGGTGGGCTGGTTTAAGATTTGGCTCTATGACCGATCAGATACATGGTGCCAGATCTTTTCCTTTTAGCTTCTGGTCACACTTTTTATTCTCCATAGGGAACGAGCTGAAAGTATGAAGAAAGGACAGTAGTGTCAAGGTGGACATCTAGTATTATAGTATCTGGACTTGTTCATATAATGTTCACAAAGACAGATGTAGTGACCTCTGGCTGATTGGTTTCGGAGGCTGAGTAGAAAGTTTGGGACAGCACAGGGCGGTGTATATTCTCTTCTAAGCAGTGGGGGAGAGGAGGAAATATGTGCACAGAAAATCAAAATTCTATGCCAAACAAAGCTGGATTCTGCTGCGTACACTATATGTTAAGCAAATGTATCACATTTCTTCTATTTTGCAAAATTGATTCTGTGATTTTAGCTGTTTTGCATATTGTTTTCATTTTGCTAGATGTGGAAAAGAGCAAGGAACGGTATGGAGCCTTGAATCCGCTCCTTTATAGCCGGTACTGAGAAAACGTAGGCTGTACTTAGCTGGGAGTAAGTCCTATTGAACTCACCGGAATGTACTTCTGAGTAGTGAAAGCCATCCCTCCGCCTTCTGAGATTTCAGCCTTCATAGCCCACGCTTCAAGCATATTTTTACCATCATAAGGGATAGGAATCTGCTTTTATTTTATTTATTTTTAGAGAAAGCAAAGAATCTCAGGAGGCTGAATGCTGCACCCAATATCATATTCTGCACACCTCCACTTTTTTTTTGCACTCCTGAGGACTCCTGGCATCCATGTGATACGTATGTTCCGAATCAGCTGGCCAGTTACACATTGCACGAAAGGCAGAAATGTGTCACAAACAACCAACAACAGGCACAGATGTGCATGAAATTTGCATGTGCACATTTATGTCTAGATTCCAATTTATAAATCATTACTATCATTTAAAAAGAAATACAACTTACTTTAGAGGGGAAAACTGTGACCAGGTGACTGACCTATGTGCCTGCTGAATCAGCTGTCCAGGTGCTAACTGTTCAAGGACCCTGCTGGTTCTCTCTTCTTACAGCTCTTTATCTTTAAACTGGAGTTGGACTGGAGAGCCCCTCAAACAGAGGATGCATTCAAATGGAGGAGTGTTGTCTATAAAGTAGGGCACATGGTCAACGTAGTTCTGAGGCTGTAGCTGGTACAGAACATGATGGTTTGTCTCCTGACAGGATTGGCCATTTGGAGCACAGCGTCCTTTCATATGCACAGTCTTCCTATATGTAAGGATTGGTCCATATTCTCAATCTTCCACATATGCGTTGAGAATAGCAAGGCAAGAACTGACTGCTAGTATATGGGTTATCCTCTCGCTGAGACTTTATGATTTGGGACTTTGCCTGGTGAGGCTAAATATGGGCCTGGCCAAAAAGATTTGCCTGTAGTAATTTTGCCGATGACTTCAGCTGGACCCTAATTGATTTGGAGAAGATGGCGAGTAGATGCTGCAGGGTCTACATGAAGACCTTGGCACAGCGGGTGCTACAGTAGGGCCAAGAAAATAGTGGGTCAGTTGGTATTTCTTTTGCTTTTGCCAGAAAAGTAAAGAGCAAGGCCATTCCGGTTCCGCTCCCACCCCCCACATCAACCACTATTCTTTTTAAAGCTGTACACTTTAACTAAATATACAGGTTTTGCTGAGGTTTACCCCAAGACCAACCAGAAAGCATAGGCTGCTATCTCCACACTATGCCCGGCTACCAGAATTTATTATTTTAAGAAATGACAATTGCAGAAATTTTCTACTTCCCTCCGTTGAATGGGTGTGGACCGGGCCGTTCCTAAGATTTTTTGGTACTAGGATAATATGATTATATCCGAGGCTTGTGTATATTCTTACAATTGCAGTAAAAGAACAGAGTTCAGCATTCTGATAACCAGATGTCATTTAAAACAAGCAAAGCATTTCTCTCTAAGCTTTTGTATAGCCTATAGGTTCTTGCTTGAATAGTCTTTGATGACTGCCCTGTGCTGCAGGAATTTGTGAGGCAACTCACCTGCTTACATGGTGGCTAGGGGAGGGGGTGCGTTTTTAGCTTCAGGTGTCGAAACAGGTTCTAATTCATGTCAGCTCCAGGATTTGGGGCCCTTAGGCAAGCCACTTTTAGTGGGCCTGCCTGAATGGTAAAAACCAAGGTACCCAAACTGAGTTATCTATGGCTGCCTCTGATCATTTTGGTTACTCTGCAAAACTAGAATATGTGGTGGTGTTCCCTTTACTGCAGGGATGGGGAACCTCTGGGATGCAGGCCAAATTTGGCCCACTGGGTGCCCCATTTGGCTTGTGGAGGCCTCCGGCATGCCCCTTCCCTTTCGGCTGGGTCCTGCCCACTGCCGCCATGCAGGCCCTGACATACTTGTCTGGAGCCATTTTAGCCCTTTGGCTAAAAGAGGTTCCCCATCCCTGCTTTACTGGCTGTGAGACATTGGTGAATGCTAATTGTGGTGCCAGCTTTTCACTATAGCCATCTAATCCCTGCTATTCCCACACCTATGTATGTTGGTAAATAAACAGATATTGCAGAAGTCCATAAATCTCTCCCCTGGAGCAGCCCTTGGAACTCCCTACCGCTCAGGAGAGTGAGGAGTGTGAATTGTCCGTCTGCTTTTGCTGCCTCTGTTCTAATGAAGCTTCAAGGATAAACAAGGGCTAAGAATCTGGCCTCCCCTTATAAGAAATTGTTTCAATTTGAATGACTGATTCAGACAATGGGAGAAATGGCTGTGGCTGAAGGCTTGTCAGCATGTGCGCTTTCTCTCCCTCATTTTCCATCTCTAGCCCTCCCCCACCGCCACCCATGCATGTATCATCCTGTAGTTCAGCTACAAGCAGATGATTTGTGTTCATAGCAAAATTGGGGATGGTGACCATGTGTGTGAATGGATAATGAGTTCCAGCGATAAGGCCTTTGACTGTATTTTTTACTCTACCGAGGTTCTTAACAAATAATCTTTCCGCAATGCGAGCTGTCCTTATCAGGCTAAGGCAGATTGTCTGAAATCCTTATCTCTCTGGACCAGTTAGCTGGAGTGATCCCCATTTCAGGATGAATAGGGAATGAAGAGCCAAACACAAACCCTCGTCCTCTTCCAGCCCCTCCTTTTCTCTCACTCTTTCTCTACCCACCCACCCCCAACCCGCCCCTCTCCAAATCCCCTACCGATTGCTGCCATTTACTGGCCATGAGTTGGATGGGGATTCTGGTTTCTCAACTCAGTCGTATAATGCAAGGGCTGCCCGACTGTTTTTAAACAGCCAACTAGATGGAATGAGGCAGAGTAACAAATGAGGCAACTATATTCATGTACATATGTGTGTAAATGGAGAGAGAGAGAGAGAGAGAGAGAGAATGAGAATCTTTGGAGGGATTGTCAAATTAATTTCACAATCAAAAAATTTCCAAATTCCTCTTCAGGCTGGAGACAAGAACTGTTTCTTCTAAAGAGAGGTTTTTCTTTCTGTGGTGTGTGTGTGTGTGTGTGTGTGTGCTCGCTCCTTTTGCCTCACCGATGTCTCTGGTCAAGCCCAGTTCTTTTAGTGACACAGCCACCTCAGAGAGCTGAGTGTTGGTTATTACCTTTAAAGCCCTACGTGGTTTGGGTCCAGGTTACCTGCGGGATCGCCTTCTTCCGTACAATCCGCCCCGCACACTCAGGTCCTCTGGGGAGAATTTATTTCAGTCAGCCAAAACTAGGCTGGCAACTGTTATCCAGAGGGCCTTTTTTTCTGTGGCCCCCAGACTCTGGAATGGCCTGCCGGGAGAGATTTGTCAATTTCACACACACTCTGAGTTTAAAGCAGTTATAAAAACTAGCCTGTTCTGGCAGGCCTACCCATGTGTTTTATATGCTCTTTTAATTAATTCATGTATTTGATGTATATTGTTATTGTATTAATGTTGTTCCCCACCTCAATCCAAAGGGAGAGGCAGGTAAGAAATATATTGTGATGATGATGATGATGATGATGATGATGATGATGATGATGATGGATGCCATGAAAGGACAGCAAATTGTTGTTTAGTTTATTTTTATTTAAATGTTATGCCTAGGGAGAGGCATTTGTGGGATTTCAGGTACCAAAATAACTTGATAGGAGTGAGTACTATGCACCTTGACTGCAGGGGTGAGGCTATTTGCTACTACGCTTCTGACAGCAAAATATCTTGGCTCGACATTGCTAAACCTCTATTTAGCAGAGGCGAAAGTGGGATAAAATATAGACCTCATCAGCAGTGGTCCCTTCTCTTAAAACCTCATTTAAAAAAAGTTTGTCTGGTTTTGTATTTGTATTTGTGCGTATCACAGCCAACATTTTATAAGATTTACTATTATTTTATTTTTTGGGCCACAAACGTTAGTTGATTAACCTATTTTGATTCTGATAAGTATCAGAGAATGGAAAAGCAAATATTAAAATGGACCTTCTATGTGGTGCCTTGAGCTTTTTTTTTTTTTTTTACTGTAACTTCTGTTTCCTCCAATGTTGCCAAAAAGGCACCTTTACTGAAATGTTGGCAACATGCACATTTATTTAAATTTAACCAGTTCACAGGTACAGCCCTAATATTATTGTTGATATATCCCATACATTTGTGTGCTTGGCTGTATATCGTTCATACATTTTCTGTTTGCTAGTTTATCGGCATATGGGGCGGTACAGAAATGTTAATAAAGGAGGAGGAGGAAGAGGAGGAGGAAGAGGAGGAGGAGGAAGAGGAAGAGGAGGAGGAGGAGGAGGAGGAGGAGAAGGAGAAGGAGAAGGAGAAGGAGAAGAAGAAGAAGAAGAAGAAGAAGAAGAAGAAGAAGGCATTTCACTGTGGGCCAGTTTTCACAGAGGCCTGTGAATGAGCCTCCATGGGGTCAGAAGCCTCCAGGTGACTGTAGGGATAATCTGCTCTGAGAGCTGCTTCAAATGAATGCACTTGGAGAGGCCCCTTAGCTCCATCATACCAGTGCCTCCACTCATCCATTTGCTGAGCCTTTGGTAGCGCATGTTCTGGTATGTTTTTGCAGTGGTAACTAGCAGAGAAGGACAAGAAAAAGCAAAAGGGAAGTTGCAGCAACTTCTTTATTTCTGTCTGCTGCTGCTGTCAGGTCCCTTTGGAGGGTGAGCGGTTGATGAGCAATCAGGTGAGATGTGGCTGAATGAGGGCTGAAAGGGGTCTCTCTACAGGCTGCTGTAGCAGCTGTCATAGCTGATAGCTGCTACAGTCACTTGGAGGCCTCTCACCTTGGGAAGGCTTGTTCGTGGGATGCCGCGTGACCCAGCCATATGCTCATATTAATTGTGATAGACTTACAGTGTTGATTATACAAATGTGACTTGCACGTTTTAAGGGCCGTGAAATATGACAAACGAAGCTGCTGCTTATAAAGTATATAAATACCATGGTGTTGCTCCTGAAATGTAAGGAAATTAAATGGGAATAGGAGGGAAATTCATTCTCAACCAGGATTTAGGAATTTGGAAGGCACAGTTTTACAATTCAGTTAATTCAAACAGTTTGGGGACAATTTCATTATTTATGATTGCACATGAACGTGTGTGTGTGCATTTACATTTATATCTGTCAGGTATCCATGACAATCTCCTGCCTTTTCTCCAAAGAGCTTTTCGGTGAGATTTTACCCTTGCAAGAATCCGGTGATGTAGGTTGGGATGAGAAATAACGGGCCTGTTCAGACAACATTCTAAGTCATGGTTAGGCCACTAACCCTTTTGCTGCAAATGGTTAGTGAGCGTGTTTAAACCATGGTTATGTAGCCACCATGGTTAGGAATGATTCACACAACATGTTAAGTCATGGTTCACATGACATGCTAAGCCATAATTTTAAGCTCAAAATGCTTAACCACTGTGGGCTAGCGTGCTTCTGAACAGGGTCATCAACTTGCCCGAGGCCACCTGGACTTCATAGCCAAACCATCGTTTGAAAACCTGTTTTCCAGCTCCAAATACAAAACTCAAACTGAGATTAATAGGCAGCTTATTTATATTAGCTTACATTTACACAGAAATCCGTCTAGGCTGATGTAATGGAGGTTTGCAACATTTACCTTAGCTCTGTTTATGAAAAACAGTCTACAAAACACCCCCCCCCCCCAAAAAAAAAATTTGGCTTGATACCCTTTGAAATTCTCACCATTTGGCCTGCGGTTGAATTTATTATTTATTTATTTATTTATTTATTACATTTGTATACCGCCCCATAGCCGAAGCTCTCTGGGCGGTTTACATAGGATTAAAAACAATTAAAAACAATATACAAAAATTAAAACAGCAAAAACATACAACATACACACAATCTGTACATTTAAAAACCACTTGAACACTTCAAAAAACTACAAAAACAAAACAAAACAACCCGTGCTTCTTGGCACGGCAATCTCTGCTCCTTGCGCTTTTCGTGTGGTGCGAGGATGCAACGGCTGTTGTTTGCAGGCTTTCATAGGCTGAGAATTTATGGTGAGAAAAATACCTGCTGTTCAAGTGAATCTTTTCTTTATCTGTGACGGGTTTTGTGCCTCTTGTGCAGACTTCAACTAAATCAGAGTTAGGAGGGCAGGCGATAAAAGACATCTGAGTGCTTCCCCAGAAAACACATATAATATACCTTCCAACACCATTTATTGAATAGCAACAGGGACTTTTTTTTCTTACAAGCTCCAGTTGCTAACATTTAGCAAAAAAAAAAAGGGGGGGGAATGTGCTTAATACTGGAGCATATCGTCCATCTGTAGTATGGTACCTGAGCAGTAGGGAGCTAACTGGGCATGGTGTCAGGGGTCAACCTAGGCGGGCAGCTGCCGAGGTCCCAGAGACTCAAAAGTGCTCATCCCTGTCCCTGAGTCAAATGCAACAGCAGCAGCAGCAGCAGCCATCCTCACTTGCCCAGCCATCTGGCAAAAGGAAACGACAGAAAAGGGAAGCACCTACAAGTCCTGCAGCACCCCATTCTAAAATATATATTTTTAAAAGTTACATTTTTGAGTAGCAGCATCCTGAATCAATCAGATGCAGCCGTTGGGGGCACGGGGCCAATGAGAGTACAGGCTGGTCTTTATGTCGCACCTGTACCCTCATTGACTATGTCCCACACTCAACAAGGCAGCACCTGATTGGCTCAGATCGGTGCGACTCAAAATGGAACAAAACCGAATGTTTTAAAAGCACTTTGCCAGCGATTGGGTCAGCTGGAGGAGGAGCAGTTGCCACAGGCGAAGCCACCTGCCCATCCTGGCCAGGTGGAAAAATAACAATGGAGGGGACGTTGCTGGGGTGGTTTAGGCAGCCAACAGAGGGAGGATAGTTTGGGCAGCTGGCAGATGGGCTTTGGTGGTGGTGACAACGGGTGGGGGGTTGTGCAGCTGGTGGGTGGCTTCAGCAGCAGGGGGGTAGCTGCAGAGGGCCCATCAGCAGCATTATGCTGAGGGCCCATTGGGCTCTGGTACGAGTCCTGGTCCAACTTTATGTAGCTATTTTTTTAAAAATAAAATCATATCTTGCCAGACAGAGAGGACCTTTTCAGTGGAGCTGTGACTTTGAAATGCCCCCCACCCCGAGGGAGGCCAGCCTGGCCCGATTGGTGTTAGTCTTTCAATGAGCAGTGAAATTCAGGTGACCAGCTGCCCTACTTTACAAAGGAGAGTCCTCTGGTTTGGAGAGCTGGCAGAAGGCAGTCCTCTTTTTGAAGGTGTCTTCTGTTGGATGAGCTATCCAGTCCAGGTCTGATTTAAAGTCAAAGAACCATAAGGGGGGGGGGGCTTTGAAGTGGCCCATCCACAGTTAGCACCTGGTCAACAGACTGAGCAGGCCCACATCACCTCATCCGTCCTCCTCGCTATGGTGAGATATAGTTCTATTTAAATTATAGTCCTTATTTCTAAATTTGCATATCTACATATGCAAATGTTGTGTAAATTGGTGCCCTCTTATCCTTCTTTTCTGGCAATGTGTAAGTGGCTACCCTAGGAAGAAATCTGGAGGGTTGTTTTTTTTAGGAATGTTTTTGGTATGGGCTTGTTTACATTTTCTGCTGGACTGAGTGTGTGGTAGTTTTTAGCTTGTTATAATATATAAAAGTGGTTTTGTGTTGGTGTCGTCTGTTTTATGGCTTTTTAAAAATATATATTGTGGTTTCTAATTGGTTAAAGTTTATTTTTCTGCCTGTTTTTCACCGAACAGACCCCAATGTGGTATACAAAGGTTTAAAAAGTACAAAATGAAAAACATACTCACACACCATAAAACACTATGACAAGAAATTGGCACAAATGCAAAGCCACCAAATCAAGAACAGTAGCTTAAAGTAGCAGGAGATAAAAAAAAGTTATAAGAGTGGAATTTTTATTGTCTTGCTTGATTCCGTAAACTGCTCTGTGATTGCTTCATCTGAAAATAGCCATTAATATAGATCTTAATAAAATAAAATTAAATACACTTTATTTTTTTTATGTAAGTGTCTTAGGAGTCTATTTGAGCTGAGAGCATGGGATGCCACATGAAATGTTTGAAGTGAAAAATAAATAAACAGCACTCAGACAGGCCCGAAAATGGCATATGAAAAGGTTAACATAGACAAGCAAAAACAAGAACAAACATACAGATCCAGTTTGCATGTAACGCTATAATTCCTGGGTTGTTTAACACGGAAATTGCTGGGGACTAGCAAAGTGACGAGTGTGCTATCTCCCACGTGCTCATCATTCTGCTTTCAAGTAAAAACCCAGGAATGCCCTGTTCCTGCATTGTTTCTTGACATGTGAACCCAGAAACTTTGGGGGTTGCTTATTGCATAATCAACCCAGAGTTAACCCAGCAACAAATCATGGGCAATTCAGGGAGCCTGCTTGTTTCTTTTCTCATCCCCAGCAGTTCCCTAGTTGAACAACCCAGGAATTGCAGCATGATGTGCAAACCAGTTCTAACAGAGCTTAAAACAAACAGTAAAAGAAACCTATAGGAGCAACTATACGAAATCAACCACAGGCCCTGGCCAACAGCCTGCCCTGCCTTACCTAAACAAGAAGGTTCTTGCCAGCTTCCTAAAACACCACCAGTAAGCTAGACTGGCAGGCTTCCTTGGGAAGACTTTCTCTGTTTTTCCACCAACTTAGTATCAGAAGGCAGGGGAACTTGGAGCTGGCCATCTCCGACAATGTGTAAGAAGATAGACTCACTGACAGAAGGGGAGCCTTGTCCAAGGGCCCTCAAAATCTGGAACAGGCACTGGTTGTAAATGTGTTTTCTAGGCATTAGGGAAATTCTTCATGCAATGTTTGCAAAAGTCCATAATGGGAACTATTACGATTAGGGTGACCAGATAAAATCCAGGTCAGGGCTCATGTAACTTTAACAGTTGTAGAGAAAAGGGAATTTCAGCCAGAGTAATTTGTATGCAGTTAGTTTCTGGTGAAATTCCCTCTTCATCACAACTGTTAAAGTTGCAGGGGGCCTGCCTTATTTTGTATATGGTCACTCTAGTATAGTGCCTGCATTTTTAACTATTGTGATGAAGAGGGAATTTCACCAGGAACTAATTGCATACAAATGACACTGGCTGAAATTCCCTTTTCTCTACAACTGTTAAAGTTACATGAGCCCTGACCTGGATTTTATCTGGTCACCTTAATTAAGATTCTCAAGAGGTAACTTGTATACTTCCTTGTTATGGTGACCTTTTTATTTTTTAAATTATTTTGCTAAGGGAATACCATACAATGAACACTATATTTCACAATTGTTCAATCGATGACTATAAAACATTCAAACAGCCAAAATGGAAATAATCACAATAAAGAGGAAAGCAAGAAAATCTAAACTCTTACATTATTCAATAATAGGGTAACATCTTGTCTACTCCAATAAATTGTAAATGTTTTCCATATCTCATAAAGTTGATTTAGGAGTAATTTGCATCACTAATTTTCTTTCAGTAAGACCTCTTATTCATTTCAACCAGGATCTATGTTTTATTCAACCAGTTACTTATTGATGCAGATGATGAATTTGCCTTTCCCCCTCCGATTTGTATATATATTCTTGCACCAATCCGAATGTTATCTAAATCAGTGGTTTTCAAACTGATTTGGAGCACTGGGGTTTCAAGGAAGCTTCTCTGAGATACCCCATCAAGATGAAAAGTAGAATGGCAGGGAAGGTTATCTTGAAATCCAACTTACCCACCAGAAGTGCACGTTTCCACTGAAATGTACGGCTGTAGGGAGAGTGCTGAAGGTGTTCAAAGGTTAATTCCTAATTTATATGGGGTAAGAGTGGGCCCCAATCCCTACCAGAACTTGCTACTGCCCTGCATGAACCGTATGTTGGAACATGTCCCAGAGTGTTCTATAAGGTGCACTGATTCCTCAACATAAAAGTTAATGTGAAAAAAGGCTGCCCCGAAAGGAGGAATTTTGAAACACTCAGATCCAAAATGCGGAATGTTGGAGAAACTGCACATTTTATCAATCCAAGCGAAACCATAACTGGACAAATCCTAAAAACAAACAAACAAACAAACAAAAACCTTTAATCTGAACAAGTAGAATTGTCTCAGCTTTATCTGGGACAGGACACGTCCTGAGATTCCCCCCTAGCAAGAGAAAGAGGAAGGTTCTTAACCTCAGGATTTGCAAATGCAGCTGCTGTATCCCACAAATTCATTTCTGGAGTATCAAAGGCTATTTTCATGTGCAAAGGAAAAGGTACACCTGTGTGCAAAACAACAAGAAAAACAAATCAAAGGGACAACTGCCCCTTTGGCACATGCAAACATGTTTTGATAAATTGCCTTGTAGGTTCATGCGTAGATATTGCAGGTGTGCTTTAAACAACTGTTTTGGATAATTTTTGACCTTTCCAGGCATTACTGAGTCATCTTCCAGGCAAAAATCTATGGGTTTGCCATTGGTTTGGAGTCTGCAATTCCATTTTGATTATAATTGTTGGATTAGGGTTGTCAGATGAGATTTCCCTTGTACTAAATCAGAGGTCTAAAGAACTGCATCTCCTCCACCTGTCCCTCTCTGGTCCACCTCCATCTGTTGAAGCAAACAAATATACAGCATGGCAGGTGGGGGATGGTGCAAAAGGAAAGACTGGCGGGTGGGGAAGAGCCTGTGGCTGGCTAATCTCTTCTGGAAGCAACCAATTAAAAGCTACAGGGACAATCTCCAAGATGTAACATGGCAATCCTGCAATTTTAATGTTGCCCCAATCCAAAAGTGTACAGCTCACATGTTTTCTTTAGTATGATTGTCTTCAGGGTTATCCTCAGGCGGCAGATGCTGAGAGGCAGCAGGAAGGTGTCGGAGGAACTGTGCACCATGTGCCGTGCTCTGCACTTTTAGTCTGCCCGTGCAGTGGAGGACACTTCCCCATTATCAATGTTGGCCTTTTGTACACAAAAATGGAAAAGGGCGTCATCTTGTTTTTCATTTCATGGAGAAGTATGACCAGTTTTTTCATATGTGAGGCTCTCTACAACGAAGCTGAATAAAATATCCCCTTGAGCTTTATTGCTGTCATGTTGGTCGCTCTGTATTCTTGTCAGGAGATAGTTTTTTTCTGGGAACCCTCTGAAGAAGGGGTGGGGGAATGATGAGCCAAGCTCCCTTTCCCCATGGGGCTTGCTTGCCACTTCCAGCGTTCCCTCTCTCTCTCTCTCTCTCTCTTTGTCCCTTGCTTCACAATTCTGGCACAAAGCATAGGGCTGGATTGAGTCTTCCAGTTGCTGATCCTTATGTATAGTGGGTGCTGCTTGCCCCTCTTTAGCAGATCAGAATAAATAAGGATGCTAAAATTGTACTGTTGTTACTTGGGCCGGCCTTGTGGTATGTCATCTTTAGAGTTACACAGAATTAAAAATATAACAGAGGATGGTATCTTTGCAGGAGGGGGAGTTAGCAAAATGGTATCTTCATGCCATTTCAGCATTTCCTGGAGAGAGCGTGGCTAAATTTCTCGTTTTAGAGAGTGGGGAATAAGGGTGAGGGGGCTGAAGAAAGAATTTGCATAATCTGATTAACTGGGGATTATCCAATGGCTGCTAAACAGCTTCAGTGTGCTTGAGCTAAAAATCTTTACTATTCATAGCTCTCACCATGCTGGAGAGAGACTGCACCTGCATTGCTGCCAAGCCCTTCAAGAAGTTTGGGTTGGGGGTGGGGTAGCTAAAGGCAAGAGGATAGACTAGAGGAAGGGACGGTGGCCATTGGAGTCCGACTGTTTTACGTGTACATAACCTTTAATTGATCTGTTTGGATTATCCTTTTGGATGCCACAATCACAGCCTGGACACGTTCAAAGGGGAAGAAGGCAAGTAGTGCCGATATCCTAGAGACTTAGGCCTGGTTCAGACATTTATCTAGGTGGGGACTAGTCTGCTCCCTCCCCTCCCTTCCACCATTCACAAAATGTCGTGTGTGATGCGGGGGTTTCACTTGGAGGCAATTATGCACGGAAACACGATTGACGCTTTCTTTCCCCCTCTTGTCTAAGGGGAAAACAACTGTGGAAAGCCGGCAGTTCTCAATGTGGAGAGTCTGGGTCACATGGTTTGTACATGGTGGGGCACCCACCCACTTCTCCACTATAGAAAGTTTGTTGCTGCCAGGCATGGATCAAGAATATTTCTTTTCCTGAGACAAATCGTGACTTCACATGGCAGTATTATTAACTGTCAGTTTGTGGTCATTTGAATGGTACCCCAAAATCCAGAACCTGAGTTAAGCCACTTCATCCTGCCTAATGGTTGGGCTGGACCTGGTCACCAGCTATGTGTTTGTATCAGGATAAACCTGCTTATTGTGACATGGGCTTTTGTATGTTCCACATCCACAAGAGACAGCGTGTGTTCCACACATACAAGCCACAGTGGTTATTGAGCTAAATAGTATGGCTTAGCGTGTCGTGTGAACCATGCCTAACATGGTGGCTACACAACCACAGTTTAAACACCCTCGCTAATCATCTACTGCAAAAAGTTAACAGCCTAACCATGGCTTAGTGTGTTGTCTGAACAGGTCCAGTATCTGTATAGGTTTTGTTGCCTGTGGTTTTGCAACCTATGATCCATACCAAGCTCCTTTTCCTCAGTGGGCGTAGCAGGATTTCACATGCATACAAGGGAAGTGATCCATGACAGAATGTATCTAAATTAGGGTGACCAGATAAAATCCAGGTCAGGGCTCCTGTAACTTTAACAGTTGTAGAGAAAAGGGAAATCCAGCCAGTGTCATTTGTATGTAATTAGTCCCTGGTGAAATTCCCTCTTCATCACAACTGTTAAAGTTGCAGGGGCCCTGCCTTCTTTTGTATTTGATCACTCTAGTATAGTGCCTGCAACTTTGTGATGAAGAGGGAATATTACCAGGAACTAATTGCATACAAATGACACTGGCTGAAATTCCCTTTTCTCTACATCTGTTAAAGTTACAGGAGCCCTGACTTGGATTTTATCTGGTCACCCTATCTAAATGTCATTTCCTTGTTTCTCCCACAGCACCTTTTCTCCATTCTGGGCATGTGCATTGGTGAATGTATTTTGCCTGCGCCCACCGCTTTCCTATATTTAAAGAAAAAAAAATCTGGAAGTGTTGTATCTCAGAATTCCTTAATCTAGAAATACGGAGCACGCAGCTCTCCTGTTACTGCTAACTTCCTGCGCAGCATCCCAACAGACATGGCTGCTAGAAAGGGGGCCCAATTGCAGACAGCTGATAGCAGACAGAGCAGATTTCCCTCTCCCTACTTTGTAAACAGAAAGCTTCAGCGCCTTCCCCCCACTCCATCACAAAGCTTACTCTCACAATTTTAATTAAAAAAAGAAGTACAGTCCTTACAGAGGTTTGTTCTTCTGGAATGCCACTAACCTGCATTTGTATTTGTTTAAAAGGGGAAAAAAACCAAGTAGAAAGTTAAGCAGGCGATTTATCCAGGAATAAACGCCCGCCTGGCACAGTCATCTTTTGGGCACCAGGTTATGACTGCCCTCTACTCCCAGGCATTTAATGGCATATGCTGGTGCATCTGTGTCAGCTGTCTTTAACAGGTCTAGTATCGTATTGAAATCGTTTTTAACTGTTTAAATTGTTTTAAATTTCGCATATTGGATCTGTGGTTTGCGAGCATGTGGATTGTTGTGAGCCGCCCAGAGAGCTTCGGGTATTGGGTGGTGTAGAAATAATAATAATAATAATAATAATAATAATGCAAAGTAAACAAATTAAGTGGCTGCTAATGCCATTTTGAAGAGCTCGAAGGAGATCGCACCAGTGTCCTTTTTAAAGGACTGAACAGATTTCTCTCAAAGTTAGCAGCACATCCGTGCTATGAAAAAAGAAAGCCTCAATCCCTCAAACCCACTCCATCATCACCATTGCAATGCTGCCTCATACAAGGTAAATGTTTAAATGTGTATTTATAGTCCTTGTGAAAGTCCGTTCTTCAGGAATACCACTAACATACCATTTTTGGGGGTGGGGGAGGCTCAGGTGGAAGCACTAAAGTAAATTACAAAGTCAAGCAAGGTATTTCAGTACTGGGTCGAAACACATTGCTTGCTGGTAGCAAAGCAACAAAAGAACAGTTAAGTGGATGGTAATGCCTTTTTGAAGAGCTTGAAAAACCTGCAGGACGGAGCTCTACAAAAGGAAATATATGGCAGGAATGGAGGGGCGTCTCCGACACATCATCCACCTTCCCCAGGAACAACTTCCTGCTTCCATTATCCATTTTCCTGTCCACATCGAAGAAAATGTGCAGCTATTCTGCTCCTTCCCTCCTTAGCGTATTTTCTGCGCTAAGCAAAATTTCGGAAGGATTGCTGGAACGCCACGAGTGTATTACAAGGGATGACGTCATTGTCTGAATCACCCATGAAATGTGAATGAAAGAGCCATAATGATTCCTCAATAAATCTTTGTCTAGAAAAGCCCATATGTTGTTACATTTGAATTGTGGAACTAGAACTGGAACCCATAGTTTGATGTAATCTTCCAGTTCTGTTTTGAGAGGACAGGTGCAAGACTTGAAATCACAAGTCAGGGATTGAGTTGGAGCCCAAGGATGGGGAGTATTGGAGAAGGAGCTACATCTGAAGCACGTTTTGGCCGTTATGTCTAGACCAGCCCTAAAACTTTTTTACTTGTTTGTCAGGTAGCTATGGCCTTGCCTCTCCCAGGATGGATTCTGCCTAGCAGGCCATGATCTGCCAAATCTAGCACTTCCTTACACAAACCTCTGAGCAAACCATACTTACTGTGTAAAGAGATGGGTTTGATATCTTCCCTTTCTCTCTGCCATGTTTTCCTGTTGGCATTTAATGCTAGAGACCTTTTAATGCCCAAAGGCTTCTGCAATAATGAATAGCTGTTGCCCTCTCAGTTGATGTAACAGGCACAATAATCTCATTGCCAATCTCTTTTATGTTTTCTTGAGCTTAAATATTTTCTTCAAATCCAAGCAAGGTTTTTCAGCACGAAAAGGAAGATATTAGGTAGGGTGACCATATAAAAAGGAGGACAGGGCTCACGTAACTTTAACAGTTGTAGAGAAGAGGGAATTTCAGCCAGCGTCATTTGTATGTAATTCATATCTGGTGAAATTCCCTCTTCATTACAACAGTTAAAGCTGCAGGGGCCCTGCCTTCTTTTGTATATGGTCACTTTAGTATAGTGCCTGCAACTTTAACTGTTGTGATGAAGAGGGAATTTCACCAGGAACTAATTACATACAAATGACACCCGCTGAAATTCCCTTTTCTCTGCAACTGTTAAAGTTACATGAGTCCTGTCCTCCTTTTCATATGGTCAGCCTAGTATTGTTAGGCTTGCAATCTTTTAAGCTGTCAAATGATAAGCAATGCAGCCATCCACTGTGAGATTAGAGCAAAACGAGGAGGGCTTCAAGGTTCCTGTTGCAATCATATAATTGCAAGGTTTCAATTATTTTTAGTAATTAAATACAGAATCTTTTTCCTTACTTGGCACCTTCGTATTAAGGTAATATGAGGTTGATGGTGATGTAGATGGCACTATTTCAATGGAGAGAATAGGGATGCGTTCAGTCTATAAAACTGTCAAATAGATTGCGATTTATCATTTATGAGAAATTTACTGCTCACCACTGGGATTGCATTTCAAAGTGTATGGGGGAAGGGAGATAGATTAACTCCATCCATAATAAGCTTTTTTCCTATTATGAACAGTTTCCAAATTATGGAGAATCCATAGCAATTGCAAACATGCGCCGATACTAGTTACCTCCTACTATCAAACAGTGTGCTGGCAAACAATCGGAGGAAGCTTAATTTGAGCCTGCACTCAATGCCAGAGTTGCTCCAGGCTTAGCCCTTGAGTTTATGAAATAGTAGGAGCAATTCTTGACTCTCCTGTGCGAGGAACTTTGCTACACATATTATGAGGTATAAAATAACCATAAAAATGTAACTGATGCTTTTAAAATCAACTGCAATTTATATAAACTGCTTTGGAAAAAAACCTATTTGAAGAGTGGAGTATGACATTATTAATTAATCTATATGAATATATTTTGATATTGACATATGGCCAGCCTCCCATTGCCCCTACCTCAATCTCTTTTTTTAATGTTGCCCTTGCTAATAAGGCTTGTTAAAATGAAGAATACATCAGCAAGTACTTAATGTATCTACAGTGGGAACCCACAGTGAGCTCACACGAGAGGAGAGCCCCCAAGCAGTGGTTGCATATTCAAAATGGCAGCCGAAGATGCCGCAGCCTCACTGTGGATTAAATAATCCATGGTGGGTTGTCGTGTTGTGTGAACAGCCCCTATTTCTAGTATCCAAGCCTCCCAACAGCATAACAAAAGGTGAGACACCCGTTGTATCTGGTAACTGATGGCGCGTTGCTGAATATGGAGGCTCCATTTAACTATCATGTATTGATAGACCTGTCCTCTATGAATTCATATAACTTTTTAAGTAGCCATTAAAACCTGTGGTATCACATCTTTAATTTATTGAAGCATTTCTAGCCCACTTTTAAATTCAGAAAGGGTTCATGTGGTGGCTTACAATGGACTATGAATGAAATCACAGTGGATTGGATCCAACTTTTTACTCCATGAACTAAATAAAAGAGCTCCCACTCATAGGTGGAGACTTGTGGTCATGGAAGGGGTGACATATTATTCAACCCATTAGTAATGCTATCAACAAACCATTATAGAATATATTTAGTAAAACAGCAATGGAATTTTATGGTAATGAATTGCTTAATTTAGGTCAAGAAAGGCCCGAAATGAGACAGGAAGACAGCAAGGAATTGGGGCTACTGTTACAGAGGAGCTCTCAGGCATGATGGCCCTCTGGAAGTATGTATTGCCCTGACACTTTGGCTGAAGAATCCAATTGGGTTCTTGAAGCAGCCGCATGGAATGCTGCCAAGAACGTTGCTAAGGCTCTGGACAGCCATAAAGAGGTAGGAGCCAGTTCTGTACATGCGTTCCCCAATTAATTAGCTTAAAGGGAGTTGCTCTCTGTAACCTCAGAAACATGCAAATGCCTACTTCATTGCTATGTCACCACCCAGTTGAGAAACCCAGGTGGGTCCCTTTGCATGGGCCGGTCCAGAGCCTTGGTGGGAAATTTGACCCAGTCCCTAGATGATTTTAATTATACCTTTTGTTTTGAATATGGGTAGTGAATTATCTTCTGTACTGCTATGGCTCTGTATAGCCAGCCAGATGTCAATCAAGGGGCAACAAGTGTCTGAGCTTTCATTTCCCAGAGCCAAAGGATTGTTCCCTTTGTCCTGACCCATCCTTGGTCCATCCTCTAAGCCACTTAGTCCTTTCTACTAGGGATGTGCACTGGATCGGACCCGATCCACGATCCGAGTCCGGTCCAGTGGGAAATCGGATAAATTATCCGATTTCCGATCCCGCAGCTGGATCGGCCGATCCAATCCGAACCGGTCCGAAAAAGCTCCGAACCGGTTCGGCGGATCGGCGGATCGGCGGGCGCCCACTGGCGCCCACCGCCGCTTCCATTGGCGGGCGCCAGCGGGCGCCCGCCGATGAAAGTGGACAGCGGGGGGGGGGAGGAGGGGGGCACTTACCTTCTCGGCCCGGTGGCTCCCGTCCGGCGCCGGCGCCTACTACTACTAGCAGGCTCCGCGGCCTGCTCTAGGGTGGCGCGCCGGGTGATGTCATCACCCGGCGCGCTACTCTAGAGCAGGCCGCGGAGCCTGCTGGTAGTAGTAGGCGCCGGCGCCGGACGGGAGCCACCGGGCCGGGAAGGTAAGGAGGGGGTGCGTGGAGGGGAGGAGGGGGCGCGCGGAGGGGGGAGGGGGGAGGGGGGCCCTTACCTTTCCGGCCCGGCGGCTCCCGTCCGGCGCCGGCGCCTACTATTCCCAGCAGGCTCCGCGGCCTGCTCTAGGGTGGCGCGCCGGGTGATGTCATCACCCGGCGCGCTACTCTAGAGCAGGCCGCGGAGCCTGCTGGTAGTAGTAGGCGCCGGCGCCGGACGGGAGCCGCCGGGCCGGAAAGGTAAGGAGGGGGTGCGTGGAGGGGAGGAGGGGGCGCGCGGAGGGGGGAGGGGGGCCCTTACCTTTCCGGCCCGGCGGCTCCCGTCCGGCGCCGGCGCCTACTATTCCCAGCAGGCTCCGCGGCCTGCTCTAGGATGGCGCGCCGGGTGATGTCATCACCCGGCGCGCTACTCTAGAGCAGGCCGCGGAGCCTGCTGGAAGTAGTAGGCGCCGGCGCCGGACGGGAGCCGCCGGGCCGGAAAGGTAAGGAGGGGGTGCGTGGAGGGGAGGAGGGGGCGCGCGGAGGGGGGAGGGGGGCCCTTACCTTTCCGGCCCGGCGGCTCCCGTCCGGCGCCGGCGCCTACTATTCCCAGCAGGCTCCGCGGCCTGCTCTAGGATGGCGCGCCGGGTGATGTCATCACCCGGCGCACTACTCTAGAGCAGGCCGCGGAGCCTGCTGGAAGTAGTAGGCGCCGGCGCCGGACGGGAGCCGCCGGGCCGGAAAGGTAAGGAGGGGGTGCGTGGAGGGGAGGAGGGGGCGCGCGGAGGGGGGAGGGGGGAGGAGGGGGCGCGCGGAGGGGGGAGGGGGGAGGGGGGCCCTTACCTGCCCGGCCCGGCGGCTCCCGTCCGGCGCCGGCGCCTACTACTACCAGCAGGCTCCGCGGCCTGCTCCAGGGTGGCGCGCCGGGTGATGTCATCACCCGGCGCGCTACTCGAGAGTAGGCCGCGGAGCCCGCTGGTAGTAGCCGCCGGCGCCGGACGTGCCGAGAAGGTAAGTGGCGGGGAAGGGGGCTTACCCCCCCCCCGGAGCCGTCCGCTTCTATCCGCTGGCGCCCGCGGGCGCCAGCGGATGGAAGCAGGCGGCCCCAGGGGGGGTAGGGAGCGCGGGGGAGGGGGTTTACCTGCCGGGGCCGTCCACAGCAGACGGCCCCGGGGGGGGGAGGGAGTTAGGCCCCCCCTTACCCACCCGCCGCCATTTTTTCCTCATAGACTTGCATTGCAATGCAAGTCTATGGGGAAAAAAATGGCGGCCGATCCAAAAATTTCCGATTTTTGGATCGGGATCGGACTCGATCCGGTCCGGGGGGCCTCCGATTTTGTCCGAACCGGTCCGGGACAAAATTGGAGGTCCCGATCCGGGTCCCGATCCGATCCGGGGGGTCCGTGCACACCCCTACTTTCTACCCTTTGTTTTGAACCCCAGGTCCTGCGGTTCATCAGCAGCAGTTCTGAAAAGGAGCGCTACTTGCATTGGCTTAAACACAAGTAGAGCTCTTCACTTATCCCCTGACAAGGCAGGGTAGGCAATCTCACAGAGAGTTCTGTGTTCAAGTGAACGCAAGGAGAACTCCTTTTCAGACCTTGCTGATTCAACTCGGCAAGGTCTGAACTGAAGGCGGTGGGCCAGTGCATTTAAAGGTGTAGGAGGGTGGAGCCAGTGTGCACAACCCTATCTCTCTACCTGCATTAAACCCTCATGTGTTCAGGCAAATGCCTGAACAGGGCTTTACTGAACAGATTTTCCATGGTAAGAAAAAAACACGGTAGAAGCAGTGAGTCAACACAGGAGGGCTACAAGAGGAACTTGAAGATGTCTGGAACCTCCTCCCCACCTGTAAAATTCTGTGAATGGGGCACAGCGATGGCTCATCTGGCAGTAGCTCTATTTTTGTGTATACACGCAAGGTCATGTCTGCATGAGAACAAGGATGTGAAGCACTATGTTAGAGCTGAGTAGGTTGACATTGACTTAACAGCCCTCACAATGGGGTAGGGCACTGCAGAATGGAAGCAGGAATTGGGTGTCCTCAATGATCTAGGCAAGGGGAAGCTGAAATAGGGCTATTGAGAATGTGTATGTTCTTTATAGATTGTTTAAATATCTAAAGTTGACATGTGACAAAATACTTTTTTTTAAAGAAGTAAACAAATGCACATCATTGCTACTAATACATAGCATTTATATAGCACTTTTTGAATGTTCAATGTGCTCCATATATTATTATCTCAGTAACCCTTCTGATACCTGTAGATATTAAGATAGATAGTATTGTCCCATATTGCAGATATTGGTTGGGGGATGACCTGAAAGACAGGGGCTAATCTAAGGCCATATAGGGTGATCATATGAAAAGGAGGACAGGGCTTCTGTATCTGTAACAGTTGTATTTTATTTATTTATTTATTACATTTGTATACCGCCCCACAGCCGAAGCTCTCTGGGCGGTTTACATAGGATTAAAAACAATATACAAAAATTAAAACAGCAAAAACATACAACATACACATAATCTGTACATTTAAAACCACTTCAACACTTCAAAAAGCTACAAAAACAAAACAAAACAAAACAAACCCAGGCTCCTCAGATATTGCCAAATGCCTGAGAGAAGAGGAAAGTCTTGACCTGGCGCCGAAAAGCGAACAATGTTGGCGCCAGGCGGGCCTCGTCGGGGAGATCGTTCCATTGAAAATGGAATTTCAGCAGGTGTCATTTTTATGCATGCAGCACCTGGTGAAATTCCCTCTTTATCACAACAGTTAAAGCTGCAGGAGCCCTGCCCTCTTTTGTATCTCATCACTCTAGGCAGGGCTCCTGCAGCTTTAACTGTTGTGATGAAGAGGGAATTTCACCAGGTGCTGCATGCATGCAAACGACACCTGCCGAAATTCCCTTTTCAATACAACTGTTAAAGATACAGAAGCTCTGTGCTCCTTTTCATATGGTCACCCTAGCTAGAGTTCAGAGAAGCGGCAAATTTGAACTGGAGTCTTCCTGCTTCACCTGTCCACTGCTTAACAAGTACAGTGCACTGTAGCCAGACTACAAAATGGTTGGGAAATTTAAGACTCCATTATAAAACGAACAGCACAGTCCTAGGCATTGCCTATTTAGATGTAAGTACGTTGAATCAGTAAGGTAAGTGAGCTCAGAAGTGGAAATGATTTTAAATAGTAAAATATCCTTTCAGAGTCCCTTAGTTTATTCTATGTGATTTTAAGTGATTTCATTTGTTTCAGCAAAAATACATTTTTTTTTAAAGGCCAGGCATAGAGAGATGGGATGGATTGGCTTTTTTTCCAGAGTTTTGCTACATCTTACAAGATGTCAATAGCCTTGTCTCTCTCTTGTCCTCCCTGTATAAGACCCACAGAGCAAAACCCTCTCTCCTATATTAGATATTCCTGGCTAGAATATCTCTCTGCTGCAGGCTGTGGGTAAATAATGATCTGGAGGAGGTTACACAGTGGAGGTGCTTTTGGCAACTTTCCAATGTAAATTATATGGAAATGAGATTTCTGTGAGGCCAAAGGCCCTTTTCAAATGGGGTAGTGGGGGATTTAGTTAACATAACACTTGTGCTAAATGAAGCAGTTGACACAGCTTTCAGAGGATAGGGCTGCTACTCTAATTTACCATGAGAAAGGGACCAGCCTCCAATTTAGTCCTGCAGGGGAAGGAACTTGTAATCACAAGAATGTGTGGCGTGTTTTTCCAAGCCACTGAAATTTTAAGTGTTGACATTTTGGGCAGTGTTGAAATTAAACAAGATTGTTTAAATCTTGTAGTATTGAATTGCTTCAACTAATCTAGGTGGGTGATTTTCCTCCATTATTTGGGGGCAGACTGTTTCTGAAACCTCCAAGCACAAACCAGAGAGAAATAAAAGCTTACTTTTATTTTTGGATCCGCCTTAATTCTTGGAACTAACTTAAAGACCTGGTTTGGATGAGCTGGAGCACATGTAGGCACCGGGTTGAATATGCAACTTCGGGGTTATTGCGTTGTGCAAACCTGGAGAATATAGCTTATGCAAGGGATAAACAACCCTTGCATAACTCTAAACAGACCATGGATTGTTTAACTCTTGCATAACCCAAGCTTGCTGGATGTGCATGATATGATATGGGGATTGGATATTCAAAATTGCCACACACACTGCAGCCTCAACATGGGTTAAATAACCCATGGTGGGCTGTCATGTCATGCGAACAGTCCCAGTGCCTAGTTTGCACATAACGCTAACCCATGGTATGGGTTGTTGAATTCTCAGTTGTCACGATGTGTGAACCTGGCTGCACTAACAAACCATAGTTTGTTAGTGACCAACAACCCAGAAAGAGAACTCATGATTTGTTGTTGGGCTGTTCATGAATTGTTTTGCCAGGCTTACAGAGGTGGCAGGCAATAATTGTAAAAACAACAACAACCACCAGCCATTCTACATGCTACAGTGCTACAAATGCATTTGGGATGCAGGGGTTGAGAAAACAAACCATGGTTTGTTCAATCATCTGACAAACAAACCCTGATTAGTGCAACAAACCATAAATTGAATAAACTATGGGTTAGAGTTTTGTGTGAACCAGGGGAATGTGGTCTAAGCATCTTTAGTTATTTTTAATGGTATATTCTTTTTCTAACTAGTTCAGGGAAGCATAGGTTCTTTCTTGAATTAAACCTTCTTTCTTTTGAAGGAGTTGCAAAAGGAAGATCCCTTTAATAAGTGTCTGAACAAGCTTGAAATGCCTTGTATCAGTTCTCAGAATAAAAGCAAACCTTTGGATATTTCCTGCTGATTTTAGTTGTCCATTGATGCAGTCCTTGTGTTTCTGCAACCTCATGCTTAACACTCTTTTGAAGCTGGTAGGATTCAGCTATATGCTTAAAAACACAACACATCCAGCTTCCCAAAGCTGGATGCGCATCTTTTGAGTCAGCAAAAGATGCATATTTGGGGGGAGGGTGTTGGTAAATTGGAAAAAAACTGTAAGGAGACTATGAAGATGACAAGAAAGTTTGGAAGATAGATCATATGAATTTAAGTTGAGGAAGCTGGATGTTTGTACCATATGACAGGCCTGCACAACTTGTGACTCATCAAGCCAATCTAGAGTGGTCACTCATGAATCACCAGAAAAGAGGAAATGCATCACCAAAAAAAGACAAAAACAGGAGAGTGATTTGTATAACATTTGCATATGCTGATTTATGGCTATAGGTGCATATTTAGACATAATAATTACTGTTATATAGATAAAAATACAGTACATCTCACCATAGTGTGAGGAATAGGACTGTGACCAGGTGATCTGTGTGAATTCTGTTCAGCCTGCTGTCCAGGTGCTCACTGTGGAGGAACAGAATTTATATTTACAACAGAATTGGACAGGGCAGCTCTTAAAATAGAGAACCGTCTACTGGCAGCCCTTCAAATAAAAGACTCTTCTCTGTAAAAGCCACCCCAACAGCTCACCTGCTCTGTCAGAAAACCCTGTCTGGGACGGCAAAATCAGGGAAGCTGTCAATCATCTGCTGGGCCCCAACTGGTGGCTAGTGGGCTAGGTTCAGTTTGGTGGGCCACGTCGCACAGTCCTGGTCTGAAAAATAGTACATTAAAGGGAGGGTGAGTTGACAGCGTAAAAGGATGTCACCAAGGCAAGGAAATGCGTGACCAATCAGCTGAGTATTACATAGGGTTGTAATATAGGGTCCATTGCTCTGTCACCACTTAGTATTTACGTTGGTTGGCAGCAGTTCTTGAGGGTCTTGGAGACAGACCATAACCGGCCCAGACATCCCTTTATATGGGGATGCCAGTGACTGAATGAGGCAATTTTCTGCACACAAGGCATGTGCTCTTTTGTAGCTGCAGCCCTGCCCTGCCTCCCGTTTGCAATTCTATACCTATGTACACATGTAGATATGTGAAATCTTTTACTGTGTATACATGTGTCGCTGTGATTATGAACACACCCTTCTGTGTATAAGATGACTCAGTCATGTTCCACAGAAGTCTGTTTTTCACAAGGCATTTTTTTATGGGTGATTTCCACAAATAATGTAATTTCTAAGAAGAGTAGTGCCCGTTTTCAGCCTATCTTAGGAGCTACACATACTGATCTAAAAGCTCTCCCCACCACTGCTCCCAATGCCAGCTGTATGAGGATGGGTTGCGACTATTTAGTGGTGAGGAACACTCTGAACATGCTCAGAGATGCTTCTTTTGTCATTTCTACCGCAAGCGGCTGTGCCTTGACACTTGGAAATCAGTTCCAGGGTTGAGCCTCTCCAGCCTCCAGAGCCAAACCCCAAACTAAGCCTGCTGCGTTCGTTAGGCTTTGGCCTTCTGCAAAAAGAGCCCCTTTCCGGCTTTTCTTCTAAGAGCTCTGGATCTGCAGTAACACTTGCGTTTCAGAACAAAGCTTATAGCTGCCATTTCCACCTATTCTACCACAGGCTAGGATTCTAGCAGGGGAGAAGATGGAACATGAAAAGAATCTCCCAGGAGATGTCGAATAAGCTCCCCGGATTGCTAGCACTAGTGGTGACACGCGCCAGACAAAGGAGCTGGCATTCTATAAATGAGGCAGCAGACAGGCATCGGCAATTGGCTGGATTGTCAGGAGAGAAGCTCTTGCGTTTCGGAGCTGTGAGAGCAAAGTACTAAGAGGAGACTATCCTCCTTCAGTTGAGTCTGAATTCTTTGGCGAATTCTGCTTGCACCATCTTTGGAAAAGGTAAGTTACAAGCTTTGCGTCTTTTCTTTTTCTTTAGCATTTCAGTCTTTTGTATAACTTTCCCAAATGTCTGCCTACACTTCTCCAGGTGGAAAGAGGCTTGTGGCAATTGCAGTCATTTTCTGGGACAGCCTTTTGCCATCCGTTTGTTTCTGTGGAGGATTAAGAACCTTGGGTCCCTAATTTGACACACGCGATACAAAAATGCGGCACATGACTCCAACGATGTACTTTACAGGTGACTAAATCCAGTCATGAAGTGCAATCATGCATCCTCTGCTATTTTTTCACATTGCTGTTGACATAGTTTAAACCCTGCAATTGGAGTCTGGCAGGAGAGCCGTGAATTTTTGTTGCGTCTGAAGAATAATATTCCACAGATGAGTACTCGTATTCTAAACTAGAATCTAAAGTAATATGGAATATCAACAACCCTGTGAAATCCTATTCTAAAGCTTTGCAAGAGTATAACAATTAGCATTTAAGATTTTATCATTCATTGCATTTAAAGCCATGTGAAACGTTTGTCCCCATATGATAAAAACTCCACTAAATTGGAGCAGGAGAATTTGATACGTTCTTCACTCTGGGTACATGCCACTACATGGGATCTATACAATATGATAGGTCTACTCTCTTAAACCACAGCTTTGTAGTTTGCTTTGTGTATCTATGAATTTTGAAATCTTTAATAACAAGACAAATCCTTACACTTTAGCATGCAAGGCAGTTACTTCAAGAAGAATCTCTCTGAATATTTTTGCAGCGTTTTATATAGCTTCCTGGAGTTACCCCAAAAGATATAGATAGAGATCCCTAACTTTGCATTCCTTCTAATTACTACATAAGCACCCTAATCTTACATGCACTACATGAAAGTGAGTCTTATAGAAATCAGTAAATATTTTCCATGTCAGGTATTTTTGGGGATATTTCCATATAATGTCTTTAAGAGTGAGGTGTAAGTCTTGTTTAATTAAAAAAAACTACGACAGTATCAGCCATATGTTTCCAAGTTCCTTGCATGCACTTATTTAATGTACTTATTTCTAAGATTTATTTATCACCCTCTAGCTAATAACTCTCAGGGTGAGGTGCAATAAAAATTGATTCGTTTAGGATTCATACATATGGATTCAATTTAAAATAACATGGTTCTGTTGCAAGGACTATTTAGCCATTTTTTTGTTCATTTTTTTCTACAAAGCAATAAAAAGATAAGAGTAATAACAGAGCAAATCTGCAATCCAGTGGAAATATTGGGTCAAAATATGAACCTCTTTGGCCATTTAACAAAACATTATTATATGCAGATTTCCATTTCATTAATATATGCATGTATTTTATGGATGTCAAGCACGGCCCAGTGAATGTTAAACACTTCCGATTTCAATAGGAGAGATTGAAGCACATGTTTAAAGGCATTTATTATGGCTATCTTGGATTAAAATTTTGGAACTGTCCCTCTCATCAGACTAAAGGCCAAATTAGACATGATCAAGATGGTAGCTCTCCAGTCTCTTTAAAATTAAGCGTATTTTGGAAGGTTATAAATATAAACTTTTGCAAATAGCAGCAGGGGCATTGGCTATCCATATTGGAACCGCAGCATTGGGGGGATAGTTTTACCCTTCTCCTCTGCCGTGTTCCTTATAAAAAATCCTCCCCATTGTTAGCTGTCTCATTAGGAAAACATGTTTTTCCTAATAGGGCACATTGAACCTAGAAGTGGGGGCAGCAATTTTAATGAAGAAAACAGTGGAGGGGGAAATGATTAAACCCTCCCTCTACCATGCCAGGTCTCAATCTGGATCCACCCCACAGATGTTGTTTGCAAAGAGTTCAAAGCAATTAGACAGCTATTTGTGCATCTCCCATATAACATCTAGTTTGGCCCTAAGTGAGGCTGAAACTAGATGTGGAAATGAGGTTGGATTTTTTAAGGCTAAATGTAGCTGCTGCCAACCCCCATGTGGATTGAGACTGTGATGCTGGGGAAAGGGGGCTTAACTCTTCCCCTGCAGCCTTTTTTGACACCTGTCTAGGAAAACAGCAGCTCCTGGGGGTGATTTGGTTAAGGAAAACAACACAGAGGAAAGGGTTAAATCATCTCTCTCCTGGTACTGCAGTCCTGATCTGTATTGGGGGCCTCCAGCAGATGCATTTAGCCTTTGCGGAAAATCCAATCACAGATCTCCTGCCATCTTGAAACTTTTTTTTTTTGCCATCGTTTCCTCTGGATATTTTCCTCTTACATTCTCCCCTTATAAATATGCTGCGTGTTATTATTATTTTTTATCTGTGTGCTTTAATTTATATGAAATAAAGATCATGTTTACAAAAATCAGTGGTTAACTCTTCCTTGGAAAAGTGGATTTGGACAATGACTTTTCCTTCCAACCCAAATAGGGCACAAACAACACAAGATTACTACCCCAATGATAAACATGTTTACTGAGGGCCAAAACAGGCATTATTTCAAATCTGTATCTAGCAGCTAGATTTTCTTTTTCATTTTCACTCTAAAATTGATGTGGGGGTGGAGGCTGGTGGCTCTGTTTCTGGTGGGAATGTGAATCCATTCTGGGTTTCAGTCAGGATCACCCAGAACTCTAAAGGAGCTATCCAAGGTGCTGAACTGTGGATAGCTCCTTTAGAGTTCTGGCTGGTTCTGACTGAAACCAAGAATGGATTCACAGCCCTACCGAAATTTTAGCCATCAGCCTCCAATCCAGTTCTTAAAGGCTTCCTTAGTCCTACACTAGGGTCCTGATACAGAATGGGACCCATGCAGCAACTTTAGAGTAAAAATGGGGGGGAAAGATCCAGCTGCTAGACACGGATTTAATGTAATGTCTGTTTTGGCCCTTAGAGTCTAAATAAATGTGTTTACCATTGGAGTTGTAATTTTGGGTTGGTTGTTTGGCTCCATTTCTAATTATTATGTTTTGGGTATTTTTTTTTATAGAAAGGCAGGCTTCCTTTGGAGAAATGAGTTTGATTACGATGCGGTCCCATTAATTTCAGTAGCACTTAATTGCTGCATAATCACCCTAATCCAAAATTCCACAAGGTTCTTTGCACACAACTGTCTGGGAGCATTCTGTGAACACTGGAGCCTTTGCATGGGCACTGAAGCCTCTGAGTCAGGGTTAATGTGTTTAAGAATGTTATACACCTACCTTAAACATTTGTACCTAAATATTTTTTGTTTTTATTTTCTTGTATTAAAATTAGAACATGACTAGGTCTATGTTTTTTTTTTTTTTAAAAAAAATCTATGTTCTGTTGCTGTTGTTTAAAGCAAGTAAAATAACTAAATCATTATGTTTTGGCTTTGCATAAATGGTTAATTATAATGCAACACCAGTATCTGTGAATGCAGTGAATTGTTTCGTTATACGTTTTTGCTGTACAAGTAAGTGGCTAGACAGTGGAATGTTCAGTCTGTCTGAAAATAAATTATGTTTTTTAAATTATCACTTAAAACTGAAGTAAAATGGAAACACACATGCTTATTGGACTGAGAAACCTCAAATAAATCTTAGTTTGTGACAGGGTTCAGACCAGAACCAGTTTTCCAGGTTAAGACACAGCAGAACATGAAATAACAAACAGAAAGGAAAAAAAACTAAACTCCCGGTGAAGGTGTATAGTGTGCCTTTCACACACTAGTGAAAAATTGCAGTCACTCCTCACCTGGGATTAGGAATCAGGGCTTCCAAGACCAATGGCGTGGCTGGGTCAGCAAGACTTTAGCCCCTGCGCCTATCTGTATGGAAGTGAACTGCTAACCTCAATTATTACAGGATCCATTGTGTGTGATAGCATTGTACAGGCAGGGCTGACTGCATGCTACCCTGTACTTCCCCTGTTTATAGCTAGACAGTAGATTTTAAATTGTCATTTTAAATATTGGTTTAATCGTTGGTAATTTTAATTTTGTGATGGTTTTGTTGATGCTGTTGTTGTCAGCTGCTTTGAATGACGGAGAAGCAGGGTACAAATATTTTAAATGGATAATGTATGTGCATTCCAGCTACCCATGGAGCCATATATGTACCACTAAGCAAATGGACAGGTGAGCAGTTAGAAACATTTTGGTGCTTGGTTTTGTTTTCTGACTGTAGAGTTGGTTTGAGTATGCAGAACAAAGCAAATAAGACAGTCTTCTTATATGCCGTACAGTGAGAAAACCTTGCTCAGGCACTCTCACCCAAAATGGCACCTTGTGCCACATATCTGTGCCTAGAACTGCTATGCATAGGTCTAGGTTTTGGGTGCTAATTTCCTTCACAACATTTATTTCTTGGTTAAGAAATATATGACTTGCAAGAGAACACCTGTGCCTTCCTTCTATGGAATCTAATATATTTTCAGTCCTAAGGATAGTAACTGTTATCGTTTGCACCAGGATCTTAAAAATGGAGATAGTATTTATTTATGATGAAATTTTTATTGTGATCCTTCTCCAAGAAACTCAGGGTAGCACGTATGGGGTTATCCCCCTTCCCCCTTCACAACTACTAGGCTCTATTGGGTCCAATGGAGGCTGCCCTCTCAGGGTGTGTGTGTGTGTGTTTTGCGATGACCACAGAGTGGGAGGAAAGGATTAATCTTCCCCTCCCTGTGCGATATGGTTCTGAGGAAAACACAGGCAGGGGTGTACCTGCCGGAGGAGATTCGACAAATTAGTAGTCTTCTTTTTTAAGAAGCGGTTCAATTTTAAGGTGTTTTTAATAATGTATTTGTTTTTATCTGTTTTAATTATTTATCTATTTTATTGTTTTTATATTTATATTTATTGTTGTTCCCCGCCTCGATCTGGATGGAGAGGCGGGTTAGAAATGAAATGAATAAAATAAATAATAAAATAATAATAATAATAATACCTGCTATAAATTTGTATTTTATTGATCTGATTACAAGCAACGTGTTTAGAGTCACGTCTTGTTTGCCCCTCAGTCAGTTGAATGCTGCATGCACTGGACTCAAGCCTTCCATCATATATCCAGGGCTGGCCCTGCCTTGCATCAAACTGAAGCAGCCTGCTTCTGAAATCACAATGGGGTTGGAGGGAAAAGATGAAGGCAAGAATTGTTGTCCAAATAGTGCATCATTATTATTTTTAAGGCGTTAGCGTTAGTAGGGGCTGGTGTCAGAACATCTTAGGTCAGAACTTGCCATCTCTTAGTTTATTATTGGTCTTCTTGCACGTTCTCAGGTTCCTATTTTACTTTATGAATAGAAAAGACAACTTGGGACCCATGAAAAATTCTGAAGTGCAGGAGATTTGGGGTTAGTTTTAGAAGAACATTCTCCAATGTTCTCACTCCCCTTGTGAACCTTTACGTTGTAAAGAGGCTATCCCATTTGTCACTTAAGAGCACAATCCTGCCCATGTTCCTAAAGACAAAAGCCGTACAACTCCGAGCATTCCCCAGCCAGCATGAGTTTAGGGTTGGGATTAGAGGAGGCCATTTATTTATTATTTTATTTATTTATTTCATTTCTAACCCGCCTCTCCATCTAGATTGAGGCGGGGAACAACAATAAATATAAAAATAAAAACAATAAAACAGATAAACCATTAAAACAGATAAAAACAAATACATTATTAAAAACATCTTAAAATTAAACTGGATAGGCCTGCCGGAAGAGAGCAGTCTTCACGGCTTTCTTAAATTCCAGAAGACTGCTAATTTGTCGAATGTCCTCTGGTAGGCCATTCCACAGCCTGGGAGCGGCAGAAGAGAAGGTCCTCTGGGTAACACTCGTCAGCCTAGTTCTGGCTGACTGGAGTAAATTCTTCCCAGAGGACCTGAGTGTGCGGGGCGGATTATACGGGAGAAGGCGATCCCACAGGTAACCTGAAGCCAAACCATGTAGGGCTTTAAAGGTAATAACCAACACTTTATACATCGCCCGGAAACTAATGGGCAGCCAGTGGAGTGATTTTAAGATTGGTGTTATGTGGTCACCCCTAGGTGTACCGGTGACCAACCTGGCTGCCATATTTTGAACTAATTGAAGTTTCCGGACTAGGCACAAAGGTAGCCCTATGTACAGCGCATTGCAGAAGTCGAGCCTCGAAGTTACCAGTGAGTGCACCACCATCTTTAGGTCTTCCAACTCTAGGAAGGGGCGCAGCTGGCGTATCAGCCGAAGCTGATAGTAGGCACTCCTGGCCGTCGCATCTATCTGGGCTGTCATTTGGAGCGACGGATCCAGGAGCACCCCCAAGCTGCGAACACAGTCTTTCAGGGGGAGTGTAACCCCTTCCAGAACTGGTTGACACACCTCCAAACCCAGGTTGTGGCCTTTGACAGCAAGCACCTCCGTCTTGTCTGGATTCAGCTTCAGTTTGTTTTTCCTCATCCAGCCCATTACCGCCTCCAAACATTCATTCAGAGGAGACACACTATCCTTAGCCTACGATGTTGTCGAAGGCACAGAGAAATATATTTGGGTGTCATTGCTTCTCTTCTACCTGTCCTAATGTCCATGCCTATGTACTCCTTTCTGCTCTTAGGCTTCCTTGGCCATAGGCTGGAAATGCATCATCAAAGAAGCAGACAAAGGAGGACACAAATTTGCATCAAATGTATATATGCTGATTTATATGTGTAGATGCCAATTTAGGAATAATTATAATTTCATTGGAACTACATTGCATCTCAGCACAGCGCACATCTATGTGCCTGCCTGTGCAGTGTGCTGTCCAGATGTTGAAGGTCAACAGTTCTTATGGCCCTTTATCTTTAAACTGGAATTGAACTGGAGAGACCTTCAAATGGTCCTCTGTGAAAGGGGATACATTGTCACCCTAGCGGGTAGCATGGACATGCAACCTTCGTCCCCTGCTAGATATGATTTGAGGGTTGGATAAGAGGTGGAGGCGGTCATTCTAATCCTGGCTGTATTTTTGCAAGGGTAGGGGGCTCTATATTTAAGAACCACTTCTACCCTGATCTGCCCCTGTCACAAAATGTTTGGCCAGGTTTGGTAGTTGGGCCTAAGGAGAGCTGTCTGTTAAGTGGGCGGCTCCTCCTCCTTGACAGAATCAGGGCGGGGAGGAGGAGGAGCACAACCTGACTGGCAATTTGAATTTGTCGGTCTAAGCCTGTCAGTGTCACACACCTACATAAAGTAAATGAATTCTGGGCTAGTGTAGCTAGGGATTGCAGCCAGTTTGTTTCTTTTGAGTATGTGTTCCATATGTTTTCCATCTGTAAGCCCCACCTTTTTGCCCATTAATAAATAAGCCCCATTTTAAATATTCAGTGAGTGTGGTTTTAGAAATTTCTCCCTTACAGTGTCTTATCTTCAGTCCTGGTTACTGTGTCTAGATTTAGGGGAATATGGCAAACAGGGAGTGGTGACGGTGATACTACCTGAGCAGTCCCTGGGTATAATGAGTTATTTATTAATATTGGAAAGCCTCCTAAGTCACATGTGGACACCTACTTTATTAATATAAGGAGCAAGTGGGACCCTCAACAAAAAGGCAGTATGGAGTGTTTCTGTTCAGTTTCAGCTAACCAACGTTATGTTCCGCCTGCTTTCCATCCCCAAGGTGGGCGGCGCCGTAGGGTGACCATATGTCAGGAAAAACCAGGACATGTCAGGATTTTTGGTAACAAATCTGGGAAGGGGGAGAAATTATGTAATTTGAAGAAAAATCCAGATTTTTCCCATCCTCCACCCATCTAAAGGGCAGCTCTACTTTATAGTCAATGGGAATTAACAAAAATGCTTTCAGCTCTGTCGTTTTTAAAGATAAAGAGATGAAACTTGGCAACATGATAGCCCTTAGGTAGGGCTTTAGCGATGCCAAATTCGAAGCAGTTCCATTCATCTGTTGAGTTTTAGGATTTTTTTAAGTTTGAGGTTTTAAAAAATATTTTTTTATACCATCATTTTTGAAGACAAAGAGATGAAACTTGGCACTTTGATAGCTCTTAAGTAGGGCTTTAGCCAGGTCAAGTTTGAAACAGATCTATACATCTGTTGATTTTTAGCAAGTTTCAAAACAAAATTGAACTTTAAAAATAAATAAAATAAAAAAGCCAGCCAGCCAGCTGGCCAGCAGCAAACCCTGTTAAGCAGCAGCTTGCAGCGGAGTGAGGATATAATCAGAAAATATATTTGAGGGAAGGGGAGAATGTATCACACAGAGTATAGCAACAAAGTACAGCAAAAGCTACAAAAGTAGGAGTGAAGTTAATTTCAGAAACATTTGATGTCTCACTTGTTATTTCAGTGATTTTAACATTAAGATATTCTGTAGAACAGATTTGTCTTAATTGTGTGCTGTAAAATCAGGCGTGTGACCAAGGCTATGTTCAGGTGGGCACACTCCCTTGGTGCTGGACATGCCCCCTGGGGGCGGCCATGTTGGTGGGGACACCCCTTTGGAGGCTGGCCATGTTGCCCTCCTTTTTGATTTCCAAAATATGGTCACCCCACCCAACAACACTTAGTGCTTTGTAGCAGACTACTGAGCATGCTCAATCCTCACTAGGTTCTTTGTCCTCATATCTCCCCCCCCCCCCATTTTCCTGAATGCCTTTTTAAAACTTCTCTAAACTTAGGAGTTCCTCTATGCTTGCTGATACCTTCCTCTTGTGTGTAGATGGTGCTGTTTAGGCTACATAAGGATCAGCACTTGGAAAATGAGTTCACTCTTAAAATATAGAATAATTTATCTCGGTGTTAAATGGTTGTATGTACTCTGTTCATCATATTCTTTGGCTATAAAGAATTTTGCACCATCTTTGTTATCCAGCGGAACTCGCTTTTGGGAATGTCCATTTCTTTAGCTGCTAGTCACATGCAACACTGTTTTTGTGCATAACTATAAAACTGGATCTGGTGCTTAAAACTTATTGAAGCTTAACACTGAGAACAGTAAAAGCAAGTTCACATATGCATATGTACATACCTTGAATTGTTTGCATTTGGTTAGTATACACTCAATAACTGCAGCTAAATGGCTCAACCGATTCCATTAAAAAATAGTGTGTGTGTCTTTGGGGGGGGGTAGAAGTTCTGTTTCTGGTATTTGATCCACGATGGCTCATTTATTCATGTGTGTCATTAGATGCAGTCATAAAATGTTGAGCAGGACATTTGAGTTATTGAGCTATTTATAGATATGAATAAATTGTCCCCCCACCACACTATACAGAAGTTCCTTGTTAGCTATGACTATTGCTACTGCTTGAATGGCCATTTAATATGGCAGGCCTGGTAGAAATGTGGCTTTGTGTGACAAACTGTTACAGTTAGTACTCCTTAAACAGCCTGAATAGATTTTCACATATTGAAAAAGAGAACTTCATCAGTTCCCCATCCACTGCTTAATCTTTTGTATAACAGGCTTTGGAGGATCTATATCAATTATGTTCCTTTCGGCATTTTATTTTATTTTTTTGAGTGGGAGACGCTGAGGCTTTTGAGGTACTATAATTTGTTTGGCTGTTAAGTTATAAGAGTTGAAGGTGATTAACTAATGTGAATTTCTTTGTTCCACTTTTTCCTTTAGTCAACAGGGTTTCCAGTTTTTTGAAACACTATGGGCCAGTTCACACAATTGAGTAGCCCACCGTGGTTTATTTAAGCCACGGTGGGCTGCAATATGTTCAGGTGGCCATTTTGAATATTAAGCTACAACTGCAGCTTCTTGTGGGTGGGTGAGTTGTAGGCATAATTAACAAATCACCCACAACTCTAAAACAGCCCATGGTTTCCAGGTGGTTTATTAACCACACCAACAATCCACCTTCCCCTGGTTGAGATGACACAACAAGCTGTGATTGTGGCTTGAATATTCAAAAGTCCACTGGCACATGCCACAACCCACTGTGGCTTAAATAAGCTATGATGGACTGCAGTGATCATGAAAACTCAGTCTATACAAGCTTACAAAACATGTATGACCACACACAATAGTGTTATGAGTGTATGCACTAAAGATAACAAATGATGCATGGGTTTCCGAATTCTGGGTTGTTGTGATGTGTGAACCTGGTCATGCTGACAAATCATGGTTTGTTAACTACGAACAACCCAAAAAGAGAAGCCATGGTTTGTTGTTGGGTTATGAACTTGGGGTTGTTTAAACCATGGATTGTCATTATGTGTCAACTCAGAACTGTGAGTTGTTGAAAGGCATTTGTGATACAGAGAGGGAGAGGGTGAAGGAAGAGGTAAAGAAACAGCCCAAGGATTGAGAATACAAACCATGGTTTGTTCGATCATCTGCCAGACAAACCCTGGGTAGGGCAATAAACCATGGATTAAAATTACGTGCAAACTACTATCAGCATTCCGTGGTGTATGTGTGTGGAGGAACTATCTCTGGATGTTAGCTCCTCTGTAGTACTTCTAGAAGCCCTACTGGCTGAGAATACATTATTTATGGTCAGACTATTTCAGCAAACATCTAAGATTCTATCTCTGCACATTACTCTTGGGTCCATTTCATGACATAAGTTTAGATTCATGCAAAGGGCATGTTCACATATAATGGCAGCAAATCATGGGTTAACCCACAATTAGCCATGGCATGTGTGAGCTGCTTCTGATTTTAATATGCAATCTCCGATTAACCTGATCGTAGCTTGCTTCATGATGTGTGAACCCAGGCACTTTGGGTTGATTGCGGGTTAAACAACCCAAATTTAACCTATGATTAGTTCTTAATTTTGGATTGCTTAACCTACAAACAACTCAACATGTCTGGGTTTGCACATCACAGAGCAACGTACTATCAGGCCAATAAGAAGTGGCATATTTAAGTTGGAAGTGGCTCACCCGCAGCACTTGCCATGGCAAACCGTGGGTTAATTAATTAACCCATGATTTGCCATTGTTACATACAAATCAGTCTAAGTCTCCTGGAGCAATTCAGTTCTGAAACGCAAAAGCATTTTCTTTGAATAGATCATCCATGCATTTTAACCCAGACAGCTATTGCTGTGCAAACCCCAAAGTGATTTAAATAGTGATTGAAATCATGATTGAACTCAAATTGATTTAAATCAAATCCACCCTGCCCCAAAGAGTAAAGTGCTGGTATGTGACAGAGCTGTGAAGGCATCTTCAGACAAGATGCAAAGCAAGCAGTCAGAACTGGGTCTCTTTGGATCTTAAATGTGACTCAAGATTTATTGCATTATTCTGGAATATTTAGAGATTTTTGTTTGGAAGGCTAAACTAAGAGAAAGACATTTTAGGCTGAAGCAAATAGATAAAGCTGCAATCCTATGAGACTTATTTGTGGATAAACCCAATTGAACATGGTCTGACTTGTGAATAAACACACATAGGAGTGGACTGCATGAGGGGTTACCATAAATGTTCCCCCACCCTGTGAAATAGGAGATACCAGCTCTTTAAAAGGGATTCCCAAGTTGGAGAGGGCTCTACTGTTTGCTGATCTTGTACAAATGTCAGAGGTACAAGGATACATTTTTTTAACATGCCATCTAATAGAGGAGCTCACAAAGCCCACTATTTGCTCACAGGGCTTGTGTTGACAAAAGAGGAAAGCAAAAGAAAGGAAGAGGGACAGCTCTGGCTGTCCTTCCACAAATAATGCTGCTCATACTGGAGTGATCTGTTAATGGGCAGCCAGTGACCTTTTGTCTTCCGGAGCATTTCAGGAGCATATAATGAAGCATAAGCAAAACAGAGAGGCAGGGAGGGGCTTCTGTATTTGCACTTTAGATTTAAGCTACTTTACTTGTCTGTTTTCCTTTTTATAAAATTTTTGGTTTCAGGAGTAAGCAAAATGGATATGTGTATGCTAGTTTCATAGGCCTTTTGATTTCTCAGCCATGGAGCTTGTTACTGCAGGACATGTTCCTCACAACCTGGGCTATGTTCAGTGATTTACTGCTTCCCAAATGCTTCTGGGTTACCTCTTATTTTTCACAGCATCACAGATGCAAAGCTTTTCAGTGACTGTTCATTTATTCAGCTGCTAGGCAGCAACTAGTCCAGTGAGGAAAAATCAAGTGGTGTACATGAACGGATGAACTAGCCATTTCTCATTTTTTCAAAGATGATGACCCTTAGGCAAATGTAATCGCTACTGGCCAGGACTGCATATGTGTTCGGGGGATACATAGGAAAACTTAGTGGACCCACTTGATAATACCTTTGTCTCTGGGTCAGTTGTTTAAAAAATGTGGGGTGATTTAATGGCACCATTTGCTTAGGTTCTGAGTGCTTTGTATGCATGCTTGAGGTATGTGCTGGCTCAAAATTTTGTATCAGGCCTAGAATCTCCTTGCTGGTGTAAGAATCTTTTCTCAAAAGTTTCAGTGTTGGAGACTGTGGAGAGATCTACACTACTGCTTTAAAACGGTTTATAACAGTTTTAAACCCGTTATATGGTTATTAACCGGTTTAAAACGGTTACAAACTGTTTTAAAGCAGTAGTGTAGATAGGCTCAGAAAACGCAAATACCAGGAGCTGAATGTTTCTGTTCCATAGCTCCCGTTCAGTTGGCCCTTTCATTATGTGCTTCATAATTTTCCCCCTCCTGTCCTCCTCCTCTAGCTCTGCCAGTCTTAAGTATGACCAGAAAGATCTTCACCAACAGCAGGGAGAGGTGGAGACAACAGAATGTCAACAGCGCATTCGCCAAGCTGAGAAAGCTTATACCCACTCATCCTCCGGACAAAAAGCTCAGCAAGAATGAGACCCTTCGCTTAGCCATGAGGTACATCAACTTCCTTGTCAAAGTGCTTGGGGAGCAAGGCCTGCAGCAGACAGGGGTGACTCCGCGGGGAAGAATACTAGGGCTGTTCCAGCAGAGTCCAAGTTTGGAAAGCATGGAAGAATTAACTCTCATTGAAGACTCTGAGGTCCCTTCTCCCAACACAAGCAGCAATGTCCCAGAGTGCTGGTCAGAGACATCCTCTCCATGACAAGCCATCAGTCCGGGCTGTAGTCCTGGTAGTAATTTGATAGTTCCCCTTTATAAAAGTTGTGGGTTGTTTGCCTATGTATAGTATTTATTTATTTATTCATTCATTTATTTATTTATCTGCTCTTTTAAGTGTATTTTGTGTAAAATATTTCTTTGAAGATGGTAAATTCCAGTAATTAAAACAGGAATATTTAATCTCTGGAAATTAATCAGGATACCAACAATTTAACTTGCCACAAAGCGCTTTGATTCAAGGCCAAGGATCTCTGGCACGGCAATGTGTCATTGCCACACAAGTGAAAGCTATATTGGGTTGAACAACAATATAACTTTTACACCCAATTCATACAATTATTGTGCTGGTGAGTCCTCTTCCTGTGGTGCAGTGGGTGCTTGACCCTTCCCCACCTCCTGTAATTATGGTGTAAGATGTCTTCCCTGCTTTCTTAGGAGGAAGAAACACATGAATTGGGCTTGCGCACATACAGCTCTTTGAATGAAGATGTTACGTCACACATTTTAGGAGGCGTGTGGTGGAAGGAAGGGCTATATGTGCCCACTCTTCCACTACTCAGTAATTTATAAACTGGGCCCTAGTGGGGGGGAAACCCAACTCATCTTCAATTTAAATTGTTTAAAAAGCAATATCCTAGAGCAACTTATTGTTTCTACCAGTAGTTTCCAGAGAGGGGACCATTTTGTTGTTTTCAATTTTCATCTGCCTACAGCTTTTGAAAAAAATGAGCTCTGGAGCAGAGGTTATCATTTTTCTTAAACTTTTTGCTTCAGGTGCAAAAATATCTAAGGTTGGCACTGCCAACACCAGCCATGTCAGTTATACATTGCTAGGATGCCAACATTTTATTCTGGGTTTTTTTCTGATTGCAGACTATGTCAAAGTAAAACTAGATAAAATCCAACTGAGAAATGTTTCATACATTTGCACAGTAAAAAATATGTGATTAGGTAGTTATACCTGCTTCAATTTTAATCAAAATTGCTAAAGAAGTAAATTGAATTGGGGTTGGTTTTTTTCATTAAACATGTGCATCTTTAAAAGGTGTGAATTCAAATTTGATTATTTTTCAGAAGCAAATGTTTAAATTGGATTGTACACTTGGAATAATATTCTCAAATTTTGCTGTAAACTAGGGTGACCATATTTGGGAAATTAAAACAGAGGACACCTAATGGGGGGGTGGCTTTCTGGGGTCCCCAGAAAGTGCGTCATTCTCCCTGCCACCATAAAAGCCCTGACTGGAGCGGAGGAGGGGAAAGTGTGTCATTCCCACCCCACGCCACTGCTCCATTCAGGGCATTTTCTATAAAGTCTGGGAATTACATGCTTTCCCCTTTAAGGCCCCGATTGGAGCAGTGGGGGGGGGGAATGATGCACCTCCAGAAAGCGCATCATTCCCCCTGCCATGCTAATGGTGGCCTTAAAAGGGAAAGCGTGTCATTCCAGGACATTATAGAAAATTACAGAAAATCCCCCCGGACACCCAGGATAGAACAAAAAACAGGACAAATCCGGGGAAATCCTGACAGTTGGTCACCCTAAACAAACCAAAATTAAATCACAACTAAAAACAAAAAGTCTACACCATCTAAATATAACAAGGAGGAACTAAACAAGTTACCAGTGAAGTGTTTCCTATACAAGGCAGAGTTTCATTGAAAGAAAACTGTTCCATTGTTTTTGACATTTTATAAACCAGTAAGCTTCTATTTGGATGTATCTACAATGAAATGAAAACAGCATACACATACCACCTACTTTTCAGTATCAATATTCATTGAAGGCAGTGTTTCCCAAACTTATGTTAGCTTAGCAAACTTTTTTTTAATTTTTTTTTTTTTTACAGATTATAGTTGGACATACAATTCAGGGCCAAACTACATGTGTGACTGCTTATGTTTTATTTCTTAAATAGCAGCACTGGGGGCCCTGACTTGACTGGAACTGTGGTGTGGGGGAGATGGGGCATCCATTGGGAGGGAGGCTCTCATTTTCACCAAAGGTAAATTTACTCCCAGGGCAAATAATTGCAATGGTATCTCCAATTTGGACTGAGACTACAGCAGGGCCAATGAATTAAAGCCCCTTTCCTCATGCTGCAGGCCCCTGTGGCTGCTATTTAATAAACGGGGAAAAAAGAGTATGCATTAATCATGTCATTAACATGACTTTTCGTTTATTCTCCAAAAAGATCCACGTCTCACAATAAGCATTAGGATTACTGGTTTATGGAGGATCCTACCCCATGTGACTTTGCTCTCATTGGCTTTCAGTTAAAATGTGGTCATGTAGAGATGTGATGGGCAGTTTTGCTCTGTGCTTGCTTTGAGAAGGAATGACTGAATTAGTCAATCACCGCTATAGTATGGACACAACAGAATGACCTGCTCCTAGAGGAGGAAGCTGTTTGGAAGCAGGTAAGACTGAAGCAGAGAATCATACAGAAAGACAACAAACAACCTCATCTATAGATGGGCACTTTGGGCTCACAAACATTTAAGAATGTAATCACTTTATTTCTCATGGCACACATGTGTACCCCAATACACAGTTTCAGAATTATTGATATTCTAAGATGCTAAACTGCTTTCTTTGGCTCTTGCAATCCCTAAGTTGACCTGCACTCTGTGTATACATCAGTGTAATATACTTTGCACACTGCAAAGTGTGACTGCAGTCAGACATTTTTTATTAATCTTTCTATGTTTAATTTATTAATTTATAAAGTTTTGTAAAGATTAAAGACTTATTGGAGGTTCGTAAAGATTAAAGACTTATTGGGAGGCAAATCAGTACATTATAATGCAAAGCATTCAAATTTCAGCCAAATATATGTGTATATATATTTAAAATCTAGTCCTAATAATTTTTCAACAAAGTAATACAGTCTTGACTATATCCTTGTTAAACCCCCCTGATTTTATTAAAGGCTATGCTGCAGAGAAATAAAAATGGAGTTGTGGTTTCTGTTGAACACGTTTGCAGTAGTACATCTGGTACTGGTATAAGAGGCATACTGGCCTGGTGCAGACATAATGCTGCCGCTCTTAAATATGGGGAGTACGTTACGGGCTCATGTGCAGTTCCCCTCATTCCTTCCTTCTCATGCAATTTCTGCTGTCTTGTCAGCTTTAACCGTAATTCAGCAGCGTAGCTACACTATCACTAACCAGGTTCCCTTTTAACCCAGGTTTACCATCCATCTTCAAACCCTGGTTAGTATAACTGTAATGCGAAACCAAGGACAGGTATTCATACTGTACAGAAGGGTGAGTGTGTGAGTGTTACAGTCTGTTCCCAATTTCTTAATCATGATTAAGAGATCAGCAGGATTATGTCTGTACTGGGCCATTGTATTCAGCTCTGTTTCTTAAAATTCAGATATACCTTGAGATGACCATTTTGAGTTTGGTGTAGCTCAATCAGGCATGCAGCGTTAAATTCTTAATTGGCAAAATACTAGCAAATAGTTTAAAATATAACAAGGTATTAATATGAATACCAGTAATATCTCACTGAAATTAAAAACAATAAACCAGCAGTCACAAATACCCAACGCTACATCAAATATATAGGCTGCATATATTCTCAATATTGATATCCAAAACACTTTAAAAATGCCTGTCACTACTGACTATATAGCATGAGCTTTGAGGAAGAATAGGAGAAATCCCTTGCTCCACTTTTGGCTATAGCTATTCTGACATCAGTAGCAGTTCCATTGAATCAATCAGCTTTCCACTTGCTCCTGTTAAAGTGAAGCCTCTTGGCTGAAATTCTATTCTGTAAGGGGGCTCCAAGGAAATAGACCAATAAATGCTTTGAGGCATTTGTACAGCGGTGAAATTGCTGACCTTGGGACAAAGCAAAGGCCCAATTTCAAACTTCAGCTCAGTAGCTATTAAATCAAATTTGGACTTGAGCAAATTATTTTTCTAACTCTAAACTATATCACAGGGCTGTGGTGAGATTAGATTAAATAAAAATGCTATAGTAATTATATTGAAGTCCTTTATGTGTGAGCTTTTTTTAAACTTCAAATGTTTTAAAATTATTCCTAGAGGGAACAAAAATTATTCGAGTTAAATTAAAAAACAACAATAGCAATCACTGGATTTTTATGCGGCTCCTAGTCATCTGGACAACTACTTTTTCCTCTGTTGTATAGTGGCCACACAACAGAACCCCAGTAGAGCTAGGTCATCAGAAGAGGCCTTCAAAAACTCCATTCTTACTGACCTTAGACAAGTTGTAACATATAACTTGCTTGAGAATCCATTTATCCTTTTCTGCTTTTACATAAAATGCAGCACTACCATACACAGGTCTACTTGGAAGAAAGTACTGCTGAATTCAGGGGGACACAGACCCAAATCTTTGTGCTTAGGAATTAAGGCTGCAATCATTGGGGACCAAACTGGGCAATGATTGCAAAGTCCGTGTATTATGGTAGAAAAGTGTTGTCTAAATACACTGTGGTCACAGTTTCAAGACTTTAGGTATTTTATGCATGTAAAAATACAACGATATGTGAGATTCTAATATTTTCAATGAAAAAAACTACTTAAAATGTAAAGAACTGATGAATTAGTTCTAGGTGCTGATGCTGCCTCCTGATAGACCTATCCTTTGTGTACCTTCACTGGTTAAAATAATTTTAATTAGACACCAAACAAATCATCCTTGTTTGTGCTGGGACTCTCCTTTGTATCATTTATTCTTAATGGTTAAAAGCTATTCCAAATACACCAAACAAATGATTTATTCATTCGTTGAATAGAACATTGTTCTAATGCAAAAGAAAAAGGCAGGTATTTAACGTTAGGGTGGTGACAATTATACTTCATGTGGTAATTTTTCTAAAACGTCCTGCCTAATTTTATAGAAAAGGGGGAAAATAGCATCTATCTACTATTAATGTACAACTTGCATTTTTAACTAGACTTATCTACCAAAGATTTATTTTGTCAGCACTTTTTTATGTTTTGTGATTCCCCTCTGAATAGCTATGAACAAATATGTTGTAACTGATATCTTTTCCTGTAAACTATGCTCTGTATTGGCTAACATATTAAGAAATAAATTATTTATAAAAGCAGTCACTTCGTTTCTTCTATTAAAAATTAAATGTTCCAACTGGGAAAACTTCTGTCATTTTGTCACACAAGAAATTAAGCCATCTTCCCACTTCTTGGAGCTATAGAAAGCATAAGTTTTATGAGGCCAATTTTTTTTTTGGAGGGAAAGAGTAATAGAGACTACGGTAACTGTTGTTATAAATTATTTTCAAATATACAAGTTGAGGAGACGGCAAGTAAACTTGCACACACACATACACTATTAATTCAAAGCTTCAGCCCTGTCCGCGTTTCCTAGGAGCTCCTTCTGTTAGCCAGAAAACCCATAGAAACCTTTTCTAATCCTTTCCAAACTCAAAACTGGGATTTCTACATCACAGCCAAATTCAAGACAGCAAGAACTATTCATTTCAGCCCCAACTCAGAAGGTGGGTATGAACATAAATAAAGTGGGCTGGAATAAAGTCCATTAGTATGGGCTCTGTTGTCTATTAGCAAGTGCCAGACGTAGAGAGGGCTATTTTGCACAACCAAAGAGCATGTGTATTTGGATACTCTTTCATGCTCAGCTATATTTCTCAAATAGTTCAAGGAAAGGCATGGTCCACAGGAAAGGGAACAGTACTTCCCAAAAGTATTAAAACCAGAGATAGAAGCGAGACTGAAAGAACAAGATATTATTAAACTAAGGAATTGGATGGAAAAGATGAAGGATAGTGAGCATATTAAAGATTTATTTAAAGGACAAAAGATAGCGTGGTTCAAGTGTTTGCAATTGGTAAAATGGACACAGGAATGGAGGTTAAAAAATAAGAAATGTAGAAATAATACTAGATTTGAAGATTTAATTGAACAATTAGGAAAAAAAGAAGAAGCTGAGCTAAGAAAGGATTCACTAGTGAGATATATAAAATTTTAATACAGGAAGAATTTCAGGACTCACTTAAGGTTATAAAAGAGGTATGGGAAAAAATCAACGAAGATAATTGGGGGAGGATATGGAATGTAAGAATGTTAAAGTTACTGTCGATAAGAATTAAGGAGAACTATTATAAGACAGTTTGGAGATGGTATTTAACACCTGTAAGATTTCACCAGATAGATAAAAAAGTGTCCAAGAATTGTTGGAGGGGGTGTCAGGAGGTTGGGACCTATTTTCATATGTGGTGGAGCTGTGAACAAGTACAAAAATTTTGGGAAAGGGTTTTTAAAGAAATAAGTGATATAATTGGAAGTAAATTGGAATTAAACCCGAAGTTAGCTCTACTAGCAATATGGGATAGTAGGAATAAGCATATAATAAAAAGAGAATTGGTAAACAACCTCCTGGCACCCGTCAGAATAATAATTGCTAAAAATTGGAAAGGGCAACGAAGTTATACAATAGAAGATTGGTATAAAGAAATTTGGGATATAGCTCTGAATGATATGTTGACTTGTAAAATGAAAATAATGAGGGGAATGTCCAGTAAGAGTGATTTTGGAGAAATATGGACTCCCTTTTTGGATTATGTTTTAAGATCGGGAAAGGGACAATCGCCTTCAAAAGAATCATTAAAATTTTGGAAGGAGGATGAGAAGGTCTCGGTGGGGGGGGTGCACGGGGGAAGTCGAGGGTGGTAGTTTGTTTTATATTATGCATTGTGTGTGTTGTTTTGTTGAAATTAATAAAAAAGTATATAATAAAAACAAAAAGGAAAGGGAACAGTGGACTTTGGAGACTATTTCTCTGACACAGCAACATTTTCCTGTTGATCGTTCTTCTATTTCAGATAACTCTTTCTTTGCTTCCATTAAAAAGTGTGGTACATAGCATCATCTGACTTGGGCCCTTACATCCCCTGAACCCCTCTTCTTTGATCTTCCTCCAGCTTTACATATGTCCTGGCAGGGAAGTGTAAACCACCTGAAAGTAAGAGCTCCATCTCACCTGTGATTTAGTGCACTCTCGCCATACCTGGTGTGTGGATTTGCAGCACGGTTCTCACATGATGCTGTGCCTGTCCTGCTGACACTCTGCCTCTTCCCCAGCCTTTCCTAGAACACTAAAAGTCTGGATTATTTTCCCTAAGCGTATTTAATGCGTCCTAAGCCTCTGTGTAGTTTTAAAGGAACTGGGGGCTTGAATGGATTGCATCAGGTCCTGGCAGGGAAAAGCGATCTCTCCCAGCAGCCAGCTCCAAGCCTCAATATGAAACCCAAACCTTGCATCCCAGGCTCTAAAGTGTTTTTTAAAATCATGCAATGCCTGAATCTCTGCAGAGACAGGATTGTACTGCCTCGATGCCCCCAAAGAGCCAGACTAAAGGGTCGTTCCATTTTTTCCTGGCAGAAAGGCGGTTGAAGTACTCATCTGACAGGACCTGACTGGAGGGAGAAAGAGAAGGGGAGGGGTGGAGTGGAGTGGAAAAGCAAACCAGCAAAGGAGCGAAAGTGTAGCTATTCAGGTGAAAGGGATCATAAGCTTGATGCACTTCTGCATCAGAGGTAAAAAATGTGGAGGCAAACTGGGGGGGGGGGGAATTAGGTGTGATGGAGGTCAAAGTCCCTGTTGTTGAAACCAACTTCTAATGGTTAAAAGGGGGGCAGCTAAAAAGGACTTTAGGCCATGTAAAGGAAATGAGGCTAAAAAGAACAAACAGGTGAGGTTAGTGGAAAGAACTAGGGCAGCAGTGTGATAATGGAAACAACTGTACAGAGCTGGGAGTAATCAGAATTGCAGTAGCACAGCCAATCTAGGGAACCAAAGAATAGGCATGAACCCAGAAGCAAGGAAACTATATAAAATATGTTAGCATAACACTTATTACTAGAAAGCTGCCAAACTGATTTTGTTCAGTGTAGACTTGCAGAAAATGTTGAAAGGTCGTCAAAGTTCAAAAGTCGAGTTTTAATAGCCAAACAGTATGTTTCCGCACCCTGGCCAGGAGCCTGAGGCACTCAGGGAACTACAGCTCCAATGTAGCTCCGCGCAGAGTAAGTGTGCAGGGAGAAAAACACAAAGCCGGAGACAGAGGGAGGGCCTTGGGTTTTGTGAGTCGAGCCTGCTCTCGGCGCGGCCATATTAAGCAGGGGGGGATGGTGGCGGAAGAGAAAAGGAAGCTGGGTTTTAAAATGTAGTGGGCTTGAGGGGAAGAAGCGAGTGTCCTTCAGTGGCAATAGGTGTGAGGAAGCGAGAGCCAAAAATCCTCAGCTGCATTGAAGGTAAGTAACCTCCATACAGCTTCTAGAGGATCAACATAGCAGGAATCAAGGAACAGTATGTTTTGCCCTCAGACAACTAGCACCCATGGTGACATGGGCTTTACACTACTTATACAGAAAATAACAGTTCAGGAGAGAGGGAGGCTAAGAAGTACACACCTTCATAGACAACTACTTGTGCAAAGGCCTGGCATTAGCCTGGAAGTTTTTATCCTCAAGTGGGTCAACAATGCCTGATCAGGGGAGCCATGCACAAAACTGACTGGGTAGGCCTATAAGAGAACAAGGCCTTCTGCTAGTGAAAACCTGCCAATCACCTGGTAAGTAGTTGGATGTTGCGAGTGCCCAGAAGTTAAATCTCTTCCTCCATCCCCCTGGGTGGACAACAAATTACTTGATATATTTATGTATTCCACTTGTAGCTTGTTTTTCTTCCAAGGAGCTACTGTCTAGTCTAATCATTCCCTCTAATAGCCAAGTTAGGTGGAGCGTGCCAATGGTTTTGTAGCCCAAACAACTCTATTGACACAGAAGAGGGAGGTCTTTCCCAGCTTGGTTGAACCTACGGTATGCAGAAATACTTGCCCCCAGTAAAAAGAAGGGAGGCCTTTCAAGGGGACAAATCCCCCCCAACCTCAAAAACAAGGCCCCCTCTACAAGAATTCGGTTTGGCGCCTGGTTGCCCAATTATGCGCATCTTCTCACAATCGCTTTTACGCCTAATTCCTATAAACGACAGGCAGTGAAGCGCATAACTGGCAGTATGAAACGTGCTTTAAAGTGGCTGAAATGTCGTGAATCGCTTGTTTACATGGTCATAATGCGTTTTAACTGCCGCGGTAAATTAAAGCTCGCTATTTAACGCACATTAGATAATGCGCATAATCGGACAGAAAAAGCGCCTCAACTCCCAATTTGCACTCCGCTCTTGTAGAGGTAAAATTTTTAATGCTGCTTGAAAGAGCTTTAAATTGCTCTTGTAGAAGCACCCCAACACTACATGCTTGACTTACCCAGGCTGTAATATGTCAGTGGAACTAGAACTTGTGCAACAGGCTTCCAGAAGCCACTATACAAGGTCTGGGCTGCATGCAATGTTGTGGGAGGAGGAAGCAAGAAGCAGAAGCGATGGCAGATGTGGGGGAAGAAAACAAATGATTGAACATGCATGAGATGGAGGGAGTTGGAGAATAGGTACCATAAAGGATGCAGGAGAGATGATGACAGCAGAAACCAAAGCAAGAGACTGGGAGGAAGGGAAAGCGAATGAGAGAGGAAGGGTGGGGGAGCCAATGCAGCTGTGAGGAGGAAGCAGGAAAAGATGGAGGAGGGAATGTGCAAATGAAAGAAAAGTAGGTGGGAGTAGAAGGCGTGGGAATGCCAGGACAATCGACAGAAACAAGAGAAGAAAACAGAAAAGGGGCGAAATGGGAGATGCAATGGAGTGAGGAAGATAGAACAAGAAAAGGAATGACCAACACGGGAAAGGAAGAGAGAGGCCTTGTCTTCATGGCGCCTCTATTGTGTGGCGGCGGCGGCAGCCGGCGCAACGCGCATTTGCGTTACTTCTGGCCAGCTACACTGGAAGGAATGTCAGGGCGCTTTATCTTGCTGCCGCGACCGCAGTTGCAGCTGCACCTGTTGAAAGGTAAGTTTATTTTATTATTTTTTTGTAAAATGGGGGGGAGCCCTGTAGAGGTGTGGCGGGTAGTTTTTTTAATTATAATTTGTAAATTGGCGGGGGGGGGGGGAGTCCGGGGAGGTGCGGAAGGGATGCGCGGAGGGTAGTTTTAAAAAAATATATATTTGTAAACTGGGGGTGAGTGTAGGTCCGGGGAGGTGCGGAGGTGGTGCAGCAAACCATAAGCCTCTTTCCCTGCCCAGCCCATGGCGACCAATTAGTGGTCGGCATAGACTGGGCAGGCCTCCCCAGAAGTGGCGAAGGAAAAGCGACAGACGGCAAAAGCCGTCGTCGCTTTGCCGCAAACTAAAAAAGTCACGCGAAATGGCTGACTTTATTAGTTCAAGCAAAGCCCCTTTGCCCCTAGATGGCTTTGGATTGGTGGCTGCATCATGTAACGCAAGTGTCGCTATTCCGAAGCCACCACGACGGATACTGTCCGTCTAGAGGTACGCAGAGACAAAAGATTTTGGGGTTGTGTGAGGCACTGAGCTCTTGCAGTAATCCATGCAGCATTTTACTGTGGTCTCTCATTTGAAGGCTTGAACAGCAACCTTGCAGTGCACATTTCCTGCCCACCCCACAGCAGCCAATGCAGTGGAGTGGGGAAGATGAAGAACAGTGTAATGTCTGGACACAAATACATTCTGCTAGTCATTATGGAGGGATAGGGAGAAACTAGATACGTAGCGGATCTTTTTGGCAGCAGCCAGACATTTAGAGCCAAATCTAGATGCTATCTTCACAGTGCTGCATTGGCGCCACCTTCCCCCCAAACCCCGCGGTTTCCCTTATTCGGGGTGGTGGTGGCATCGGGATTAAGGAGGGAGCATGGGGTTTCCAGCGGTCATCCGGATACCTGAGCTGCCCCCTGCCCTCTTCCTGGTTTCTGGCAATCAATTGCCAGTCGCCTTCTACCAGGATTGTCCCCCGGATTGGCCCCATAGCGAGGTCAGATGTGGAAGAGCCGTACTGACCTCCCACCGAAAAAGTTGGAGTAAGTCCTTGACTTTTTCAAAATGCAGCTTTGCGGGAAAGCCCAGCGGTGGCTGCGGATCTGTGGCTGCATCATATAACTGATGCAGCACAGATTTGCAGCCACCGCAGGGCTTTGGCCGCATATAGACAGCTCCCTGGTCTGGCCCATGGAGCAGGTTGCTCATGCTTGACAGGCAGTCTCCCATCCAGGCAATTTACAAGGCCAAACCTCCTGCAATTAAGCCTCATGTTATCTGCAACCCATTATCTGGGGCAACATTATATGTATTGTTAATCGTTTTCAGGAATGTAGAATGGGCCAGGCTGGAATTTAAACGAACAACTCCAGCCATATATACCAATATTTTTACCTATATCTATCTCTGTATGTAGAACTGCTTCCAATACTACTACTAGCTGATATTACTACAACTGTCAAACTCATGTTTTGATGTATAGAAAAAGACTGGGAAAATGCATTTCTTTTTGATATGTTAGTTACATTTTTATTAGATGAATTTATGCCCCAGCCCTATATCATAATACAGTATTCAGGGCAAAAAAAGTCCTGAGATGCTTGTCTTGCGAAGCACCTGAGCAAAGCATTGTGTTTGGGCTGATATGAAAATTTACCTCAGTGAGCCGTAGTGGTTTAGGCCTTGCACCTTTGCTGGTCTTGCAGAAAGGATAAAAGCTCAATGGGAAAGTTCAGTTCCTTTCTGTATGCATAACGCATCATGTTTCAGTCTCTGGCATCTGTTTAAAAAAAAAGGTCTCTGAGCAGGACTGGGAAATCCTCCTATTTGAGACCTTGGGAAGCCATTGCCAATTGAAGTTGGTAGTACTAGGCTAGAGAGACCAATAGCCTGACACAGAAATATAAGGCAGTTACGTATCTTCTATTTCTCAAAGAACCATTGTAATGAATATGCATATGTAAATCAACAGTGTTGCAGTTATGCATATATGAATGCATAATTTATATCCATAAATTAAAGAGGAATTTCATTGGAAACAATCATATGAGCCACCTAAGTACAATCTTCTGCAATAGAAGTCCAGCATAAACAAATCAGGAAGACATTTGGGCTAGTCACTTATAAATCCAGGACAGACTATTAAAAAACTACAGTGCTGGATAAATTCACACCCTGTACGTTCCTCTTCCACACATTTTATTTCTCTTCTCTTCTGCCGCTCCCAGACTGTGGAACGACCTGCCAGGAGAGATCCGCCAACTTACCAGTCTTCTAGAATTTAAGAGAGTTATAAAGACTGATCTCTTCTGGCAGGCCTACCCAGCCGAATTTTAAGAATTGGTTGATTTTAATGATGTATTAATTTTTATATGCTTTTAATCAGTTTCATGTATTTTATATTGTCTGTATGATGTTGTTCCCCGCCTAGATCCAGAAGGGAGAGGCGGGTAAGAAATAAATAAATATATTATTATGATTATTTTAGCCATAAGGGAACTGTCTGAGATGACCAAGTGAAGATAGGAGTAAACAACTCACATCTGACATGTTCTTTCATCCTTTAGCCATTAAAGGAAAGTGAGAGAATGGACAGCTTAACTGCTGACCTGTCAGGTCAGAGGTCAGTTAAAAGTCACATAGTTAAATTCAAAAGCCAGAGAGATAAAGTGACTCTAAATTCATCCTTTTTTTATATAGCCATGATTGTACTTTTAAAACAGCAGGTGTTAGGAGGGAAACTATAGGAGAGGAAGAAGGTGAGTAAAATAAGGGAGAGATTTACTACTGGATGAATGTAATACATCAAACACGCCCAATTTCTCATAGGATGACCAGATTGCAAAGGATGATCCAACTCACTTTAAGAGATAAATGTAGCTTTTCTGCTCACCGCTGCATGGCAAGTGACACCTGCAAAAATCCAATTTTCTGAATAATTAAGGGAACAACTATTAAGGGTGCATCCTCCTTTATATCTCAGGCCTCTCTGCACAACTTGTGACTTACCATACCACACACAGCTCATCGCACTAGTCTTGATTTCCCTGTTTTTGACATTTGTCCCTGTTCAGGTGTTATTCCCAAACAGGATATGTAAACACATGTAAGGGATATGGGATTGCACATATGGACCCCATCCCCAATGTCCCAAGCCCCACCATCCCTGCTCCTGACCTTGCTAGGTTGAGGGGCAATGCCTGAAAAGGGCTTCATGTTCTCACTTGAATGTGAGTAGAACTCTCCACGCAGTCAGGGACCTGGTTTTATCAGGGTTCCTGATTCCGTCGGGGATTCAGCTCAGGAGTAGAAGCCCCCTTCGGACTTCCCTGCCCAGCCCAAGAAGGTTGGGTTCACTGCACACGGGGATTTGGGGGGGAAATGTGTACGGCCTTGTGCCCTTTACATGCATTTACATACCCTGTTTGTTCATAATGCCTGAACTTTGGTTTTCAAGTGCAAAACAAGGGGAGTTGTGACCTGCCTGGCAGGTCACAATTTATGGCTTGTAACCTGTCTTCCGCTTGGTAGGGCACAATTTGTGCAGACCTGTCCAAAGTGTTGAGTAATGGAGTGATAAGACATCGACTGATCTGCATGGATGTGGGAAGCGTTCCTTGGACCCCTGCTATGGCTTTCAATTTTTAAAAAAACATTTCAGTAGGTTTTTGGTAGCCAGGGAGGGATAGGGAAGGTATTGTTTATAATAATTGCAGTCCGTGGTTTTTTTAAAAAAATAGTTTTTATAGTTTTATAATGCACATCTAAATGTATAGTCTCCTGTCTGCCTTTGCATGTGATCAACCTAAATTCTGAGATTGTCTGAGGAAATAATTTGTCACTGCAGCCACATGGGGCCCACTGGAAAAAAAAATCCGAGGGGCAGTTGTTTCATGAGAGGGGCTGTAATCTTCAAGGCTGCTCACTTTGTAGATTAGCCTCCACGCCAACAATGTGTGGTGCAGTCCTCTGGCCAAACCAGCTCCACTTTACGTGCCTTGGGTAACTTAGCGTACAAGGATCCAATAATTACCTCAGGGTGCAGGCAAACACCAGGCAAGAGAAGGAAACAATACCTATTTAACAGAATGTCTCAGAGTCCTTTGTGCCCTCACAGAGGAAGCTGGGTCACTCTTTAGTTGCATAAAGCTTGACAAGATTAGGGATAATACTCACCACGTCTGACCTCTTCTGGCCAGACACTGAATGAGAACGAAGATGGCAGCATTGCGTTCTGGCAGGAAGGGCATGTAACAGGTCACGGACTCAGCAACTTCCCAACAGCACCAGCTATACCCCCACCTTGCTTCTTTAGCCTACTGTATCATGTTGCTGTAATCTGGAACCCCCTTTTCTCACTTCTGGCGCTTTCCAAGCCAGATAAGAACACTGGGTTTTCATGCAGAGATAGGTTCCACATGTTTTCAGACTGGCCAATGTTTTCAGTGCCTTATAAAGGACCTTGCAAAACATTGGAGAGAATTTTAAGCTGTCAAAGCTGCTCCAGCCCAATGTCTCCTCTTGACCCCCCCCCCCCCAACTACACATCCTTCTGTGGAATCAGCACCACACCACCATCCTGCTCTAGTTGGTCAGTGTTGCTAATCGTGTTGAAGAATTTCAGTAGTGAGTCTTATAGCAGGCCTATCCATTCCTCTCCCACTCTACAGCAGGACCAAAGAGGAGGTGATTAATTACCCCCCAAAATTTGATAGCTATGCAAACCAGCTTTTCAGTTGTGATAATGTCAGCAATTCCCACAAGGGAATTGAACACAAACCTAGTGCATCCAGCTCCCACCTGAAACATGGTGGTTATGGTTCGTTTGTGTATTTATGTATTATTTAGAAAAAGAGTTAGTCCTTCCAAACCAGCACCTAACTAGTTCTCCTCATTTTGGTGCCCAAGGCAGAAAAACATAATCATACGCTAATTGGAAATTTGCTGCCCTTTTATGGTATGCAAATATTTACTGCCTGAGGCAGGCTTTGTCACCCTGTAGGTCTGCCCCTCCCCTTTCTATCCTGTTTTTGTATTTTGAGTTTACAAAAGAAAGAAGGAAAAAAGGCTGCATATTTAGAAATGCAATAATACTAATAAAAAAACTGAAGAATTCCAGCAGGAATTGAAAAAGCAAAGCCAAAAACACAACCCCAACCACCAATGGGATTTTGGCGTTTCTTATCTCTCTCCTGCAGAGGCTCTAAAACTCTTATCTCGATAGACCAGATTACTTGGCTGATCTCCTCTCCATGCTGAGTAGAAATCAAACGGCCATTTTACCACTGTCAGCAATTTGCACATTCCCTATCCCGATAAATCAATTAATGGGATGCAGGCTGATTCATTCAGTCCCTCTTTCATTCAGTCTGCCTTTCTTTTTACCCTCCCTCCCATGTTTTAATACCATCTAAGAGTCCTTAGTTAGAAGAGGACTTGTTCCCTATGCAGGTGCAAAGCCTTCAGCACTGCAGCCTAACAGCAATAAACCCTTTCTGCCCTCCTCAGGGCTTCCTTTTGTTGAAATACTTTTTCTTTTTGTTATTTCCCCCCCTCCCCTTGTTCTTTTCAAATGTACCGCACCATGCAGCTAATCTGATTATGCTAATTTGTACTTCATGATCCCAAACACTGTAATGGGATCTGCAGAGGGTGCCCCACACCAGGGCTGGCGCGACCGTGGTGGTGGTGGTGGTGGTGGTGGTGGCAACAGAGGACAATGTGCTTGCGAATCAGTTAACAATAAAACATCTTCTGTCTCGGAAGACAAAGCTCACTCTGGGAAGCCCATGACGCTCTTGAGAATTTAGAGTGTTCCAAACGGGCTGGTGTTAAATTGGACAGGAAAGGTGGACTCGGGTTAGGGCACAATGCAAACCCTGTTTCCTGTTGCAAGTTCTTTTTCTTTTTTTCTTTAAAAGATAAAAGAAAAAGTATAATACTTTCTAGATCTCAGTATGCATCGCATTGTGGAACCAATAGCTGCTTATGCAGTGGAAAGGAAGCATTAGACCTCCTTAAGCATGTACCGCACTCCTTCACTGTCCATGGGTAAAATGGGCCAATGAATACACCTGATCTTCTCACTATAGCCACTATAATTGCAAGCTAGCAGCCAAAAATGTGGCTTAAAAGATTAAAAGGTGACCCACCTTGTACCTCCTGGCCATGTGGTCTCTTCTCTCTAGAGATGGGAGATATATATTTTTTTTTTTGGAGAAATGGGGGTTTGGAAACAAACCTCCCCAATTTGGAATTTTTTAGGCCATTCTGAGTCAAGTCCACACCCCCAAAGTTTAGATCAGCTTATAATGGCTCAGTCCTCTCATCTGCCAATTTCCTTCCTCCCTTTCTCATAGTTTCCAAACGTAACAAGTTGCAGAGGAGTTAGGGGAAGGAAAAGGAGCAGGGAAAACTGAGCGAGTCATCAGCCACTCTCTGTAATGAAGATTTCTAAGAATGCTTAAAGCTGCACTGCTAGAGTAAACTCTGGAAAGTGTCTTTTTAAACACCAGCTGGAATAAAAATGATGACAGTTCCCAGAGTTCCTGATAGCAATGCAGGCTAAAAGCATCCTAGGGGTCTGCAGCCCGTGAACTGTCAAATTATGTTCTTCATCAGGAGCAAGTATTTACAGAAAATATAATATAGAAATATTCTGCCCTGCTTTGGCTGTAGAAGGCTCTAAATGCAGTGGAGGTTATAACAGAAGTGGTTTAAGTCCAGGTAGAGGTCAGAGCACAGGCAGGCAGCTAAGTGGATCAGGCAACAACAGGAGTGGTAAGGATAACAAGCAAGAGGTCAAACATGGTAAATCAGTCAGGTACCTAACACAGTCCAGAAGCAGAGTTGCAGTCCAAAAGTTCAGGAAACAGGGCAACAGACACAGGCATGGTTCATAAGACAAGATACGAGGCAGGATGGACCAAGTTGTTCCAACTCTGACTTGTTTCTAGTGAAGGCTTTTAAGCCCAAAGCATACTGAACCCCACACCCAGAGCTCAACTGCAGTAATCAGAGCTCTCTTTCCAGAGCCTTACTCCTGAGGAGACATTTTCTACAAGCGAGCACTTCTTCCCATAGGAGCCCTACCAGCCTGTCGCTTGAGGCAACAATGCTCCCGGGGGTCAGGGGGTTGCTCAGCCTCTGCCTCAGATATCTTAACAGGGATGGCCCTACAACCACCTCCCCTGAGGGGTCAGGCTCCTGTGGGTCAGATGGCGATCCCTGGTCTGGGGTGCCCTGGGCTTCTGCGGTCCCTAGCTCCTCCTCTGAGGAGGACTCAAGTGGGGGCATGACATATTCTTACATACCCAGGTGATTGGATATAATTTTACATATTGCAGGAGAGCTTACTTCATCAAATGTGTGCACCATGAATAAAGGATGTGTTTTTGCGAACTGTATTTGCATTTATGCAGGACCAGAATCTTGGGGTCTGTCAGAAGAAATCACTCCTAACTATCACATGAGGGAACGTGTTGAATCTTCCAGTCTTTCAGTCGTCTGTCACATGGTATCTCTGGTTAGGCTGTGATGAGCCGTGTGATTGGCTGGTTCATCTGTACAATTGGAAAATTCTCTTCTGATATCTCTTGGTTCCCCCCCCCCCTTTAATACTTTATTAAAAACCTAGCATTAGTGATGAGCTTTCCCAGACCACTTTTCCTGCATTCTCCATTTCCCGCTCTTCGTCTGATCCTTTTGTTTCTTGTCCATTGTATCTTTTGAATATATTACTAAAACCCTAGATTACTGTAGGTACTAAACAAACAAACGACATATGCCCCATATAACGTCCTTGAATCAGTTCAGCTCTCAGTCCAGGACAGGCTCTTGCAATTTCATTCCCTTTGCCACAGCACTTGCTTTTACAGCTGTCCAGCTCTGCTTGATCCTCACCTATTCTTATGCCATAAACAGTCTTACTGTCAGAAAGCTGGCTCTTACTCAGCCACCTTGACCAAAGTAACTGCTTCAAGTTATAATTATTGATGCTCATAATATGGAACACCTTAAACTGACCCAGCTTCTGGCTTGGAACTTTGGAGTATTCCTTCCTGACCAGCCAGGCTTCTGATAAAATATCAGTTTCACTTTCATATTTTGTGAGAACGTTATACATAAATACAGACCAGGAGTGATGAACCTCTTTCAGCTTGCGGACCAAATTCAATTTTGGAAAAGCTCTCAGGAGCCATATTCCACTGGAGGGCAGGGCCAAAGGCATAATAGGTAAAGCCAAGATACCAAAAATACAAGCATATTTTCATTTAAAGCTCACTGCCACTATGTATTAAGAGAGGCATATCAACCTTTCAGAATTGGGGGGGGGGAGAAATGTGAAAAACCTGGGAAAGCAACAAGCAATCGGCAGTTGGGAGAAGGGGCGTGAACATCTGGGGAATCTATGCTGGTCAAATTTGGCCTGTGTGCCGGAGTTTCTGCATCCCAGATATAAAGCTAAATTGATAGATTGGGTTTATGTAAAGTAATGAAAATCTTGATAAATTATATCACAAATAAGAAGCAAATTTCTCAGGCTATGAATATTCTTTGAGCTACTCTACAATTGAATATTCAGCTTAGAAAACAAACATTCATGTGTGTTCTCTAAATCTGATAAACAACAACACCCAACAGATTTCCGCCCCCCAGTTATTCCTTGTGGCTCAGGTACTGATTCCAGAAGCATCTCACTTCCTAGAGCAAGATACTGAGCTCATTGAGCCATGGATATGACACACTACGCAACTTCAATGTCTGTACATTTTGGTGCTGATGCTAAATGTAATATATATTTCTATGTCCCAGATATCTGTCCCATGTCAATTGTGACTCTATTAAAAAGTGTTAAGCTTTTTTTTTTTAAGAGATTGAAACAAAATTGTTGTTTTCATTATAGGGTCAACACCCCTTCATAATTCTTATGGGTTCTACAGATTTAGAGAGCGCTATCAATAATAAATTAAAAAGGCCACCTGTGCCTCTAGTGACAATGATGAATCCAAGCACACCCCCAAACTACATAGCTGATCTTGGTGCCCCCCAGATGTTGTGGATTACAACCCCCTGCTTTTCTGAAGTCAAAACATCTGGAGGGGACCAGTTTGGGGAAGGTTTCTTTAAGGGGAATGTAACCAACCTCCAGAACAGGGTAAATACTACTTAGCCAGACAGGTGAACCACCCACAAATATGATCTCTTGTCGGGATTGAGTCTCAGTTTATTGGCTCTTACCCAGTCCATTACCCTGCCCAAGCAGTGGTTCAGAGTATCTGCTGCCTCACCTGTATTTGGTGAAAGCAAAAGAGCAAGCTGGGTATCATCTGTATATAACCTCTCCCAGTGGTTTTCCCTGGACATTGAAAAGCATGGAGAAGATCTGTGGAGCCCCATAATATAAATGCCACTGGACAGAACAATAATCCTCCTGCACCAACATCTGGAAACAGCTATCCATGTAGGAGTGGAACCATTGCAATACAGTGCCCCATATCTCAACTCAGAAGGATATCATACCTTGATTAAACCTTGGTAGGCTCAGCTAGGTCCAGACAGAATGTCCTGTTTTGTGGTCCAGGGGTGCCTCTACAAGAGGCATTTAAAGCTCTTTCAAGGCGCATTAAAAAAATTACCTCTACAAGAACGGAGTGCAAATTGGGCATAGAGGCACATTATCTCCCCGATTATGCGCATTATCGAACGCATGTTAAATCGCGAGTTTTATTTTGCTCCGTCCGTTAAAGCGCATTTTGACTGTGTGAATAAGCGCTTATGCGCATTAACTACTTGTAAAGCGCATTTTGGACATCTGTTAATGCGCTTCACCGCCTCTCGCCGCCTCTCGTGCAGAGGGATTAGGCATAAATGCGCTTCAGCGATTATGCGCATAATCGCCTAACCAGGCGCAAAAGCGAATCCTTGTAGAGGGGACCCAGATTTGCCCCCAGATTGGCAGTTGTCTAACCCACTCCACTTCCTCTTTCCCTGGTCTTTCCACCTTAACCCAACCTGTGAGCAGAAGTCAGGCTGAATTGTATTTACGTTTCCTAAACATGAGCCTGATGCCACTCAGTGGATAAGAAGCAGTACTGCAAAAACCATAATTATGCAACGCCTGAGAACTCAAAATATTCAGCTTTAATGAACTTACAAAACAGAAGATTTTCCGCAGCTTTGTTTTTCCATGGAAAATTTTCTATTTTGGAAGTTCATTAATAGAAATGAATGTATGTGAATTGCATACTCAAGCTCGGCAGTTTCAAAGTTGTAATTCATATTTTTTAAGTGAACACCCCTAACATAGATATATGTTATTGAAATATCTTTATGGGCTTGTCTATACACTCTATATGCACCCTGTTGTTTACATGTTGCAGCCGCCAACTCACAGCCACATCGTGCTATTCCCTGCAAAACTGCGCTTTTTTGATGTGCTGTTTTACCACAACTTTTTACATTGCTCCAATGTCACCACAGTTGTTTGCTGTCTGTCAGTGGTGGCTTCAGTTCAGATTAAGAGAGTGGGCATAGTAAGGGGTGGATCCCTCTGCAGGGTTGGTGTGGGAATGCAGGGCAGGGGGCAGGCTCGACAAGCCTAGTAATGGCCGCCATGGTGATATTAAAGTCTGGGTTTTGGACTACAACTCCCATAAGCCCCAACCAGCAGGGTTTCCTAAAACCCAGGATTCTGGCATATACAATGAACCAGACTAAAGTGCGGAAATCGGTTAAAGAACACCATCAAAGGCTTATCTTCCAGCAGAAAGCAAGCATTGGTTACAGGGCCATCCCTATCATTAGGCAGAATGAAGCAGTTATCTCAGGCAGCAGATGCTGGGAGGCGGCAGCAAGGTGTTGGAGGAAAGACCTGGGTGCCATGTATCCGGCTCTGTGCCCCCTGAGTTAGTTTGCTGCCTTCAGGTGCAGTGAATCATTGGTTCTGAAGACAGGTTCTTCTTTGGATGGGAGGGGGCACCCTCCTGTTCTTCACCTCAGGCAGCCAGATGTCTCGGGCTGGCCCTGATTGGTTAACATACCACCCCTTATCTATCAGGACAGGCAGACTATTGCTAATAACAGTGACAGAACAACAGAAGATGGAGGTGGCGAGTTATAGTTCACCAAATAAGGTGTGGGGATGGCACTAGGAAAACGGCAAGGAATTTTTGGAGCAATGGTGGAAACCTCAAGTTTCAAGGGTACCAGGATATGCACAGAAGGCATAGTGGAGATAGCGTAGTGGAGATAGCTTCAGAGCAATGTCAGAAGAAAGAGAAATAATTAAAATCAGAGTGGGTATATTGACCTGTTTTAGAGGGAGGAGAACACTGAGAGTTCTACTTCCTTGTTGTTCTAAGTTCACTTGGAAATTCACAGCAAACCTCCTTAGGGTTTCTGATCACAAATTCAAAAATAAGGTAATCATCCTGGTTGCACAGAATAAAAAAAACTGGCTGGGGAATGCTGGGAGTTGTAGGACTTTTTCTGTCTAAACATGCATAGGATTGTGTCTCTAGTTGAGTTTTGTTTACCAGAATGATCAAATCTAGACTACTGGTGAGAAAAGCATCTCCAGTAAACCCATGGTCATTACCCACATTTTCACTTCTCCTTTTGATTAAATAACCCCATTATTTAAATATGCTGCCTCCAAAGTACAAAGATCTGGACTTGATGAAAAATAGCCACAGACACTCAGTGGCCTGATTTAAGATTGAAGGCTAAGATAAAAGCGTTAGAAGAAAATGCCAAAAGGGGATCCTACGCATCTGCATTGAGAAGTACATCATATTAAACTGAGACATACTGCCAGATAAATGTGGACAGGATTGCTGCCTTAAGTGGTCACAATGAGCCTATCTATACTACTGCTTTAAAACGGTTTATAACAGTTTTGAGAACTGTTGGGGCCCAGGACACACTCCATACACAGTTTTCAAAACATTTTCAAAGTGGTTTATCCTGCGTGAGTAGATAGGCTCAATGCCTCAAATAAATTAAGTGGACGGATCCAGATTTAGCTCCTATGCACAGGTAAAACAGTTTACACATATTTTTTAAACTAAGCAGAATTGTAGCTCTCCCCAACCTGTGTCCTTCGTTTCACCTTCAAGATTTCATTTTATTTCTTTTGCCACATTCACTCAATTTTCAAGGACGCTGAAAGAAACCCTAAATTTTGAAATCAGCAAAACTGGCATTACAAATCCTGCACAAGCTTACTCAGAAGTAAGACCCACTTGACTCCAATGGGATTTCCTCCCACCATATAAATGCACAGAGAGGACTGCAGCCCACCACCTCTCCTCCCTACACAGCCTGCAATTCAATAAGCAACCAAAGTCTCCCGAAACTACTTTCCTCTGTCCACGCCCACCGCGCGCGAGCCCAGCCAATCGACTTTCAGCCCGATGCGCCGTTAGGCAGGGGGCGGAGCCAGTTCCCCCGCCTCCAGCGCGAGCGCTCTTCTCGCGCCCGGCGGCGGTTTCTACAGGACAAAACTATGCACGGAGTTTAACCTGCCCGCGCGTGCGCTTGCGCGGCCAGGGGCCATGAGGAAGGGGCCTGAAAACGTGGGGGCGGAGAGTCCCCTCTAGCTCCGCCCTCTTTGCCTAGGACTTACCCCCTTCTGCCCGTCCGAGCTTAGCTCCTTTGTTTGGCTCTCCACCCGTCTTACCCCCTGTCGGCGCATGCGTGGTAGGATCCGCCGCGATGGAGCAGCTCCTGGTGGAGGTGCCGCTGCGCTTCTCCCGTTTGCCCATGTTCCCCTTCTTCGACTTGGCACATTATGCGGCCTCCGTGATGACACTGAAGGAGCAGCGGGGTGAGTGAGTAAGTGGCCCGAACAGGGGAAAGTATCCCGGGCGTTCAGATCTAGGGGAGCTCACGAAGGAAAAGCAGCACCTTCAGAGCATGTGCAGAGTGACTTCTGGAAGCGAGGCAGCCAGCGTTTAAAACTGCTTCCAGGGCTAGCAGCTCCCATATTGGCTTAGTCTGTCAACTGCATGCTGTTTTGAGAGGTTTCTGCGGAAGGGTGGCTCATATATCCTGTTTTCAGTAGCTTGTCAGGACAGACAAAAGTGAGTTTACTTATTAACTAAACTTAATATACCGCCCAACTGGCAAATGCCCCAACTGGGGCGGTTTACAATCGTGATGCATAATGAATTTATGAGATAAAAACAAGTGTATGGAGGAGAGGTCTACCAATGGCTGTTAGTCTTGGTTGTTATATGGGTTCTGCTGTTCAGAGGCAATGTGCACCTGTTGCTGTGGGGCCTTCGTGTCCTGCTTGCTGGCTTCCCACAGGCACCTGATAGGAAACAGGCTGCTGGACTAGGTAGTCCTTTGGTCTCATCAGGTAGGGTGCTATATAAAGCACATGGGAAGGATAAGTGCATGTGTTGAATTGCTTTCTCCCTAACACCTTGTGATTGTAATCAGCCCACATACTTCAAGGAGAGCAGCTGCTAGGGCTTAAATCAGTGACAGGGTTCAGAGAGTGCCTGAAACAGTTCCATTTATTTATTTGACTTGTAAACATTAAAATTAGAAAGTTTGAAAGAAAAAAAATTGCAAACAAGAACGTGAAACACCATAATACAAAGGCAGTCAGCAGAATTAAAACAAGCACCAAGTACTAGTAGCAACAATGTACAGGTATTTCAAATGACTGGGACTCTAATAAAAAAATTAAGTGGTATTTGCCTGGGGTTGAAATTACATTATAACAGGCATATGGAAAGCCATGTGCAGAGTAGATTTGAGTGCTATCACATATCAGTGGATTAGAGGTGAAGAGCTTTTATTTTATTATAGCATGCTTTCTTCCACAGCATATATAGGGCTTATCTGCAGCCTCCCATCCATGAAATGACCAACTCTAGCTTCAGCAAGCTTGTTACATTTTGTAGCTTCAGGCCATGAACTGCTATATGGCAGGGGTTGTGAGACCTCATAGTGTTTGAACTCAAAAGTTGCACTGTCTTCAGAAATTAAACACCATACACTGGGGACAGTTGAACATGCCACATACACTCTGATCATCTTTATAGCCCATAACCCCTGTGATCTTGTAGAGAAGGCCCCTCTCTGACTCCTTTTAGTGTACTTCTTTGCATTCAGCTCATAATTAACTTATGGAAATGATTACTGCAAAATGCCGTGATGGACACCAACTAGGAAGGCTTTTAAAAAGGATTAGAGGAAGTTGGGTCTATCGGCAGCTGTTCGTCATGATAGTTAAATGGAACCTTCATTTTCTATAACCCAAGTATAAACAGGGCATGACTATCAGCTTTATGTCTCTTCATGAGTTTCCAAAGGCATGAGGCTGTTGCGAGCAGAATGTTTGATGAGATGGACCTTTGGCCTGACCCAGCAGGGCTCTTTTATGTAACATCCACTGGGAGATTTATTTGTGGGATATTTTCCCTTCCCTACTTATGTTCATTCACTTCTTATTTTTGTAGCGTGGAATGGTAACTTCCTCTACTGCCAGATCAAATGCTATCCAGATGGACTGGAGAATGAGTCAGTTCACGCCCAATATAATGTGGACAGTTTACACATTTGTCTGTTTCACCTGAAACAGCCCCTCCATTAGTGGAGAAGGAAAGCAGAAGTATGGCAATATTTAGTAAAGAAATTCACACTAATCCTTGGTTTTGTCCCTTGGTACTTACGGAATGGTTGGGGATGCATATCTGGCCCATCCTATATTCCATCCAAACCCAGTTTTGCTTCGACTAATTGCCTGTCATGCTTATATTTCTGTCTGATCTCATCTTCTGCCCCCCCCCCACCTGTCAGTAAAACTCTGGACCTTTAGTGACCCTCTGTCCCTTGCCCATAATGGACAGGAGCCCAAGCATAGCTACAAGATCAAGCCAAGGGTATTTAGGGAGTTGCACATTCTGCCACACCCTGCAGGCACCGAGAAGCCTGGAAAACATGGGGAAAATTTGTGGCGGTGGGATCTCTATGTGAGTGTGGCAAAGAGAGGACCTATGACTTCAAGAGGTTCTGCACATGTAGTCTGCATAAGCAAAAGGTTGTAGCAGTTTCTGTGAGGAAGGGCTCATAAACCTGCCATCTACTGTATTCATTTTGTTTTCCAAAGGCGTACCTAACCCTAAAATATACATAGGCAAGGTCTGGGGGGTGGGGAAGCTACTGCAGCCTTTCCCATAGGCTTTGCATACCCAGTAGGATTTTTGACGCTGAACAGGAAATTCCCATGCCATATCAGAAACTGCTTTTCAAAGTACACTCAGTGTGAAAAGTGGTTTTCCAGATGGCGTGGCAGGCAGAAGAGAGGTGCTATTTGAGAAGTTGCGCTGGGCATAGAGTGGCAGTTTTACTGCTCTTTGTATCCCAGGCTATAAATCGTGCTAGGAAAAACAACAGCAATAACAATAATAATTACAATAAAGAGAACAATAACTGCTGTTGCTGTTTTATTTGCTATTTTAGTTTGTGGGTTTTTTTAAAAAATAGTTTCTTGTTGTGTCTTAAACCACGCAGTAATTGAGAAATGAAGGGAGGTCTATAATTACTTTAAATAAACTGGGATCCTGGACTTAGATTTCCTACTGCTTTTCTGCTCAAAAGCCCTCCCAGACACTTTTCTTTCTTTTAAAAGAAAAGAGTTTCATCTTGCATGTTTTTTGAGTATTGTGCAGCTGAGTCCTCTTAGCAGCATTATCTTTACCACTTATCCGGCATATGTGAAGATAATTTGACATTAGTTTGATCACATGCTGCATACCTTCGTGATGCTTCCTTGTTGTTAAGACCTGCCGGGTAAACAGAAATGACAAGACGATGCTCAAATTGGTGGTACATTAAACGCTAAATTTAGCTCATCCCGCTGGCTCACAATACAGTTCTGAATGTTAAGTTAAATGGCAGCTCACTGAAGCAGCAAACTTTAGTCCTGTATCGGCAAAGTAACAAAATACCAGTATTCTAATCGTTAGCGTACGTTTTTGGACTCTCACATACTTTGCCGTGTCATTTTCCTCTACAGAGGAACAAATGGATGCTGCAGAAGTCTGGAGGCATTTCTGCATCACAAATTCATGCTGGTTTTATATTCGTTTAATCGTTGTGGCTCCCCCCCCCCCCCAAATAATTCTGGAAATTGAAATTTGAGTGTCTGAGACGTCTCTGTTTAGGGTTCTAAGGTGCTTGCAGATGAGGCTTTTACTGTGCAATTGCTTTGCCTCATTAATGACATTTTTCAGGGAGTCCAGGCCCAGATCTACTCCAAGCAAGATATGACACTTTGAAAATGGTTTGAAAACTGTATATGGAGTGTGTCCTGGGCCCCAGTGGTTGTCACAACTGTTGTAAACCATTTTAAAGCAGTAATGTAGATTCTGCCCAGACATTGGCTCAATTTGGACGACACAATAAACAACTGGTGTGGGGGAAACAATCATCAGTTGTTTTGACTATTGTGTCATCCGAATGCTGCCATAGTCAACTCAGCGCTGATCCTAATCCACACCACAGTTGATTATTTATTACCATGTTTTGTGGGGAGTACTCTCTAGATGAACAACTGTAAAGTTGATTATTACCCCACCATTGACTATCGTGTAGTCTGAATTGAGCCATTGTCATCTTCCTTTTGTAACCCGCCTGTGTTTTGCCACAGTCTCTTGCGCCTCTTTTTCTTACTACAGAAAATCCATTAGGGATGAAAATACGAAATAGCTTTGTAATGTCTTTGATTGGTAGCACTAGGAGCCATCTATCTGGGAGCACCCCTAGACCCGTCACAGGTTTAATTTAACCAAGTTTGGGTCTGTGATATAGATATGTTACTGGTGGCCAGCATATTGAAGGTGGAGGCTCGTTCTACAGCTTTGCAAATAAAGTAGTAAATGCAAACAAAATTGAGTTTTTCTGTGCCTTTAATGCTTCCAGATTTTAAAATTATTATTATTAATAATAAAGATCTTCACAGGCAAAAAAGAGCCCTTATTCTATAATGAAGAATCTTGTTCTGTTGTATTACTCTGTTCCTGGTAATTTTTGGAAATGGCATTACTTATTTTTGTGGTTAAGTGTGGTTCAGCAGATATGGAAATGGATAGATTATGAAGCTATGTCTAACTTGTGCTAATAAGACATAGTGGCTTGCTGTCAAAGGCCGCAACCTGGGTTTGGAGGTGTGTCAACCAGTTCTGGATGGGGTTACACTCCCCCTGAAAGACTGTGTTCGCAGCTTGGGGGTGCTCCTGGATCCGTCGCTCGAAATGACAGCCCAGATAGATGTGACGGCCAGGAGTGCCTACTATCCGCGTCGGCTGATACGCCAGCTGCGCCCCTTCCTAGAATTGGAAGACCTAAAGATGGTAGTGCACACGCTGGTAACTTCGAGGCTCGACTTCTGCAATGCGCTGTACATAGGGCTACCTCTGTGCTTAGTCCGGAAACTTCAACTAGTTCAAAATATGGCAGCCAGGTTGGTCACCAGTACACCTAGGGGTGACCATATTACACCAGCTTTAAAATCGCTCCACTGGCTGCCAATTAGTTTCCGGGCGAAGTATAAAGTGTTGGTTATTACCTTTAAAGCCCTACGTGGTTTGGGTCCAGGATTGCCTTCTCCCATATAATCCGCCCTGCACGCTCAGGTGCTATGGGGAGAACTTATTACAGTCGGCCAAGACTAGGCTGACAACCGTTACCCAGAGGACCTTCTCTTCTGCCGCTCCCAGATTGTGGAATGACCTGCCGGAGGAGACTCGTCAACTTAACAGTCTTTTAGAATTTAAGAAAGCCATAAAGACTGTTCTCTTCCGGCGGTAATATCCAGTGGAATTTTAGGATGTTTTTAGGATGTTTTTAGGATGTTTTAAGGCAGTTTTAATAATGTGTGTCATGTTTTAATCAGTTTTATGTTTTTTATTATATTGTTGTTCCCTGCCTCGATCCAAACAGAGAGGCGGGTAAGAAATAAATTATTATTATTATTATTATTTTATTATTATTATTATTATTATATACAGTATATACAGTATATACTGGAAATTAATGTGTTGCACTCACTCCTTCCTTAACTCTTTGCTGTTTGATTGGTTTATTGCTTGTTAAGGTAAACACCTTTGTTGTCTACTCTGTGACCAACTATACCCACCATTTTGTGAATGGGCAAGCCCCAACCATGGCAATCATTTTGTGACTGTGCCAACGACACTGAAAAATCCAAATATGACCACTGACACAAATAGGTTGGGGACCCTGCCTCTTTTCCAAACCTGGTGCCTGCCAGATTCTCTGTTCGTCTTGATTTGTATTTTATCTCTGAAGATTTTTTTTAAAAATAATTGATTTACTAACTGGGAGGCTGGCATTCTCCAAAGCAAAGTGCTGCCCTTCAGCGCCATCTTTTTTGGGGTTCTAAAACGTGGCTTTGTGTTTTAGAGCTGAAACCTTGTTCTTGGACGGATCACTTTTCTTAGTAATCTTAAATCAAGGGTGAGAAAACTGACCATTGACCATCCCTGATCATTGATCATATTGGCTGGGGGATGATGGGCATTGGAGTCCAAGAACATTAGGAGAACCACAGGCTGCCCATCTTTGCTTGAAACACTTCAGCCTTTTCTCAGGGATTGCGCTCCCAATCCCTTGATCGTTCTGCATCTTTCCAGACCTTTCTACACTCTCACATGTCTTACTTCTGCCGGAATGAGAACTGCAGAAGAGTACACAGGTCTGTGCATCTGTCTTTTTCCAGTATCTACTGCTAATGTGAAGAAGAGGGAAATTGTTGCCAATTTTCAAAAATGGTAAAGGTCCTGCCTTATGAACAGGAAAGACATCAGTGTTGTAGTGGAGCCAGGGTTTGCAGGTTTGCCGTGTTGGGACTTTTGATTGGCAGGGATTGGTTCGGAAGCTGCAGCTTGTGCAAAATGCAGCGGCCAGATTGATAACTGGAACCAGAAGGTTTGAGCATATAAGACCTACTCTGGCCCGCCTGCATTGGCTGTCTGTATGTTTCGGAGCCCAGTTCAAGGTGCTGGTTTTAACCTATAAAGCCTTACAGGGCTTGGGACCACAATTCCTGACGGAACGCCTTTCCCGACATGAACCTAACCGAACACTACGTTCAACATCTAAGGCCCTCCTCCGAGTGCCTACTCCGAGGGAAGCTCGGAGGTCAGCAACAAGGGAGAGGGCCTTCTCTGTGGTGGCCCCCCCAATTGTGGTACGATCTCCCTGATGAGGCTTGCCTGGCGCCAACATTGTTATCTTTTCGGCTCCAGGTCAAGACTTTCCTCTTCTCTCAGGCATTTGGCAATATCTGAGGAGCCTGGTTTGGTTTTGTAGCTTTTTGGGTTGTTGTAGTGGTTTTAAACGTATGTGTCTATTGTGTGTATGTTGTATGTTTTTGCTGTTTTAATTTTTGTATATTGTTTTTAATTGTTTTAATCCTATGTAAACGCCCAGAGAGCTTTGGCTATGGGGCGGTATACAAATGTAATAAATAAATAAATAAATATAAATAAATATGAGATCATGTACCATCCCCATCAGACATCCCTGTTCCTTCTAAGCTTAGCTGCAGTCCTCATAGTAGGGGTGTGTGTGTGTGTGGAATTGATTTTTCTAGATAGATAAATAGATAGACAATAGATATAGATACACATAGGTAGATAGACAGATAGACATGAATTAACACACCTGCCTACACTTTGGGACTCTCCTTAGGGGCCTGGCTATGGGGACTGTCAGGATGAGTGCCTGAACTTCAAAATTAACCACTACACCACTGCAAGGTGCACAAGGAAAAGGGGTGCGTACAGGGAAAAGGAAGAGAAAAAAGGTCAGTTTGACAGTGCCAAAACTAAGTGGTGAGTTGTCTACAGGCCAGTTGATGCCAGGGTGATCTTCCAATCCCTTGCTGTTGCTTGGATAGAAGCGGTACAACCACCTGGTGCTCCTTGTTCCTCTCACTGGTGGGAGGGATCAAAGTGTCTTTCTCAATTTCAGAACATGCTTCTGCATGTCTTCATTTCATGGGGCAAATCACATTTACGAAATAACTGCTTGATTGCCTTCTGACCTCACAAAGCCTTGTGAATATCTATCTGTGATACAGGACGTTTGGGTTTAACAATGCTCTTGTGCTCCTGGCTTGTCGTCCGGTAAACCTGATAGTTCATCCAGATAATTATCTCCCTTGTTAACCTTGTCAAGCACACAGTCAAGCTTAATTAATGACAGCGCTAATGCTAAAAGGAATATTGATGGGCATCATGTGAACTGAACAGTGATAATTCTGAGCACTAACCATCATAGTGACATGCAGTAGATATCTGAAAACGTGACCATTTATATTTAGATAGTGTTGCTTACAGAAGCATTTCCACAGAATTAAATTGTTGTGCACCTACAGATATAACTGGTGGGTTTTTTGCAATTATATTTGATTTTCACCTTCTTTTTGATAAGAATGAAAAGTGATGGCGGGAACAATCTTATGTTTCCAAGACAGCATCTGGGGGATCATAGGACTGCTCAGTTTCCTGGCTCCAAACTCAGAGCCAGGAAACCATGCTCCCTGCTATTCCCCCTCCCTGCTTATACCCAGTGCAGAGAGAACTGCGCTACCTGTCTTCCACATTCACAAAATGGAGTGTGGCAATGAGGAAAAGGAGGTGTTCCAGGAGGGGCGGGGAGAGAAGACTGGGATGGCACCCATATGAGAAATTCTATAGCCTTCCTCCCCGAAGCCAACACTAAACAGCCCATCTAGCTTAGAGAGAGAGAGAGAGAGAGAGAGAGAGAGAGAGATGTGAGACAGCTCCCCTTCTGCATAGGCTACCCATAAGCCTCTGAGTTTGGAGTTTGGAGTATCCAGGATGCACCCGTTAAGATTGCACCCTAAAACAAAATAAGAATATTTCATGACTACTTTTTGTAGATTGCTAAAACCCAATTACTAGAAATCGGTGCTGGTTTTCCCTGTTAAACATAGCATTTGACTACATACTGGCCTGGTTCACGTATAACACTAGCCCATGGTTTATTTAGCCCATGGTTTTTGCCCAACCTAGGATTTGTCTGGCAGAAAATCTAACAAATACTGCTTTGTTTTCGCAATCCTGAGTTCTTTGTTTCCTTTCCACGTTACCCGCTCCATCTATCCCAAATGTCTTTGTGGCGCTGTGGTATTGGCATGTAGAGAGGCTGGTGTTTTTTTTTTACCACTCTTGCCCGCTGCCTCTGTTGCTTGGTGAAACAACCCATGAATATCCCACAGTTCTTCTTTTACACATAATGCTAAACTATGGTTTAAACAATCCAGAGTTCACAACCCAACAACAAACCCTGGGTTCTCTTTCTTGGTAGTTTGTAGTTAACAGACCATGATTTGTTAGCATGGAGTAGTTCACACATCATGATGACCCAGAATTCATGATTAATGTTATGTGAGAACCAGCCCATTCAATTTTTTTTAAAAAAAACTTGCTTGCTTCCTTGTTTGCATGTTCTTGGAAAGAAAACATAACATTTGTTAATTTAAAATTAGTATTGAGTTTTGTAATGGTAAGATTTCTTTCTTGGAAAGATCTGTAGCTGAGTTGTCCTTTGAATGTAGCCCTGAATGTGCTATAATATAATTGCGGTTGCCTTCAGTACTGTGAATGGACTTTTCAGTTTAACTTGTGCCAAATAGCAAAACCATCCAAATTATAAACATGCCCTTCATTTTTTCCACATTAAGTAGTAACTGAAGCTTTTGAAAAATCTTTTGGGATAGTTATCATAGTTTGCACAAATATTTCACCATGTTTGATGAGCAGATCTTAAATGGGAACCAAACCTGCAACAATCTTGCAAATAGGTCTACTAGAATTGTTTATTAGTCCACTTCAAAATCCCCTCAAATGCAAGTCATTTGTGGCCTTAAAAAATATGTGGGGGGGGGAATCCAAAACCTTTTCTACCTAGTCTCCTGGGATGGATTTTTCTCACTCTAAGCAAGCAGGCAAGAGGCTCTTTATAAACCTGGCTTGGAGCCCAATGCTCAGCCCAGGTAAAGAGGAATGCTAAATGACTCAGTAGGATTTCTTACCACAGAACATATGATCGGGTGGGAAAGGCAGAATAGCTGCACAATGTGTCTTGATTGGTGGTGCTAGGAGCTGTCTTGTCTGGAAGCATTCTGGATTCTATTCAGTGTATCTCGTTCATTTGATTCACACTCCTAAGAATGACAAAACTGATTTAACCAGTGCTTGTTGAAAAGCCCATAAGTGTTGGAAACTGGATCAAGAGGTTGTGAAGGGTCAACATGTCTTTACTGATGGTAGGATGTTATAATAATGAAGTTGACTACAAGGTTTCACCATCTTTATTGATTTCAGTTTCTTGCAGGGAAAATGGAAGAAATACCAAAGCCTTTATAGACCAGTCATTTATATAACGTAACAAGTAAAACCTTACTGCAATTGTTTGGCCTTTCTCTTTAAGGTTTCTTTCTTTTTGCAATTATGAAAGCATCTATCCACCTACTTAGAGGGTCACTTCTTGCATCTGACAGAGTGGTACGTGGACCACAAAAATTTAAACTGTAATATATTTGGTAGCCTTTAAGGTGCCAAAGGAGTTGGTTTTTCCTACTAAAGCTACTTTTCTAGAAGTTGTCAAATCAATACCTATTTTTTTAATCTTTTAAATATCTTGCTGTTACACTGCCATGTTCGGATATTTTAGATGTGCACAGTCTTTAAGAGGAATGCTGGATGAATTTGACCCGGGCAATACACACCTTCTGAGATTGGTGACCAATTGGAGAACTTTGCTGAATATTATTCAACATATTACTTTTCACCCACCCCCAGAAAGATTCCTGTTTTATGTCATCGCAGATTTATGTATTCATTCTAAATATTTCTTAGTCAAGCGGAGCCTCACAAAGCAACACACACAAAATGGAAAGAGACAACCGAATATTAGGCAGAATATGTAAGCACACATTAGAAACAACTAATAGATGTTGTTTACTGGATCACTGGAAACTGCGCTGGATCACAACATTCAGTTAAAGGAACACAATAGTAAAAAGACAAGTTTTAAAAGCCTTTTTGTGTGCCAGCACTGAAGAGGTCAGGTGAATGTTAACTGGGAAGGAGTTCCACGGTTTCAGGGCCACCACTTAAAAGGCTCTATCATGTGTGTTCACCAACTTCACTGCTTTTACCAGCTGGCACTCAAGCAGAATGTCTGAATCTGAAATTCATATGAGCGAAGGTAGTCCTTAAGGTAACGCAGTACCAAATAGTTTAGGGCTTTAAAATGAAGAACCAGCATTCTCAATGGCAATCATAAATGCATTGGTAGCCAATGCAACTGGTAGAAGGGTGGTGTCATGTTCAGACTTTCTTGCCACAACTATCCTTAATAGTAATCAGGAAATGGAAAGCACATTAAAATCTAAAAAATGGAATATGTTTAGGAGAGTGGGAGCATCCCCCATGAACACTGATTTCACCATCAGGTGTGTTTTGGGTTAAATATCTCCAACTTGCACAGGCAATTAAAAGTTCAGAAGAGTGTGGGAAATTTGCCTTCTACTCTCTTTGAAGTAAGATTTGATACCACCTGAAGAACTTCTTTGAGGTTCTGTACATGACAGCATTTTTACTTATTTTCTATAATACTTTCCCCTGCAACAATGCAAGCCCAGTTTCTCCTCTTGGAGACAGTATGTAAATTGAAGAGCCCTGCATCGACCTGACTGCCTTCAGTTTTTTGCCCTTTCCAAGAAGAACGAAGGTGAGAAGTTTTAATAGCAGAACTCTTTCTAAACCGCTCGTTGTGTCTTGTATTGCTTGCAGGAGCAGTTGAAGTATCGATTCACAGCCCCATTGCATGCTGGTTTAGCGCGATGCTTTACTGCTTTGGGGGATCCATTTTATCTTCCCTGATGCTAGCAGAACCTCCAGTTGCATTTCTTGCCAACACTACAAGTGTCCTCCTTGCCTCGTCGGTCTGGTAAGCAGCTTTAAAAATAGGGTATATTGTTTTAAGAACAAAGATGTGCTCAGTTAGGAAATATGGTTACATGATTTAAAGCTGGGCAATTTGTGTCCTTCTGGTGTTGTTGGACTACAACTCCCATCAGCTCTCACCACTGGTTATGCTGGCTAGCATTGGTGGGAGTTGGTTATTTAAGTCTACTTTGGGGCTATTAGCTGATTAAAGGAATCTTAGATGCATTATTATTTGAGTTTTAATAGATTATACTTATAAATACTAAATCAGTATTTGGAAGGCAAAAGCACCATCATAGAAGAAACTCTCTTCAATCTGAGAGAGAGAAGGAAAAATGCCTTTTCTGATCTGGTGCCTGCTATCCGTGGTTTTGTAAGTACTATATATGATTTTTAATGCAAGCTGCTGTCTGGGCACATTTTAAATAGATCAAAAGGTTTAAAATTAATCTAACCAATAAATTAACCAAAAGTTGCACATGTAATTTTTAAGCACTTTGGTTGCCTAGGAAGAGAACTAAAAAAAGCATACAAAGGCTTAAATTGAATGTACCATTAGCAGAAGAAATTGCTGTGCTTCTGGAGCTCCACTGCCTTTTCCTGTTGCACAAGCCCTAGCAAACCACTTTGTAAACCTAAGATTTGCAAGCAGCTGTGCAAGCAGAACATTCATTGGATTCCCTCCTTACGAATAGTTCGAAACTTGGGTCCAGCTTGCATTAGTCATTTGCACTAGTGAAATGACACCATTGGGTACAGCTTACAGTTCTAAACATTGGGTGTATGTAGACATGCATAAAAAAAAGCCAGTCACTGCATTTAACCACATAATGAACACACACACTTATTCCAATCCAGGTTCTGGATTGGAGTAAATTAACAATCCCTCATTCTGTGGGCTTTGCAGCGCAGTTGGCTGTGCACAGTCCCGATTGACTGGTAGCTGTGACATCATGATCTCTCCTGTTTTCTACCTTCTCTTCCCCCCCCCCCCCCAATCAGTTTTTCATTATTTTAAAAACTGTTCTTTAAAAGGGCACTGAACATATGTTAAATTTAATACAAGAAGACGTAGTACTTTAAAAAACCATTTTAAAAGACTCCATGGTAGGATCTATACTGCTGCTTTATAATGGTTTTGGCAACAGTTGAAACCCATGACACATTCCATATACTGTTTTCAAAATGCTTTCAAAGTGTTATATCCTTTTTGGTGTAGATCTGTGCCATGTTTCAGGCAGGAGGATTGGCAATTTCAGATCAGAATTCAAATCGCTGGCAGGTCATCTGTCTTTAAGCAAAGAGAGGAGGAAATGGGGCTTCCTCTGCTGGGAGAAAGAAACCACCTATAGCAGCTGCTGTTTTTTAGATTTATTTTGAATGCACTCATTGATGCCTTTTCTACAAAGGCTGCAGTCTTATGATACTTATCTGGAAGTAAACCCCAAATAAAACTCAGTGGGTCTTAGCTTCAAGTAAGCATAGACCAGATTACGCTGATCATGTCATTTCTTGGGAGTGTAAATGGAATCCAGTAATCTGAGTACTTTATGAAGGTTGTCCTTTCTGTGACTGCCCAAAATGTGATAACATTTAAGTTAGGAAGAAGCATGAAAATGCGTATACAAACTAGTGATTGCTTTAAACTAGGGCTGCATGTCCTCTATGTGAATTTTCTACAGGCTGCGAGACCCAGCAACAGTACTTAGTAGTGTTTGCAATTGTTCCTTTTCGGACCTCACTAATTAGTGATGCTCATTAACACACAGCTTTGATTGAGGCTTGAACTCTTGAATCTCAGTCCTTTGTCAGTTGATGGGACATGAGCTTTTGAATTAACCTCTCACTGTCTGTAGCTCACAGTTTGCTGCGCTTTGCTGAGTACGAGGGGTGGGTGGGTAGTGGGGCATCGTGAAGGCAAAACATCCCTGAACATTAGCTTCTCCGCTCAGTTGGTACTATAATAAACTTATTGATATTTCATGGGTGCGAGAATAGTCTTCAGCTTAAGTAATTCTACTTAAGTTGAATAATAATAAAATGAAAAATAAAATGTATGGTTTAGGTGATAACTTTCCTTCTGTAAATTTATGTTCATGAAAGGGGGCTTCCCCACCTCTCCCTCCTACAGCCCCCTGTGTCCCCTCCCAATACCTGTTCCTGTGGGCTAGAAGTCCTTTGGAGATGGTGTGTGTATGTGTTGGGGAGTTGGCAAAAATCGTCTTGTCTCTCCATAACCCCTCCACCAACTTACATAAACAGAGAAGCAATTTAGAATCCAACCCCATGTGTAATTAATATGATAAAATCATTATATTAGAACACACGAATCTCAAATTATAATATGAGTTGCAAGCCATTTCTTGACATGGTAAGAAGCTGGAGAGAGATACAGTCAAATTTATCTTTATATATGCAGGGATACTGCTGGGGGATTTAAATGATGTCTTCTTGTTACAACCAGAAGAAATAAATAGTCCTGTTACGAAGGCAAGTTAAGGCCAAGGGAAAACTAAATTAAATTCCTTGTCTTGTTTCCTCCCAGTATATTCTGCCATCCTTGGTAGGACAGGCTTGAATGCAGGTTCATGCATTACAGATTTCCTACATCAAGAAGTATCTGTTAGAGTGAAAATCACTTTTCCTAAGAGTGTAAGGTAGCTGTTTGCACATGCTTTGGCTCTCTATATAAAGCAAGGGTGCTAAAGGCACAGATCACTTTACGTATGTCTGTGTGTGTGTGTCTGTGTGTGTAAAAGATCTCATGACTTATTGAAAATACTTGCTGTAATGAGATTTTAAAACAAACGAACAAAAAAGCCATAACAATTGCACTTTAAAGGCCCTGCTTCTCTACAATCAAATCTGGAGCCCCTGGTTTAAAGTCTGCCACTAGAACTTTTGTAATATGTTTCTGTTGCAACACTTGCAGCAGCCTTTAGGAGGCATGAGAGACCACATGCTTCTTTGCAACTAAATAGCACCTTCCTTGGTGCTAACTTTAACTAGGAGCATGGTACTTCTTGTTCAAAACAGCAGAGGCTGGATTGGCTACACCACCCTATACCGTGTACAGCTGCATCTCTTCCTCTTTCCTCTGGCACAGACGAGCCCCATCAGTGCCCTGCTGCCAGCCTATAGGGAAGCCAAGTGCCCACTGTAAATAGAGACAACCTTAAACCACGACTTCCATCCCTTGCTGTTCACTCATGGGCCGATGAAAGCACACCTAGGTTCTGCACCCAAATGGGTAGATTTCTCACTCTCAGGCAGGGGACTTCTGACAAGATGTGGAGAGATCCCCATTCCATTGTTCCCTTTTGGGGGCAAAAAAGGCAGGGCACAAATGAGTCTACAAATAATGACAACTCAGAACTTTACTTTAGAAACTTTGAGGATGGAAATGCCTCTTTACATCCTTTGCTTGGCTCCCTTCCTGTAAAGTAAGTAACTCAAGAGGCATAGGGCCAGGTGTCCCAGAGTTCCTTCTCCCATTTGTAAGAACCTATGGTTATGAAATCAAAGGAGTGAAATGCAGGCATTGGGAATGTCTGGCCTGCAGGGTTTCCCATCCAGCCCACCAGCTTCTTTGCCAGACTCCCCCTTCCAGCAGGAAAAGCTCTTATATTGGATCAGGAGGTGATCGTAGATAAGATCTCTTCCCTGCTGAGCACAGAAAAAGGCTCCATTTCTCAGCGCTCAACAGAGAAAAGCTGCTGATCAGAGATAAGAGCTTTTTCCTGCCTGGGGAGGAAGCTTCTGGGTGATTCAGTCCTGATTACTCCTGAGGCTTGCCCTGCTTACTTCTGAGTAAATCTAAAATCGATAAGAATTGCATTTTGGCCCCACCCACTCTGCCTTTGGACAGGCCCACTTTGCCTTTGGACTCACCCACAGGTAGAATGCATCCTCCTCCCCGAGGCTTTTCCCAGGTTGGAATTCGGCCCTTGGACTGAAAGTTCCCCACCTCTGCTTTAATATATCGAAGATTGGGCTCTTTAACTTTGCCGAAAATAGTTCCTCTTCTTCCTCTAAAATGGTACAGGAGGAGTTGGGACAGAGAAAGTTCAGCTCCTGGATGCATGAAGTTGTGTGGATTTGTGGGACGGGAGAATAGATTCCCTTGTAAAATAAAGGAAAGGCTGGGAAGATTATATCAAATGCACAAAAACAAACCAGAACCAATGAGACCTAGTAAATGCTTAGTTTTGCAGTCAGGCCTATTTATATCTTCGAGATATCTTCATAGTACTTCTAGATATTGGTTATAAAAGTATTTCAGACTTTAAAGTTATTTCCTATAAAGTAATCTTGGGTTGAATGTAAAGCCCTGCTTACATTACTGAGCAAGCCATCGCCTGGAAGGATTCTGCAATGCTTGTCAACTAGTGACATCTACTGGTACCTATTGGAAATATCATGAGACATTCTGCAAAGGGTCAGTCTTTATATAACTGTCTAAAGCTATAGATACATATAGGCACAATTCGGACAACACGTTAAACAACTGAGGGGAAATAACCCACTGACGGTGTGTTAAAGAGGTGGTGATCTACAGACGACACGCTGCAGCAGGCGCTGCAAAGATTCGGTAACCACCCAGGTTGTTAATAATGTACTCGGCTCTGACTGACAGCTCGGCCGCCATTTTCCCCACTTACCAAACTCCGTTAGTCCTCCAGGAGGTATCCCAGCATACACTGCGGCCGAAAACCATGGGCGGTGCCATTGCAGCCGATGCAGGACATGCCTCCCAAACCCCATTGGCTGCCTCAGTCAGTGGGCGGAACACAGAAGCCTCGGGCAAAGAGGCAGCCAGGAGGAACAGCAGCATCAATACAACAGTTGCACCCCGCGCCAAGCACTGCAATTCCAACGTTGGCACCCACGCCCCAGCCCCCAACCCCCCCTCCTTCCTAGAGCATCTTCCGCACACACAGGAAAGAAGGCAAGAGTGGGGTGGCATAGAAAACTTTATTCAGCAGGGAGACCAGACATGGGCAATAAGGCACATGGGCACCACTATGCCAGGGCAGAACCTACGGAGATGACAGTTGCCCCCGGTTAGGGAGGAGGCGGCTGGAAGGCACAGTGGTGAGGAGGGGACGGACGAGGCCACACCCCCAGGGAGCCAAGCACGGAACGTGCCAAGGGGATGTGGTGGAGAGGGGCGACATGCCTGGGAGAGATGCCAGTCCACAGATGGAACTACACAGCCGACGCTCACGGGGTGGGGGTAGCATAGCCAGATCCTGGCACTGATACTTTCACGCACCCGGGACGCTTCCGCACGGGCGCAACGCTCCCCAATGGGGTTCTCTGGGCCCGGCAAAGGCTCGCTGTCCAGCCGTGTTGGGCGGATGAGGGGGGGCTCTCTGGTCGCTGCTTCCCCTGCCCTCGTCCTTCTGGGTGATGCGAGGGTGGAGGTGGCGGTGCAGTGGGGGGTCTACTTTGGATGGGGTGCTGTTCTCCCTGTTGGTGGGGGGGGCAGCCCCTTGTTCCTGGGCATCTGGGCTTCGTGCTTATTCCGTCCCCCCCCCCCCTTTGCCGTAGTGCCCTTCTGGTGTGCTTCCCTTTCCGTTTGGGTGACTGACTGGGCACCCTGCGTGAGTGCTTGCAGGAGCTGGCCCCTTGTTGAGCTCCCTGCCGGCTGCCTGGTGGGGGAGGCGGGCATCCTGGTTGCTATGGCGGCGATGCCGGGGATCTGTTGCAAGCGCGCCTGAGCGACCGACCGCTTTCTGCTGCTTTTGCCGCTCTCCTCTAAGGTCTTTTGCGTTAACGTACTCACCTCAGTTGTTTAACCCACGCACCTCTAGAGGCTGAATTTGGACGACACGTTAGTCAATTGACTAACTTTTAAATATCTCGCAAGTGAGTTGTTTAACTCGGTTGTTTAAATCTCCCGCTTAACCAACTGTGGGTTGTCTATCCGTTGTGTGGCTGAATTCGGACGACATGTTGAACTAACCTACTGGCGGTTGTTTAATTAAACAACTGTTGCTTAACGTGTTGTCCGAATTGAGCCAGTCTGTATACTTTTTCCACTCAGACATAATAATGAATCTACTGGTTCACTATAAAGCTCATGCAATGCATTTGTACATTGTTACCCTTTGTAAGACAGGAATGTACATCTAATAAGCAAATATTGTGGCTCTGCAGTAGTATTTACTATTTTAAAATTATTATTTCTTTATGTGATTTGTACCCTGCCTTTCTATCAGGAAAATGGCACAAGCTGGCCTACCATTGTAGAGAAATTAAACAAAGTCAGATCTTGATACATCATAGAGAATAAGATATAGAGATTTCTTTAATAGCAAAAAATCAAATAAAAAATAGAGCTATACAGACAAGGGGAAAAAACCTAGTAAGAAAAGCACCGTTCTAGTTGCAATATTTAAAAAAACAGATTTCTCATATCAAATTTGATTCATCTTGTCCACAGCATATTACTTAATGCAGATCCTTATTGAGTTGATCAAACTTTCCAAGCAGTAATAAACTTTTAATGCAGAAAAGCAACTCAATTATACTGCGAATCTTTACAAACTTTTCTTGAGTCTTGGAATTTTACAAGTTCACAATGTGGGCAGACTGGTGTGGTATGAAAATCATTTTAAACTGATGATGTATTGATGCTCATTACTTGCCTGTCTTACTGAAGTCAGGTGAATGCTGTGGCGTAATGGCTCCATAACAACATGAACAAAATTGTGAGCATTAATTTTGTCTTAATAGTGTCAAACCTATGAGATATTATTAAGCTGGACAGGACCTCATCTGAAGATGAACCTTTGTTTGTTTTTGAAGGACTTTTTCCACCCTTCAGGTGGCTTACAAAGATCCACAATAAGACCGGTCCTGCCCTCAGCCTTACAATCTAAAAGACACGAGACAAAAGGAAGAGGGATTAGGAATGAGGAAGAAAAAAAGCAAATTCAGGCACTAGTTCTTAGTTACTAAGTTCTTATGAAGGTCAGCTGTTCACAGTTCACACAGTTCAAGGAGGTGAGGAGCCAAATGTTGCTGGTGTACATAGGCTTACTGCCTCTGAAACTGGAAGTAGCATTCATTCCACTTCCTGCTAGTTTCAGCAGCGCTAAAGGGGCTTTGGGCAGAATCCAACGGGGCGCTTTTGCCCTTGCCGATTCCATTACGCCCCACTGATTCCCTTTCGCAAGTGGTGAGTCCTGCTGATTCTGTTGTGCAAGTGGGACCCACCATTAATGCAAGAGAGATCTAGAACTTCCTAGGGGAGGCCTCAAACAAGCGGAAACACTCATTTCTAAAAGGAGGCAGGTCAGTGGAGCTCCCTTATGTGAGGTCTGCCGACCTGTCTCCTTTCAGAAACGAGTGTTTCCACTCATTTTGGTTTGCCCTGGAAGTGCTAAATCAACGTTGTGTAAGTGGTAGGGCCAACCAGATGTTGATTAGGAACCTACAAGCAGGACATCGAGTGCAACAGCACCCTCCCACCCATGTTCCCCAACAGCTGGTGTCCATAGGCATACTTTCTATGGTATTGGAGATAGCATATAGCCAACAGAACTAGTAGCCATTGATAGCTTTATTCTCCATGAATTTTTCCAATCCCCCTTTATAGCCATCCAAAATGGTGGCCATAACTGCATCTTGTGGAAGTGAATTCTGTAGTTTAACTATGCACTGTGTGAAGAAGTACTTCCTTTTATCTGTCCTGAATCTCCCACTGGTCCGTTTCATGGCATGACCCAGGGTTCTAGTATTGAGAAAGTTTGTGCATCAAATATAAGAAGTCCAGCCCTTACGTAAATCTTCTGGGTGCCCATTCTACTGTTCCTTTCCTCTCACTATATTGTGACCATGTGTCTGTGGGTATACAAATACAAGGTACACTCCTTACCCATCTTCCTTATGTACACTTAAGAGTTTTGTGCCACAGACTCCATGTAGTGGCCTAGGTCAAGGTATTTTATATCAGACATTGTTCGTTATCTGTATATGGGAACACTACAGTCACTAGATCTCAAAAGCAAGCATAGCAAGGATTAGGGAAACATGATTTTGTGCACAGCTCGTGATGCATTCTATTAATGTTTTCCTGGATCTTGTCCAGTACTCCTGGGATTCAAAATTTACTTTTTAAAGCTGTTTTGGCTTCACTGAAATAGGCTTGTACAAGGGGAGAAATAAACAATTCTCCCTTTGCCCTTATATTGCAGTAGCATGAGATTGGGGCTCAATAGGTTGCTTACCGCCTGCCCGGCTTTGAAGCGCAGCAGTCTGACACTGTCGCACAATTTCTCTGTAGTGCTGACTGCTGATGTCTGATGAACAGGAAGCTGATAAACCTGAGTGTTACAGTGCAGGGAGGCAGATAATTTTACCTAACTCTCCGTATGCAATATGAGGAGATCGGTGGTGAAGGGGAATTAGAATTGGAAGATGTGGGCCTCATGGTGCACATCCCCCAAACTGCTTTTCCACCTTTGATTCTATTATATTCTCTGTTGGCGGCCTGAGTAAGCCGATTCTCAGTACGTGTCTCACCCACAAACCCTGTCTTCAACTGATGCTCAGCTGCTCTCAACGTTGCAGGGCTCTTGTAGGGCAGGGCTGCTGAATCTCAGGCCCTGGGGTGAAATCTGGCCCCCTGGGGTTCTCCAGATAGCCATGCCCTTTCCTCTGACCATTGATGATTTGGTCATCTCAGCTTTTGTGCAATCCCCCCCCCCCCCCAATTCTAAAAGGTTAAAACTAAGACCTAGTTATCAGCAGTAAGAGCTTTAGGCTAAACTATGCTGGTATTTTTGGTATCTTTGGCCTCACCCCTTTTGCCTTTAGCCTCACCTATCACTGGGATGTGGCTCCTGAGACCTTCGGGCTAAAAGTGGTTCAACTTCCATCTTTTAGGGCACTGCAACATTCAATCCTCAATGGGCAGTTTCGGTGTTGATTGTTTGGTTGGTTGCTCATTTGCAAAGAAATATTCTGCTGCCTAGAGAGTCCCCTAAGTGGACTGTTGGTGCTTTACTGAATAGACACACAGCCAGCAAATGTAATATTGATATAGATTATGATGATTGTACATTCCCAAACTATTCCAAAGGGAGCATATTACTAATGAGCTCTTTTCCCAGCAACAACTTGTAGCTTCCCTCTCTCTCTCTCCCTCTCCCCCACTCCTTCTCATGCTTAAGAGAAACTATGGCTCAATTTGGACGACACAATAAACAACTGGTGTGGGGGAAACAATCGTCAGTTGTTTTGATTATCGTGTCATCCAAATGCTGCCATGGTCAACTCAGCGCTGATCCTAATCCACACCACAGTTGATTATTTATTACCATGTTGTGTGGGGAGTACCCCCTAGATGAACAACTGTAAAGTTGATTATTACCTCACCATTGACTATCGTGTCGTCCAAATTGAGCCTATGTCTCCCTTGCAGTATTTTGAAAAGGCACCTTTATCGAAGCACAGTTGCTTTATTTACTTATTTACAAGCCAGCTTTTATTTAGGGCAGCTTTCATCATATAAATACAGAATCACAATATTTCATAAAAAGTACCACCATAAAACATAAAAAATATAAGTATCATAAAATACAGTTGTAATAGGTAAATGTAATGAAATGCAATTAGTTAAAAGCCTGATGTATTTAACCTGTTGATTGCCCCAATGCTACCATCATTATTTGTCAACATCTGCATTTAAGAAAAGTTTTGAGTTTCTTTCGGCTTGTCAGCATGCTTTCGTTTATAAACATCTCGAAGTAGCTAAGGTTGAAACTTTCCCCCCTCAATTTTTTAGGTATCTTGTATTTTACTGTCCACATGATCTAGCCTACCGCTGTTTCTCTTTTCTACCTATACGACTGGTGGTTGCAGGAATGAAGGAAGTGACTAGAACATGGAAAATAACAGGCGGAATTGCACATGCACACAGCCACTACAAAAATGCCTGGATGATCATGATAGTAATTGGCTGGGCCAGAGGTAATGTGTCAAATACCTCCCTTTTTTCCAAATTGATGTTTTGAACATTTCAAACCTTGCTTTAATAGGGAATCCCTAAGAAATGTTGCTTCAACCAGTATCATTCTTGGAGAAAAGACAGATTTATATCCAACCTGTTGATATCTCCCCATCACTTTGTTTCTGGCTGCTCCTCAGGGCCATGAAAAGAAGTTAAACCAGGGTGGTTTACTTCTGGTTAATTAGCCCAACCCTGCTAATTAATCAGACGTTAATCCCACTGATTTCAGATGAAGGGTAAGCATGCCTAGGGTTGTAGCCTTAGTCCCATGGTTCTATTTCTTGACTTTTAGGTACGAGATACTGCTTTACCTTTTAGCTGTAGTAGCTACGGTGCACTTGGATGAGAACAGACTATATCAGACTATATCAGACTATCAGCATATATAGATACATAGAAAACATCTCCTTTACTGCAAACACAAATGTGCAAGTTTATTTCAACTTTAGAAATCCCTTTCATCTGAGCCACGCATAGCAATAGCTGCTGGGGAAATGTTTTCTGTCTGTTCAACAAAGGCCTTTTCTTGGCTGTATATCGACAAAATGCCTTTCCTTAATTTTCCTCTTTTAAGAAAAATATTTTTGTATAAAACTTGCTTAATTTTCTAAAGGAACATATAAGAGCATCTCCTTAGGAAATTTACTGGTGTTTTACTAAATGTGACAATTATGAATTCTGAACTCCAGAGGGCCAAGTGATGTGGGCTACTGCCTTCATTTTTCTCTGTTCATCTTTGATAGAAATTCAGATGATTCTGGTTGAATTATTTTTTTAAGGAAATGCCAAGGCTTGCTTCAGAATAGGATGCTTTCTAAGGCGTCTCAAATTGAGGATCCAATTTTGATAACTGTGAAGTAGGTCATTGCATTCATGTCTATACTTGAGAGCCATACCTTACTCCTGTTGAAAATGATGTAACAGCTTTGCAGTTGTCCTAACTATAAGAAGGATTGAGCTGCTAAGACCCTTTGAACCAATTTACGCATGTAATAATTTTTATTGAATTATAGGAGCTGGTGGCGGTCTAATATCCAACTTTGAACAGTTGGTGAGAGGTGTATGGAAGCCAGAAACTAATGAACTGCTGAAGATGTCCTAGTAAGTCAGTGAAAAGCACATAACAATTGACACAGTTCTGGGAATGTTCTTTTTTCTTTGTATTGAAAGAACTCTATGAGTAGCTCTTCAGAAATATGACTCACAAAAAGGAATGCTATAAAACAGCGTGTTTTGAACTTTCTACCTTGAGGGGACACTTTCCACACCACCTTTTCTGATAAAGAACCCATAAGCATCTGCCACGGAATCCTTGCAAGTGGCAGAGGATTCTGGGACATGTTCTCAAATGTCACTGTTGCTCTACATGAACTGAGTTGAGTTCTCGTCTCCACTTTGTCTCCCAAAAAATGTATGATATTTTCATTGTCTTTGGATGGGTGTGGCTAAATTCTGTTTAACTTTTAGTGGGCGCTTACTAATAGAAGAGCTGGTGGCCGAGAATTTTCTGCTTCCATCTTTTTACTTGAATAAATAAATAAATAAATAAATAAATAAATAAATAAAGGACCTTTACTGCCACTTGAAGCAGTGGGTGAGCTGCAGTCAGCAGTCCAGTGGCATTTGCTAATTACCATGAAAATGGCCGAATTTGTGCCCTCTGAAATATTCCCCCCCCCCCCCCAAGTCTTTTTAATGGAAAACTATGGCTGAATGTTTAGGCCTAGCACTAAAATTTCCCCCCACATTTTTTTCTGTTTTTTTCCCCAGGCCTTCTCATTTCTAGAAATGGCATATGAGCTTTTCAGAGGTTTCTCTCTTTATCAGGAATCCCTGGTAAGCTTCCAAGGAACCACCACTGTTAACAACAACCTTGAGTAATTTTTCTTGCTTTGCTAAGGAGTGAACGGTTTAATGGGAGAATACTTTTATTTTTCCTCACTAGAAATGTGGCCTATGCAGCTATTTTTTTAAAAAAGAAGAAGTTGGGACTGGACAACTAGTTTAATTCTGAGAGGACTGTCTCATGTGTGTACAGACAATTCAAAGCAGAGATGCTCAAACATGATGCTTCAAGGATCACTGCTTGAATTCCTGCAAGCAGTACTGAGGCAGTTACGGCCTGCTGTGAGCAGGCCCCCTGCATAGACTCGGTTGCCACTTCCCTGTCCCCTAAGGGGAGAAATCACCTTGGTGAAGTGGAGAGCATTTTTTTTTCATTGGGGTTCGTGGTGGCGGTAGAGTCCTGTGGGTATCTTCTGTCTTTGAGGGGCAATAGCAGAAGTTAATGCTGGGGGCAGGGGATAATTATTCTTCCACCCCATGGGATTTGTCTTGGATTCTGCTACAGGGTGACTTTTTAAACACTCGCATTTATCTGCTGAGAGAAACCATTTGGAGGTCTGGCTGTCATAAGTATGCCAGTGGCTTCCAGTTAAATGGTTCCTCTGCCTCCAGTTACCAGTAAGCCATTGAAGTCCCTGAATCGTTGCCTGGAAGCGACAATTCAGGCTGATGAAAAGAAATTCAGTCCAGGCAAGATGGGTGGTGGTGGTGGGTGGCCTTGATCTAGGCATGGGTGTTCATCCTGTTCTGGAAAGGATCACTCTTGCCTTGAAGAGTTCAAGTTTGCAGCTATTTATTGTTTATTTGGCTAGATGGTGTTCCTTGGTCTGCTGCTGTTGCTTGATTCTCAGGTTGGAGCAGTGCTGAGAAGCATCTCTTTCCAGCTCTGGCTTCATAAATCCTTTCCTCTTACGCCGCATCGGGATTAGCAAGCCAAGATTGAACCGCAGTTTCTGGTTCGGTTGTAATTTTGGGAATGGGGTTTAAACAAACCATGACAGAATGACCAAACTTGGCACGTGAGTGCAGGGTTGTGGGTGTGGGCTTGAGTCTCATTCTCTGCTTAGTAAACTCCATTTTAAAAAGCCAATATATTCTGCAACCCATTTTAAGGGCCTAGCATCAGGGTGACCAAGTGGGGGGTATAAATACTAACATACTTCTTCCTTGCTTCCGTGTCAATCGATGGCTTCCACTGGCCAGTGCGTTTGCAATGGCTCCGCAGGCGGTAGAAGTGTTGGGAATAGTAAAATCCCCACCTGCAGACATAAGAACATTGGAAGAGCTGTGCTGGATCAGATCAAGGGTCTATCTAGTCCAGGATTCTGTTCACACAGGCAGGGCATGAATGCAACAGCACCCTCCCGGCCATGTACCCCAGCAATGGTGAACATAGGCTTACTGCCTCTGATACTGGAGGTAGCATATGGCCATCAGGACTAGTAGCCATTGATAGCCTTCTCCTCCAGGACTTTATCCAACCCCCTTTTAGACATTTTGATTACCAAGTGTATGTGGAGTAGCAATGGTATGTTGGGCCTCAACAGCAACGTAATCCGTTCCTATTTCTCTCATAAGAAATAGCTATCGCTCCCGTAGGTAAAAAGCAAAGTAAAATGCTGCCCTTGGGGGGGCAGAATTGTGGTGAGGGCTAAACCTAACCTGCCCCTCTCCAAATCCTGACCTCATCTACACTGACAGGAGTCTTGCAATGGACCCTTGCAGTATACTGGGCCTGGCTTTACTTAGGCTTCCAGAAGGGCCCTGCTGGTCATAGCGATGGGCCCTTGATTCGTTTCTAACATATGCTGACTTCAGAGCAGTGGCTTAAATTAAGCAGGAATAAAGTTTAGATTTCCTGAGGATGTGAGAGCCTGATATGAAGAAAGTTGCATTAGTGTGCCTCTGGCACATGGGGAATGCTGCTTGAGTTACAGCTTTCACCTCAGGCTTGCAGAAGCTAAATTGGGAATGTTCAATCGCTCCCAATTTAAACTTCTGCCACGGGAGGTAAGAGCTGAAACTGGCTGGCAGTCCGCAGCCCACCACTGCAAAAGGGAAAAGAGCTCACGGTGGGCATTTTAAAGTCCCCCTGCCCTTCCTCTGTGACTTCCTGACAGGTTTTTTTGCAGAAATGATTATTTTGAAAACAGGGTTGTGACTTCTAGTGTGATAAAAGCAGCAGGGGCGCCAAAGCACTTCGGCACCCTGCTTCCATGCCACTATCCTAGGTAATAAAGAATGACAGGAGAGAAACACAGAAATGCTAGCAAAGCTATTGCCAAAAATAAGCTTTGTCTCTTTTCTCTCTCTCTCTCCCTCCCCCTTACCTCCCCACCCCCTGACCCCTGCCCAGCTTTTGTGGTGGTAAGAGCTGTCTTTTTCTTTTTGGAGGGAGCTTGACCTAAATCCTTCAGTTATGATGAGAAATATAATTTCTGTCAGTTTAATTCACCACAGACACACTTTTTTTCTCTTAAAAATATATGCTGGCCAAGAAAAAACAGAGATTTAAATGTTAAAAAGCAGCAAACTAAAGCCGCAAAAAGGAGAAATGTTTGTAAGAAGCTCATCTTGCGGCAATATCATTGAGTTGGGAACATTTCGGATATTTTAAAAGGGTTATATCTTCTGTAGATGAATAGTTACTTAGAATTACACTACTGTAGTTTAGTGCTGGTACAATCCTAAAGCATTGTTTGACATAAAGCACAGCCAACATTTCTCAGAGAACGTTCTGAGAATGTTCTTTTTCGAACTGTTGGAGAATTCATCACTCCTCTGCCCTGAGAATATTGGGCAAAAAATTCACCCCACCCCCCATTTTGCCACCTACAAATAGGGTGAAGTCCGGGAGGCTGTTGCCGCTGAGCCTTAGTTTGGTGTGATATGCGCAAATTCATGGCAAACCAGGGTTTGGTCCTGGTTTGTGGGCAAGCTATGGTTTGTTAAGAACCAGGAAGGGCATGAAAGGAGAAGGGAGTGTGTGAGCTCAAGGTTAAATTCTACTTGTGCATGTAAAGCCAAATTTGTAGACGAAAGTCTCTGAGTTTTGGTGACAAAAGCAAATGGCTACAAGCCAAAGATTGTGGGCATCACCTATAACCTGGCTACTAAGGTTCCCTGAGATCAACTTGTTATGAGAGGACTAAAAAGTGGCCAGTGTAACACCAAGGGATCCAGGAAATGATAGGCTGGTTAGCTTAACATCTGTTCTAGGCTCATTGGTGGAAAACATGGTCAAAGATAAAAGCATCAAAGCACTATCATTGTTAGAAGGGGAATCCATCTTTAATATTTCCCTTTTGTTCTTTATTACCATAACACACCAAAACCAAGAGAGTCTTACAGTGCAATCCTATGCTTTGAACTAAGTCCTATGGGAATGACTCCCAAGTAAATGTGTGTAGGATTGCTGTGTTGAAAATTCAACAATTCTACCTGTAACCTGCAGCCAGCCAGTTAAAATTAGTCCCTACAAAGCAGTTGAGTAACGTTTAACGGATTGGCATACTGATGAAAAACCATATTTGTGATCCTAAATGGCTCTTTGGTGGTTCTTTTCCAATAAAAATGTTTGCAGCAATGTTGAGAGGTCTATGAACACTTTTTCTTTTAGAAATACGCCTCACCTTTTCTGTTTTCTGTACTTTTCCCCCCTCAGCCCTGTGAAAACAAGCTTGATAGGAACTGTACTTTTCACAATGCAGCATGTTGGTTACCTTCCAGTAGCAAAGCATCACCTTATGTTCTTTTACACCATCTTCTCGGTGATCACAAAGGTAAGCATGTTGGAAGTTATGGTGCTTGAGAAGTTGGCTGGTATAATTACTCATAGGTACTGTGAATAACGGTATCGGCTCTACATTTTTAAAAACCTTGTGTATCTTTTATTTTCTGATGGATTCACTTATGCACATTCATATGCCAGATATGATTGCTTTAAAATTACATAAAACCAGTAGGGTGACCTTGATTCTGAATAATCCTTCCTTCCTTCCTTGGATCGCTAGCAATTTCAAACAAAATTGTGTGCTAAAGTTTTGAATGCCTGCTGAAACCAGTGGTCAAAAAATTGAAATTTGGTGTGTGTGTGTGTGTGTGTGTGTGTGTGTGTGTTTTTCTCTGGGCCAGCATGTTAGTCCCAATGGCCATATAATGGCTAGATGTGGTATTTATCAGCCCACCTAAGATTCATGTAGAAAAGCCAGTTGAGGATTTATACTCGTATTAAGTCTGTGGATGTAGTATTTCAATTATGGTGTCTTTATGTCGGAAAATAGCAAGAAGCAAACCATCCTGTAACAATTGCATGCCCACTTCCCCGTATGTCAAACTTGGCATGGATCCATTTGACCCGCATCCCCTTTTGGCTGAACTGGACTTTTTTGGGATTGGGTGGGGGTGGGTGGACTAGTCTTTTTTTAGATTAACTTTATTGCTGGTTTTGTTATTTATCACTGTTTGTTTGTTCAGCTGTTGTAAACAATTCTGAGCTGCTAGGAAAAGTGGTATAAGTGTTTTTTGGTTTTAAATTTTGTATATTGACTTTTTAATGTTCAATCTTTTAATTTTTGTAAACCGCCCAGAGAGCTTCAGCTATGGGGCGGTATATACTGTAAATGTAAATAATAATAATAATAATAATAATAATAATTTCTTTATTTGAAACACGTGGGTCGCATTACTTGGCTGGCCCATCTGCAGAGAGCCGCTTTTGTCAGGAGGATTTTGCCTAAATTGGTTTCATCCCATTTGAATTGCAGCATTGAAGCCCTTGCTGTGTTTTGTTGCAGGCGGCCATGATGCTGACGCAACGCGTGATTTCTCCATTTGCTCCACTGGAGAAGGCACTGGGCTGCTTCCTCTTTGGTCAGCAGCCAGCTTGTTTGAAGGCCAAAGAACCTCATAATGGCACCTCCTCGATCTGTGACTCTGCTATTAACAGAGAGACTGGCGATGGTGCTAAGAAAAGACTGGCAAAGAAAACTGAATAATCGCATCGCCAAGCGCCGTGGGTGGCTAAAAATGACTTGTTTGTATGTGCCCATAAATATTTAATGTTTCTCTTTCCTAATGATGTGAAATGACAATTGTGTACAAGGAAATTCCTAGCAAGAAGCTAGCTACAATAGCCTCTGAACTCAGTCGACGGTAAGAGTTTTCTTGTGCCAACCCCAGTTCAGTGGAGCTCTTGCAGGCTACATTGCCCATGAACTATTTGTACTGCTTACTACTGCTGCCATGTGGCTCTGTGTAGCCTCTGAAGGTGTTTGTTTTTTTGTAAACTAGAATTCACATTGGGATAAGATGCATCATGTTAGATTTCTTTTTCTAATGTAAATGATAAGAGAATGTATTGCAATTTTTCCTTGTATGAGAAATTTTATGGTGGTGAAGTACGTTTTCTAGTTAAGGAAACAAACCCCCAAACTTTTAAAAAGCTTGATTAAAATATTTTCTGGCAGCAGCACCATGCAACAGCCAGACTTGACAATTTTTGTTAATTGTAACATATTTGGGACATAGTCCAGCCATAGTTGGGCACTTCTAAATCCAATGGGAGAGATTTAAGCATATGTGTGTTGGGACTTCATAGTGCTTAATTCTGGCAGAGTTGCACCCTGACATTTTATTCTTCAATAGCAGAGGGTTTGCTCTCCCAATATTTTAATACACAAAAAGTTTATATCCAGTTGAGCAATGTGAACCCTTTTTTTTTTGGTGAAAATGTAATGTATTCCGTGACTGAAAAGAACAATAATTAAACTGTGCTATCAGACATAACAAACCAGCTTAATCTTCCAACAAAACCTCTGATTTCTTGATATACTACTACTGAATTGTCTTGAAGGCACAAATTTGTAATGGTTTTCACACTCGGCTTGAGTCACGAGCTACTTTATAGGCTTTTTTCCCAAAACTTTCATACCAGGTTTTCAAATTTTTCTACACATACTCACTTGAACCACTTGGGGATATTAAGTGTTTTGTAAACATGAGCTTCAACTTGTCTTTGCAGGGTTTTTTTAAATGGAGCAATGAAACCTATTGAAAGTGGAATTCATATGGCTTGTGTTTTTGAGCATGTGTTTTTCAAAGAGTACCACTTTTTAATAAGCCAGGGATGTATTGTAGAAAGGACTCAGACCCCCCTCCAAATTATAGCACTTTGGGTAGTTTTCAGTGGTGTATCAGCACTAGCACAAATGATATTACATTATTATAAATCAATCCTTGCGCAAGGTAACTAGTGCAATGGGTAAAAGCAATGATCTTCTGCTGAAATTTGCTGGCAAATAGCCAGCAAAACCCAACCCTATTATTTACAGAAAAATGCATTCTAGACAGGTTTCCCATTTTCCTCAGATAATTTGGCATCTCAATGCTAGCTAGCTCTAGGCCAGACTTGCACAACTTTTGCCCCACCAAGTCAAACATGGTCCATCAGCCATGTATGATTTACTATCAGGGCCCTGTTGAACTACTTTTGTTGCTGCCTGCCTGAGACTACAAAAGCCATGTAGGGCAGGAGCGACAAACTTGTGGTCTTTCAGATGTTTCAGTCTACAACTCCCATCAGCTCTAAGCAACATAGCCAGTGGTGAGGGATGATGGGAGTTGTAGGCCAAAACATCTGGAGAGCAACAAGTTGCCCATCCTTAGTGTAGGGTTTGCTAATTGCCTGTCAGGAAAGACAAACAAGAAAGCACCAGTTGTAGGATAGTCTATTTCCAGTCACTTGGTTGCTGGTCTCTGCTTGCCTTGGTAGGTCAGAAGTAGTGTTGGCCTACTTTAAAAGCTTTCTATTCTTTAAGCATTTCAAAACTCAAACTATGATTTTAGGCTTTTCTTACATCCAGGTCCTACATGGGGGGAAAGAAGAGCATTTCCCCCCCAATGACAATTTCAGTTTTTTTGCCTTATAACTTTAGGACTTTAGTTTCTTTTTTGGTCAGTAGTCTGTTCTGAGAGTATGTAACTGAAGTATTCAGAAACTGAATATCTCAGAAATGTCCACGTAGCATTATACTGAACCTCGTTAGCAGGCAGCTGAAAAATACTTGAGACAAACACCAGCAAACAATTTGCTTCCAGCAGTTCTGACTTCTGTGTGCATGTGCGGGTAAAGCCACTGACATTTTTGTATGACTTTTTGGTACTAGATTTTTGTACTGCATTTGGTGCTGGTGTCAACAACCTTGCTGTCATTGCACTGTAATCCTTGTAGCGCAAATTGATGTGATATTTACAATTACTGTTAAGATATTTACAGTTGTTAGGCAGAAAATGGCCTGCTTTGTATTTGGATTCACTGTGCATTTTAAAACCCTGCTATTAAAAGCAAAAATGGAAACAGTTTGTGTCTCAACGTTAGCAGTACCATGGGCAAATATATGGACGTGAAAAATTGCGTAGTTAACACCTTCTGCGAACAAATAATTATGTTCTTGTTCCATAGAGGCTTTGGCACATTCTTTTCATTTTAAAATACTAGCATTGTTCTGCGATGTTGCTTTATCAGTGTGAGTCTATGAGATTTGGTGTATGGATTTAGGCTATGAGATTTGGTGTATGGAACTGAATTCTTTTTCGTTCTCTTTGGTAACAGCCTGATCTCTGAACTTTTATTCAGCACTGTGTGCCTGACCGGGGAAACATCGTAGCTACAATCTAACACAGAATTAAGCATGCTTAACTCATACGTTGTAAACCATCATGTTGAGCTGGCATTTCTTTCAATGGAATCCTAAATGTTGTTCTTCGCTTGTGTTTTAAATGTAACTCTCCTATTAGTAACCTGATATCAAGGCCAAATGAATTCCAGTTAGGTTACTATTCTGTGTAGTTTTTTAAAACCAGCATTCCCCAACATGGGGCATTCCAGATATTTTGGAATTCAACTCCCATCAGCCCATATTAGCATGGGCAATGATCAGAAATGTTGAGAGTTGTAGTCTAAAACATCGGGAAGGTACACAGTTGGGAAAAGCTGTATTAAACCAGGGGTGAGCAACACATACTGAATTTGGCAGTGCAGCAACAGCAAGAAACCCGGCGATTTTGCTGAACATCAAGGCATGCAGGGGGAAGACTTGGGCACCTCCATGGTAAATTCGGCAAGGGATGGTAATTATTATTTTTATTATTGTTTATTACATTTATATACCGCCCTATGGCTGAAGCTATCTGGGCAGTTTACAAAGATTAAAAATGTTGAACATTAAAACTAATGTACAAAATTTTAAACCATAAAACACATAAAAACAGACTACATACCAACTATCCTGGGGTTAGTTAAAAACAACTCACTCAACATATGCTGTTAAATGCCTGGGAGAAGAGAAAAGTTTTGATCTGGGGCCGAAAAGATAACAATGTTGGCACCAGGCAAGCCTCGTCAAGAAGAGTATTCCATAGTTGGAGGGCCACTGCTGAAAAGGCTCTCTCATTGCCATCCTGCAAAAATGCTGGGGGAGGCACATGTTGCCCATCCCTATTTTAAACTATGAGATGCATAACTCCAATTGAATATTTTAAAAAATAAATTCTATTAAGAACTATTGGCTTATAATTCGAGAACAACTATGAAGGGTTATGATTGGGGTCTGTAATGACCCCAAGGATTCCTATGGAGTCTCACAGGTATGGTATTTTACATTTCCTTTCAATTCAAAACCATTCAGGGATATGAATAAAACAATACCGAATGGTTAGCATTGTTGCATCAACGTAAACATAGCTTGGATATGCACTGTTTCACTTCATCCACTCATTATAATTTGTGCATAATGGATCCTAGAGCCATTTTAGCAAAAAAAAAAAAAACCCCAAATGAAGAAAACACACACACACAATGGGAGGGATGGAGGATTGAAACGGCACAGAACAATTTATCCTTTCATTACACAAGAACACACAGGGGGAGCTTAAGCAAATCTACTTTCTGAGCCATTCCTTATGGACTTCTTAGGTATTTGTGTACATAGACTACATAGAAAACACCGAGAGCCAAAACGAAGAAGGCAGTTCTGCTTTGATTCAGTTCTGACCATCCAACTGCTTGTTGGAAAAGTGTTTCAGACTTAAGTCTGGCTGTTTCGACAGTTTTGCACCTTGCCCTTCCAATGCTTTCCTGTCTGGAGGCAATTGTATTTTTTTCCCCTCCGGTGAATCGCAGTTGGTATGAGATCATGTTCTTGGGAGCGAGAAATGGTCGCTTTGATTGGTGGAGCCAATCTCATGGAGAGCTTTAAACGTCGGGGCAGAACCTTTGAGCCAAGTTCTCTGTTCTGAGGTGAGAAGAGAAGAATTCCACGGGGTTATGTTCGCGGCAGCCCGTCGTACCGAGCAGCCGGGTTGCTGTGTTTTGTACGTGAGCCGTTTCAGGCTGTGTAGCTTCATTCCTAGTAGCCTGGTATTTAAAGTATGCTTTTTAGTTCTCTTCAGTTACAACGACGTAGCAGCTTGGGAACTGAAACTAGTGTGGCCTGTCCTGCTGAGGTTCGCTTGCTCACTTAGGACCACCTGCAAGCATTCCATCAATCTGAAAGTGTTTCCCAAGTGATGCTAAGAATGCGTTTTAACAGGATGGAGAAAGCTGAAGAAAGCGGTTTTCAAATTGAGCATACATTCTGATCATACGAAAATAAGCTGCCTTCTACCGAGTCAGACAATTACCCATCTAGGTCAGTATTGCTGACAACCCTGTTCAGCTAAACATGATGGCTTAGTGTGTCCTGTGAACCATGACTTAGCATGTTGTGTGAATCATTCTTAACCATGGTGGCTACATAAACATGGCTTAAACACGCTCACTAACCATTTGCTGCAAAAGGGTTAGTGGCCTAACCATGGCTTAGCGTGTTGTCTGAACAGGCCCACTGAGTGGCAGCAACTCTCCAGTTTCAGGCAGGATTTTTTCAGCCTTACATGGAGATGTCAGGGTTCGAATCTGGGACCTTTTCCATGCAAGGCCTTGTGTGTCATTTACACACAGGGCCAGCCCACTTCAACAGCAGACTTTGGATACTAGTTAAAGGCAGTCTACTTATAAATGGTTTAAATGGACATTTTTAGTACCACCCTGGAGCTGATATTTGCAGCCAAATTTCTCTGACTTGGTTTACAAAATACTATTGGCAGTCTTTGGGTGTTCAAGATACTTGACAGACATTGCCTCAGGAGTCTCCACAACAGTCTTACAAGATAGGCCAATATTGCTATCCCCATGCTATACGGATTGTGTTTGTGTGTGTGCTGAGGTAGAAAAATAGCAGGTCCAGCAAAACCCATTCAGTATGTAGCTGAGGGCCAAAACAGACATTACTTTAAATGTCTCCTTTTTTCCTTTCATTTTTACTCTAGAAGTAGGCACAAGGGCCCTTATCTGGATTGGGACTCTAATGTGGAGGATAGGTTCACGCTTCTTATTTATTTATTTGACTTGTATTCCGCTTTTCTACTTTCAACTAAAACCAATTGCCATTTGGGCTATTGCTAAGAGGTGGATCACCATTCAATATCCTCTCAAGCCATTATGCCCTCAAGATATACAAAAATACTTACTAATGCGCCCTTAAGGAGGACATATCCCAACATTAAATTGATCTCATTCAACTCTGAACACAATAAGTATTAGATAAGTCCAAAAGATATGTTAGATATTTGCTCTTCCAGAGCCACACCTCCCACGTTTATATTCAGCCTGTATATCCAGGCAAATTGTTAAGTCTAGCTGGTGTTAATACCATCTGAACATAAACTTGTAAAAACGTTCCTTGATATTCATGCATAGGATAGTCCATTTGTTTTAACTTTGCTGACGCTTTTGCATGACCGGCAATGATACAAAACCTCCAAGTTAGATTACTGCAATGTGCTATATGTGGGGCTGCCTTTGAAGACGGTTCGGAAGCTGCAGCTTGTGCAGAATGCAGCGGCCAGATTGGTAACAGGGACCAGAAGGTTCGAACATATAAGACCGATTCTGGCCGCTTGCATTGGCTGCCTGTATGTTTCCGAGCTCGATTCAAGGTGCTGGTTTTAACCTATAATGCCTTACACGGTTTGGGACCACAATACCTGATGGAATGTCTTTCCCGACATGAACCTACCCATACACTATGCTCAACATCAAAGGTCATCCTCCGGGTGCCTACTCCGAGGGAAGCTCGGAGGACGGCAACAAGGGAGAGGGCCTTCTCTGTGGTGGCTCCTCAATTATGGAATGATCTCCCCGATGAGGCCCGCCTGGCGCCAGCACTGTTATCTTTTCGGTGCCAGGTCAAAACTTTTCTTTTCTCCCAGGCATTTTAATAGCTCAAGTTGAGATTTTGATTGACATTGTGGCCAGGCTTAACAGTTAAAATGTTTTAAAGTGTTTTAATGACAGCTGTTTTATGTTTATGGTTTTAAATTTTGTATATTGTCTTTAATGCTCAATCTTTTTAATTTTTGTAAACCGCCCAGAGAGCTTCGGCTATGGGATGGTATATAAGTATAAATAATAATAATAATAATAATAATAATAATAATAAACTGCATAATTCTTCATCCTTTCCCCCCCCCTCCCCCCGCTGTGCGCTGGGGGAACTAATGGTGCTAAATGTGCACAACTGTACACAGTTTTATTCTCCTGTCCTGTCATGCCTTTCTAGGTTTGCTGTAGCCTAGTCATTTACAACATACTCTGATGGGATAGACCAATGTTTCCCAAGCTTTGGTATCTAAGGTGCACTTCCACCCCACACACCCCAACCGCTAGATTTAAATAGGACACATTTCACTCTTTCCACTCGAATATATATATTGATCAGTTCCCAGAACAATAGTTAACACCCTCCTTACAACTCTACTTTTCTACCTGATGCTGTTAATCACTGTATCTACTTTTAATTTTGTCGCAGAAATGAGATCCGAGCTCTGCACAAAGAGCTTTCCCTTTCCTGCTTTCCCCCCTCATAACCTCTAGGTGGCAGTGTGCTATAGCAGAATGGTACAAATACACAACTCGTTCTTTCACTTTCAGAAATAATACCCCATTTTCCTGCTCTAAGCCCCCTGGGAAGTGCTCTTAAAAAACAGAAGCAAAACAGAGAACATGATGTCATCTAAAGAACTCGTAAACAACCATGGCTGAGGAATCATGAGCACACAATAAATGCCTAATGAAAAAAAGCTCTTTGAGGTCGACCAGTTAGTATTGCCTGTTGGCATCCCATCTTCCTCTTTGTCCAGGTAGTCAGGAGATGTGGGTGGGAGCATACCTGCTGAACATCAGTGATACTTCTGGGATTAATCATACAGGGAATCTTGTCTCCCTTGTACGTCAGGGAAACTTGGTGTGGCTTTATTGTCTTCCTTAAGATGATCTCACAGAGGTGAGGGAATCAAGTTGGATACAGCCTCCCCACTCAAACAGATGTACAGTGGTAGATGAACTCAACCATGGTGGTGTAATTTTTCAAGGCATATTTCCATCCCCTCCATGGCACATTATCATGCCCTTAGGAATAGCTGGTGCTTTTTCCCATTTCCTGGATTTGGAGTGTGTGTGTGCAACACCCACCTGTCTGTATGCAGTCTGAAAAGTATGTGAGCGTTTGCACTGATCACGTTGAGTTGCTAAGAGGGTTTTTGGGAAGAAGGTAGTAATTGGAGATACTGATGCTACTATCCATGCTGAAAGGCCCGTGAGCTCGCTTTTGTGCCTCTCTGTACTACCTGCTCAACATGTACATTTAGAATACCTGCTCAACTTGTACAGTGTTGTTGAGATCCATCGTCAATGCATTTTTTTTTATTCTTGCTATTAAAAGTTTATGATTGTTCAGTTCTTTTACAAGTTTAACTACGATGTTCCGATTTCCCCCTGCAGCCTTCCCAAGCCTATGTTTCAAGGTTTTGTGTTTTCATCTGGGGCACGTTGCTTATGGATTCTCATGGAAGGGGGTGGGAGAGAGACAGAGAAGGGGGAGAGATAGTCATGGCTCTCTTCTGGAAAGGAAACAGACTTTCCAAAAAGAACCCATGCCCTGTTCCTCCCACCACTTGGACAAAGGGGTGTAACAAGTATAATCTAGTGGCAGAAAATCTGATCCCCTTTTATGGATTGAGGAGGAATCAATGATAGCTGCGAAGTTTATTTGCTATGTTTCCATTAGGGGTGGGGGAGTGCTTTGTGGCATGAATTTAGCCTAATTGCTTACACAAATGTGAAGTTTGCCGTGATGGGACGGTTAATTGCCAGCGCTTTCCATGCCAGGTGGGGATGAAGTGGCACTGGCCGAGGCGGCAGAGATGATATGAGGATGCTCCATTCAGGTTTTGACTGATCTGGGCCCTTCATCTGATGTAAGTAGCAGCATGTACAGACAGACTAAAAAACTGAATGTTGAGGGGCGGCAGAAGCATGCTTGAGCTGCCAGAGTGATTTGGAATCTTTTCTTAACCGTTCCGACAGAAACGAGAACTGGGCGTCCAAATCCTCTTGGCTGAGTTGAGCATCTCGGGCTGAGGGCCAGGAAGGGAGGGAGGGATAGAAACGTGAACGTCTCTCCCTGTCCCCCCTCAGCCCTGGCTCTAACCTTGAGTCACTCCTCTCCAGCACTGTGCCCAGAACTCAGCAATTCCCAGGCTCTGGCTCCGCCATTTGTCAGCGTGTCTGCCGTAATGGCAGGCCATAAAGGGTTGAAGGGGCAGTTTGAGAACGCCGTTACAGCCGATTGTGTTAAATGCATGTCTTAAGATGCCTTTTATTTCCCCATTCATGAGGCAGCCTTGGAGCTTTTGTGTTTAGTCTCATGAGCTAACTATTTAGAGCTGTTTCCCCCCCCCCCCCCAGCATGTGTTTATAAGCCCATATGGGCCTGCTGAGGATCCAGCTGGAAGAATAGCCTGGCCTGCTGGAGTGGCTCCTGGCTCATTCCTTCGCATATTCACACAGTTGGGAAGGCTTTGGAGGAAGGCAGGATTTGGGTGGATGGGTGAGGGAGGGGGGTTCTTGAGCAAATCCACCTAGTCTGAACGTTCCTCGAAACATTCAAACTGACTATTAAATTGATAGCCTCCTAATTAAAGCTGTTTATAGGATGCCATTGGGTTTAGGACTTAAGGAAGCAAACAATGAAATGTAGCACAGATAAGGCATCAGTCACCCTATTGCACATACAGTTATGACTTTTTTATGCCACCTTGTCCTCCTCGAACATCTTTCCCCCAGGATGGCGTCCTCCAAATATTAGGGAATAAAACTTCCATAAGCCCCAAGCAGCAGGGGGTGAATGGGGCTGATGGGATTTGCAATCAACACATCTGGAAGTAAGTACTAGGCTGAGGAAGACTAGCATACCTGCTTCTTCCCCTCCACATATTAGCCTTGCAACTCCACAGTAAAGTAGATTAAGTGGGGAGATGGGGCCTGTGGCGTTCCTGCCCTATCCTAGTGAGAATTCCCCTCCTCTAAGGCCTTTCTCAACCCCAACAGGAACACCTTCTCCCCAACACACTTGGATTCACGGCCACCAGGACCTTTAAGGCTCAAGCCCAACCCTTACTGGGTCATCTCTCTGTAAAGAATACTTAGGGTGCATTGAATGATACAATAGTCAACCATGTTAATAGTCAACTTCACGGATGACTATTTTGGGGGTACTCCCCACACAACATGATAATAGTCATCCATGGAGTTGACTATTAACATGATTGACTATTGTCCCACTCCCACCCCACCCCTTCTCTGCCCTCCCCACTGAATAGGGGCACTGGTTCCCATGAGAATCCCCCTTCATGCCAAGTCCCCCCACTGTCAGAACCTGGCATGAAGGGGGATTCTCATGAGACGTGCCATCCCTGGTTGGGGCACCATGATCGGTGGCATACCACACGCTCCCAGGAACATGCACATTCTGTTCCTGGGTGGGACATCACAATCAGCGGCACCCCACGTGCTTCCTGGGATGTGTATGTCCCATCCCTCGGTGAGGCACCAAGAATGGGGAGGGGGGCCACAAGCATCTCTCCTGTGGCTATCAAGCCACTTGCACCCCACCCTCCCTGTTCTCCCCAAAGTGGTGGCGAGTCAGGATGGGGGGCGCAAGGATTCATCTTGTGGCCTGAAAGCTGCAGGAGAGATCCTTGCACCCCCCCATCCCTGTTCTCCCAAAAGTGGCACCCCATCCAGGGGCCGCCATGATAGGCATCTCCCCATGCGCTTCCTGGGACGGATTTCTGCTGCTCCTGCCTCACGACTCTGTAGACATGTGAAATAGTCAACACAGCTCACCACACAACACAATGATCAATGGTTGTGCGGATAATCAACTTGGCACACCGTTGATTATTTGCGTTGGTTATTTCAGGCAAATAACCAGTCATGGTGTGGAAAAGGTTCGCCGGATGACATAATAGTCAACGGTTGACTACTTAAGCAATGGTTGACTATCTAAGCAACCGTTGACTATTGTGTCATCCAAACCCAGTCACAAACTTTACGCTTTAACCTTATATTCTCCCTTTTTTACCCCCCCTTCTGCAGCCACAAGCAGTACAGCTTTGTTAATTACATTATGTTGTTTATGAACTCTTAATGACTCTATTGATTATATGATCTCCCCTACCAAATATTCTATATCACACACTCAAACAGTTCTCTTCCGGCAGGCCTACTCAGATGAATTTTAAGTGTTTTATTGGTATTTTATTGGTATTTTAATTATGTATTGGTTTTATGTGCTTTTAATCAGTTTTGTATATTTTATATTTGATGTTGTTCCCCACCTCGATCCGGAGGGAGAGGCGGGTAATAAATAAATATATTATTATTATTATTCTCTCACAACTACCACAGACCTTCTCTCTCTCTCTCTCTCTCTCTCTCTCTCTGCCCGCCGTCCACAATTCTACCAGATCCAGCCCACATAGTACACACTTCACCCCTTCTTCACTCACTCAGCCAATCATCACACATATGCATATCCACCATTCTTCCAACCACTCATCTCACTCTCCCATAGACATACTCACCATAAATACAAAGATATAACAGGAATACATAACCATAGATTCATTCTATTCAAATGAGTAAATGAGTAATGTCACAGGACCAAGTGATACTTTATGTAAAATGTGTGATTACATTTAACACATGGGTAGTTTTTTTAATACCAGCTGTGGATTGGGGGGTGATGCGGGGGGGGGGGGGAGAACCAAGGCTGGGACCATGGATTATGGGGGAGGGGGCTTAACCTGTCCCCTCTCCCTTCAATATGGTCCTGATGCAAATAGCTCCCCAGAATCTGCTATCTATTAGCAGCTTGCCTCCTGGAGCAAATAGCAGCTACTGGGGGATGAGTTTTGGCAGCAGTGTGCCACAATGTTTCTCAGAGAGGCATTAGTCACCTATGCAACCCATGTTATCAGCCCAGTCCAATTTCAACAGCCAGGAAGAACAAAGACAAGCCTATCTACACTAGGGTGACCAGATAAAATCCAGGTCAGGGCTCATGTAACTTTAACAGTTGTAGAGAAAACGGAATTTCAGCCAGTGTCATTTGTATGCATTTAGTTCCTGGTGAAATTCCTTCTTAATCACAACAGTTAAAGTTGCAGGGGCCCTGCCTTCTTTTGTATATGGTATAGTGCACGCACCTTTAACTGTTGTGATGAAGAGGGAATTTCACCAGGAACTAATTGCATACAAATGACACTGGCTGAAATTCCCTTTTCTCTACAATTGTTAAAGTTACATGAGCCCTGACCTGGATTTTATCTGGTCAGCCTAATCTACACTACTGCTTTTAAACTGTTATAAACCGTTTTAAAGCAGTAGCGTAGATAGTCTCAAGGGCACAAGTGGTAGGCCTTAACCTCCAAGCAGTTTGTTCACATCCTCAAGCTGCACAAGCTGAAAAGCATCCATAACAACACTAGTCCTAGCTGTATCCAAATCAGTGCAGATGTTAGGGTGACCAGATAAAATCCAGGTCAGGGCTCATGTAACTTTAACAGTTGTAGAGAAAAGGGAATTTCAGCCAGAGTCATTTGTATGCAATTAGTTCCTGGTGAAATTCCCTCTTCATCACAACAGTTAAAGTTGCAGGGGCCCTGCCTTCTTTTGTATATGGTCACTCTAGTATAGTGCCTGCACCTTTAACTGTTGTGATGAAGAGGGAATTTCACCGGGAACTAATTGCATACAAATGACTCTGGCTGAAATTCCCTTTTCTCTACAACTGTTAAAGTTACATCAGCCCTGACCTGGATTTTATCTGGTCACCCTAGCAGTTGTACAGCACCTTGGTCACAGCAAGCGTTTAAGTTCTCCTACTTTTGAACCTCACAACCTACATCCAACCTTTCACCACTTGAGAAAGCTCCGCTGGATGACACTGTGCAAACGCAATGATGATAGAGGAATACAATCACTCCGCTGGCTGTCAATTAGTTTCCAGGCGAAGTACAAAGTGTTGGTTATTACCTTTAAAGCCCTTCATGGTTTGGGTCCAGGTTACCTGCGGGATCGCCTTCTCCCATATAATCCGCCCCGCACACTCAGGTCCTCTGGGAAGAATTTGCTACAGTCAGCCAAAACTAGGCTGTTACCCAGAGGACCTTCTCTTCTGCTGCTCTGACTGTGGAATGGCCTGCCAGAGGAGATTCATCAACCTAATAGTCTCTTTGACTTTAAGATAGCCATGAAGACCAATCTCTTCCAGAAGGCCGTCCCAGTTGAATTTTAAGAGTTTTATTGGTATTTTAATAATGTATTAGTTTTATGTGCTTTTAATCAGTTTTATGTATTTTATATTTGATGTTGTTCCCTGCCTCAATCCAGAGGGAGAGGCAGGTAATAAATAAATTATTATTATTATTATTATTATTATTATTATTATTAGATTTTTTCACTGCCACAGAGTAAAGGCAAAGATGGATTCTTACTTGGGTTTGGTCACATTCACTACAATTCTTCTGCCATTTGTGCTCTAATTGTTGACACAACTGATTTTTTGCCTTCAGCTCCATAGAATACCAAAGGGGCAATATGGCTTTGGGATCGAGTTGAGTACGTTTGGGAGTGATCGTACTGTTGGCCTGACTCATGCCCTCATTCCAAGTAGAGCCCAAGGCCTCAGGAGGACTGACAGCTAAACCTGCAGGAAAATCCCCCCCCCCCCCCCCAAGACCTCAGAAAACCATCCGGATTCATCAGTTTCCGGGTCTGGATCATAAAAACAGGTCACTCTCCAATCTAGCAGACCCTCCACAGGTTCACATGACAGAAATGACAAACGTACATGATTGGACCACTTTCCAGTAGAGATCTCTTTTGGGGGGGGCATGTCCAAGTTAGGACTGTGGAGGAGGGGGGATTAATCCTTCTTGCCCCCATGCTATTTTCCTGATGAAAAATCTCCCCACCATGGCAAGGGAAACATTTGAGCACATAAGTCAGCCTTCCTCAATCTGCTGCCCTCTAAAATTCCATATCCAGTGGAATTTTAGAATGTTTTTAGGATGTTTTAATGCAGTTTTAATAATGTGTCATGTTTTAATCAGTTTTATGTATTTTATCATATTGTTATTCCCCGCCTCGATCCAAACGGAGAGGCGGGTAAGAAATAAATTATTATTATTATTATTATTATTATTACTACTACTATTATATGTTTTGGGTTTTAATTAGGGGTGTGCACGGACCCCCCGGATCGGATCGGGACCCGGATCGGGACCTCCAATTTTGTCACGGACCGGTTCGGACAAAATCGGAGGCCCCCCAGACCGGATCGAGTCCGATCCCGACCCAAAAATCGTAAATTTTTGGATCGGCCGCCATTTTTTTCCCCATAGACTTGCATTGCAATGCAAGTCTATGAGGAAAAAATGGCGGCGGGTGGGTGAGGGGGGGCCTAACTCCCTCCCCCCCCGGGGCCGTCCGCTGTGGATGGCCCCGGCAGGTAAGCCCCCTCCCCCGCGCTCCCTACCCCCCCTGGGGCCGTCCGCTTCCATCCGCTGGCGCCCGCGGGCGCCAGCGGATAGAAGCGGACGGCTCCGGGGGGGGGGGGTAAGCCCCTTTCCCCGCCACTGCTTACCTTCTCGGCCCGTCCGCTCCCGTCCGGCGCCGGCGGCTACTACCAGCGGGCTCCGCGGCCTACTCTCGAGTAGCGCGCCGGGTGATGACATCACCCGGCGCACCACCCTGGAGTAGGCCGCGGAGCCTGCTGGTAGTAGCCGCCGGCCCCGGACGGGAGCGAACGGGCCGGGAAGGTAAGGGCCCCCCTCCGCCCTCCGCGCGCCCCCTCCTCCCCTCCACGCACCCCCTGCTTACCTTCTCGGCCCGTCCGCTCCCGTCCGGGGCCGGCGGCTACTACCAGTGGGCTCCGCGGCCTGCTCTAGAGTAGCGCGTCGGGTGATGACATCACCCGGCGCGCCACCCTGGAACAGGCCGCGGAGCCCGCTGGTAGTAGCTGCCGCCGCCGGACGCGAGCGGCCGGGCCGGGAAGGTAAGCGCCCCCCTCCTCCCCCCCCGCTGTCCACTTTCATCGGCGGGCGCCCGCCAATGGAAGCGGCGGTGGGCGCCAGTGGGCGCCCGCCGATCCGCCGAACCGGTTCGGAGCCTTTTCGGACCGGTTCGGATTGGATCGGCCGATCCAGCTGTCAGATCGGAAATCGGATAATTTATCCGATTTCCCACTGGACCGGACTCGGATCGTGGATCGGGTCCGATCCAGTGCACATCCCTAGTTTTAATTCATTTATGCCCCTGCTAGCATGGCCAATGGACATGAATGATGGGAATTGTAGTAAAAACAACAACTGGAGGGCACCCAGATAGGAAACGTTGACAGAAATGAAAATGACTGTCTAGGCCATGGTTGCTGTTCGCAAGAAGGAATTCATGCAAGGTAAAATAGCTGAGGGGCATGAGGTGGAATCAGAGGCTATGCTTGTGGGTCAAAGGGAAAGCCCCCAGAAGACTGATTGAGGTCCCAGGCCACCAGTTGTCCTTCTCTACTGTAGGCTATTAAATGTCATAAAGCTGCTATCTAACACAACATATAATGGAAAGGCATTTGCTCGGCTACAGAAATGGACCAATGAACTCGGGCATATACACATGAGTAAACAGAATAAAGGAGAGAATTTAGCCTGGAATGCATTAATTGTCCTGTCAGAACTTTGCCTCCCTACGCATACGCAGATAACAATTGGTTTCTGCAGAGTTCGAGCAGGATTTATCTGGAGCCGGAGCTTAAAGGGCTCCTGTCAGATGGAAATCTCATTTCAGCAGCAACTTGGCCAGCTCTGCGTGGGCATTAAAATAGCTAACAGAATACTTATCAGCTCTTGTTGCTGAGAAGGAACCCGTTCTTAGTTTGAATGCCATCTTGTAGGAATTTTTTTCCACTTGATAACTGCCAAAAAGTTTTCTTTTCCACCCACTAGGATTAAAACATTAGACACTCTCTCTTTTTGTCCTCATGTCTGACCTGAATGCTTTGGAAAGATAGTGGCTAAGGCCTCAGACACACAGTTTAAGGCTTTCTTTCCCCTTCAAACATTTTGGTCTATTTCAGGTAGGCGTCGTAAATATGAGGGAAAACACAGAGCTGGAGAATCCATTCTATGGCATTGGTGGACCCATGCTGTTTTAAACTCAGTAATTTTTCCACATTCCATAGGGTTCTAATTTTCTGGAATAACTAAACATTAGAACTGAACATTTTAGTAGGCTTAATCAGTGGATTAATCAACATGCCTTAACTGAACAAGCAGTGAATGCCAATTTTTACAGGCAAATGCTGAGGTATACTTGCTGGTTTTTGAAGCTATTTTGGTTCTAGTATGTTACTGTAAAAGGGAATGAAAAGATGGGCATTCCTTCTAATAGTGAGAGGCAGCTTGTGTATGAAATTGTTTATCAGCTCTGGGCGACATGTGGCCCTCCAGATGTTTTGGCCTAGAACTCGCATCAGCTCTAGCCAGCATAGGCAATGGTATGGGATGATGGGAGTTGTAGGCCCAAACATCTGGCGGGCCACAAGTTGCCCAGCTGTGCCATAAGTCATTTCACACACCTCTTCAGTTACCTAAACTGGGTTTCTAGTTATAGCTAAATTTAATTTCATTAAGGGACCAATCTTATGTGCAGTAAGACAGGAGGATATTTCAGTTTCCTGGATCCGAGCTCAGAGCATGGAGATGAAGAAAAGGGATGTTCCCAGGAGCGGGGATGGGAGGAGACCAGGGAAGCAGTCATATAACATAGCCTATGGTGGCCCCAGTCTTCTTCCCAAAAGCTCTGCTAGACGGGCAAAAACGCCTGTCTAGCTAATATGCAGAGCAGGAGGTGTAACATGCCTCCCCCTCTGCATTGGATACTTGTCAGCCTCCGAGTTCAGAGGCTTACAAGTACCCAGGGCAGATTCAATAGGACTGTGCCCTTAATCAATTAATCACTTAGTCAAAAGGCAGACTAAACGTTCTTGAATCTGTGGACAGCCCTAGTACCCACCCACCCCTTTTGAAATATGGTATGCTACATTAATATAAGGCAGTTTTAGCATCTATGGTTTACAGGGTTTTTTGATGAGCATTTTAGAAAGAAAGGATGTGTTTTGGGGGTGGAGAAACAGGGGCAGGATGGGCTGCCATACATGGGTCTGGTAGCCTGTGCTTAGCTTGGCAAATCACAAGGTGTGCAGGCCAGGGGAACAGGATCAAGACGACCCTTTTAACCTGCTGGAATAGTGTCTCTACCATGCAGCTTGTCAAGAATCAGAAACTTTTAAATAATAATAATAATAATAATAATAATAATAATAATAATTTGTTACCCGCCTCTCCCTCTGGATCGAGGCAGGGAACAACATAAATACCAACAATATAAAATACAATATACAATACATAAACTGATTAAAAGCATATAAAATTAATACATTATTAAAATCAACAAAGTCTTAAAATTTGACTGGGTAGTCCTGCTGGAATAGATCAGCCTTTATAGCTCTCTTAAATTCTTGAAGACTGGTAAGTTGGTGGATCTCTCCCGGCAGGTCGTTCCACAGTCTGGGAGCGGCAGAAGAGAGGGTCCTCTGGGTAACAGTTGTTAGCCTAGTCTTGGCCAACTGTAGTAAATTCTTCCCAGAGGACCTAAGTGTGCAGGGCGGATTGTAAGGGAGAAGGCGATCCCGCAGGTAACCTGGACCCAAACCATGTAGGGCTTTAAAGGTAATAACCAACACTTTGTACTTTGCCCAGAAACTAATTGACAGCCAGTGAAGAGATTTTAAAGCTCTTCACTGGTCATCCTTAGGTGTACCGGTGACCAACCTGGCCACCATATTTTGAACTAGTTGAAGTTTCCAGACTAGGCACAGAGGTAGCCCTATGTATAGCGCATTGCAGAAGTCGAGCCTCGAAGTTACCAGCACGTGCACTACTGTTTTTAGGTCTTCCAACTTTAGGAAGGGGTGCAGCTGGTGTATCAGCCGAAGCTGGTAGTAGGCACTCCTGGCCGTCGCATCTATCTGAGCTGTCATTTGGAGCGACGGATCCAGGAGCACCCCCAAGCTGCGAACAAGGCATGGAAACTTGTTTGTGAGAAAGAAAAACACACACATTTACTCTGTTCTGGGAAAGCAAAATGGCATTTGGGATTAATTACATCTAAATCTGCCAAAAATAGTTTTCTGATCTGAGTGTTTCTTCTCTTGAGATCACAAAAAATCAACATAGATGGGTAAGACAAGTTAGAACAACTCATCTCCATCACATCCTGGGATCGACCTGCATTTCCAAAAAGCTTCCCACTCTCGTTATGTGCATTTATTTATTGCATCAGCAAGAGGTGACTTTGCTTCCTTTCTCTGGCAGGGAAATGCAATCTCTATTAGAAGAGTGAGCGATACTCTTGATTCCTGTTTTACTCCTCCTGTATTTTGAAATCTTGATTTTCCTGAGGAAAAATAATGAGGTATTTTGCTTTCAAAAATGTGCCTTGTGCTTGGTCCTAAGAAGTATGAAACTATGATTATGGGCAAGCTGAACAATGTTTATTTCTCCCAGGAACCAAATAGTCGTACGCAGTAGTACAAGCTTGTACAGGACCCATCAAGCCAAATATAGGGCCTGTTCAGATGACATGCTAAGCCATGGTTAGGCCACTAACCCCTTTTGCAGCAAATGGTTCGTGAGCGTGTTTAAACCGTGGTTATGTAGCCGCCATGGTTAGGAATGGTTTACATGACACACTAAGCCATAATGTTTAACTCAAAATGCTTAATCACTGTGGCTTAGTGTGTCATCTGAACAGGGTCATCGCCTATTTTATTTATTTGTTACATTTATATCCTGCCTTTTCCTCCAAAAGACACCACCACCCAAAGTGGTGTCTACGATCCCCTTCTTTCATTTTATCCTCACAACAGCCCTGTGAGGCAGGTTGGGCTGAGAGACTGTAACTGGCCCAATGTTACCCTGTCTGCATCATGGCTAAGTTGGGACTAGATCTCAGGTCTCCCGAGTCCTAGTCCAACACTCTATCCACTAAACTCACTGGCTCACGATTTGGTGTAGTGCCATATACTATGGCAGCCTTCCCCAACCTGGTGCCCTTGAGATGTTTTAAACTAAAACTCCCAACATGGCCAATCATCAGGAGTGCTGGGAACTGTCGTTCACAACATCTGGAGGGCATCTGTTTGGGACCGCAAAGTGTTCAGCAGTCTCCCTTGTTTATCCAAGCCCAGGAAGCAGACTCAGGTGTGCCATCACACTTGGCTGGCGGGCTGTGCAATTTGTGACCACACGCCTTCCAGCTATACAAATAGGAAGATGCCTTATATCAGGTTAGACCATTGGTCCTTTTAAGTCAGTATTATCTACTTTAATTGGCAGCAAAGGCTCTCCAGGGTTTCAGGCATGAGTTTTTCCTGCCCTACCTAGAGATGCCAGAAATCGAACCTGGGACTTTCTGCCTGCAAAACAGGTGCCCTACTGCTGAGCTACAGCCACTTTCAGATATTTTAAGCTTTTGTTCTGAGGGGTACTGCAGGCATTTTATCTCACTTGCTGTTATTTGACATTCTCTTCTTTTAATTTTGGGGGAGTTTTGCCTTAAAAGGCAGCTTATGAATCTCTAAAGTAAATGAATGTATACCATCTTGTTCAGAAAGACATAGTATAAACAAATAAATAAAACAAAAAGTCACATCTCCCCACACCTTCTTTACCCATGGTTAATAATCTCTAACCTCCCCAGGAAAAGTCAACCCTGGATCTTGAAATTCAACATTCTCTCAACTCATTCCCTCTCCATCTTGAGACTGGGTCTGAAATGCAGACCTCATGGTAAATTATGTTTGGACTATTTTCTCCATCCTGCCCTCACCCTGTGCGCTTTTGGTACCACCTAGCCTGATTAAGAGTTCTGGGGAACTCGAAAGCTTAACAGATTCCATTTGACGCCTGGTTAGCCGATTATGCGCATATTCGCTGAGGCGCTTTATCGTAAATGCTTGTATGCAGGAGGTAATTGAGTACTTACCAGTTGTTTCAAATGCGCTTTACAAGTAGTTAATGCGGAGAATCGCTTGTTCATAGTCAAAATGCGCTTTAATGGCCGGAGCAAAATAAAACTCGGTATTTAACGCGCATTCGATAATGCGCATAATCGGAGAGATAACGCGCCTCTACGCCCGATTTGCGCTCCGTTCTTGTAGAGGCAAATTTTTTTAATGCGCCTTGAAAGAGCTTTAAATGTCTCTTGTAGAGGCAGCCCTAATAAAGGTTTTGCCCAAAGATTTCCCCCTCCTCTCAATTTGTTCACTAGGGGCACATCCTTTTGCTTTCTGGGGATTTATAGGATTTCCACCCGGTCTAACGATACATATGATCGCACCTTTACCCTTTGAACCAGATTGCCCTCCAACCCCGTGCTGTCCAGAAATTTTGGACTACCCAACTCCCAACATTGTTGCTGACCATTGGCTACGTGCTGATGGGAGTTGAACCTTCGCTTCTAATCTACTCTTAAAACCTCCGGGCAGAAGAAAATCGCGCTTCCGAAATGAATCGATTTGCAATCCCTGCACGTTTAGTAGAAAACAGCTCCCATGGAAAGCAGTGGGAAATGGATTTCCGAAAAAGCACACTTAGGATCGGGCTGTGCGCGGAGGAAGCAGTTTATCGCTAGGATTCCTGCAACGCCCCGGCTGCTTTTGACGTCGAAAAAGCGGCGAGCAGCTACAGCGAATCCTTCTTCTTGAATCTAGACCCACTCAGGATCCCGGTATTTATTTTGGCCGCTGCCTCCAGGGGAGGCGGCGACTGAGAGCAAGTAGGAAGCCGCACCAGCCGTCAGACAAGGCATGCTCTTTTGCATCATCAGCAATTCCTGAGGATTTGCATGGGGGTGGGGGTGGGGAAATGGTTTGGGCAGCTGTCCAAGCGAGGAAAGCCGCCGCCGCCGCCGCTTTCCTCCCTGCCACGCAAAGTGCGAGCAGGCCCGCGCCTCGCAACAGTAGCTGCAAGCGACTGCTGGGCTTTGCAGCCCCCGGGGCGCACGCTCCTGGGGCGCCTTGGCAAGAGGCCACGTGGTTGGCTGGCTCGTGTCCCCCACCTCCGGAGGCGGGGGCGGGGTTCCTTCCGCGCTCCGCCTCCTCCCCCCCCCCCCAGCCTCTCCAACTCCGGCTTGCCGGCAGGTGGCTCCTGCGCACCGCCTCTCCTCAGCAGGCAGGCGGTCGCCGGAGCGGGGTCACGCGCGCCTCGACCGAGGAACGCCTTGCAAATGCAAATAAGCATTTTATTTATTTATTTATTTAAAGCAAACATGCAAATACAGAACCTTTATTTATTTATTTGTTTAAAGCAAACGTGCAAATGCAGAGCATTTATTTATTTGCTTGTTTAAAGCAAACGTGCAAATGCAAGGAATGCCGTCCTCGCCCACCCGTTTTGGCTTGGGGGCTCTGGCTTGTTCCGCGCGCGCGTACGTGCGCACGCGCTCTCTCTCTCTCTTCCTCTCCCTGTGGAGAGCAGTAATCGCTCCATGAGCCTCAGCGCCTCGGAGCTACAGCCTTGGCGACCCCCTTTGTTCTTCTTCTTCTGCCCTTTTCTCTCGGAAGTGCCAGGGCGCCACAGCGCCGTCTGCAGGGTCAAGGAGGCGCTTTAGTGACTGCCGTCCCCCCTGCAGGTGGAAAAGCGACGCTTTCTCTCGCCTGGAGCAGGGGAGGGCAGAGGAGAGAGCGCCGGGTGGCTGGGACTTCAACTCCCAGAAGACCCTGCCAGCATAGCAGGCATGCTGGAAATTGAAGTCCCAGAAATCTGGAGATCTACTCTCTGCCCACTCCTGGTCTGGAGCAGTCTTTCCCAACCTGGTGCCCTCCAGATGGGTTGGGTTATAGGTTTGCAGCATCCTCCAGCCAGCATGGTCAATGGTAAGGGATTGTGGGAGTTGCTTACAACCGCAATGCCAACAACATGCTGAAAGGAGGGTGCTCAGGGAGTTGCGATCCAATGTGTGTCTGGGGATGGCTGCTCTAGACAACGTGGCCGTTTTCAACACGGATTTGTTTGCACGGGAACCGTAGTTCTCTAAAATTGGAGGTCTTGTGAAACCAGGGAGATAGCTTTTATTTAAGCGACTGTTTTAGTTGTTTCAAATGCAGTGGATGCTCATACATATATGGCAGGATTTATATATTTTTTTAACTCCATACCCATACCCATGCCTATTGCTTAATGCTCTCATCTATTATATATATGCTTAATCAGACATATCCCAATACATGTTAAGCCCCTCTACTTTCAATGGGAGACTTAAACACTTTCCTTAATCTCTCCTATTGAAATAAATTACGGGGGCTTAAAAGGTGCCCAACTAGAGTTAGATTGTGCCCTAACCCTATCTGCTTTTCTGGTAGAGAACTAATTGTCGCTGGTAGTACTGTCTTGCCCAAAAATTTGCTTTTGTACACTAATAGCCATCTACAGCGTTCAGTTCTGGAGTTCTGACATGTGATTTGACTTAGGAAATACACCAGTTGCTCCTGTCTTCATTAAGAGGATACAAGTATCTGTTGTGTAACCAACCCAGTTCTCAGCTGAATTTAGCAGCCCATCAACACCTTGTGGTTGAGTACTTATGGCTGAAATTCAGGATTCTGTTTATGTTAGCAAAGGTCTTAAGTTAGCTCCACCAATCCTGCAAAGGCTTGAGTGTGAACTCTGTATATCTGACTGCAACCCTTTTCAGAGTGGCAGAGATAGCCTAATTTATCCATGCTCCAATAGCCTCCCAGTTTGATTACTGGGCTACCTTTGAAGATGACTTGAAACTGTAGTTAGTGCAAAAAGCAAGTGTGCAATTTGGAACATGTTGGGAATGGGAACCCACTTTGCAGTTATCTGCACTGGCTCCTGGTGAGTTTTCAGGGCTCAATTGGTTTTTATGCTGCTTTGCCAACTGCTGTTTAAATTTTATTGCTCTTTTTGTTTTATTGTATGCATGTTATCATTTTTGTTCTGTTGTTATATGTCTATTTTTATTCTAAAGCCACCCTGGGAAAGTTTTTTTGTTGAAGGGTGGGGTATAAATAACTAAAATAAATAAAGTTTCATGTGTGTTTGCTAGCTGACCAGCAAAATCAAAAACTGCCTTGTCTGCTGCTGTGCCTTTCAGCAGCTGTTTGATCTTCAGAATTTGATAGGCAAAACTTCATGGCATGGAAGTAAACATTTATCATCTGCTTATTTATCAATTAATGGAGAGCTATACTCAGTTGCTTCAAATCACCATTAAAGGCATAGCTGCAATAGCTTGGTTGAAAAGTTGGCAACCTAATTTCACATGGTCTGAGAAGTTTCCAGTTCTTACATTGACTGTTTTGATTTTACATATTTTCTAACAGGACATCAAAGCTTATCTCATGGGGTGGAGGGACAACAAAGAAGGCCAAGTGAGTTTGCCAACTTGCTAGAGAAAAATGGCCTTGCACGGCTCTTGTGGAGCTTGTTATGCAGGCATTGGTAGGTAAAGTATTATTACCGGCTAATATCAGCACATCTGAGAACTATTAGGCATGGGAGCGGGGGCAGTAAAAATGTTTGCTATCCCTAGGGAGAGGAGACTGATGCACAGCTTGCACTGGGGACATGAGATATATCATAGGTTTGAAACACGCCATGCAAATTTATGACAATACCCTGTACCCTCACCAGACTACAATTCCCAGGACCCTCTGGGGGAAGCCGCGATAGTTAAAGAAGATATAGGCTTGTAGTGTAGATACGTCCTTAAAATACTATATTCCAGAAAGCCCTGCATTTATTAGTAGTACAATTAGTAGTAAAACTGCAGCAACTGAAAGGAAAACTTTAATTGGAATCAAGTTGCTTATGGTGGAACTACATAGCAAGCTGTTGTGTATTAATTGATTTCAGATCGTTGTTTGTTGATTATGTGTAAGGCTTGATTATTTTGTTGAGTGGGCAAGGGTGAGAGTTTGTGCAGGAGAAATGCTGCTTTTATTGCAGTGCTAATGATCTATCGCATCATATTTTCTCAGCTGTGGAGGTCCATTAATTTGTTTCTGATAGGAAATCTTTTCTCGTTTTCATTGCACAGTACAAACATGGTGGCGCACAATGTTTTGCAACAAACCTTTAATGCATGGCTGAATGAGCCTGAATTGTCCATTAACATACGAGTTTCTTGGGCAATTAGGACAAAGCTGACAGTGCAGAGGAAGAGTTCAGAAGAAGAATACTTCAGAAAAAGAATACAAGACTATCACTGGATGTGAAATGATTTAGTATGAGTGAGTAGCTAACATTTAACTTCTTCATGTATGGTGGTAAAAAATAATCAGTCCTGTCATATCCACTATGCCTGAGTCTGATCTTTCCTACCTGCAGCACACTCTCGCCCTACCTGCTTCCATCTGCATTTCAGATGGAAGTTGTTTTGGGGTCAGGAAGAAGACTCTGCACAAATGCAACAGGGGAGATATTGATTTACCCTACCCACCTGCTCCCTGGCCTTGTTCCTACTCCAGGAGGTGCAATTTTCCCCTGTACCTCTTTCCGTTCCAAGTGGGGGAGTGGAAGAAAAGGCGCCTGCCCTTCCAGGCCGTTCACCTTTATGTACACAGCTCTCCGTACCACATCTTAAAAACAAGGGCAAACGTTCAATGTGCTTGCTTTCGTGCATACCTTCTAAATAAATAAAACTAAATTTCCTGTTACTGCATATGCACAGGACCTAAAAAATTAAATGGAGGTAGGGTTGTTGTTGTTGTCATCGGCGTCATTTTGAAGTTACAGAGGAGCATTGGGACGATATGCTATTATTATTATTATTTATTATTATTATTATTATTATTATTATTATTTATTACACTTATATACCGCCCCATAGCCGAAGCTATGGAAGTTCATGGGGGCACTTCCAGCATGCCTCTAAACATCAAGCCTGAACCCCATGCCTTATGCCCTCTAACATTGGGGACATACTTGGAACAGACCAGTTCTTTTACGAAGAAGGTCTCCCTGAGAATTCCCCAGCACCATCTCTTGTTGCTGAAGGCTATACTCTGCCTGCTTTATGTTGCATTAATTTACACAGCAATAGCCTGTCTTCTACTAGCTTAAATGCCAGGAGGGTGTTTATTCATTAGGCTGCCAGTGGTCCAAAATATATCTCAGGATGTGAATTATGTGATGCTTATGTGTTCAGGCAAATGCATTTGCATGCATGTGTGCTAGAGTCAAGATGGGTCTACTAAAAGTTGTAACTTCTAGGGCAGCTTTCTCCAATCTGGCACCCACCAGATGTGTTGGGCTATAACTCCCATCATCCCTAGCCCAGGACTGGCAAGCTGAAAGAGGGATAGTGTAACTAGTTTAGAGGCAGCCTGGCTCATCATAGCAGTTGGCTTCTGATTGCACAATAGCTCAGATGACCATTATTTGTTAAATATTGGGCCTTTCGTCTCCATTTCCTGCCTCTTTGAGCTGAAAGGGGAAGGATAGAGACATTACAGAATTGTACTGAAGGACAGCCAGCATGAGTGAATTGAGGGGAAAGTGGAGAATTAATATTTGCACAGGTAGGTGGGGGGGAAAATGATTTTTGCTAGCCTTTGGAAACAGTGTTTTGTGGGCTTTGTTTTAGTGGGGCTGGGGCTGTACAGTGCAATGGTCATGGGTGGAGAGTGGGTAATAACACCCAAGGCAGGTGGATACTTGTGTCTTGGCTAAATGCTGGTAAACCACAATCCAGGTACTGCCTCTGCACTGTACTTCCCCTGCCTGTCACCTGCCTCTGCTGTTAAGGGATGCCCACCTGTAACAGCAATCATCCTCTTCTCTCCACTTGCTCACCACTCAGTGACAGTGATCATCATCCCATCACCTATACATACTGTTACTTTTCCCAGATTCTTAATATTCACTGATGAAATTCAGGAAATTACTTACCAAGTCAAACCGGGTAATAAACGAATGCAATCTTTTAAGTCTTGCAAAGCATTATTTGTCTCTCTATTTATGTTTTAGGGGAGTGAGGAGGAGAAACAGAATGAAGTGGGAATGAAGAAAGCCTCACATTTTTTCCTACCTACATGTTCTCAAAAAGTACAGCCATCTTTGATATGGGTGATTCACTCTTAACCTTAGCTGGACTGCTTGGAAAGCCAATGACTAAGTTTTTGGAAAGGCTCAGTTGATGTAGTTGCTTCTAATGGCGGTCACAGCAAGGACGGCCTTGAAACAAAGGCTAATGGGCATGCTTATGCCAAGCCCGGTCACAGGAACAGGTTTCTGGGTAAATGAAAGTTGCATTGCCTTCCGTCAGAGGCGACTTGAAAGTAAAGTGCTTTGACGGTAATACTGCAGATGTCTGCAGGAAACCCAGAAAAAAAGACTTGAACACTGTAGTTAGATAGCTGTGCAAAAACGTACGCGAAGGGAAGAGCTAATGTGCAAGACTTCTATTTAAGATAGGGGGGAAGGAAATAGAAATTGTGATAGCATGCTATTTCAGGTAATAATAGAAAGTACTTGATGTTTACATGGTGAATGGATCGATACTAATTCTGTAGTCGGGGCACATATACAGTAGTTTGGATTATACAAGTGATAGATGCGCTCAGTACAGCAGAAATTTCCACCCGGCAACATTTTATTTCTCACTGCGTGCCGAGATGGAATTTTTCCACCCAACTATCTGGAAGGATTTGCATAAGAATGGTGATAGAGTAGTATTCTTTAATGATGTGCTTTTCTTTGTTAAACTTCAAAAAAAATGTCTACGATGCATGATGAAGTTTGGATGAATTGCCGAGCTAATGCTTTTATATTTTCTTTTAAAGAGCTTATCTTTCTGGTGTTGTGGAAGTTGCTTTATATTGTTGTCATAAAGGTTCAGGCAGTAAAGCTGGCTTGGTTGCAACCGCTGTAGGTGTCCCCGTCTCGTTCTGTGCTTCGGGGTCTTTAGCATGGCTTAAGAAGATGGCCCGAGCGACCCCTAAATTAGGTATATGCAACCTGTCTCATCTTTTAGTATTTTTCTTGAGCCAAGACACAGGCAATGGGCTTTTAATTCTCTTGCCTCAAAATGGATTGTCTCCTGTGTTAGTCTTACTTAGAGTAGACCCATTGGAATGAATTGGATTTAAATTAGACTAATATTGGATACAACCCCAGTGTAAACAGCAACAGTGGCTCCAGCAGAGTCCTCCCCTTTGTGCACCCCCAAGTGCTGACTCCCATGCCTGAGCCTGGACACATGCAAATAGGAGTGAGCAGCTGGGGCATAGAAGTGGAGAAGCCTGCAAAAGCCTTTGTTGCTGTGTACTTTGGGGAAGGGGGTTAAAGAATGCTTCACCCATATCTCAGCTTGCACCACTGTGTGGGTGAGCAGAGCCAGTATTGCTGGCCATTTGGCCCTACTACAATTTGAAATACCGCACTTTAAAAAAACCTGTTCTTAAGTGGTACCTGTCTTGTTCTGCTACTTGGTCATCCTTGCTGCTTTCATGGTGCTATATATGACATTAGTCATATATAATTTTCATTTAAAACAATGATTTTCATTTAAAACAATGACCTCTGGGTGTTTTAACATAAATTGTTGCAGGATGCTGAAAGTGGGTCAGTTTCACTTTCTTTGCAGAATGACATACATGAATTAAGAGAAGCAAAGAATTGGGCCGAATGGGAAAAACTTTTGCCAGTTGAGGTTTATCACAAAGATCATTTACAAAAGTGCAGAGCAGCATTTGGGGTCCGCACAGTTTGCTTGGCTTTGATAGCCAAGCTCTTGACAATTTACTGCTATATCTGTGTGGGTTCAGGGGCAGTCCCATGCCTACCTCCCTAGCTTCACCTTTGTTGCGGAGGCTTGTCTATATGCTCTATATACCCATCATGGCTGCACAGTTGCGCTTCGTTGTTTATATGATGCAGCCTCCAACTTGCAGCTTCATCGTGTATTCCCCCTGAAACTGTGCTTTGTCAATGTGTCCCTGGGAGAGAAGGGTGGGGATGTTCCTGCAGTTGTCAAAGAGACCCAATGCAGCTGCAAAGATGATCCCTGCGTCCCTCTTCAGCTCCAGACTTGGAGTTAGAGAGAGTAGGAGGGATTTGCTTCGGTGCCAGGCTGTTGAGGCACTTGGAACACCTTAGCAGGCTGGCACCAAAAACCGCAAACCCCAATGCAGGTTGGGTCGGGACAGAGGGGCAGGGATCTACCCTGCACCTTTGAGTGCAGAGCAACTGCTTGGATACCCCCCCCCCCAAGGTGGAGAGACAGCCCAGGGCTTTTCTTGTCATGCTTGCCAGGGAGCAACAGAACACTCGCCACGAGCATCTTCCCTCCTGTTCTTTCAATGAGGGCCTAGTTGAGGTGGAAAGGGCCATAGAATATATGGTGGATTTTAGGACTGAGACATGAAATGACATTTCCTTCCTAGGGTATTGGCCCTGTGCTGTGAGACACCTTCTGCAAAGATGATTGGACCTCATCCTCTGTACTGCATCCAGTTCTGTGCACCACATTTCAAGAAGGATTCAGACCAGCTGGAAGGGGGATCAGAGGAGGGCAACGAAGATGATCAGGGATCTGGAAACAAAGCCCTATGAGAGACTGAAAGAACTGGGCATGTTTAGCATTGAGAAGAGGAGACTGAGGGGAGATATGATAGCACTTTTCAGATACTTGAAAGGTTGTAACACAGAGGAAGACCAAAAGGTTGTCACACAGAGGAAGGCCAGGATCTCTTCTTAGTCATCCCAGAGTGCAGAACACAGAATAATGGTCTCAAGTTACAGGAAGCCAGATTCTGGCTGGACCTCAGGAAAAACTTCCTGACTGTTAGAGCAGTACGACAATTGAACCAGTTACCTAGGGAGGTAGTGGGCTCTCCTACACTAGAGGCATTCAAGATGCTCCTGGGCAGCCATCTGTCAGGTAGACTTTAAGGTGGATTCCTGCATTGAGCACGGGGTTGGGCTCAATGGCCTTATAGGCCCCTCCCAACTCTACTATTCTTTGATTCAGGAAGTATAGGCAGGAGGCAGGAGCAGTGACAGTAAGGAATGTTCAGTAGGGTTGCTGCTGGTAAACTTACTTATTCATGTGGTAATCCCATTTTATCCTCACAACAACCCTGGGAGATAAGTGAGGCTGAGAAATAGTGACTTGTCCAGAGCTACTCAGTAAGATACATTGTTGAAACCTTATTTCATGGCTTTACACTTCGTTTGTACACTAGTAGTTTCTGCAAGGGAGTGGGTCGAGAAGTGTGTGTGTGTGGGGTAAACTTGGTAGCTCATTGAGTAGCTGCATGCATTTAGGCCTAGTCTGAACATCTTCCTCCCTTCCTTAGTATTCATAACCTGCTTACAACTACAGGTTGCAAAGCAGTGTACAAAAATCATAAAAACAAACATATAAAACCATTGCATACACTATATTGTACCCATATAGGCATGAGGTGATTGGCAAGCCAAGGGTGCATGTTTAGACAGAAAAAAAAGTTCTACAACTCCCACAATTCTGTCTAAACATGCGCCCTAGATTTCACAAGGAAATCTTGCATAGACAGATGTGGCTTCAACACTTGGCCACGTCACATGTCTAATCTCCAAGGGGGAGATTATTCCGCATAGCGGATGCCACTACACTAAAAGCCCTGCTCTAAGCAACTGTGGAACAAACCTCAGGAACATGCAGCACATCAGACTGACGCTGACATTTTTGAACGCTTACCCATTTAATTCCATGCAAATGGAAGAGTAGCACAGCAAGCAAAGGACTAGCTTTCAATTTTCTTCTAAATGTGCTACTGTTCTATTTGCAGGGAGTTATTAAAACAAATAAACAAACATGGGGGAGCATCCAGAACTGTTATTTCCCCCCCCCCAGCTGACGTTTGAAGAGGTACACACTACTCTACCATTTCATTTCCCATTTCATCCTGTTGCGTGTGTAGTTCCCAACCTCAGAGAGAAAATGAGGGCAATCAATGGCCCATCCTCTGTACTCCTTAAAAACAGAAGAAAAAGAGAGTGTTACTGTTATTAATAGTATACGATCAAATGATGTGGCTCTTAATAATAAATAACATGAGCAACCGCAATACAAATCCTTGTCCTCAAGGAGGAAAGTGGGGAAAGAAAAGGCAGTGGGGTGGTTTTAAAGTGGTGGAGGAAGTGGGATGGTTAGGTCAGATTTGGTTACATCTGCCTGAAAAGAAACAGGATGGCATTGCACCCCCATTTCAAGGACTGGATGTGAGCAAATGCCGTTACACCTCCTTGGACTTCACTGTGGTTGGGAATGAAGTCTTCAGCAGTTCAATAAGGGCTTCCTGAAAAAGATGGCAAAAGTAGTTTACTGGGGTTACTTGGACTGAAAACGGCACCGCTGCTTTGAAACGTGCTAAACTGCTTCTGCCGCCCCAAAGACCAGATCTACACCTTGTGTCAAATCATTACAAATTTGGAATACAAAGCAGGAAAGAACGCTCTGAAAATGGTATATGGAATATGTCCTGTGCCTCAACGGTTATCAGTGCCCTTCAATACTGCAATAAAGTAGTAGTATAAATCTAGGCATAGTCCGTTGTTTACAAAACTGAATAAAGTTTAGTAGTAATATGCGTTCATGTAACTGATCCTCAGCCCTAGAATAAATCAGTTAACATGACTGAGGACACAATTTGTCCAAGTGAGTGTCAAGGACTTCAGGATTTGAACCAAGGACTTCAGGATTTGAACCAAGAACCTCAGGGCTATCTGGCCTAGGAACTACCTGGGATTGCATGTGCCTAAGACCCAAAGATGTGGACGGGAACAGCAATGTGTAACTTCATCCATTGTGAAAGAAAGCAGTAACAAAGCATACTTATTTGCTTGGACAGGTCTGGCCCTTGGCCATTGCTTGCTTTTGCCTGCCGTGCTTCATGTTCCAACAGCTGACCTCCAAGATCCTTGAGGAAATACCTTCCAGTTCCAGCCTGATTTTGAGGTTGAGTGAAAATTCTGGTGGTATCCACATTCAATATTTTTTTTAAAAAAACTTTACAAATGCAATGTCTTTGTGTAATGTGTGTTTCTCTCCCTCCACAGACCTTGTATTAAATTAACCTATTTGGTAGAACCGAGGAATAAAATTGCAGTTGCCTTTATATGATTAGATATGTGGGCATTTGTAAAACTGTTTAACAGCAAAGAGAGAATTTTATAACACAGCAGCAAATAAAAGCTGGCAAAATTGTTTGGGAAGCCCTGCCATCCACAATAAATTTTACAAGAAGCATTAATCAACCATAAACATTCTAGTGAGGAATTTAAAATGCAGATACTGAATGAGGGAATACTACAGATTCAAGAGCACCTTTAAAAGAATGGGATGTTAGAAAAATCCTCAGTGGGGACAAAGTCCAGCCAAAACTAAGAAAGGCCCATTGTTCCATAGGAAGGATTTCAGCATGTGCCCAGATGAAAAGTAGTTAATTTTGGCCGGATCATCCATGCACCTAGTTTGTTGTATTTGTGGTCATGTTTACTTAATATTTGCTAGACTCCGATCCATAGAGCTCTGGGGACAGCCACTGCCACAGCCCTCTTGATGTAAAGGGGCCGCATTGGATGAGTATCTAAGTACAGATGTTGTCTATCCATATTGCATTGCTCTCAAGAGATGTGGATTTTTTGCACAACCCATTGTGCATTCTATTGAAAGTAATGCGCAGACATGTAGCATCCACATTCTGGTGCACATGTGGCTGATGGCTGTAGATCCTTCCAGATGCAGATCTCATTTATTCATGTGTTCATTCATGTATTTTATATTCTGCCTTTCTACAAATGTCACCAAGGCAGTGTATAATTAAATTAAAGCATAAAAGCAATCAAACCGTATTAAAACACTGAAATCATATTTAAACCACTATTAGAGCTCCATAACACCATGTTTTTCCCCCCGGGTTGTCCCCGCACTATCTGCCTCCGTTTTGAAAGTGCGTCAAGCGCTGATCACTTTCACGTGTGTGCATTGTTGCGCAACTTCAGCGTGTGCATCCTTTCACCTCTGCGGGCTCCTATCGCTAACATACCACCCTGTCTCCTCCCTTCTCCTTCCTCTTGCAGTTCATTGGTTGTTGTGGCTGGGAGGGACTTTGAGATGGACGTGGGACATGGGTTCCTTCCCCCACCCTAATTCTTATTTTCCCATTTGTTAAATTATTTCTGCGCAAATGCAGTTGAATGCAATTCTGGTAGGCTGAAATGGTGTAATTGTGCAATGGTGCAACGGTGTATTTAAGGGATTTCGGGATTAGGGAAAGTCAACCCCTTGCATGTCCATGGGCTGGTCTACCTATCCTCGTCTCAATGAAGTATTGTTGGGGTGGGGGGAGAAACACACAATGGTTTCCCTAGGATCCTTATAAACCTCTTTGGCGAATTGGGAATTCATGAGAACAGATGGTTTAGCTGGTTTAGTCCACTTGACCTGCGAACTCTGTACCAACAACCCAGCAGGCGTTCTCAAGGAGAATGATGAGGAAAGGAAATTGAAATGGCATGCTGGAGGAGAACCACCCCACCCTCTGCTATCGTCAGCGACACCGCCCTACCCGCACACCCTTCCACAGTCACACCCCTAGCAGAAAAATTGGGACGATCCGAAATAGCATCGAAAAGGAAATTACTTGGGAACAGAACAGCGATGTTATCATGCATGGAGAAAAGAACGGGACTTTCCCTGTACCAAAATAAAATGGAAGAGAAGGGAGAAATGACACGATCACAGCAGGATGGGTACGAAGTCATGTGAGTGCTGAGCTGCAAAACTGGATACCAGGCATGTCGAGAGTGTGTTAAAACGCAGGTGCAATGGAGCTCTTGGTTAGATTGAGGCAAGGAAAGAGGGGTTGGGAGGGTGTAGAGAGGAAAAAATTCATCTTTGCTGTGCCATTCTTCCCTGTACTACTAGTCCAATGCACACACTGGGGAAATACCTTTGGGTGCCATTACTAATTTAATCTACCCTTTATTCAAGTGGCTCTAAGGCAGTATAGAGGGATACGTAAGAAAATAAAGACATTGTGCAAGACAGATGGATATGTAAAAACGATCAGACATGCCAATTACTAGAAAAATCCGAAAGGGAGAATCGTAAATCTGTCCCTAGAAAGTGGGGAGAGAAAGGCAATAGTGTACTCTTGAATGGCCAAGTACTTTCTGGTGCTCCAGCACTAACTTGAAATTTGATACGCACATGGCCCAAGGAGCACTGATTACTGGAAAAGTCTGAAAACTGTACATTTTCTCGCCTAAAAATCAACACATGGAGCATGACGTTTACCTTCTAAAGGGGACAAGGATTCCAGCACAGAGTGAGCCAAGCTGCCTCTGGGGCAGAAAGATGGGAGCGTACAAATTCTATTGCCTCTGTAGGCCTGACTTTGGGGTAAAGGAGTAGCGGCCAGGAACACAAATGTATACTTGCAGAACGGAAATGCCATTGAATGTTGTAAGTATGTCCCTGGGGGAAATGGGTTGGAAAAAAATGGCCACACAAGATGGGCCACCCCATTCACAGGTGAGGAATTTGGCTAGTGAAAGTTGTTGATTTTCAGTAATAGAGATGAGTTAAAGTTTTTCAAATGGCTTTGATGGAAGGGGCATCCCCCCTCTCCATTTGTTACTTGGGGAGAAATTTGTAGTTTTCCTGATGGTAAACCGTGGCAGTGAAGGCAATGTTGGCGCTTTTCCCAGCTGCCGCCAACTGGGTGCTGCCATTTCCTACTTGCCCAGAATGCCTCTGGAATAAGGCATTGTCATGAAGCCTTGTTGGGGAAATGGCAGCCATTGAAAGGTATTTCATTGCTGCTGTTGCCACAGACAATGGAAGCATAACTTCACACCCACCCACCCACCAAGTTAATATATGAAAAAGACAAATAGATGTTCTGCTGCCACTTGCCATCCCATAGTAAGCACCGCCCTACTGAAACTAGGCTGACCAGATAAAATCCAGGTCAGGGCTCATGTAACTTTAACAGTTGTAGAGAAAAGGGAATTTCAGCCAGTGTCATTTGTATGCAATTAGTTCCTGGTGAAATTCCCTCTTCATCACAACAGTTAAAGGTGCATGCACTATCTAGAGTGACCATATGCAAAAGAAGGCAGGGCCCCTGCAACTTTAACTGTTGTGATGAAGAGGGAATTTCACCAGGAACTAATTGCATACAAATGACACTGGCTGAAATTCCCTTTTCTCTACAACTGTTAAAGTTACATGAGCCCTGACCTAGATTTTATCTGGTCAGCCTACTGAAACCATTTGGAAAAATAAATTGCCTAATTAACCCCTAAATTGATATATCAATGTTATGTGTTATCCCCATAAACATAATTTAATGTATTCTTGATGTTACAGCCCCCAGAAGAAGGCCTTAAAAAACAACATAGGCTGAAACGCTTTGGGCTTGAAAATAAAGCATCTTAAGCATTCTGAGAACCTGCTTCTCTCCCCCCCTTTTTTTTTTGCTCTGAGTGGATGCTCTCCTCCTTTTGGTTTTTCAAACGGGCCGTCATCGGCTGTGGCATGCCTCTGCAGCAAAAAAAGTTGGGGTAAGTGCCCGACTTTTTTTAAGCGGAGTTTCGGGGGTTTGCCCCTGGATGGCTTCGGGATGGCGGCTGCGTCATATCGATGACCTGCCGTCACTCCGGATCCACCCCGGGGCAAACCCGTCGTCAAGATGTACCCCAAGTGTTGTAGTGTAGAGTGACCCTGTTCAGGATATTCCATTCTATTCCCACTACCCCTGATTTTCCACCCCCACCAACAGCATTCCATGCCCACTGACCATGCTTGGTTCTTTGTGTGTGTGTGTGTGTGTGTGTGTGTGTGTTTTAAAAAAAACTTCTGCCAACTGGGGCTCCCTGAATCTTGCTGATACTTTTCTCTTGTGCATATGTGGTGCTGTTTTGACCATGACCTCCATCACACCTAATCCATGCACACATCTGTTGCTATGGTGTTGATCATGCTTTTGGGGCTAGGTTTTGTTTTGTTTTACTTGACGTAGCCTTATTTGCTGTAGAAACATGCAAATCTAGCTTGAGCAAAGACCATGGTGGAACATGACAAATCTAGGTTTCATGGGAAATGATAGTGGTACAATAATATACCTAAAGCTGGGCTACAGATTAAAACCTTTTTTTAGGTAGCTGAAGGAAGGTTTAAATAGGATTCTACACATCTCACTTTTGCTTCTAGCAAGCATATTTTTCAGACTTTGCATTTTTTGAAAAACCTGTTTGACCAGAGTTGGCAGCAGGGATAGATGAATCTGGCATTTTAAAAAGCATTGTTCCATTTTGTTTCTGCATTAAACTGCAAATTAAAAAACAATCCTCTTAAAATATGTATTTCAATATATTTAAACTACTGGAAACCGAGTTGCAAGATTTGGAGAAGTGCACAATCGCTTGGATAATTAAGTTCTGATTCAAGTGATGAGGATCAGGACATTTTGTATTTGAGTTCTTGAGGGCTGAATTCGTCAAGCATCCCTAGTTGATACTGAGAGCTCCATCACACCTACTTTTTTTCCTGATATGCACCCTGGATTTTGACCTTCGTTTCATTAGCGCAGCAAGCGCTGGTCACTTTCATGTGCTTGCATTGCTGCGTTATTTCACCTCTTCGCTTGTTTGCTCTCCCACTCTACCCCCCTCCGCTCCTTCTCCCCCCCCTCTCCCAGTTTATTGGTTCTTGTCATTGATGGACATTGTGATGGAGTGGGCACATTCCCCCCTCGCTCTGGCTTTGTTGCCTAGCGTTTTACCGATTTAACGTTTCATTAACTGGGTGCCATTTCTGCAGGCAATGAGGGTGGGGTTGGAGCCGCGAAAGTCCGTTCAACTGATTCAGCTCAAGCCTGTTTGTTCAACATGGCATGTTGGGGAAGGAGAATCGCCCCGCCCTCCTCTTTTGTCAGCAAGACCTCCCTTCAAAGCACACGCCCCCAACAAAGATCATAGCGCGAGGATGGCAATACATGGGGGCGGAAGAACACTTTAATCCCATGTGGAGGAAATAAGACGGACTTTCCCTGCTCTAGGAAAACACGGAAAATGGAGGGGAAGAGGCAGTGTGACTGCAGGACAGGTACAACATCATGTGAGTACCGCGCTGCAAAACAGCAAACCAGGCATGACAAGAGTGCGATAAAACACTGGTGTGATGGAGCTCTGAGACAAAAAAAAAATCATCTACACCATGGGAAGCAATGCTTCTCTTAAAAACAATAGTCTGTCAAAAGCCTAAATCTGTGAAAAGCTAACATCCATACACCACCCATTTCTCTCCACCCTCTATCATTACAGTTCCACAAGTTTGTAATCGCCTAAGAGGAGGAAACACAGTTTTTCCCCCTGGCTTAGAATGCAATTTCCTTAGAAAATCATGCGAAACATTTCTTTCTTTTAAAAAACGTTATTATTCCCGTATATTTCCTCATCACTTCTCCACCCCCTTCCCTTAAATTGTAGGCTCCTTCCTCTTGGTTGAGTTTTTGAAAGCTGTAAATAATTTTGATGTAAAGCACCTGCTATTAGGGTCTGTCAAAGGTACTAGTCAAGTTGAAATACAAAATGACTAGGCTTGATAATGATTTAAAGAATACTTTAGTTGTTTAATCACCTATCTGTAAACCAATCAACTAATTAGATGTCACAGACCCTGTAAGCCATGTTGGTTAAGCATTTTGATCTAAACATTATGGCTTAGCGTATCATGTGAACCATGACTTAGCATGTTGTGTGTAAACCATTCCTAACCAATGGTGACTACATATCCACTTGTTAAACACGCTCACTAACCATTTACTCACTACTACAGAAGGGTTAGCAGCCTAACCATGTCTTAGCATGTCGTCTGAACAGGCCCTATATTTTCTTTTTATCAAATTGCAAGTTAACTTGCAGTTTAAGAAGCTGCCACCCATACTACAAAGTAGTCAAATGATTTTCTATTCCTTATTATAACAACAAACCAGAGCCATGATAGCCTCCAAAAGGTGTAGTCTTAACTCAGAGCCCTCACAAATTAAAATTGGCCCTCACTAATTAACCAGTGAAAGCCTTAACTGGCTAATCTGTTGATTAGAGCTTGCACCATAAAATAAAACAATACCTTGGGTGTTACTTACCATGACTAGAGAATTAAGGCTGCAATCCTATACAAACTTTCTTAGGACTAAGTCCCATTGAAGTTAATGTACAGTGTGCTATTAGTTACACAAGATGGGGTGGATTCTCAATGAATTTATATTGGATTCTTTATTGATCCACAATGTTAAATCTTATTCCTACGACTGTATCCAGTTTGGGATTTTATCTGCAATTGTCACATCTAGTTCTTGGCTGTTCTTGATGCTGTTGTTTTCAAGATTTGTTCTATAACATCCAAGTGGCCACTTGACATGCATTTAACAGGGTAGACAATTGTCAGGTCAACAGCCTGGATCTGTGAACTTAATTACTCACTTTGTCCATGCCTTCAGTAAAAGCAGGAGTAACTCAGCAGAAATCATAGAGTCAGCTTTGATGAGCCAAGCAGTCCTTTCGATGACAGTTTTTGCTGCATTTTGATCATTAAGCAATTCAGAGTTTAGCTCATCCATCTTGTTTATCTGCCCTCGGGGAAAGTAATCCCTGCATCCCAGGCTTCTCAGCAAGTTTGAAATTCAAACATATTTTTGGTACTGTCAGTATATGATCAAGTAGGCACATTTTGATGTAGGGTGTCAACAGATTCAACTGTGCTGGCGAGTTTTGTAATGTACAGTTATTTGGAAAACAAATCTTTATTCCTCCACCTGTAAGACTGCTTGGAAAATCCCAGTAGTTCTTATGCCTTGCCCCTGCTAACAGGGAAAGTTAAGGATCCCCAGTGAGTTAACGTTATCATTAAATCATTGTTAAAAGTAAAACCTGCTAATCACTCCCAGAAGCAATCCTAAGGCAAAGATTTCTTCTCTGCAACTCCGCAGTTCTCTATGGGGAAAGAGTAAATGCACATATTTTTCGACACTTAAAATAAATATTGGCCTGGATTTATTTTATCCTTCATAGAATGGCTTATCTTTGTAAAATCCACCAAGATTAAAATCCACCAAGATACATGACTATATCTTTAGAGAAACTGGAAGAATTTATCAGGCGTACACATGATCAGTATTTGTAACATTTGTGGTATCTCCAGTGATGCTGGTCAAGATGTAATTGTCAGTGGTAAAATAGCAGTATCTTTTTATAGTTGACTTTACACCTAAGAAAGCTGCTGAAGTGGGGACCTGATGAGAATTCTACAAGCAATTGTACAAACGAATGTGTGAAAATAGCGAATTATAGTTAAGGTGTGCTTTTGAGCCTTTGTACACAAGGGTTTTAATATGCGCTCGTGATACCTCACTCGTGGTAGTTTGTGGCTCCTATACACAACGTCCTCTTCCTCCAAAGCTTCTCCCGTGTTTTGCAACCATGATTTCGGCTTTTTTCCTAATGAGGAAAGTCTGGTATTTTTGTTGATGGCATTATAGAAGCCTCACGTATATGTGCAATTCGACTATATGACAGTACCACCTAGTGGTTGTGTAATGGAACATATAGAAAGGCAGAGAAAGAAAACCCTGGAAAAAACGATGTGTAAAGGAGCCAATCTTAATCTTGCCAAGAAGCAGAAGCTTCAGTAAAGGTGCAGGTTAAAAGCCTCATGTAGAAAAGCTCTTTATGGTAATGTGTTACAGGCATTGACAAACAACAAAGAGACATGTTGTCAGGTTCCACCTATGATCTGGACCACCTAAGCAATTCCTTAAGGATCTTTTGCCTCCTTAAGAATCCCTCCTACCTTCCTTTGTCTTCCCCTTCTCAATAACGTGGGGTTTAGGCTGTAGATGTGGGGTAAATTACACTTCAGACACTTGGTTTAACACAACAGGTTACTACTAAATTAAAACAAGCTAATCACAATGAAAGGTATTTTCTCAATAGAGCTGAGTGACACAAAAGGCATTAAAAGAAAATAAAAGACACAAGTTCCTATACTCTAGCTGCATTTAGACTTCTCCAGGCTGCTTCTTCCTGCTCTGGTGTTCTCCCTCTTCTCTCTGGCTCACTCTTTTATACCCTCTTTCCCCAAAACAGAAAGTACTGTTTCAATCTTGAAGAAAGGAAACTTAACTCAGGAAAATGAAACTACCCCTCTTAGGGATACCCCCTCCCAACAAAAGCCTCTATAGGCCTCAAACCTTCACAGATGTTAAAAACTAATATTCTTGTTACTTGAGGTTTCATATCCTCTCTCTCTCTCTCTCTCTCTCTCTCTCTGTGTGTATAAAGCAATTGGCAAAACACGGATAAATATAGTTTAATTTCTATCAAACATTTTGGCTTCAGCCTTTGTCAGTGACAGTACAAGTTCCCCTGCCCCGAGAATAACCATTGTAGAGTGTTAGCTCTGTGGATGGGATTCTGAGTAGGGTGCCCAGATCGCCTGGGGTTTCCCGGTCCTAACTGGGAAAACTGGGGCGATCTGGGCCGACCGGGGGGCGGCGGCGGCAAACCGGGCCTCGAGGAGCCCAGATGGTGGGTCCTCCATCGACGATGCCGGCGGGTCCTCCACCACTGGGCTCGTGAAGCCAGAGGCTGCGCAGAAGAGGCAGGAGAGGGCCGAATCCAGAAGTGATGTAATCGGCCCTCTCCCGCGCGGCCTCTGGCCTCACAAGCCCGGCGGCGGAGGACCCGGCAGCGGCGGCGGTGGCGGGGGACCCGGTGGTGGGGGCGGCAGTGGCGGACCCGGCGGGGGCGGCTGTGGAGGAGAACCTGGTAGGTCCGGGCTGGTTGTTTTGGGGGGGGTGGCTTGGTGGTGGGGTTTGTTTCGTGTGGGGGGGTGGCGTCTGCTTATTGGCTGCATGGCAGGCGGCCTTTTTAATTTTTTTAATTTTATATTGGAGGGGTCTGCTTTGGTGGGCACACCCCCTTTGGGCGGCCATTTTGAACCGGGATTTTGTTTTGCAAAATCTAGTCATCCTAATTCTGAGGGTACCTCTTGACGGACAGTTTCCGTCGACGTGTCTTCGCACTGGTGGCAGTAGCGTTACATGATTCAGCTGCCAATGCGAAGACATCTAGGGGCAAAGGCCCTTTGCCGCAAACTAAAAAAGTCACCCATTAAACACAACTTTTTTAGTTAGTGGTAGTCCTCCCCCCCCCATTTAAAGTTGTTAACAAAAAAGCCTGACCCGCCTCTGCTCCCCTCTCCCTCCCTTTCTGTAATTTTTTTTTAAAAAACCACTTACTTGGGAGTAGGGGAGCCGAGGCTCCAAGTCCCCCCTCCAGCAGCTGCAGTTGCGCCGAATGCTCGGCGGTGCGGGCGGCAACAAAAGAAAAGGCACTATCGCGCCCCGTACATCAGGATTGGTGTAAGGAGTGTAAATGCGCCACGCGCCGCCGGGGAGGCGTCAGGGTGCAGCCCTCCCAGCAGCGTGAAGACGGGGCCTGAGACTGCAAGAGAAGCATAGAAGGTGGTGTTTTCCACCAAGTTCAGGCCATTTGGAGCCTGCGTATACAGTAATAAATCCAAAAGTTTTCTCTTGTTTCAAGGATTGCCGGATTAGGTGGTTGTTCTGTTGGAAATACTGCCACGCCCAAAAGGCTGTGGCTATTAAAGTATTCTGTCACAGATTTCTGTTCTGTCTTCTTTGTCATTATAGCTGACTCGTGGTTTCTTAATCTTGTATGAAGACGAATGATGCTTTAGCCAATGTACTTACTGCCTGTGACAACTTTGGCACTTGCATTTGATGACATATACAACATTATTTGATTTGCAAGTGATTGTCTTTTAATAACAGAGGTCTGTCCAGTTGTGCTTTTTAAGTGTTGTTTCACACAGATAAGAGCAGGTATTGCAATGGCTGGATGTACAATGGTATAATTGGGGATTGCTGATGTCTTGATTTCTGCTCTCACAAGAAGCTTGCACAGATTTGATGGCTGGCAGAAGATGGCAACAGGCGGCTTGTTCTTGGCTTTTACAAGACATGGAGTGTTAGCAGACATGGGGTAGCTTTCTGTAGTTGCCAAGTTGTAATTTGGTGATGAGAGAAAATCTTCACCAAAAGGTACATAACTGTCTTTATTTTTCTCCATCTTTTTTTTTGGGGGGGGGGGTGCTCTTGAAAAACCAGATGCATGATGGATGTTGTAATCTATAATCTGCAAAGAATGTCCTCATTGCAGAAGTTATTATGGTTTGGATTTTTTTCAGCTATCCATCTGTAGTTCAGTACTTTGGGAGCATTTAGCTGCCTGTTTACCACCTATAGCAGATTAAATACTTTTAAAGAATGTGTACACCTAGGATTGTTTTGAGGATTGCAATCCAGATTTTGTACTAACAGGAAAATCTTTCTTGGTCCATTTGTTATTTTTATTAGAAATATGCTTATAACATTGCATCAAAATATAACTTGCATAAAATAACACAAAACATTTCTGCTATAAAACAGAACATTGTTAAAGATCTGTAGGTTTTACTAGCTTAACAAGAAATAGAATTTCTTGACTATTCCTTCTTCTTAGTCTTCTGGTCTTAACGCCTTAAAAGGGAAAGATCTCATGCTAAGTTGGTTCATCTGGCAAATATGTCATCAATGTATCTCCAATGGACAAAGTCTCAGGATATTGAAAAAAAAATGTAGTTTTATTCCAAGGAGTAGCCCTACAAATTTCAGCTTTGATTAATCTATATATAGGTCTTCTTCTGGAGTTTGTATTTCTAAAAGTGCCTGTACTTCTGGAACTGCTTCTCAGAATAAAACTACATGTCTTTCAACATCCTGAGACTCCATCTCTTTATTCCATTGAATATTTTGGATGTTCTCCGGATTTGTTTGATTAATGTATCTCCACCATTCAAATCGTTCATGTTTGGGTTCAGTGATCTATTTATGGGTAAGCTTTGTTTCAGATTACCCATAAATAGATTGTAATATGATGGAGCCATTTACATGCCTATTGCTGTGCCTTCCACTTGAAGGTAATGTGTCTTTGTTAAAAGTGAAAATATTGCATGTAAGAACAGGCACTGTTAAGGTCGTGATAACTTCTGTGTGATGTGTTTTGCTACTTCTTCTGTTAAGAAATTCAGTAAGAACCTGAATATATATTCATGCTTCTAAGGTTGTTTACATAAGAATAAATCTACAAATTGCAAAATACAAATGCAAGAATATAATGAAAACCACAGCAACAGCTAAACATAACTAGATTTAGTCTACTTCATCTGATACATGGACAGTATCAATGCTGAATATGCCTCGTTGCATGGTATATTGTGGAGTGGGGTGAGGTGGGGCAGGTTTGCAAGGTGAGATTAAAAATGAATGAACACACATTCTAACAGTACCAATACAATATTGAGGTCAATCAGCTCAAGTTTAAAGAAAATCAATTGAAAGCTCATAGATATAAATGGGGTCAGACACATCTAGACCTTGTAGATTAGGGTTCCATTTGTATGACATAATACATGAGATAATTACAATTTGTAGTGATTTAACCAAGCTAGTTCATGACTTAAGCCTGGCAAAATTGTGGCAAACCTGTTAACGACATGTTGTTCCTATGCCTATTAAATGGGTTTCACAATGTCCACCCTGCCCTCTAAGTGAGGGCTTATAGACACTCTGGGTGCCTCTACAAGAGGCATTTAAAGCTCTTTCAAGGCGCATTAAAATTTTGACCTCTACAAGAGAGGAGCGCAAATCAGGGGTTGAGGCACGTTTTCTCTCCAATTATACACATTATCGAATGCGCGTTAAATAGCTAGTTTTAATTCTCCGCGGCCATTAAAGTGCATTTTGACCATGTAAAGAAGTGATTCTCCGCATTTCAGCCACTTTAAAGCGCATTTCATACTGCCGGTTATGCGCTTCACCGCATGTCGTCTACAGGATTTAGGCATAAACGCGATTGTGAGAAGATGTGCATAATCGGGCAACCAGGTGCCAAACCGAATCCTTCTAGAGGGGACCTAGATTACTGTTGAGTGATAGGCATGAAGAGGCTTATTGCATCAGATCTTCTGCTACCCCAGGAATTCCCTTCTCCAATTTTGGATAATATTCTGAGGTAGATATAAGGTAGAAAGGGGAGGTGCCATTGACTTTAATAGAGCTGGGAAAAGGGGCAAAAATGAAGCAAATAGTGTGGAAAGGGACACCATGGTCAGCCCAAGGAAATTCTTTGCCCCATAGTGTTTCTGGACACTGCAGCTACAGAATGAGCTCATGAACATTTCCCATGAGTGGGATGTTTCCACAGATTAGTCCCCCAAGTGGAGATACTTAAGAACAAGTTCCCCAGAACAGGTTGTTTCATTGCTGGGTGGTGTGTATGCGCATGTGTCATCTGAATAAGGAACAGGTAGAAAGAAAAGGCAGGTAATTCATACTACATGCCAACTGTTCTCCTTCTAGACTTAGCAAGGGTAAGGCTAATAGTTACAAAGCCCACAATCAAGCAAAAGGTCAAAACCAAAATAGTGGTCGGTGGCCAAAAGGGACCGGTGGGATAGCATAAGAAAGAAAAATCAGATGAAAATGCAGGTAGGAAGCACAAGAAGGAGGCATGCAGAAGCACTGAAGAGAAGTCCAGGTGTTCCAGCAGAGTGAAAAAAAACAGCATTGGAGGTTATGTAGTAGGAGGGAATGGAAGGTGGTTGGTTTCCTGCGGTTCCCTGACTCCCTGGCTAAGGTGGTCCTGCCTGGCAGCTCCTTCAGTTTCTTCCTCCAACGAGAGGTGTGGAAATGATGCAGTGACCAAGTCATGGATAACAGGCCTGCAGAGCTCCGTGCTGGAGCCCCACACCATGTAACACGGAGGGCCACACTACAAATAATGCTAAATGCACGAATCTTGAAGTTGTGCGAATCTTTATTTTAAAAGCATAAGTAGCAGCCCCAGAAGGGCAGGGAGAGACATTCAGGGTTATGCAACATGGGGAGTGGGGAGTTTAGACATCTTTTCTAGCATCACTCCATGAGAGATACTATTTGGCTTGAAAGGAAAGCTCCTTGACATGATAGGAAGATGCAGGCAGAGAAGATTGGCTCAATGAAACAGAATCATGTTGGCTGTGGTTAATTGTTGGTGAGATGCAAGGGAAAAGAGAACAAAGGAACAGAAGCATCAAGAAGAGACAGACTCTGGAGCTATGAAGACCTGTGTTTAGAAAGTTTTATATATTTAAGTTTGTTAGAGGACGTTGAGCAGGAACATACTGCGTTATCATCTGGTATAGAGTTATGTAGGATTTGTTTCAAAATAAAATGAAATTGGTCATTTAAGATTAAAACCCACATGGAACGTTCCTTTAATGTGTCACTTTTATTTTCTGAGCTATTGAATCCCTCTCTCAGCTGGGATGTCACATTCGTTCTATTTAGGACATGGGGGAAGAGGCCAGGGAGGAGATGCTGCTTAACTCTGTACTATATGATGATTCCAGGCATAAGCAATGTTATCTCCAGAAGGAAAAAAAAGAGAGAGGCTTTGCTACAGAATTCACCTGTGCTGAGCCCTGCAGCGATGCTCGGCTCTTGTATTGTACTTGTATTGCTTTATGATCAACACCAAAATGATTAATATTCACAAGGGGAAGGAGGAAATAGATTGTTTCATAGCAATTCCATCTCCCCCCCCCCCCCAGCCCTTTTATATTTAGCTGGTGACAACTGTGATTCATGCATACATGAGACGATCCTTCTAGAGCTGGCTCTGGGAAGTATGGAAATGGTTCTGTGAATGTACTGTAAACACATCCATCCTATTTCACAGCAAGCACATGCCTTTGCTTTCCTGGACCCAGATCTTGGCACGTGGCGCACGCCATTAACCCTCATTCTTTCCTTATTGATGGTAATCGCTCAATCAGGATTGACACATGGAGCGCCATGGGTATGTAGATGGTCTGGCTAGAGAAGGAGTGTTTAACACAGAGTGAAGCAGAATTCATAGAAACCAGGAGCGCCATTTTAGATTTCAGTAGAAGGAGCGTAGCAGGCCAAACTACGTGTGATGTTAAATATGTGTAAGCAGTTTCATGTGCTCCTTAAATCAGCCGAGGAAGGGTGGGAGTGTGGAGCAGGAGCAAGGACTCCAGCACATGGAGAGGGGGATTAGTAATTTGTCTGCACACTGAGGTCTGGCCAAACATCATCCCCTTCAAGCCCCTATTAGTCCCATGTGGGAAAGCTTCCATAAGCATCCTCCAGCAGCTAATTGCAGTTTAGGGGAGGTTTTTTTTTTTTTTTTTAGCAGGACTACAGTGTGCATGGAAAGGGTTAAGTCCCAATCCTATTTGCCCCACTCATACATCTGATAATTTAGAGAATTAAAATATGCCTGTGCATATACATGGGGTCTACACCATGTTGCTCACCAGCTTCCTGCCCCTCCTGATTTTTCTTTTATTTCTTACTTTAAAAAAAATATTTTTTTGGTAAGATGGTATGTTTCAAAATGAAGTGCTGCCTTCCAGCACCGACTTTATTTGGGTTCAAAAGAGTGGTTTTGTTTTTGGAGCTCAGATCCCACCTTTATTTTATACTTTTCCAAAAGTCTTGGACAAGTTACTTTTCGTTTAGTCTCATCAGTTTGCCCTCGGGGAAATTAATGTTTTGTGACTCGCTGTGCCTACCATATCTCCCCATGGGCAAATCTCCCTATGGCAGCCATTTTGTGAGATGCCCACAGCAATCTCTCACACTTCCAAATGTGCTGAGGACCCCTGCCTTACACACATCTGAGGCCATGTGTCATTTGGCTTAGACTCTAGAGCAGGGGTGGGAAACACGTGGCTCCTGTCATCCACCGAATTCAGGATTATTATTGCTATTTTTAAAAATGGCATCTGTAGCAGTATGGAGCAACAAAAGGATCAAATTTAGCTTGTTTGCAAGCAAAATATGACCCTTTTAGTTCTCCAAGGCCACTATGGAGCTATGGAGAACACAGTTTGACCCTTTTGGCACTCTGTAGCGTTTCAGTTAAAAAAACATTTAATAATAATAATAATAAACAATTCACCCCATGCCCCATGGGGAGGCGCCTGGGATATGTAAATGGCTCCCAGACCTTCCGTAGTTGGCCACCTCTGCTCTAGAGATTTCAGTGGGGTTGGGTTTCACAGCAAAGTTTTCAAGTCCTCCTCATGGATAGAATTGGGATTACGGCTGCAATCCTTATTTGGCAATAAGCGCCACTAAACTCAGCAGGATTTACTTTAGAGTAAACACACATCAAAAAGAAAGAAATCAGCAGTATATTGCACAATGGATGGATGTACTGCCTGCTGTAGGGCCGTCAATTGTTTCCAGCATGCTCTGCTTGTACAAGGGTAAATAGCATTAATATTGCAAAGATACCTCAAGGGCTGGCTCCAGTGTTCTCTCATCTGAAGGACGCTAAATTCTTCCCTGCTGCCCCAGAACATCTCACTTCTTGGGGAGGTATGGAGCATCTAACCATATTTTAAGGATATTTCTTGTGGTTGCTTTCCTTGTACCTTATCCTAACCGGAGTTATCAATTTCCCTGAGGAATAATCACATCTGGCCTGACACACAAGGCATACATGGCCACCATCCCATCTTATGGCTGCCATCCCATCCATAAGTTAACAATGGCTGAATTCGGACAACACATTAAGCAACCGGGGGGGGGGGGGGAACAATCGTCACTTGTGTTGCTTATTGTGTTGTTTGCAGGGTAACACGCCGCCCACAAACTACTGGTGGTATGCTATTCCACCCAAATAAGCAACTGAGAGAAACAACTGGTTTGCAAGTTGTTTAGCTCGAAGCCAGTTGTTTAAAGTGTTGTGTGGAGGGGTGAGTGGGTTAATGGCGTGTGGTGAGTGGGTTAAAACACAAGCCTATAGAGGCAGGCAGCAAGAGCGACCAAAGCAGCGGCTGCCACTCTGCTACAACTGGTGCAACTTGCAGAGGCTGCTGGGATAGAACTGGGAGGACTGAGGGAGGAGGGAGGGTGGGGAGAGGGGCAGGGGCTGTGTCAGTCAAATGCTGGGTTGACTATTAGTCTACTCAACGCCAGCCCCAACCACCCACGGTTGTGTAGGAATATGTTGTGTGGGGAGTACCCACAGAATAACCAACAGTGAGTTGGCTACTCAACCCACCATTGACTAATGTGTCGTCCGAATTCAGCCATAGAGTTGCTTAAAGTGCCAGCGATGGTTCCAAGCAGAATTTGCATGGAATCATCACTTAATCAAGAAAATCACTTAAAATTGCAAGCTTCATATATTTTGAAACGAGGAAGGGGGTAGCCAAGGCTCGTCATTATGACTGGGTTCTCAGGATATCTATTAATACTTCTTTTTAAAGGACTGCAAACGTCAGTGGGAGAGGTGTCCCCTGTTTCACACCAGTGCAGCATTAACTTACTTATTGATTCACATATGTTATCTAGGCAGGGAGCAGGTCAGCTGCAGGTCAAAGTTATGCTAGAGATGCTTCAAATAGGCACTGACCTATGATAGACACCTGGGGCATATCTGCCCTTAGCCATAATGATCAGGCATAAGTGATATGCCTTCCAAAGGCGCTGAGCATGCAGCACTCCTGGTAAGCTTCAACATTCATAGCACTTTTGAAAACCAGGCCATTGATTTACATGGGCAAGCTTTGATTTAAGAACCCATTGGAATGCACTAAAAAAAAATAGTCAGAAAGAAAAAAGAAATTGGATGCATTGCTTATACTGAGTTTAGAACCACGAAATTGCTGTGTAAGAATTGCCGTGTTGGATCAGACCAAAAGTCCATCTCCCTTTCTCTGGGGTTGTCTAAATGCATGGAAAGCCCCGGGATGAGTGTACAGTGGCGCTGCACCGATTATACAATGCAGCCTCCCTGGGGCTTTCCAGCAAAGCTGCAGAGAAAAAAAGTCAGGGACTTACCCTGACTTTTTTCTCTGGAGCGAGGTGAGTACAGTGCATCTGCCATCTATCCTTGCTTCGGAGTCATGATTGGTTGCCATCCGCCCGGGCAGAGGGCTGGCCCAGCGAGCCTAATGGATGTCAGAAAGCCCGCGCTGCCTCACTTTATCTAGATTACTTGCTGCCACCCCACGGCAGCGATACTGCAGGGTTTGGCAGCAGAACAGTGCCAACTTGGTGCCATGAAGACAGCCCCTCTGTCTCTCTCTCTTCAAACTTTGCCTCTGAGTTGATAACAAGCAGGGCATGATCTGTAGATTAGGCTGACCAGATTAAATCCAGGTCAGGGCTCATGTAACTTTAACAGTTGTAGAGAAAAGGGATTTTCAGCCGGTGTCATTTGTATGCAATTAGTCCCAGGTGAAATTCCCTCTTCATCACAACAGTTCAAGTTGCAGGCACTATACTAGAATGACCATATACAAAAGAAGGCAGGCCCCCTGCAACTTTAACTGTTGTGATGAAGAGGGAATTTCACCAGGAACTAATTGCATACAAATGACACTGGCTGAAATTCCCTTTTCTCTACAACTGTTAAAGTTACATGAGCCCTGACCTGGATTTTATCTGGTCACCCTAATGTAGATAACAGTATATAGCATCTACATAGTTTTCTTTCAAAGTGTTGAAAGCACTTTCAACAGCCCTGTGAAGTAGGCCAGTATTATTTATATAAAATATTTCCAGATCACTTTTCTGTTTAAAATGATATCCAAAGCAGCTTACAGTATAAATCAACAATGTAAAGCAGCTCAATATAAATCCACAAGCAATACAGTATGCAATCAAATAAAAACTAGAGGACAGAAGGCAGTGAAACAATAATCGATTACTCATTAAAAGCCTCTGGGAATAATATGAGCTGTTGCCAACTCAATAAAAGTGTTCGTGCCACCCGAGCTTTCGCCTGGACATTCCTTAATGGCGCTACCACTGAAAAGGCCCTCTCTCCAGTCCCCACTTGCCTAAACTCTGGGGACACCTAGAGGGGGACTTCCGTCATGGAACTTAAATGTTAGGCATGTTCATATGAGAGAGATGCCCAAGACTCCAGCCAAATGCAACTCAATCCAGCACCTTGGATTGTGTGTGGAAACACATTATGAGCCAATGAAACTCTATCAGTATAGTAGCCTCATCAGACTAGCATTTTATAGCATGCTCATTACCGGCCACTCATGTATGTTAGTGGGTCCTTTTGACGACACCGTCTGCCTCCTGCACATCTCCCGCTGCTTTTGTCAGTTTTCGGATCACAAAATAAACCTGTTTTAATCTGATTCTTCTGAGGTTGTGCTATAAAATGCCCAGTAGAGGGTGCTGTCCCCATTGAAATCTACAGGCCATGTGGTCGCTGGTCTCTTCTCCATGAAAAGTGCTCATTTCGAAAGCGGAAGAGAACCAGCAAGAGTAAGGAAACGCGATTCCCCCCCCCCTCTGATGAGTCTCTAAGTGTGATATAAACAAACCACAATGCCTGCATCAACAACTAGGCTGCTGTATTCTGAATTATGCAATGGTCACGCTGGCTGAGGATTGTGGGAGTTGTAGTACAACATATCTGGGGTGCACCAAGTTGGAGAAGGTTGGCCTATAGGATTCCACATGCAGGGACACTGTTATATGGGGACACTTTGAAAGAAGTAATTGTCCACATGACTTCTGAAGTGGTATAGGCCTCTGTGGACTGTACCATATGCCTTTTTTCTGAACATTTGAATGGAGCTGAAGACCTCTCTGAATTACTTGGTGGTGGTAAGTTGGTACTGGGGGGAGAGAACACAGGTTATTTTGTTGGATGCTGTAGGATTTTATCTCAGTGATTTTAATATTGTTTTGGTTAGGCCTGTTCTAACTAACCTTGGGTGTGTTCGGACAACACTTTAGTACACGGAGTGGAAATAGTCAACTCCATGGATGGCTATTGCTGGGGCGCCTTTGGGCAACATGGAAGTACTGCTCTGTAGAGTGGACTTTTCCCACTCCATGGAGTTGTTGTCTCTCCCCCACCTCTTGGCCCTCCCCACCGAATGGCAGTGCTGGTTACTGCTTACCTTACTGAGGTGCCACCATTCTGTGGGGAGGAGTGGAGGGGGGAGGAGAAATGCACCTCGCCAAGATGCGGCGCGACTGTTGTCGAATAATGGCGGTGGCAGTGCATTGCATCAATCCCACTTCCTGTCAAGAGGAGAGAGAGCTCTGCCAGAGGTTCTTTCTCTGGTAATGGCCACTGCGAAAGACATGCTGTGGCCGTCGCTGGAGAAAGAAGCCCTGGTGGAGCCCTCTCTCCTCTTGACAGGAGGTGGGATGGATCCAACATTACTCAGCAATGGGTGCACCACGTGTTGCCTGTCATGGGAGGTGATGCACCTGCCAGTTGTCATTGTGCCCGGCGTAGAGGGACAAGCGATGGGGGCGTCACTCAGTGCTGATTGCCGGTGGCTGTATCACGCACCCCGACACACAATGAGACCGTTCTGAAGCCCCTTGCTTCTGCAGCAGCAGCATGCGAAGAAACACACTGTCCCCACCACAGTAGCAAGGGGCTTTGGAATGATCTTTTCATGTGTCAGGGCGTGCGATCCAGCCTCCGGTGGAGGATGCGTCAGCGCCAAGTGATATCATCCCTCACAGGGGATCACATGGCTTGGCGCTGATGCATCCATCCCCTTTGGGGCCATGGCAACAGGGAAGTAGGTGGTTCTAGTAATGCTGCCCCCTTCCCTGTTGCCATGGCCCTGATGGGGAAGGATGTGTTGACACAGAGAGGACTTCTATGCTGAGAGGGCATCAATTGTCTCGGTGGCACCGCTTCTGTTCCCATCTAGTTACAAAGCAGAGAGCGGGGAAATCTGATGATCACAGGTCTCCCCGCACTCTGCCTTGAAACTAGATGGGGATGGAAGAGGCGCCGCTGAGGCAACTGATGCTCTCTCAGCGGAGAAGTTCTCTCTGCACCAGTGCATCCTTCATCCTCATCTCCATAGCCACAGGGTTGGGGGGGGCTACAATAATGCCACCCATTGCCCCGTTGCTATGGAAATGATGGCCACAGAGGAGCGCGCAAGGTTCCGAGCTGCTGCTGTGACAAGCAGGATGGATTCTTCCGCGTCCCGTCCCGTCCCCATTCACAACAACAGAAGGGGAATCCTTTGCTGAGGTAGGAGGGATACAGGGGAATCGGCCGTGCAAGCTTCCACCTTCCTCAACAAAGGATTGCCCTTCTGTTCTCGTGAATGGGGACTGGATGTGCTGCAGAAGAATCCATCCTGCTTGTCAGAGCAGCAGCTCAGATCCTTGCACGTGCCCCGCCCTGATACTGGCAGATAGGTTTCTCCCATGGTTGGACATTTCACGTCCAGCTGCGGGAAGCATCCTTCGTCCCCCCCCTGCAATCTATTTGGAGATCGGCTCGAGGGGATGGAAGGGGATCTTTCTATCCCATCGAGCCTATCTCTAGATGGATTGGGGGTGGGGGTGGCAAGGGACATGGGAACACATGGGGTGCTGTGATTGGCAGCACCCCACTTGGGGATGGCATGTGCTCATGTCGGGAAGCATGCGGGGAAATGAGGATCACTCTGCCCCACCAAGGGATGGCATGATTGGTGGCTGCCCAAGCACTTGCCGGCATGGGATTATTTCCCCTGTCAATGGAGCCCCGCTGGGCTGGAGCAGCCAGGGTTTCTGCTGCCCTTGCCTTGCGACTGTCAGCAGGGGAAATAATTAACAGAGCCCGCCACATGACACAATAATCAACAGTTGGGCAGAAAAACAACTCTGCAAACTGTTGGTTATCTCCATTGGATATTTTTTGGAAATAGCTACTGTGGCTTGGTTTTTGCCCGACAGATGACATGTTAGTCAACGGGGGACTATTTAATTAATGGTTGATTAATGTGTCATCCGAACCGAGCTCCTGTGTCTTTTAGATCCCAATTAATCAGTTAATTAAATCCTAGTGTTTTATGGTTTACACTTTTGAGTAGAAACACGTAATGATTTGGGCCCTGTTTCTCACTAAGGCTGTAAGAAGCTCAATCAGATAATACAAAGAGTTGTAAAGCAATAAACTTGGGATCAATAATGAATCAATAAAGCAGAACACTTCTGAGATGGAAAACATGCTGAAATTCTGATTGGAAAAAATTGAGTCTAGTCTTTGTGGAAAGGCTAAACACGATTCAGGGTTGTATCATGTCAGGGACATAACACAAAATTAAATGAAAGTTTGTGCTTTTGCTTAAGTTGCCTACGAAACCTCCATACACTTTTGCTAGATGCAATCCTGCTTTTTGCTGTAGCATTATTATTATTTGGAGCAAGTGCATTGTCTGACAGTGACAGTGGATCATGGGTGTACGGTGCCTGTGGGGACTGAACATGTGAAGAAGCCCTTGGTAATACGTGGGTCTAGCCCCGTTCCCTTCAAGCTGCCCTATGTAGCCCCCACAGCCCAGGCCGACACATGGTCAGCATCAGACAGAAGGGGAGGGAGACTTTTTATACATAGGGTTTCTTTCTCAGTGGAGGAAACCTATGTGCATAGAAGCAGCCCTCTTTAGATAGATGTTAATCATATGTTGCTGAGGGGGCGTAGCTGTTCTGTGTATCATTGAGTGGGTGGGGCTAGTCCTGTGCATTCGTACTGGCATGTTTGATAGCCATGGGTCCCAAATGCCTGAATAAGATTTATCTATCAAGGTTGGCTTCAGTCAACAGTAGAATGTTTTGCAGAATTACAGAACCTGAAATGATCTTATGGGCTTATCAGTAATAATGAGGCAAGTTAACCAACTATAATTTGAGCTGGTGTAACAGAGTGCCTACAACGTTGGATTTGAACGTGGTTTGATAGCCTAGTTTGTGAACCTAGTGTGCGCCATATTCGCCACTCTCCAGTGAAAAAGTCAGGGTAAATCCCTGAGTTTTTTAACACGCAACTCTGCGGGAAAGCCCTGCAATGGCTATGAGGTGGCTGCTGCGCCGTATAACCAATGCAGCACCACCGTTCAGCCATCAAGGGCTTTTGAAGCATATAGATAGACTCCAGGATTCCAAAGGTGCTATCTTTCAGATCCACCCCCCTGCAATGAAACCCAAGATTCTACTCAAGGATGTGATGTGTAACTAGCTTGAGTAAATTGACTTTATTTGAAGTTCTGTGTGTGTGATTGTTGTTCTTCCTCCTTGCTTTTACAAACAGAGGAAATGTGGCTGTATTGTTTGGAAAGGAAATTTCTCACTACAATCTTTCCTGCCTGCAAAAACCTCATGGTTGTTAAGCTACTGTCTTGTGCAGTATGCAGAGGATTAGGTAGGGAGATGAAGCAATTGATTTAGCCTCAAGGTTTTGTATATGTGACAAGGTTAATGTGGAGTTTGTGAACACTTGTAATGGAAGGTTTCTCCTTGCCTTCTTGATACTGGAATGAAACCTCCTAATTCAAGTTCATGCTTACCGGTTCTGCTACCAGCGGAGTACTCCAAGAGTAAGGATAGAAGATACTACAAATTGGCTGAATTCGGAGAACACGATAGTCAATGGTGGGGTAATAATCAACTTTACAGTTGTTCATCTAGGGGGTACTCCCCACACAACATGGTAATAAATAATCAGCTGTGGTGTGGATTAGGATCAGCACTGAGTTGACTATGGCAGCATTCGGATGACACAATACCCAATATAATTGACGATTGTTTCCCCCTCCCCAGTTGCTTAATGTGTCGTCCGAATTCAGCCATTCAATACATTCTCCACTTCTTGCTCTTCCAGGGGTGGGTCACCAAGTAGAGAATTTGTTTTTAAGGCATCTGCTAAATCTAAATAAATTAGAGTTTCTTCAGTCATAGTTTTGACCTTTGATACTAGGCTATACCTATCCAACATGACACCAAAGAAATTGACCTGCTCTGCATCTGCCGGACTAATATGTGGAACAGAATGTAGTTATCTTTTGGATCTTGCACTTTTCTGAAGGATGGTGATGCAGTCCTTGGCTCTAAAAAAAGTATCAAAACACATTATAAATGCACATTTTAAAAAGGCAAAATACGTTTAGAAATGCATGTATTGTGAGAAAACATTCAAAATATGTTCAAAAATGCCTGTTTAAATGCAGGTTTTTGTGCAAATATTTTTTTAAAAATGCAGATTAATGTGGAAATGGGATGGAACAGACATACAAATAAGTACTGCAAAAGTGATATGGAGAAGAAACAAATTTATTCATCAATGGAATTTGAGGGGGGGGGAGATTTCTTTATTTTAGATGCTCTTGACAAGCTTAGATAATCCTATGTAGACCGCCCAGATAATCCTATGTAAACCGCTCAGAGAGCTTTGGTAATTAATAAATAAATAAATAAATAAAATAGAGAGGGTTGGACATCCTCCTGTTTCCCTCAAATGATTGGGTTTTTTTGGGGGGGGGGGTTGGGCGTTCTCCTCAAGTACTTGCAAAAGTTTGGAGGCTTTTGCAAATACTCAAGGAAAAGTTTGCAAAACATGGATTGTTTCTCCTTGCAAGCAAAGGTAAGGGTTGGGGGAAATTAGAAACTCCTGGTTTTTGCTCGCAAAATGGTGTGAGGGATGAGGAACCAGTGTAGAACCCCATTTCACTAGATGGGCAGGCCTTCATTTTGTCTAATATTAACTGGCCTATTAGCAGTTGGAAGAAAAGTGCTTGCCCACATTTTGAGAAAATATCTGCTCATGTCATGAGTGAAGCATGTGTTCAGTTTTAATCCATAAAAATCTGTTTCCCAGGAATGCAAAAGTTAAAAAAAACAGTAGTTTACAGCAGGCATGGGCAGAAAGTAGATTTGTAGATGTTTGGGACCAACTCCCAGCATTCCTGACCACTGGCTCTGCTGGCGGAGGCTTCTGGGAGCCAAAACATCTGGAGATCTACCTTCTGCCCAGCCCTGGATTAAGAGGGCTGGAGATGTCACTGAGGCTGCTAACTCAATCTCTCCTCTCCCATTTGAGCTTTCTGAGGCAATGGGATTCTGGAGAAGAGAGCTGTCAAAGGCTTCTATTGTGGGAGGAGAGAGTAGCAACTGTGAACGGAAGCCTGAGCCAGAAAGAGGCATTTGTAAGACCAAGGGAACACATGAGAAGGGCAGCTTTGCAACCACAGATGTAGCTCATGGCAGGAACCTGCGGAAAATGGCTGGCATTGTCAGCCTTGAGTCAAGGAGACACTCAGGAATCCTTCACTTTAAATCAGCCTTCCTCAGGCCGTGCTGGATGGGGATGATGGAAGTTCTAATATTATGCTCCTGGAGGGCTCCAGGTTGGGAAAACAGCTTTAAAGGTTGGTGTGCCATGTGATGTTTCAGGGGACATGAGACCAAGAGATTTCTCTCAAAGCGAAATGGTCTTTGTCTTCTCTTTAATGTGTGTATGTTTGTGGGAGTCTTGTTTGGGTAGACAACAAGATCTGTTTTGTATCTTTGGGTTAGCAGCTGTCTCAACATGATTATTCATAAAAACTGCCCTGAACCTTTTCTGGATGCATTAATTGAGCTGGATTTGCAGAAAACTAGTGCAGCAAAGGAGATCTTTTTATGCAGCTATCATTTCCAAGAGAAAATATGTTCTTCCTAAGATCATCCTGGATCGTGTCTTGGGGGCGGAGGAAGAATCTCTCAGCAGAAGCTTGTGCAAAGTTGGATTTTGATCTAGGAGGAAAAAATAAGTTTTACATGTTGAGTTCATTTTGGGCCTACATAGCAGGCCTTGAAGTCCATGAGAATCAGATTTTGTTAAAAATTTTATAGCTGTACATGCCTCTGCGGGAACATTTGTCTTGCTGGAATCAGGTAGCTTTATGTATTTATTATATCCATCTGGTTTTCATTCAAAGGTTCAGGGCAGTTTGCATAGGGTGGTCATGTGTCCTCTTTTACAGTCCTCTATTTCAAAACATCCTCCATTTGAAGGGCCAATGTCCAATTCCAGTTTAAAGATTAAGTATCATCAGAACTGCTGCCCATCAACAGTCTCCCCCACTCTGCTGAGTTAAACTGTGTTTCTATCTAAATTATAATATTTATAAATTTGCATCTCTACATATAAATTAGCATATGCAAATATTATGCAAACCACTGTGCTCTTTTGTCCTCTTTTTTGCCAATGCACGTCCTCTTTGGTGGTTCCTAACAAGTGGATATCCAAATGAAGTGAGGCAGGTGGCTACCAGGAGGAGGGCCTTCTTTGCTGTGGCACCACGTTCGCCTGGCACCTACATTATAATCATTTTGACGCCAGGTGAAGACCTTTTTATTTTCCCAGTATTTAAACATTTTATCATCTTAGTCTTTTAACATTCCTGTTTTAAATCTGTATTTTAAAACTTTGTATTGCTGCTCGGTTTTATTCTGATAGTACTTTTATATTGTGTTTTGCATTATGGTTTAAGTTTTATATTTTAAATTGTACTGTTGGTTTTGATTTTTGTGAACCACCCAGAGATCTTTGGCTATTGGGCAGTATAGAAATGGAATAAATAAATAAATAAATAAATATTTGCATAGGGTTCTTGATAGTTCTTCATGCTGGCATTGATCAGGCATTTCTTTGACAATGCTACAGAATCTAGTCCTTCCAGACTACTCAGGACCTGCAACAGTACTAAGCAACTGGGTGTTTCTAGGGGTTTACTAATTGTCTTAGTAGTCAATACCCAAGGAACACGTTAAAGAAATGGCTTTGCCTATAGTCTCTTCTATGTTATAGAGCTTCTCTACATTAAAAAAATCCTGCATCCTCACCAGGCTTTCTTCTTCCTGAGACAGGAAGTTTCTGGGTTTACGATGGACTCTTTTAGACGGTGGACACATGATTTGGAATTGAAAACTTCCTTTCTTGGCAATGCTCTACATGTTCAATAAAACAGGGTCATATAGTGGCTGTATTACAGAGCTATGCCAGCATTACACACTGCTGATATGCCACGTTAATTTTTATTTCAGTTTATCTCCAATCTTTTTGAAAGCAGGATAAAGGGGGAAATGAGCAGGAGACATCCTGGAGGTTGATGACATCACGTAAAGGACCCACAAACCTCCATGAGTGAACAATCATAAGCGTGCAAGAAATTACTCATATAGAGCAAGTCATTGTGGCAATATCATGCAACAAAACTCACTATGTACTGATCTCTCTAATCTGTTACGAATGGTGTACTATGCTCAAGGGCAGCCCTACCATGAGGCAAGGTGTGTATGCCAGTTCAAGTGGCGTAATGTTAGGGGTGTCAAATTGGGATGTCTAAACATTGTTGTCCTTTAAAGTGCTCACCTTTATGTGGCTTGTGAGCATGTGCTTCTCTAGCAGAAGAATAGGCCTCCAAGGTGGTGTGGCACGTGCATTGTGTGTGAGCACCCTAGAGCATCTGGCACTATCTGATGTGTCATTATTCTTTCACCAGTATCGCTGTAGGCATCTTTTTTAAAAAAGTAAAATGGTTAAAGACTAACTGTCCATCTGGTCCAGAAGACAATCACTTCTGTCAGTGGTCAGCCCTAAATGTGTCAAAGAAAGAGCAACAACAATAACGACAACGATGATGATGATATCTTTATTTATATAATTATTGCATTTATTTTTTTCCTTTAAGGGACACAAGGCAGCATACATAATCCTCCTCCTCTCCATTTTTATCCTCACAGCAACAATCCTGTGAGGTAGGTTGAACTGAGAGTCTGTGACTGGCCCAGAATCACCCCATAAGCTTCCATGGCCAAGCGGGGACTAGAACCTGGGTCTCCCAAGTTCCAGTCCTACACTCTAACCACTACACCACACTGGCTAGGTGGAGACTAGAACATAACAGTACTGACCAAGAGTCTTTAATGGCATTTTATGATAGCTTGCCCCTTCAAAATTGGTTGCTGTCTTTTTTCTGGATTTTTAACTACCTTCTCATTATTGTATCTTTTGTTTTTAATAATAATAATAATAATAATAATAATATATTTATTTATTTATTACCCGCCTCTCCCTCTGGATCGAGGCAGGGAACAACATCAAGCATAAAATACACAAACTGATTAAAAGCACATAAAACCAATACATCATTAAAATACCAATAAAACACCAATAAAACACTTAAAATTCATCTGGGTAGGCCTGCCGGAAGAGATCAGTCTTTATAGCTCTTTTAAATTCTTGAAGACTGGTGAGTTGGCGGAGTTTACCTGTTGTTTTATTGTTTATTGTGTCTTAAATTGTGTTTCTATGTTTTGTAAGCTTCCTGAGTCAATATTAAGTTCTAATACATAAATAGACTAAAGAAAAGAATTAAAATCACAAAAGGGGGGCTTGTTGGACCAGGAAACTGTTAATGTTTTTTTAAATACTTATTTAAGTATTTGGGTTTTACTCATAAGCACATGTTCAGTTCGTGTTCCCCACTTTATTTTAAGAAGGTGAAGATCTACAGAGCAACGTAAGAGATGTTAACAACATGGCAAGGGAAACCATGCACACTTTCTCTGCATTTATCACAGAAATCAAACAGCAGTGAGAAGGCATTGCACATAACATTTGAGTTGAGAGTGGCCTCCATCTGCACATAATTAGTGATGTGTGCTCAAGTACTTTAAAACCAAAGTAATAAAAAATAAAATAAAAATAAAAAAGCCCAGTATGCAGGAAATCTACTTTGACCTGAACTTTGCAGAGGGGCATTTGATGGGATTGTCATGTCTTGGGAATGTGTCCTTTTCTTTGCATCATTTATACAGAGTATGTATTATTCTGGGTTAATGTGAGACTAAGCCTTTGATCTCGCTTCATTGCACCAAAGCGAAATAGATGTAAGAGTTGAATTGCTTCCTCTTTTATCCTGCCTCAGTCAATAATGTGTCAGCCTCCCGTTCCTCTCATTTGTAGGTTCTGGAATGGCTTTCAGCTGCCTCTCTGGTATTTCTGCTCTCAAGCCTTCAAGAAATGTATTTGAAATGGAAAAGTGTGTTGCGGTTGGGGGGGGGAGGAAGAGGGAGCAGAGCATCCCACAATACAAACATGCAGTGCTCAGCACTTTGACATTATCTTATTTATAGATGCTGCAGTTACAGCTTTTTAGGGGCCTGATGATTACCATTTCTGCAGTGCTTCAGCAGATGGTATAGCCCTGTGAGTATTGTGTGAGATCTTTAAAACCGGTGGGGGTGGGGGTGGGGGTGGGGTGGGGGCCGGAAATGTTTCGCAGGAAGAAACTTCGCTGTCACTCTACGAGGAGACAAAACCATCTCTGGCATTGTGTCTTGCAGTAAGTGTGCGTTTCTGGTTGTAGTCAGTCCAAACCCACCAGGGAAATCACCGTGGTTGTGCGTGCGTTTCTACGGGTGGGGGTGGGGGTAAATATATCATCATCATCAAATCCCCAGTTGATTTTTCCTGCACAGAAAACTAATCTGATTAATTATGAGATAGAAAACCTAAGAAGTAAGAGAGAGACTCATTGATTTTAAACAACATTCTCACAGATTTTCGGTATGATCTAAACTTGGGCTGAATACTAACCCATCAATTGCTATTCAGCTGCTTAAGCAGCTCAGTCACTGATTGAATTGGAAGAATGATGAAGAACATTTTTCATTCTTTTCCATTCACCTCCTTTTTCAGTTTCGGCAGTCTTGTTGCCTTTAGGACCTCACTAGGAGACATTGTAAGACTAGAGTCAGAGCATTTTTCTGAAGCATCGTCAATGGTCATAATCTAGCTAAAACTTGAGCACTTCTAAGCCTCATAAATTAGAATGAGAGAGTTAAGGATAAGGTTAACAGTCCTACAAACCAGACAGTCTGTCTACTTTCTCCACCTAAACAACTTTGCTTGTACGGATCTCAAAAATACTTCCGGAAAGCTGAGAGGATTGTGAAAGTAACACACTGGCTGGGTTCGCACAACATGACAACATACCTCAAATTTGAATATGGGTTGAGTGTTGGTTGTCACTGAACCATGGTTAGTTGTGTTGTGTGAATCCAGCTGTGTTAAGAAACTATGGTTTATTAACTGCAAACAACCCATGAAGAAAACCCATGGTTTGTTGTTGGGTTGTGAACTGTGGATTGTTCGTGGTTAACAAAACATGTTTTGTTAGCATGGATGGGTTCGCACAATAGTTCAACAACAACTCAACAGTTCAGTGATGACTCACACTCAACTTTGAGTGCAGGTTGTCATATTGTGCAAACCCAGTCACTCTGTTTGGGAAAACTGCAATTTTTGCCCTGGAAGAGAGTCTCCCAAATCTAACTAGGAACTGCATAGGTAAATACTTTCCTTTTGTCTGCTTTAGGGAGCCATCAGTGAGGGAGCCATCAGTGAATCTTCCTCTGGGTTGTATTTGCATGCTTGGCAACCAACACTTTTCTCATTAAGGAAAGGAGGCAAAGGCTGCCATGTTTAACTGAGCTGAAAACAAGAATGAATGTGAGCAAGAACTGGTCCATCTACACTATTCACATTTCCATTTCTGGGCCCAATTCAAAGTACTGGTCTTGCTTTTAAAACTTTCATGATTTGGTGTTTGGACCTTTCACCACTTGCGCCTGCCCAGACTCTGACATCACATGTCTTCATTTACACGAGTCTTGTTTTATTTATTTATTTATTTTATATCCCGCCATTCCACTAAAATGGTGCTCAAGACAGTTAACTGTTGTCATTCCCCCCCCCCCCCCCTGTATTTTGTTGTTATCATTAAAACATTAAAAAACATGTACATTATCTGAGTGATAAATGTTATGGGGTTTTGGCCAAAAGTCATGGTGCGCCATGGCAGTAATTGGGGAACCTGGTTGGAGAAAGAGTAAGTAAACAAATAGGCCAAAGTTTTAGAATGGTCAAATGTACAGTATATGACAAAAAATTTTTTTTAGAAAAGGTGGGACAAATTGGCAGCTATTTAGTTAAGTGTAGCGAGGAGGTTAAGAGTGGAGAGAAAGAACCAAGAGAAATGGAGCAACAGGTGAATGCTTTAAAAAGAAGGCAGAGGAGGGGAATGCAGATGCTTGTTTTGTGGGTACAAGCATAGCTGCTCAGGTGTTAGCAAGATTGAGAGACAGAATCAAGAGGAAGAACAAAGGTTGAAGCACAGATATTATCTATTTCAGTGTGTGAGAGATCGGCCAAATCTACACCAAGCAGGAATGACACTTTGAAAGTGGTTTGAAAATGGTATATGGAATGTGTCATGGGCCCCAATAGTTGTCAATACTGTTTTAAACGGTTATAAAGCAATGGTGTAGATCCTGCCCTAGATTGGGACCACAGTGAGGGGGAGGGTTAAAGGCCCCCTACTGTCCATGTTAGCGTCCTGCTCCGGATCGGGGGTGGGTGGGTTTACTCTAGAGTAAAAAAGCATAGCACCTACATCTTTAAAGTAATATATGCTTTAGCCCATAGATGACTTTATTGTGTTATGTAGGCTGACCATATGAAAAGGAGGACAGGGCTCTTGTAACTTTAACAGTTGTAGAGAAAAGGGAATTTCAGCCGGCGTCATTTGTATGCAATTTGTTCCTGGTGAAATTCCTTCTTCATTACGACAGTTAAAGCTGCAGGGGCCCTACCCTCTTTTGTATCTGGTCACTCTAGTATAGTGCCTACAACTTTAATTGTTGTAATGAAGAGGAGATTTCACCAGGTACTAATTGCATACAAATGACGCTGGCTGAAATTCCCTTTTCTCTGCAACTGTTAAAGTTACATGAGCCCTGTCCTCCTTTTCATATGGTCAGCTTATGTTATGAATTGTGTTATTGTGTGATAGCTTTTTTACATTAAGCAAAAATCCCACATCCTTACCGGGCTTTCTTCTTTCAAAGTCTTTCTGGGTTTACGATGGGCTCCTTTAGACTGCGAACATGTGATTTGGAATTGAAAACTCTCAGCAATGTTCTATATGGTCAATGAAACAGTGCCATCTATTTGCTGAATTATAGCGCTACGCTGGCATTTTACACTGCCGATATAGCGCTATTAACTGCTATTATGGCTTATCTCCGATCTTTTTGAAAGCGGGATAAAGGGAGGAAAGGACCTGCAAACTTCCGTGAGCGACCAATCATGAGCATGCAATAAATCACTCATGTAGAGAAGCTCAGAGGGTTAGGCATTTGCATACTTCTGGAGATCATAGAGGGTGGGAACCCCTCCTGTTGCCCACGCTAAAGGAGGACAGCTGATGTCCATGTGCTTTGATCTCCTGTATGCCTAAGATTTTGCTTTGCATACTTTTCCCAGACAAAATGGTGGTTCTAGGAGCCAAATAAAAAATTGGCAGTGGGCCTGAGCCTGTTAGTAACACACCGGAAGCCCTTCTCTGGGTTCTCTACTCTCTGAGCCTCTCTAAGGTATAGCAGGTAGTTTACTAGGGAAAAGGCCTCTTCCATGGTGGCAGTCCAGCTTTGGAATGCTCTCCTCAGAAATCCTGTCCTGGTTTTGATGGTTTCTGGTGCCAGGCAAATACCTTTTTTATTTTTGTTTATTATTTTATTGTGTTCTTTTCATATTTTATTGTAGGCCTCCCTGATAATTTGATTGAAAGGTGTAGTGAAAATCTAAATATTTAAATAAATAAATAAATTCATACCATCTGGTGATTTTTTTTCTAGCTCCAAATAATTATCTAGGACTAGTTACTTTACTTTAGAGATGCTGTAATGGTGATACATTTAAAGACGCTGAGTTGTCTCTCCCTGAAAAAAATGATAATAATTAGAATGTAATGTCCGCAACACTATCTCCCCCCCCCCCCCCCGCTCCTGTAACAATTAGTCAAAATACTGCAGGATTCATAATACTACTTATATCCTTTCCAGCTCTTTAGTAACTCCACAGCTGTTTTAACTCATGTTACCTGTTTAGCGAGAGCATTATTAGTACAGATGGCTTCTCATGATTGGGACTAAGATGTGTCAGAATAATATACAGGAGGAATCCTCATAAAAAGAAGAACTTTATTGCAGGACTCTATTGCACTTTCTGGTTGAAATGGGTTTTGAAGTTTGCTGACACTTTTGCAGGGAGGGGTATGGAGGGGTGGAACAACAAGAAATATTGGGTCTCTTTCATTTCCATATAGGCAGATGCCAGAAAAGACTTTTACAAATGGCTATTTCTGCTCAACTTATTATAGAAAGAGGAAATAGCTGGATAGAGCTTCACCACACCAGGCTGAAATCTTGCATCTTTCCCCAGGGCGTTCTGCTTCTGGTTTCTTTGCGGCATTACGATCGGCCCCTTTACATGGCAGACACATGATCTGAATGGAAAACTTCTTTTCTCCACAATTTTTAATTTAGTTTCATTATACAGCGCCATCTAATGGCTGTATTATAGCACAACGCTATCATTACACACTGCTGATATCACACATTAATGTTTGTTATTGGCTTATCTCTGATTTTTTTTAAAAAAGTGGGATAAACCCCCAAAAGGGTGGGAGATGCTCTGGAGGTTGACGACATCATGTAAAGGACCCACAAGCATCCGTGAGTGACCTATCACGAGCATGCAATAAAAGCCTTGCGTAGAAATGCTGTATGTGATGGTGGTGGCAATGGCGATGGCGAAATGAGGGAGTTGACTCACAAGTTATCCTATGAGCCAAGGAATTCTCCTTTTCTGTACTGAAGTCCATGGATGATAAAGCTGAAGTTCTACATCATAAATTCCTATTTGGACACTTGGTTTTGAGAGCCTATATCCCGCATCCTTATCATTTTGAAGGGGAACCACAATCAGTAATGAAATCTGCTTGCTTTTCACACACTGAAATTAGCTTTGATTCTTCGCCAGAAACATATGTTTAGAAGGCAACATGCACATAGTGAATACTGACCCTATCAAAGCAATAAATACCACCAAAGTCATTTTGCAAAGCTGCCTAGAGCTTCCATTATTTTTAAAATCTGAACCTTCTTGTAGGCAGTACAAGAATGCTTAGGGGGAAGTCTTGTTTTCCTCTTTTCAGATAAAACAGACAAATTCCCCACGTTCCCTATTAAGGAATGAATTGACATAATGACATGTTGTTCTATTGTTGCTATAAATTATGATTTAATTCCACTGTGATTTTTTTCTTTTAACTTTGCTGAAAAATGCGATACTTTTTTGGAAGTGGATCTGAACCTGTGATTCTCAATACTGAAACAACAACAATTTGCATTATAACCTTGTCCTGTATATAGCAGAGAATTTAGCTGCTTTCCCATTCCACTTTACCTAAAGTGATCCAGCTAATTCAACACTGAACATATTTGTTCAGCAATGTGAGGGCGAGTCTACTATGCAAACAGCAGACCACATTGTCAGGAGTGTAATACTTCAATTGTGCATGAGTGAATTGCATGATTGAATGCCTTCCTGTATTTTTTAAAAAAGAACTGTTTTGCACATAGCAAACCAGATGATGGGAGGAATGGATCTTAGCCTTTGAGAAGTCTAGGGGAATTCTGTGAATTTTTATGTAGGGCTTGCCAGGGCTCAGCTATTTTGAATATTAGACTTTGTACTCTGGACATCCTCAGAGGCACTCTCCATTTTGTTGTTTAATTCATGTATCCTGGAAAGCTCTGACTTACAAGCTGTGCTTATAAAATCTCAGAATTCTGGTGGAGGAATACCATTTAGTATTACAAATCTTGAGCGATCAGCATGCTGGAAAAGATGCCACATTTTTTGTCACTCACAGTGACAGTTAAAATGACACCAAGGCTAGTCTCCTCCATCACTGTCCTTTAACACTGTCAGCACCTATTTTTATCAAAATTATCCTGTCTGATGCATGAATGGACTAATTTATTTTTCACACTGACCCAAGTTCCTAGATCCTTTAGATAGCAAACAGGTGTCTCCCCCCCCCCCACTTCCTGTGTACACATACACCCAAGTTTCATGTCAGCCAAAAAAGAATGTCAAAAGCCGCAATTTGTGTGCATCTCCTTACATAACTCCGAAGGTTAATTATTCTATGTTGTTGGACACACCGGCAGAGTAGGTTTCTTGCGCTCTTTGCTTCTGAATATTGTTTCATGCCAGATAATTTGATTTGAAATCTATCACCTGCTGGGCTGTATATGTATGCAGTGGACAATAAATAAATAAGTAAATACAAAGGGAGAGGATGGGGAATGAGGCACAGAACAAGAATGTAATTTTCAGATGTTCTATGATTTTTGTCCGTTGCATTTTTATTTTTTAAAAAAAGCTTATCTGTTGGGATACATTTTCATTTAGAAAAGACTCATGAATTTTTCTGCCTAAGAATATATCGTGGCTTTTATCATGAAAGGGTTGCTTGAGAAAATGCAAAATTGGGGGCGTGAGAAAACACACACACACACACAAGCCTTCCAAAGAGATGCAAACAACCTTTTCCATAACCATGTCATTGAAATGTTGTGAGTATTTTAATAGTAAATCCAGCCCGTGTTCAACCAATGTGGGTGGTTCTCTAGATGGCTTTTTGAAAGGATTAGCCAGATTCATGGGGTATAGATCTGTCAACAGCTATTAGCCATAACAGCAAAAAGGAACTTCCCATCATCCCTATGCTGGCTGGGGAGGATAGGAGGTGTAGTTCAGGACATGTGGGGGGCACCAGTTTGGGGAAGGCTAACCTAGACATTCTGCTCTCGAACAGTGTTACACATTGGCGTGCAAGCATATTACTGCCTCTGGCATTAGACATAGAACGTTTCTGAATACTGAATATTGGGAACAAACAAGGTTACCACTTTCATGTTGTCCTTGTGAGTGCCCAGATGCATCGGCTCTGCTGCTTTCGGTGACAGAATGCTGAATTAGATGAGCTTTTGTTCTTATGCCCACCTCTGGAGAGAGAGAGAGAGAGAGAGAGAGAGAGAGAATGCAACAATATCATACTTGTTTAATGATTATCTTGTGAACGTGTGTGCGCATGACAGAAACCAACCAATTATTTTATGGTGCCCGGGCTGGTGTTGGGGTAGGCATCACTGGGCATCTGCCGGGAGCCCCACTCATGCAGGGGGAGGGGGCGCTGCCATTGTCCAGAACTTCCTGGCCCTGCTGCTGCCTTCATCTGCCTGTTCTGACCTTGAAAGGAAATAGACTTCCTTGTCTTGTCTTGTGCTTTCCCTCAGGACGATGGGACGAGTGGGCCCAGTGGGAGGGGATAAGAAAGTAGGCAGTGGGGACAGAAGTGAGGAGGAGGTGAAACCACTCACGGAGGGGCCCCACTGTGGGCCCACTGCAAAAAGGCCCTCCAAAACCTGGAGCGAGCACTGTACAATGCATCCCTGCAAATGTCAACGAGGAAATAAGCTCCGTTGAATTCAATGGGTTTTACTCCCTGGTGTGTATAGGATTACATCTTAATGACTGACTCTTGGGGTACCTAAAATCTGCATGTTAATGAAGGTTGGCTAACATTTGTTTTTAAATGTTAGCACAGTATGTTTGCAGGTGGGGTGGGGGGAAAGGAAAATAGTGTAAGGCCAACAGCTTTCCCCATACAATATTGACAGGGCTCAGTTCCCATGACTAGAGCCTATCTACACATGCAGGATAAAACACTTTGAAAACGTTTTGAAAACTGTATATGGAGTGTGTCCTGGGCCCCAACAGCTCTCAAAATGGTTATAAACCATTTTAAACTGTTTTAAAGCAGTAGTGTAGATAGGCTCCAAGTCTTGCTTCACCTCTCCCAGTAAAGAGCACTTGAAGAGTGGGTAAGTTTGAAGGATTGCACTGCTAGATAAACACCTCTACATATAAATGTTTCATCCTCCATGGTAATGCAGGAGAGTCAATTTGTTTTCCTTTTTGAATGGAACGCATTCAAGATTTTGAATTAACACGTGGCTGGTGACCAATTAAAAAGAAATAAATAACGACAGTCAGTAAAACTATTCACAGCCTTTAATTTGCCCTTAAATTCTGTGGCCAGAGGGCATTAAACTAGGCTGACCATCTGAAAAGGAGGACAGGGCTCATGTAATTTTAACAGTTGTAGAGAAAAGGGAATTTCAGTTAGTGTCATTTGTATGCAAGTCGTACCTGGTGAAATTCCCTCTTCATCACAACAGTTAAAGTTGTGATGAAGAGGGAATTTCACCAGGAACTAATTGCATACAAATAACACTGGCTGAAATTCCCTTTTCTCTACAACTGTTAAAGTTACATGAGCCCCGTCCTCCTTTTCATAGAGTTAGCCTAATTATACCGTTTTGACTGGAAGTCTTGTCAGGTCTCTATGCCAGTGGTTGAGGTGGGCCATTTTGGAGCCAGTGAGGGTGCTCAAGTTCAAAGTACAGTGGCCACTAATGAACCACCAAAAAAAGGAAGAGAAAACACATCACCAAAGAAAAAGGACAAAAGAAGACACAAATCTGCGTAAAATGTGTATATGCTGATATATGCATAGATGCACATTTAGGACTAATAATTTAATTTGAATAGAAATATGGACAAACTCACATTAGTGCGGAAGACCAGGTAACCTGGGTGCCTGCCTGCACATTCTGCTATCTAGGAGCTAACTGTTGATGGGCAACCTCAAGGCCAGCTCTTTCTTCAGATGTTTTTTAAAAAAATCTTTAAACAGGACTTCCCTTCAAAGAGAGGACACCTTCAAATAAAGGACCGCCCTCTCACAGGCCTTCAAACAGAGGATCGTACTCTGTAAAAGAGGACACATGGCCATCCTAGTTCGAAAGGCACCTGGTTTCAGTGTTGAAATTCTGTGTCAATTGGGGATGGTGAGAAAGAAGACAACACCTTTGGATGATCCTGCTGTTTGGCTACTGGGTAATGCCAGAAATCAGTATTATGAGGTATTGTATAATGTTGAATTATAGTTCTGGAGCATCTTATATTTCCTTCCCTGCAATGGCATAAGAAATGTTTCCCTAACAACAGGCCTATGTCTGACTTAACCGAAGGCTGAAGATTTTTTCTGCCATTAGGAACTAGCATTTGGTCATGGCCATAAAGGGAAAATGCAAGTTTATATATCACTGCTGCATTTTATTGATTTAAATAAGCCATCCACCTTACTATTTCCTACAATCCCTGTGGTAGGCCATAATTTCTTTTTATAGTATGTGCCACATAACTGGTAATGTGGGGGTGGGAGGGAAAAGGACGCAGAGCAGGGTCTCTGAAGCGAATCTCAGGACACAGGCAAGTGCATATAAGAGAAGGGTGTTTCTAAGATATGCTAGTCCTGGGCCATAAAGGACTTTAAATCCCTGATTTACTGAACTGTATATTATTGGTGGTAACAGGTACTCCAGGACTTGGAGCCTATGCTTGGGATCTAACCTGGTAAATGACTTGCATGTGTAGGTCTCAAAAGTTTCTTTCAGGCATAGATAAGAACTGGGGGGCAGAGGGGGTGCAATCCAGAAGCTCCAGTATGAAGCCTCTGTATTAACTAGGCTTTTCTACTACTAAGGTGGCCAGATGCAAAAGAATGCAGGGCTCCTACACCTTCAATAGTTCTGTAGAAGAGGACATTTTGGCAAGTGAAAAAGCTACACCTACTGAAATTCCCTCTTCTGCGCAACCATGAAAGGTGCGGGAGACAGGTCCTCTTTTGCACCCGGCCACCCGAGGATCCTGGCCTTATGATCACTGAGCGCCACGTGTCTCTTGTTCAGTGGCAATAGAATAAGTTGGTATGCTCAGCACATAGTATTCATAGCATATGCCCATCACCACTACAAATACAGCCGTCCCCCTAATGTCCATATAGTGCATACACTGTGTACAGACGTGCGCTATGACAGATCATGCATCTGCCCTAACAGCAAAAACAGCTTGGCTGGATTCCGCTTCCCCTTCTGCCCCCGCCCCCAGCTTTGCATCTTCCAGTTTTGGGAACCATAAAGCTATGGGGATTTGGGTGGCAGGCCTGCCCACTATAAATATCAGCTTTCGCAGGATATTCTCGGCAACTTAACATAGGGATGCTTTTGCTGTGTATAACTTTCCTTGATGCAGGCCCTTACTCAGCCCATCTAGTCCAGTGCTGTCTGCACAGAAGTTCTCAAATAGGTCAGGAAAATGCCCAGTCTGCCAATGGAGTTCTTTTAATTGAAATTTCATCCTGGTTGCGCTATTATATTGTGCTTTTTTTATATTGTGCTTTTTATATTGTGTTTTGTTTTATACTGTGAATTGTATTGGATGGTTTTAATTTTTGTGAACCACCCAGAGAGCTTCGGCTATTGGGCAGTATAGAAATGCAGTAAATAAATAAATAAATAAATGCCAAGGATCGAGTCTAGGCTCTTAACACATGCAAAGCATGTGCTCTGCCCAAGCAGCTACCACCCATCCCCTAAGATATGTTGTCACATCACAGAGCTCCATCACACCGATGATTTATCGCACTCTTGCCATGCCTGGTATGCGTTTTTGCAGCACGGTACTCACATGACGTCCCTGTCCTGCGCTCATATCGCCTCTTTCCCTCCTTTTTCTATCTTATTTTGGAGCAGGGAAAGTCTGGTTTTTTCCTCTCCAGCACAATAAAGCTGCTCCTCCCTCCTGTGTATTGCTGCCCTTGCGCTATATTGGACCATCCCCCTTTTTTTGTTGGGGGCGTGTGTGTCAAAGGGCGGCTGATAAAAGAGGAGGGCAGGGTGGTTCTCCGCTCAACCGTGAAGGGAGAGGGAGAGAGGAAGAGGGTGCCCAAACACCCCGTAGGGAAGGTGAGTGAGGCCGTGGCTGCTCGTACCCGGGACTCAGCCCCATTCAACACTATGGTTCTTACTCCTGAGTAGGTATGTCTAGGTTTCCTGACCAGAACCATGTCAGCTTCTCCTTAATTGTGCAATTTCAGGCTGCCGTACTGTTGTATTTGTGCAGAATTAAAAATATATCAAAAATATATATAAAAAATTAACTGCAGGGGGAAGGAGTACTTAAGGGGCGGGGTGGGAGATTTTGCCAGCATAGTAGTGATACAGGTGACAAGATGCATGAGCTGAAATAGCACAACAATGCACAGACGTGAAAGTGCCCAGCACTTGACTCGCTAAGGAAACGGAAGGGGAAACCACGGGCGCAAACCAGGGGGGGCGGGGAATAGGTGTGATGGAGCCCTCGGTTTGTGATAGTGGAGTGGATTTGCTGTATATGGGCACCAAGTTCTTGAACACAAAAGGTGTCTCTTATAGCCCATTCATTCTAGGGGTGTGCACGGACCCCCCGGATCGGATCGGGACCCGGATCGGGACCTCCAATTTTGTCCCGGACCGGTTCGGACAAAATCGGAGGCCCCCCGGACCGGATCGAGTCCGATCCCGATCCAAAAATCGGAAATTTTTGGATCGGCCGCCATTTTTTTCCCCATAGACTTGCATTGCAATGCAAGTCTATGAGGAAAAAATGGCGGCGGGTGGGTAAGGGGGGGCCTAACTCCCTCCCCCCCCCGGGGCCGTCCGCTGTGGACGGCCCCGGCAGGTAAACCCCCTCCCCCGCGCTCCCTACCCCCCCTGGGGCCGCCTGCTTCCATCCGCTGGCGCCCGCGGGCGCCAGCGGATAGAAGCGGACGGCTCCGGGGGGGGGGTAAGCCCCCTTCCCCGCCACTTACCTTCTCGGCACGTCCGGCGCCGGCGGCTACTACCAGCGGGCTCCGCGGCCTACTCTCGAGTAGCGCGCCGGGTGATGACATCACCCGGCGCGCCACCCTGGAGCAGGCCGCGGAGCCTGCTGGTAGTAGTAGGCGCCGGCGCCGGACGGGAGCCGCCGGGCCGGGCAGGTAAGGGCCCCCCTCCCCCCTCCGCGCGCCCCCTCCTCCCCTCCACGCACCCCCTCCTTACCTTTCCGGCCCGGCGGCTCCCGTCCGGCGCCGGCGCCTACTACTTCCAGCAGGCTCCGCGGCCTGCTCTAGAGTAGTGCGCCGGGTGATGACATCACCCGGCGCGCCATCCTAGAGCAGGCCGCGGAGCCTGCTGGGAATAGTAGGCGCCGGCGCCGGACGGGAGCCGCCGGGCCGGAAAGGTAAGGGCCCCCCTCCCCCCTCCGCGCGCCCCCTCCTCCCCTCCACGCACCCCCTCCTTACCTTTCCGGCCCGGCGGCTCCCGTCCGGCGCCGGCGCCTACTACTTCCAGCAGGCTCCGCGGCCTGCTCTAGAGTAGTGCGCCGGGTGATGACATCACCCGGCGCGCCATCCTAGAGCAGGCCGCGGAGCCTGCTGGGAATAGTAGGCGCCGGCGCCGGACGGGAGCCGCCGGGCCGGAAAGGTAAGGGCCCCCCTCCCCCCTCCGCGCGCCCCCTCCTCCCCTCCACGCACCCCCTCCTTACCTTTCCGGCCCGGCGGCTCCCGTCCGGCGCCGGCGCCTACTACTACCAGCAGGCTCCGCGGCCTGCTCTAGAGTAGCGCGCCGGGTGATGACATCACCCGGCGCGCCACCCTAGAGCAGGCCGCGGAGCCTGCTGGGAATAGTAGGCGCCGGCGCCGGACGGGAGCCGCCGGGCCGGAAAGGTAAGGGCCCCCCTCCCCCCTCCCCCCTCCGCGCGCCCCCTCCTCCCCTCCACGCACCCCCTCCTTACCTTCCCGGCCCGGTGGCTCCCGTCCGGCGCCGGCGCCTACTACTACCAGCAGGCTCCGCGGCCTGCTCTAGAGTAGCGCGCCGGGTGATGACATCACCCGGCGCGCCACCCTAGAGCAGGCCGCGGAGCCTGCTAGTAGTAGTAGGCGCCGGCGCCGGACGGGAGCCACCGGGCCGAGAAGGTAAGTGCCCCCCTCCTCCCCCCCCCGCTGTCCACTTTCATCGGCGGGCGCCCGCTGGCGCCCGCCAATGGAAGCGGCGGTGGGCGCCAGTGGGCGCCCGCCGATCCGCCGATCCGCCGAACCGGTTCGGAGCTTTTTCGGACCGGTTCGGATTGGATCGGCCGATCCAGCTGCGGGATCGGAAATCGGATAATTTATCCGATTTCCCACTGGACCGGACTCGGATCGTGGATCGGGTCCGATCCAGTGCACATCCCTAATTCATTCATTCATTTATGTATTTATTACGTTTGTATACCGCCCCACAGCTGAAGCTCTCTGGGCGGTTTACATAGGATTAAAACCATTAAAAACAATATGCAAAAATTAAAACAGCAAAAACATACAACATACACACAATACACACATACATTTAAAACTGCTACAACAGCCCAAAAAGCTACAAAAAACAAAAACAAACCCAGGCTCCTCAGAGATGGAAGTAGGTGTGGTTGTCTAGATGTTGTTGGACTGCAACTACCACCATTCCTCACTACTGCCTATGCTGGTTAGTGTTGATGGGACTTGCAGTCCTTCAACATCTGGATGGCCCCACCTTCCCCACCCTGATTTACGTGGATGTTAGGGCAGTGCTACATGTTACAATTGCTTTAGGAAACTGAAAATAACAATACGTGCATCCCTAAATGCACCTGTGGAGACAAATATACAGCTGCAGCAATTATACCGCTCATCACTGCCTTCAGTCCTATTGCTTTCAATGGGATTTACTTTCAGGTAGGTATGCTTCGGATTGTAGCCTTACAGCACAATCCTCTGCATGTTTGCGCAGAGTTAAGTTCCTTTGTGTTCAATGGGGCTTACTCCCAGGTAAGTGCCCATAGGGATTGCAGCCTAAATCACTTGCATTTTAAGAATAAGAAGAAAAGACTTGCAACCTGCTCAAATCAAACGCCAAAACAACAAAGGGAGGGCGGGGAAAAAGCTTGAAGCATATCAAGGAAATAGGCAAGGCGAGAAATGAAAATCCATCAAACAAAAACTGTGCCTGTATCACCTAGCTGCTACTTTTGTCGGAATTAAAACAATGCCATAGCTAGCAATATGCTTGTGGAGTAATGAAGATTTGTCACTTAGCCGCTGAAATAAAATCAGTTTTCCATTTCAACAGAAGCCTTCTTGTCAAATGTATGCGTCTCAGATGAGGAACGTTGTGGATCCACCCCACCCCCCTATAATACCAGACATTTAAATGCTGATCTTATTTATGAAATGAAGGAGTGCGATGGGGGGGCGGGGGGAGAAAAAGAAGGGAGGAAAAAGAAAACCAAGTCTATTTTCATTTGGACTACCACATTATTATTATTATTATTATTATTATTATTATTATTTGCATTATTGCTATATCTATAATTTTCATCTGCCCTTCCTTCCTTCGGCTATATATATATATCTGCAGTGCAGTGGAAAGCAAGATTTAAATATTTTCAGACTGACTGTACCCGTCATTTGCATTCCACTGACTCATTCAGAGCAAAGACATCTGAGCAGAAATACAGCAGATAAAAGAGAAACCATTAATCCAAGGAAGATTACTGGCACAGAATCTTTATCCTGCATCCTCCCTGAAATGAGACAAAGATCTTACTATGTGCATCCCTCTGGCTTAGCTTCAGAAAGTAAGCAATGCAGTTGGGTAGATGTGGAACTCCCCCCCCCCCCCCTTTTAAGGTGCATTATATTGGACTGAAATTTTGGCCTGCTGACAGACTTTATTAGAGATAGGAGGTTCCAGTGGCTGCTTTCTCAGTACATTCCTGCCCCTTCAATAAAAGCAATGTGCTACACCCGCCTTATTTCCTTTCCAATACTTATTCTGCATTGACAGGAGGAGACGGGAAAACACAGGAACATATGCACACATTCCTTTATCTCCAATCAAGTGTAATGTACTTAATACTATTAAATACAACTCGTGCCCTTTGAGAACAGATCATACTTTCCTGGGTGCTACTGGAAAGCTTCCTCTGTCTGCACAAACCATAGGCACAATTTACTTGGACGTCCGTGTTATTTCAATGGTAGAGAGTTAAGCCTCTCTACCAGTGTAGTATGGCGGCTAGAGTGTTGGACTGGGAGTCGGGAGATCCAGGTTCTAGTCCCCACTCGGCCACTGGGAGCTCACTGGGTGACTTTGGGCCAGTCACAGACTCTCAGCCAACCTACCTCACAGGGTTGTTGTGAGGATGAAAGTGGAAGGAAGAAAAAAGGAGGGATATAAATGTAATTATAATATAAATAAAAATATCATCATTGTTGTTATTGTTGTTGTTGGGATTTTTCAGTATTTTTTAACCCCTATGTGTGTGTGTGTTTAAGGAAGGAAGCAAACACTGCTGCTGCTGGTGGTGGTGGTAGTGATGCCTGAGGAGGTTTAATTCTCCTTCACCACGGGCTGTCTATATGTTTTAGAAAACCCACGGTGGCTGGGCAGTGTAGCTGTGTTGCTTATAGGATGCAGCCGCCAGTTTGCTGCCACCGTGGGGCTTTCCCGCAAAGCTGCTTACCCCAACTTACACTGGACCTCGGTCACCACGGCTCTTCCACCATCTGACCTTGCTCCAACATCGAGCTGGGGGCATTTCCAGGCAGAAGGTGGCCTCTGATTGGTTACTGGAAGCCAGGCAAGGGGCAGGGCCGAGGAGCCGAATGGCCACCAGAAAGCCCGTGCTGCCTCCTGCAGCTACCCCATAGCAGCGAAAGCATTGGGTTTTCCCCACTTTGTGTGGTGGTCCCAACCTGAATTGGGGCTCCTCTCTCTCTCTCTCTCTCTCTCTCTCTCTCAATAGCCTCAGTGACATGCTGTGTAATTAATGTAACTTGTAGCTTGACCCTTATACACATTTACCTGGGAGCAAGTCTCTTGGGCCCCCTCCACAAGGATGCGCTTTTGCGCCCGGTTCGGGGATTATGCGCATTATCGCGGAGGCGCATTTACGCCTAATCCCTCTGCACGGGAGGTGGCGAGAGGCGGCGAAGCGCATTAATTGATGTCCAAAAAGCGCTTTAGAAGACGTTAATGCGCATAATCGCTTGTTCACACGGCGAAAATGCGCTTTAACGGCCGGAGCAAAATAAAAGTCGCTATTTAACGCGCATTCGAAAATGCGCATTATCGGGGAGATAACGCGCCTGTACGCCCGTTTTGCGCTCCGCTGGTGTGGAGGTAAAATTTATAATGAGCCTTCAAGGCTTATTAAACGTCTTGTGTGGAGGAGGCCGTAAACTCAATAGTACTTACTTTTGACTAGACATGCATAGGATTACATTGTAAATGCCCCATTTTTTCCAGACTTTAAAGAAGCAGTTGGAGCATTTTCAATGACATATGAACCAAATGTAGGGTTCCCAGATAGTGTGGCCATACAGATGTTCCTGCATCTCAAAAATAAGGTTTCTTGTTTTGGTGCTTTTCTAGTAAGCAAGACATTGTGGGCTATGTTTATATAGAACATTAGCATTCTGATGTCTTAACCTAGGGGAGTAAACCTTTTTGGACTGTGGTCACATTTGTTAATTTGATAAAGTGTCCTGGAAAGCACACAAAATGGCTGTCATGGGAGGCATATCAAAGGACAAGTAACCTGCCTTGAAGACCGAGTGCAAGGCAGAAGGGGGGTCTGATCCCCAACACACTAAAATACTCCTTTAAGTCCACCATTTTCAGCACTAACAGAAACCTATTTCATAGCAATCCCAGCTGCCAATAAAATAAATGTCTTAATTTCAGGACAATCAAGACCCTTGTTTTGGTAGTGATATTTTTCTAGAAATGAGAATGACTCAGATTTCAGAATTCTGGAAGTACTCTTAAGGATTTTGATGCCTCATTGGATAATATAGGAGCGCATGAAGTTGCCTCCTAGAGAGGTGGAACAGTCATCCATCTAGCCCAGCATTGGGTTCTCTGATTAGCAGCATCTCTCCTAAGCCTTGGATCCCCATAACTGAAGATGTGCCATGGATTGAGCTGTTCTCCCCCTGCCCCACCTCCACTGACTGACTTAGTCCTTAACATTTATACTTGCAGAATAGTTTTCCCCTGATGAAAGTTTTCAGCACCTCCTAAGATCAAACACACATAGGCAGGATCTACGTTACTGTTCTAAAACAATATGTAACAGTAGTGACAACTGTTGGGGCCCAGAACACATTCCATATACAGTTTTCAAACCGTTTTCAAAGTGTTATATCCTGCTTGGTGTAGATCTGGCCATTGCGTGATGCAGCTAGGTAAATTTAGACCCTGAGTCCACAAGTCTGTGGAATCCATGAAATCTGGGAAAAGACAGTCCTTTGCAGAAACTGCATAGAAATTTGAACTCATTCTATTGTGTTGCGGGTTTCTCTGACATCTCAAGTTGTGGGGCCCTGGACATCAGCTCAAGGTCCATCCCTGGTTGCACCACTGTACAAATAACACATATTCCATTCGCACTACTCTTTTGGCCATAAAAACTTAATCCAGGGGTAGACAACCTGGTACCCACCAGATGCTTTGGACTACAGCCCCCATAATCCTTTGCCAATGGCCCTGCTGGTTGGGGCTTATGGGAGTTATAGTCCAAAACTTTTGGAGGGCACCAGGTTGGGGGATGTTGGGCCCTAATCGAATGAAGCTCATCACCTGAAAGTTTGGGAATATGTGGAGATTGGAAAGGGAATGAATGTAAGCTACTTCTTTGAGGAGGTGTTCATTCTCGGTGACTTGTCGTATTTGGTTTCATAATGCAAGAAGCTTTTGTACGTCGTCACGCGGGGGGAATCACATTTGCTTACCGTCGCTTCTCTGCCCATGCGTTTGTCCCTCATTACTTCCTCTTTTGGAAGTAAACAATGTGCTTGTGGCCCATTCAGTGGGATGTTTTGATTGCGCTGCTTCTTCTGCACACAGCAGAAGATAGTGGCAACTTCCGTCTTTAGAAATAAGTCGGACTTACTGGGGTGTTTTTTTGTCATGAGAAGAAGGCTAGAAGGGGCAGGAGGCACGCAGGTGGCTGACAACATAGTGAGAGGTAGCCATGAAAATTCGTGAGTGCCCAGTAATGGGCGTGCAATAAAACACTAGTCTGATGGAGCTCCAAATCTCCTCTTGTTCTGAATGTGGCAAGCTGCAAAGGTTTCCTCCACCTCCGGTCTGGCTGTTCATCTCTCTTGCTCTGAGAAATATTGATCTACTGTTAAAAGATCTAAGGCTGCCAGATTATTGGGAATCGTCTCTCTCTCCTGTGATAATAAGGTGAGAGGCCAACCGTGCCGTGCGATCATTGGCCCTGCAATGGTCATCGTCTATCTTCTTTGGCATTTCACATCCATGACACAACACACAATAAATAAGCCTGCTGTTTCCAATAGGTTTTCCCTTAAGCAGGCCAGAGGGTTCAGTAGTGGCCTGATGACAGATCTCTGTGTTTGTGATGATCTTATCTTTGCTACATAATTTTGCATGCAGCTATGAAATGAAATTTCAGGGAAATGATTCAGTTTTGAATCATTCTGTTTAAGCTGGCAAAAGGACAGGAAAGTTCTTCATGAGCTCATACTAGTTTTGGTCTGATCTCCAACGGAAGGGATGTAAATACCTACCTACGCTGAATGAACAGGAACCAAAATGCAGACAATTTGGAGACCTGGATTTCTTTTTTCTTTCTAGCAATTTTGTTTCCTGCGAAAGAAAGCACAATTCCCATGTGAAATATATTTTCCCTCTGTTCTCTAAATCAGGTGTGGGGATTCTTTGGCCGGAGGCCTTACCTTTCTGGCCCCCCACAGGGGTGCACATGGATGCTTTTTAAAAGTCTCCATTTGAGGGATCACTCCTGGGGAGGGAAAGGGCTAACTCTCCCCTCTTCCCGCAGTGTTGCAGACCCCTCCTCAAAATTTCCCCTATGCCCGATTACAACATGACAGGGCTTTTTCAGGTTGTGGGAACTGCATGTGTATATGTATGAATTAATGTATGTGTGTGTTATGTGTGTGTTTTGTGTGAAAATGCACATCTATGTGAGGGGGGGGAGTGGCCACACACGCTAGATCTGGAGGTGGGGGAGAAATTGCATGTAGCAAACTTCAGCAGGAAACATCTTGCTGAACAAGTCACTGCATTCTCTTCCAGTTAAGAGATTAATATTAAATTGTGTTTGCAGGGTGGGGTAGGGGACTTCACCCTTGATGATATGGAAACTGATGCCCAGCAGTCAGAAACTAGGATCACTTCGTTGATTTAAATTGACAACAGGTGAAGTCAGAAGCAAAACCTGTTTCTCTTACAATCTGGAAGCTTAGAATCAAGAAATTACTCCCCTCCTCACATGAGCCGTTTCGAGTGATTTGATTTCTAGTTTAAAGCCCCAGAGTTTTTTGTAATAATCTTTCCCTATAGAAAGCACTTATTTACAGAGTGGTCTTTTGCCATATTTAATTGCCTTTTTCCTTTCCTATATGTATTAATGATCTCTTGGACACTCCTTTTAGGATCATGTCACTTCGAGTGTCTCTATATTAAGGGAAATCGTGTTGTTTACCTGGGGCTTTTGTGCTTCCTAGTTCTTTGGCATGGTTGTTATGGGCTGCAAGGGCTTTGAATTGAATTCTTCCCCTCCATTCAGTTCCACTAAGTTCTACTAAGACTGCGCCATCTAGTGGCGGAAGATCCTGCTGTTTCCTGAGTGTTAACACTTTCGAAGTAGTTCTTTTTATCCCAGGATTTCCAAAGGATTCCGTGGGAGATGTCTTAGTTGTTGATGACATCATGAAATCGACCCAAACACTTCAGTGAGTGGCTAATCACAAGTGTGCAATAAATCCCTCGTTTAAAGGGGACCTTGGCCAGACACTGGAAAAGGATAGCTAATCTATTGCAAAAGGCATGAAAAGAGGCGGAATGGGTCTTCCAGCTTAGCAATTTTATCTTTTATTGTTACATGGATCTAGAAGCGAGAAATAAATTTCCTGGTGCATGAGTACTGAAGCATCAAGAATGTTGCATATTGGTGGTGAAAAAGAAGCTGCAAATTAATAAACATTTCCCAATTGCCACTTTAATTTTCCATACTCAGCACAACTCTGTTTTAAATATTATTCTCTGTGAATCTAATCAACAAAATGTGGCACCTTAAAGGCTAAAACATTTATTATGGCATGAGCTTTCGTGGACTCGAGTCCATTCCATCAGATACACTAGAATATTTAATCAGATATACATCAGATGTGTATCTAATATGTCCATTTCTGTGAAAGATGCATTTCCATTTTTGCCATCTGGCCCTGACAGCAGATGTGGCCCTGACAGCAGATGTGGAAAAAAGACAGCTGAAGTGGCCAAGGTACAAAAGAAGTATAACAGAAATTATTAGAGGAGTTCAATATTTTCCCCAGTTTTAAATATGGATGTAAAAAACTGACTGGTGTGGAAAGTTTTTCTGTCTTGTTTCCAGAATAGCATTTCCAGAATAGAATTTCAACGTAACAACTAGTGAAATTTAGCAGGCTTCTGGCTTAAAACTGACAAAAGGAAGGTACTTTTAAAAAAAAACAAAAAAACCCACCCAAACCCAAACATATAATGTACATGTACAATTCATTGACAGGAAAAATTGTGACAGTAGTATATGATCTCTTCCACTTATGAACTGGTCTGGAATAGAGTTGGGAGAACCAAGGATGCTTGAGCTTGTAAAACTCCTCTGAACCCAACTTCCAAGCTTGGTTTATCTCATTCCCGTTCTCATTTGTGACCTGTTGTTTTTGGTTCATTTAGTCCATTGACTAAAGCATGAAAATGCAAACTTTTAAAAAGTGTGCATTTTAAAGTGTGCATTTTAAATGTGTGCATTTAAAAATGCACACTTTAAAAATGTACTTTAAATTGCAGATCTTAAAACTGCATTTTAAAAAATGTGCATTTCCCCATTGACTAAAGCATGCAAATGCACATTTTAAAAAGCATAAAATGTAGGCATTTTAAAAAGTGTGCATTTTTTAAAAAAATCCCACATTAAAAAAACTGCACTTTTAAAAATACACACTTTAAAAATGTATTTTAAATTGCACATCTTAAAATTGTGCATTTTTAAAAATGTGCATTTCCCCATTGACTAAAGCATGCAAATGCACATTTTAAAAAGCATAGAATCTAGGCATTTTAAAAAGTGTGCATTTAAAAAATCTCACATAAAAAACCTGCAGTTTTAAAAATACACACTTTAAATTGTGCATTTTAAAAACAGTGTATTTCTTAAGTGCATTTTTAAAATTGCACTTTTTTTAAAAAAGTGCACATTTTGCAAATGTGAATACAAATTCAGGAATTTGTGGACACTTCTGGAGTACATGCCCTCTTGTTCACATTTGGGATTGTGAACTGGGCATTTTTTTTTTTTTAGTTATTTGAGAATGGAAATGAAATTTTCATACATCCCTAGTCTGGAGGGTGGTGCTTCTAGAAAGGGAAGCCAGAGCTGTCACTGAGCTTGGAAAGAGAGGGGCCAATGCCATCAAGCTGCCTCCCGTGAGGATTCCAAGTGCCATCAAACCAGCAGTCAGTGGAAGAAAAGTGTGGTGGGAGCATACCTGATGTTCTGACTCAGACATTGGTTCTATGGTCTATTGACTTTAATAAACTATGATTGATTGATTGACTCAGACATTGCTCTGTTATGGATATAAAGCTAAACAATGATATATCGTTATATGTCCACTCCTCCAGGAGGGATGTGAGGAAGAGATTTGAACTGTTCAATTCCAGTTATAATTAACCACAGTTTAGTGTTGTGTCTGAACTCTAAACTGGTTAATTGAAACAACCCAGCTCCAGGAACTGTGGTTTAAAACTGACTTGTTCAAACTAAACATAATTAAGACTAACCACAGTTTGTCTGGGTTCTAACATGACAATGAATTGTGAGTGTGTTGAAATTCCTCCTGCTGGCTTTGTTAGAGGAGAAAAGGGGAGAAGTATGGGGTGAGAGTCCAAGACTAGCTGTGGCTTGTTCGCATAATGATAAACTGTGGTTAATAGGTATATCGGAATGAGGCCATTGTATCTACTCTGCACTTAAATTGGTGGGGATGGGTGCTTTGTGGAGGGCCATAGGGCTGCTGGAGCAAGCCATCATGGTGCTGAAGAGCAATGCCACATGGTACTGGCCTAGTGGTTTTGCCCTCCAAATAAGACATCAGGCCTAGTGTAAAGTAGTCTGTTGGTTTGGTCTAGGGTGGAAGATCTAAATGTGGAATCCTGCCCTGCCTCCTCAAGATTTAGGGTGACCATATGTCAGGAAAACCAGGACATGTCAGGATTTTTGGTAACAAAATTATGAAATTTGGAGAAAAATCTGGATTTTCCCCATCGTCCCCTCACCCAAAGGGCAGCTCTACTTTAGTCAATGGGAATTAACAAAAATGCTTACAACGCCATCATTTTTAAAGATAAAGTGATGGAACATGGCACCATGATAGCGCTTAGGTAAGGCTTTAGCCATGTCACATTTGAAGCAGATCTATTCATCTATTGATTTTTAGGAATTTTTAAAATAATTGAGGTTGTAAAATTGTTATTTTAAAAACCATCATTTTTAAAGATAAGGAGATGAAACTTGGCATCATGATAGCTCTTAAGTAAGGCTTTAGCCATGCCAAGTTTCAAGCAGATCTATTCATCTGTTGATTTTTAGGAATTTTTTTAAAGTTTGAGATTTTTTATTTTTTTATTTTTTTTTAAACCCACTGGAGCTATACCCTTCAAACTCAGGTTGTCAAACCTCCTCTTTAAGGTATTGCACCTTGAGCAGTTTCAGCCTTTGACATCAAGGAGATCACGGCGAGCACAGCACCTTTCCTGTTGCAGATTTGGTGGGCAGTGGGGCACCTGGAGCTCAGCAGAGGTGAGGCATCCACAGATCAAAATGTGGGAAAGGAGAGGTCAGTCAAAGCAGTCCATGGGGCAAAACGAAACAGAGGCCTTTTTCTCAGAGTTCCACATCATGGGTGATGAAGGGTCATCCTCAGAGAAAAACTCTCATGACCAACAGTGAGGTGCCAATCGAGAGAGAGGCTCTCATCTTTGTGGATGCCCTGTTGCTGTGGATGTTGGAACCAGGCATGTCATTGCTTAGCTACGTTGCTTTGCTTTGCTGCCCCTTCTCTTCCCAACTTCACTTTGTTCACTTGTGAGCTAGAATCTGTCTGCACTGCTTGCATGCAATGCTAGGCTGACCATATGAAAAGGAGGACAGGGCTCATGTAACTTTAACAGTTGTAAAGAAAAGGGAATTTCAGCCAGTGTCATTTGTATGCAATTAGTTCCTGGTGAAATTCCTTCTTCATCACAACAGTTAAAGTTGCAGGGGCCCTGCCTTCTTTTGTATATGGTCACTCTAGTATAGTGCCTGCAACTTTAACTGTTGTGATGAAGAGGGAATTTCACCAGGAACTAATTGCATACAAATGACACTGGCTGAAATCCCCTTTTCTCTACAACTGTTAAAGTTACATGAGCCCTGTCCTTCTTTTCATATGGTCAACCTAAATGCAGAACGTTTGAAGTGTGTGTTTCAGAGAAAAATAGATTTGCGGCTTTGGCTGGCTGACATATCCCTTAGAGACAGAGTTAGACTGAAGACACAACTCAGAGATGGCTGTAGCCGAGCCCTGAGAGGCTGGCATGCCACGCAGAGCCTTTCAAGAGTGTCTCAGAGTCCAGTGTTGGTGCAGGCTGAGGCAGCTGACGGTGGAGGTGGTTTTTAAAGTATGAGTCACCCCGGCCACAGGGTACAAGTGTGCAGCACAGCTGGATTGTTGGGAGACTTAGGAAGAGGGAGGGAGAGGGAGCGTTTGAGGCTGGAGGCTTTGGTTTGGCTACTATGATTTCGAGAGAGAGACAACAGAGGCTGCACAGACAACCCAGAGACTCCTGTTGTAACTTAACCTCATGGTGCTGGCATGCAACACAGGGCATTAGAAAGAGGGTCTCAGAGTCACGTATTTGTGCAGGAAGTAGACATGAGTTCAAAGTCTGGATGTGAAAAGTGGTGCCAATGCAAAAGCCTTGAGAAGCTAATGTATATAAGTGAGAAGTGTGAATGGGCAAAGTAGTGTCCTCCGCCCACAACACCCACCCTAATGTTAGAGGAGAGAAACTTGTGACAATCATACACAAGTTTTTTAGAAAATGAACTTTAAAAATAAAAAAGCCAGCTGGCCGGCAGCAAACCCTCTTAAAAGCAGCAGCTTGCAGCAGAGTGAGGATGCAATCAGAAAAGGTATTTGAGGTAAGAGGAGAATGTATCACACAGAGTATAGCAACAAAGTACAGCAAAAGCTACAAAAGTAGGAGTGCGTGAAGTTAATTTCAGATACATTGGGTGTCTCACTTGTTATTTCAGTGATTTTAACATTAAGATTTTTGTAGAAAGATTTGTCTTAATTATGTGCTGTAAAATCAGACATATGACCAAGGCTATGTTCAGGTGGGCACCCCCTCCCCCTTGGTTCTGGACATGCCCCCTTGGGCAGACATGTTGGGGACGCCCCCTTGAGGGCCGACCATGTTGTCCTCCTTTTTGGTTTCCAAAATATGGTCACCCTATCAAGATTGGAAACAGCTTATTCAAAACATGTGTGTAAACCACTTCGATGACCGAAATAGTGGAAAGGTGGAATATAAATCTATTAAATAAAGCAATAAATAAATATTTTCCAATGACAGATCCTTGGGCATATGTTACCATGATGGTGTCCTGCCCCAGAAGAATGCTCTCCTATGGCTTGGCCTCATGTCACCTTGGTAATATATGGAAACCTAGATTGTGTAGTATTGCCTAATCATGCCATTATTTCATACCTGAGGCAGCTTAAATTGGCATGGAAAGTAACAAAGTTCTTAGAACAACCCAATAAGATCTCAGGCTCCTTGTGTTACTGAGGAAAGATGTGGTGCTATCTTGTACCATTTTTAAGGGGCTTCTGAACTGTGAAAGTATTGCAGAAATTTGGCTTCAGGAATCTAATATTCAGCTTTTGAGGGAGAGAGAGCATATCGAAGATGAGCAATGTGTAAGAAAACAAAAGATGTCTGTGCAAAGGAAGCACACTTCTTCCAGTCTTCCTGGGCTGACCCAAAACTTGTTGTTGCCTGAGGCAAAGGACAAGATGGTGCCCCCTCCAATCCAGCTACAGAAGCTGACTGATATTGCAGTTAACTCTTATTTGAACCCTGGTGATGGGGCAGCATCCTTCACCTCATCAGAGGGCAGCAGGTGAACCTGAAATACATAGCGCTATCCTCCAATGGAGAGGAATGGCCAAGGGGCTGCCACTGCTGACCCCTCCAAGCCACCATCCATCTGTCACCTGAGGGAACTGTATCACTCTGCCCAATGGTAGGGCCAGTCATGGCCACTTCCTCCAGAAATAGGAAGCTTCCAGAAACTGGTCAGGTTCTGGGTGAAGAACCAGGTTGTAAAAACAATATTTGCTTTGTCAATTTTTTCTTTTTTATTGTTGAATCTGATGCTGCTTGAACATTAATTGCTAGAGTTGAGGAACATGTGTATGCTTTAAAGCAAAGTTAATGCTTATGTCTATTGTTTGTTTGTTTTTTTAAAAAAATCCCACTCTTTATAAAGCTTCTTCCAGATACAAAGCTTCTTACCATGAAAGATGCCAACTGTTCAGCTTATAACTGTTAATGGTTTGCAGGTACAGAGTTAGCAACACATTGGCTGAATTCGGACGACACAATAAGCAACTGGGGGGTGGGACACAATCGTCAGTTGTATTGACTATCGTGTCGTCCGAATGCTGCCATAGTCAACTCAGCGCTGATCCTAATCCACACCACGGTTGATTATTCATTACCATGTTGTGTGGGGAGTACCCCCTAGTTGAACAACTGTAAAGTTGATTATTACCTCACCATTGACTATCGTGTTGTCCGAATTCAGCCATTCTGTTGACTCACAAATTAAGGTCATGGTTGTACAATGCTAATGTGAGGGGTTGGATACAGTTGGCGGTGTTCAGAGGAGGTCTATAATGTAGGCAGACATTTTGGGGGTATTGGGTGGTGTAAGAGTAAGAAGGGTGTGAGTGTGTGTGTGAGGGGAAAACATTATGGAAAAGTAGCATAAGCCAAGGTTCTTTATGGATTCAATGAATATAGTTTATTATACAGTTTTAATAACATTTCCTTTAATAACTGTCAAGTACTTATATGTTGTGGACAAGCCTGTACAAAAGGGACGGGCTCCACTTGAACCGGAATGGAACCAGACTGCTTGTGCTTAATGTCAAAAAAGGGTGGCAGAGCAACTTTTAAACCCAACCCTGGGGAAAAGCTGACAGGAGCTGGAACCAGGTTGAATCATCCCTACAGGATGAAGGATTGCCCAAATGGGGACAGGGTGGAAGCAGGCCATGAACACAAAGAGGCCAAAGGGCCACAGAAAATACACATGCCAGAGACGTTTGGAGAGGGACAGCGTGTCTAGGTGTTTATTTTTTTAATATAAAAATTATTATACAGCTGACAAACAGCACACAAAAAAGGCATCATCAGGTGGACAATGAAAAGGTTACTAAACTATACACACAAAATATTTCCAAGGATCAGGAAACCAGCTAGGCAGGCTGAGGAACAACATGTAGGGCAGTTACCTATACCTGAACTGACATTTTCAGGAAGGAATTTGAGAACTGAGGCAAATAACAGTGACAAGAAATGAAGTTCCAGACTTTATTGAAAACTGAAAACAAACAAATCACCGGATCCAAGTATCCCATCTCACATCTCTTGAAGGACTCAGATCACCTGAGTCCTTAAAGAGATGTGAAGATGCTGATCTTCTAACACAAATATGTCACCTGTTTCATTTGACCCCAAGGTTTTGGGATGAAAATTTCTAATATCTAACCTGACATCCCTGGGTGACAGAAGTTCCATCTTCTGATAGTCGTATCTGGTGGCCTTGGGATGCAGCAGATCACAGGATGGGGAGTGGCAGGCTCAGGAAGTGGGACTGCGTGTGATGGTTGGGACTGCAGAGAGAGAGAGAGAGAGAGAGAGAGAGAGAGAGAGAGAGAGAGAAGTGGGGGAGAGGCTCCTGAGTAGTGAGAGCAAGAGAAGGAGGGACCCTGGGAAAGAGGATGGGCAAAGAGGGAGGAGGACAACATAGGCTGACCATCTGAAAAGGAAGACAGGGCTCATGTAACTTTAACAGTTGTAGAGAAAAGGGAATTTCAGCCAGTGTCATTTGTATGCAATTAGTTCCTGGTGAAATTCCCTCTTCATCACAACAGTTAAAGTTGCAGGGGCCCTGCCTTCTTTTGTATCTGGTCACTCTAGTGTAGTGCCTGCAACTTTAACTGTTGTGATGAAGAGGGAATTTCACCAGGAACTAATTGCATACAAATGACACTGGCTGAAATTCCCTTTTCTCTTCAACTGTTAAAGTTACATGAGCCCTGTCCTCCTTTTCAGATGGTCAGCCTAGGACAACATAGCTGCAAATCAGGCAATTTTTTGAGTTTAGACGTCTATATGGGTAGCATGCTCCCTGCCTTTGTGTGGTCAGATTTTCTCCATATGTAACTCAAAGCAGAAGTTTAGATGCATGTTTAGGCGGAAAAAAGGCCTACAATTCCCAGCATGCGTCTGTATGGCTGGCTGGGGCATGCTGGGAGTTGTAGGATTTTTTTCTGCCTAAACATACATTGGATTGCACATTTAAAGGGTTATTTACTAAGAGAATGCTGAATTTCTAGGGACATGGCCAGGAAGATCTTCAGGGAGTCAAGCCCTTTGGAGGTATCTCTATGGCTATAGGTTCTTGTACAGTGGATTAGGTACCCGCATTTTCAGGGTGTCAGGCCATGAGCCTGTAGTGGCTCCTAAAATGCATCATGCAGCCTGTGAATCACAACCAAGCTTTGGCTAAAGAAGGGAACTGTAGGATAAACCACCACACCAAGGAAGATGCCTCTTAGACAGGGGTGGGGGCAGAGTAGATAATGTGGCAAAGCTTTACTTCTCTTGGGCCTTTTATCCCACCTCATCTCTGCCTTATGATCATGGAGGAATTTCCCCCCTCTATACCGTCATTTATGGCTATAATAGTTTAATGTCCTCTCTAGTTGAAGAGAATTGTAGCACTCCAAATCCAATCTAATTTAATGATCACTGTGTCATAATAGATATCATTATATTGTTAGCATTAGTCTATTTGTTCCTGTGATTAGTATAACTGGAGACTTCTAACTAGTTAACATGGAAAGATATGTCCAAATGTTGGGAACGCTGTACTGCATCTCTGCTATATAACTGAAATAACATAATCTGTAGCATCTTAAAGACTTATAACTCTATTGTGTTGCCAGCTGTCAGAGGGAAGAGCCCCTGTTGTCAGATCCAGTGTGTGTGTGGATAGTGTCATTATGGAGTTTAGTCACTAGATGGCACTAGATGTAGTTAGAACTGCACCAACTCAGGAGGTTCTTGTGTCTGTTCTTTAAAGTTCTTGTTTAAGGCAGAAAAAGAAAGTTCTTGACAGGTTTCTATGGCATGGTGTGTCCTATAGATCTTCCACAATAGCTCGGCGGCAGAGCCTAGAAGTTACTTAGCATCTTCAAGAGCCAAGAAGTAGGCCAACTTACTAACTTGTTAGTTTTCAAATGTTTTTAAATTGTACTATGTTTAATTATATTTTCATTTTTTGTATATCTCTGTCTCTTTTTAACTGTACATGTTTTAATTTGTAAGCCGCCTTGAGTCCCAGTATTGGGAAAAAGGTGGGATGTAAATAAATAAATATAATAATAATAATAATATGCTCCTCTATCGGAATTTGATAGAGGGAAATTTCTGTGAAAAGAAGTAGTGTAAACATGTTATACGGATGGCCTTGTCTGCAATGGAAAGGGCAAGAGATAGTACTACCTAAGGAAAATGTTTGACTTGTAAACTTTGTTTTCATAAACAGCAGTTATGGTGATAAATAAAGCTGTGTGCAAGTGGCCTCTCAAAATTCTCTACCCTATTTGTGGGTAGAGAAATTGGAGGGACAATTTCACCAAATTTCGCCAGGGGGAGGAGACATTAGTCCAATAATTTCTCATAGGTAGGCATCCCTATTGGCAAGGGTTGTAGAACAGCTTTCTTTTACTAAACTTTTTTTTTTTTTGCCTTGGCCTGCAAATGGCAACAGCATGAACTGTGTTGGCAGCCTGGTCTCCATTTTGCATCCTTCACAATGCCCCGTATACCTAGGATCACCCTAGGGCATTGAGGGGAGGGAATGTAGAAACCAGAAAAAATAATGTTGAAGAAAACGTGGAGAAAATTCTGAAAAGTCTCCTTTAATTCCTAAGAGGTAAGAAAAGAAAAATCTCAGGAATTTCCTGAAAGTTTTCTTTCCCCATGAAACAGGCTTCCACTTTTCTGCCTCATTCTCAGGGCATTTTGTAATTTATTTTGAATGTGCGTTGGTGGTGTTTTTAACCCTACCTAATCATTGTGTGGTGGCTGAGGGTACGGTCTATATTTTTCTTTCCATTACACACACCACCATTGCTCTACAGTCTCCCAAGCAGCCTGCACTTCCTGATCTGAAAAGGCCATTCGGGAGGAATAAATTTATGATGCCTTTCCCTGGGTGGGAAGTGCAGGAAGCCAAGGAGGCGGCAGGCTGCCAGAGAGATAATTGTACAATGAAATACATCATTGTGCCCACTCCTCAGCCATCTCATAAGTAGAGTAAGCACAAGAACGCTAAACCAAACCCATGAGAATTTCTCCAAAATCTCTTCATTTAATCCCCCCCCCCCAGCAATTTCTTTTCTATCAAATTGAATGAGAATGGTTGAAATTCTCATGTGAGAACTTTTCGGCACAGCACTAGTAATAAAGCTGTTTCCGGATGCAGACTGCAAGACGGGGCTCAGATGACTGAATTCTTCTTTATCTTTAAAATATAGATGCATCTAGAACATCATTGTAGAATTTAAGAAAGCTATAAAAACTGTTCTCTTCCGGAAGGCATATCCAGTGGAATTTTAGAATGTTTTTAGGATGTTTTTAGGATGTTTTAATGCAGTTTTAATAATGTGGGTCATGTTTTGGTCAGTTGTATGTATTTTATCATATTGTTGTTCCCCGCCTCGATCCAAACTGAGAGCCGGGTAAGAAATAAATTATTATTATTATTATTATTATTATTATTATCATCATCATCATCATCATCATGTTAAGAGGAAAGATCCTAGAATCTATTTCCCTGACATGCTAATTGTTTATGTGGAATGATTTTTTTTATGGTAATCAAGGAGGTTTCAACAATATAAGCTTGAAATTGCATGCTGAAGTTGGGAAATAGGTTTATTACTGTATGTACTGTTTGTAAGAACTAGGCCAATGCTTCTTTCTTTTGAATTCAATGACCTGGGTTTAGGTCTGGGTTTAGCTCTGCAATTGCAGAATGCCTGAGACCCAACAGACTCTCTGGCTCAATTCGGACGACACGATAGTCAATGGTGGGGTAATAATCAACTTACAGTTGTTCATCTAGGGGGTACTCCCCACACAACATGGTAATAAATAATCAACTGTGGTGTGGATGAGGATCAGTGCTGAGTTGACTATGGCAGCATTCGGATGACACAATAGTCAAAACAACTGATGATTGTTTCCCCCACACCAGTTGTTTATTGTGTCGTCCGAATTGAGCCTCTTTCTTTCCACCTTCAGATGGGTCATCACCAGTGCAATCCTATACACGTTTACTTAGAAGTAAGCCCTATTATGTTCCATGGAGTTTACTCCCAGAAAAATGTATGCAGGATTTCAGCTTTCCCTCCCACCCGAAGCAGGACTTGTAGCGTTTTGGTTTTTTTGCTGTTTTTTAACTACGTTATTGTCACTGCTGATGCTGCTTTTCAAATTTGTTTTCATGATAGTCATTTTCTCGAGCGCGCTGTGTTCTTGTTTACTTCGTTAGCTGCTTTGAAACGTTTTCATAGGCAGAAAAGCAGGCTGCGAATAACGCGATAACCAACAATGAAATTACGGTGCCGATTACGGTCACAAAACGTTTGTTGTCGTAATATGTGTGTGTGTGTGGAGAGAGAGAGGTAGTGAATCTTTGTGAATCCGCTCCGGATTTTAGTCAAACCAGTCAGAACTCTAAAGGGCCTGTCTGAGGTGGTGCAGCTTTAACCCTCTGACTGTTTCTGAGTGAAACCCTACTGACACCAGAGCCACCAGCCTCCACTGCTCGCAGGCTCCCTGGAACAGGGCTAGCGCAAGACATTTTGTGGGCTGAGATGAAGGACAAGGTGGCACTCCCCCCCCCCCCCCCGGATACATTTTGAAGGACAGATGCTCATCTTCACTATCCTCGCGGATGGGACTTATGGGAGTTGCAGTCCAACAAATATGGAGGGCACCAGCTTTGGGGGTGGGGCTGTTTCAGTTCCTTCAGGGACAAAGTAGTGGATCAGTAGGTTAGGGGGCATCTGCCTGTAGGGTTTTCCTTCCCTTTTCTTCTTCTCACGCTCTCCTCTCGTCTCCATATTGCCCAGCACGCTTGCTAATGGAGGCATGGCTGAATTCTTCCACGTTGCCTGATCTCAGGGCTCAAACATTTCAGAGCAAAAGGCAGATCATGTGAATCGGCTCCTGGGTTTCCAGAGTAACTAGCACAGCAAAAGTGTTTGCGCTCATCTCTCTATGTCTTGAAATTGATTGGAAATTGAAGGGAAATACTTGAATACAAATAGATGTGCATGTTATGGTTTCTTTAAAAAATATTTTTCCTCTCCTTTAAAAAAAAAAAAAATGCAATTAGCGATTGAGAGAAGAACATGAACAAACTTTTAACAATTCTGTGGCCGTTGGTAATTAAAGGCCACTGTCTTCCTCTGTAAACCTACACCTTATCAGAAAGCAAATTTCTTGGTGGCAAGTCAATTATGAAAATGTCCGTCACAGGCTCTTGCTTAATTTTAAGATGCACAGTTGTTTATCTGTGTCCCTTCTCCATCCACAACTCCACTCCTTTCATAGATTTTATATAATGCTTTGGAAATTTGATGTCTCCTTCCTCCTCCTCCTTCTTAGGCCAGATGTTTCATCCTGCTCTGTTTAGTAATCTTGACATGCTGCCACGAGATGGAAACAACTGCTAGTTTTAATGTTGCTCCATATCTTTATTAAGAGGCGACATCTCGTGCATCCTAATTCCCCATATGCCAGCTTTCTCCTTTCTCTCTTTGTTTCCAACCCCCCCCCCCCCGCCCCATTTACCTTTTTGCCTGGAGAAGACTTGCCTATGATAATTTCTCTGCACGAACAGCTAATGAGGTTCTAGATAACATATAATGAATATGCAGCCTGGTATTGATTCCGTGTGGAAGTGCTTTGTGTCTTTAATCACAGTTGGAATGCAAAACCAGGCTCCACCTTTCAACTCTATCTCCATCACGCTGAGAGAGCGAGGCTGAGGCTGCGAGACAGCTCGAGAGAGATTGCGGCTCAGATGTCCTGGAAAACAGCAAATCCCTCAGACCTGGCAGAATCCGTTACCATGAGAACTGCAGATATTTCCATTGTGATGGCTTGCTCCAGCAGCCATCTGTTACACCCATTTGATTAGGGAAGTACAGTTCAGCTTGTATGGGATTTTCATTGCACCTTATCCCACGGCAGCGTACCGTGGTGGCTGTGGTGATGGTGGTGGTGGCAGTGGCGGTGAGGAAACCCCCTCTCCCTCGCATGTTTTTATATGCCCGACGGGAGGGTTTCTAAAGTGCTGCAATTTACTGAGGCTGAAAGCATTTAATGAAAGGCTACCAAGAGGTCACTGGGGGACAGTGGTGTTGCTCGGAAGAAAAGAGCCCATCAGGAATTTTGAAAGGGATTAGCATCCTGGGTTACAAATAAGATCAGCCCAGAAATTAACTGTATTTAAATCGTTCCTTCCACTTGCCTTGGTGAGGAGCCGGAGATCGGAACCTCCTCAAACCACAGTGAAATTGCATGTGGGTAGTTAATCCACACATTGGTAATATGTGTGCAGTAACTCTGAACTGTAACAAATACATATGTTTAGGTTCTTCAGAGAAGTGGAAAGGGGGGAAATCGTGTATGGTTTGACTGTATAATTGAATTGTACTTTTTAAAAATGGAGGGGATGCGAATTCCCCACTACCAGTAATAATATGATTGATGTGTCTTATATTGAATTAGGCTGTCAGTCCATCAAGTCAATCTTGTCTACTCTTAACTGTCAGCCACTCTCCAAGGACTCAAGCAGGGACTTTTCCCAGCACTTTGAACCAGAGATACTAGGGACTGAAATTGGGACCTTCTGCATGCAAAGCGTGTGCATTTGAAATCAAACCTAGACTGCACCCAATCCTGACCATTAGACCACCAGGCACTTAAAGACAGAGACCCTGTTCAGATGACATGCTAAGCCAGGGTGATTAAACATTTTGACCTAAACATTATGGCTTAGTATGTCCTGCGAACCATAACTTAGTGTGTCATGTGAACCATTCCTAATCATGGTGGCTACTTAACCACAGTTTAAACACCTTCACACCATTTGCTGCAAAAGGGTTAGCGACCTAACCATGGCTTAGTGTGTTGCCTGAACAGGCCCAGATTAAGCAAAAAATGGAGGAGGAGGAGGAGGAGGAGGAGGAGGCGGAGGAAAGTTCTTATTTATTTATTTATTTATTTAATAATTTACAAAATTTGTATATTGCTCCATATCTGAAACAGATTCTGGACTGTTGAACATAAGAAGTAAAACAGTAAAAGATACAAAGATTAAAACACCATTAAAATTATATTTTTTAAGAAACAGAATGCCAATAAAAACTGTGGCTGTCAGTTACAGGAATGCTTCCTGGAATGGAGCTGTTTTAGGAGGTGCCAGAGGCAACACAGTACTGGTGCCTGCCTGACCTCCAGGGGCAGGGAGTTGCAAAGAAAGGGGCCACCACTCTGAAGGCTCTTGTCCTGGTGGACTCCAATCGGGCTATGAGGCCATGTGGAACCACCTTGTCTTCCTATCTTTTACACACAGAGTAGTATTTCCTTTCTGGATTTGTTTTCTTTGTGTCTTGGAGAGTGCTGATGGTACATCCAACAGCATAGCATCCCAACGCTATAGCTTTCTTTCATGGTTCTGGGGGATTGCTCTAAGTGGTTCACAAACTTCGATAGAACCTCTATAGCAACCTGATGTCCTCCAGAAGTTTTGGACTCGAACTCCCAAAATCCATACTGGTATGAATAATCCATAGCAGACAACATCCACATGCAGTCACTCATCACCTCTGTATGTAGTTTGGTTTCTGCAAGTGAACTGCATGATGGGATTGGAATGATGTATGTGCCTGAATGTGATGTAATGCTAAAACTGTTATATCAGCAAGGAAATGCTTAATTGGAATTTCTAACTGGCAGGACCTCTTGATATAGTAGAGACAAATAAGCTAGTTTGATAAAGAGGACTGACCATCCAGGTCAATCTGACATTGCCAGAAGAGTTATGGGCCATCTGTTGATAAGGTATAATGAAGACATTTTCTTTGATTTGTCTTTGTTTTGCTTTAGAAATTTGCTAACTGCTAGTTGGTTAAGATGCTACTATGTATAAATATACCTGCTTTTCACACTGCCAGTTGAGAAGTTCTTTGTCTGTAAGACTTTCTCCATACAGCTGTATTACGCTCAATAAAACAGAGTTGTCTTACAACCAAAGTGGATTTTTATCTTTGACACTGGTTAGGATTGATGGGTGTTATAGTTCATCTGGAGGGCACCAGGTTGCCTACTCCTGTTTTATGGGGTAAGTCCTGACACTCATGTCTTGTCTTCTTATCTTTTACGTATAGGATAATAGTTGGGATAATTTGGAATCTGGATATCATGTCTGACCAAAGGATAGTCAGATTTTATGCTGATAATCAACTCTTGGAAACTGCCACCATCCAGTTTTCTTTTTTATACAAACATAGGCAGGGTTCCTGGAAATTCAACAGATGTGAGTAAAACTGATAGAGGCTCAATACTATTCTCACTTCCCTGGGAGTAAGCTCCACTGAACTCAGGGACACTTACTTCTCAGTAGTCATGTACAGGATTGTGTTAGCAGTTATGTGAACATCCTTCTTATTTAATTCAAGTGTTTCTCCCCCAAAGAACCGTAATTTCCATATGGAAATGCATATGGAAGACTATAAGGGTTTTGTGGGGTTAGGCAATAAATTCTGAACAACCAGGGCAAAATAAGGAACAATTAAATGAAAGTAAGGTTTATTTTGGAAAACAGGACATCAGTTTGGGCATAGATGCCACTTTCTGTTTGTTTCTATATTTCCTAGTTGAAAATATTTTTGTATCTGTCCTCACTACGTCAGTAGATGCTGTTACTACCATACTATAGAAAATTAATGATTATGCTGCCAGCTAGGAATACAATTTACATCTTGGTTTAAGAAAATTAGTCAGTAGGTAATAGGAACCATAGATGGTTGTTAGAGCCCTCTATGTGCTCCATATTTTTAATTATGAACATTCTCTCCTAGCAGTATCTCATTTTACCTATCTGACTTGTAAATACTACACCGTCCTTGGAGTTAACATACATCAGTGAATTTCAAACTGTACTCAGTCTAGAGAATTCTGAAGTTCCTCAGAAGCTTATGAGAAGATCAGTAATGGCTGACAGTTCTCCCTGAAAGACAGCTTGCCCGGCACTCCCAATCTGCTTCCACAATGCAGAGTTGCATTCTAGAGCAAATGTTTTAGCTTACCCAAGTTCATGGCAATGGCCCATAGGAATGGTGAGTCTCCAGAGCCATGTCCCTTTTGCATTTGTCCCCCAACCCCTACAAGAGAAGAGAGACCAATAAAGAGAGGGGTGGGGAGGGAAATTAAAAGTGGGTCTCATGTTGCGGATTTATTTATTTGTTTGTTTGTTATTACCTGTTTTATTCTACCCTTCCTCCAAGGAACATAAGGAGGTATACTTGATGTTGTCCTTCCCACTTTATTCTCACATCAACTCTCTGAAATAGCTGAAGCTGAGAGATAGTGACTGGACCATGATCACCCAGCAAGAGATTCATGACTGAATTGAATCCAAGTCTCCTCTATCTAACGACATTTTTATATGTGGCATTTATTGCTTGTGATTGTTCACTCGCAGAAAGTTGTGGGCCCTTTTCATGACATCATCAACCACCTGTGCTTTTCATCATGTTTTAGGTTTATTCCACCATTTTAAAAATCGTCGAAAATGCAGTAACAAATAAACCCCACCCAAATCTGTCATGAAAGAGGTGGTGTAATTCAAGAATTGCACCTTATTTTAGAAATCTTGCAGCTCCATTTACCGGCTGTATAAATGAAACATATGGATCATGCCCACAAAGGGACAGAAAAAAATAAGGTGGGGGGAAGTACATATATTGTGCCTATTGCTAACCTGCAAAGACTCCGGAAGATGAAGCCCCGATAAGGCTGTGGGATTTTCCCCTAATGTAGAGAAGTCCTAAGAAAGTCCATTACTGTGTCCACTGCACCAAACTGGTGAAAGGTTTTGTCTAGGGTCTGAAAAGTTCAAAGACTACTACTCTAAAATACTAGATGATGGTTATTAAAATACAGTGATGTTAGTTGTGATATATTATTGTGTTGTTGTTATTATTGTTATTATTATATTTTAACAGGAGGATTTTCAGCTTTTCAGATAATAAAGACATTTCCATCCCAAGCAGAACATCTTACAAATTGTGGTGTCTGAACTCCAGCATGGAGATTTCTTTGCAGGCAGACCACTTTGCTTTATGAACGCAGTATCTGCTTTTGACAGGCAGCAGATGTATGGAGCCTCTGAAACCTGAAACAATGAATACCATTCAGCCTCTCACCATTGCACCTCCTTAGAATAGTGCCTTTGTTAAGCGAAGCATTTATAAGAATACTACCTCCTCCCCCTTCCACCTCCAAGGCTAGGCTCTGAACTATGTTTTTAAAGTAAAGGTTAAGTACCTGAGGCATGAACAGTTGACATACAAAAGAATCTAAAGTAAATGTATCATTCATTGGCAGCAATGAGGTTTCCCCCCCCCACTCTCTCTGTCTAGCTTCCATGCATGAAGAAGAAAAGGGGGGGAACCCAAAACACCCAGAATAAAAGTATACAAGGCATATTTTCTTTCACTCCTGTGTTTCTCTTCAACTGGAATGTTAACATTTTGCACCTTGTGCCTAATGTATATTTCTTCAGAGCCATCAATCTCATGAGGGTTTTGCTGCCATCTGCGCTAGCAGCAAGTGCTCTGGGGTCCCATATGAAAGTTCACTCTGGTAAGAGAAATATGGACTAGTGAAAAGCTCTAGCCTACAACCCCGCCACCCCCCACGGGCTACTTGACGTCCATGGGATTTAAAGAGCCTAGCAGGGGTGGGCAACTTGTGAACAACCAGATGTTTGGGCCCACAACTCTCAGCAGCCCTAGCCAGCATAGCCAATGTTGAAGAATCATGGGAGTTGTAGGCCAAAGCATCTGGAGGGCCACACGTTTGCCCATTCCTGGAGCAGGACTGCAACCTTCAACTGGTTGACAGATGAATATGTATGTATGAATAAGCTGAAGACACATAATGAATGAACAAAATCTAGATTGTGGTAATGCCCATGAGGGGTGTATTTTTTTCTGATGGAGGCAGTGATAAGACCTCTGCCACTGATAGGCTTGGCTGCCTGCTTGTCACAGAGGCTGTCAGGCTTCTGGCTTCCATTGGCTGATGGTCAACAGCAGCCAAAATAGACTTTACTTTAAATGTGTGTCAAGCAACTATATTGTCTTTTTGTTTTCAGAGTATATGCAGGGGCCCCAATCCAGATCTTAAAAGTCCCCACCCTAGCATCCTGACTCAGCTTGAGGGCCTTGTGCCTACTTTAGAGTAAAAACGGGGGGAAATGTACCTGCTACATACACATTTAAAGCCAGTGAGGTGTAGTGGCTAGAGTGTTGGACTGAGAGTCAGGAGATCCAAGTTCTAATCCCCATTTGGCCATGGAAACTCACTTTGGGCCAGTCACAGACTCTCAGCCCAGCCTATCTCACAGGGTTGTTGTTGTAAAGATGAAATGGAGAGGAGGATTATGTACTCTGCCTTGTGTTCCTTGGAGGGGAAAAAGTGGGATATGAATGTAATAATAAGTAAAAGTAGTGTATGTTTTGCCCTGAGCTGCTTGGATCCAAAATGAGAGAGAGCACATCTATAAATGGTGATCCAGAGTGTGAGAGAAAAGGAGATAGGGTGGAATGAGTTGGCTGACAGAAGGGGAGGGGGGGTGGAGAGAAAGAGAAATAGAATTCTGTGAAATAGATTTTTTGTTGATACTGAAAACTGGATTCAAAGGCAGTTTTGTAGTTTGATGTGGCTCACAACCCACCTCTGCCTTGTATGCAGTCGTTTGCGCAGGATACTTGTCTTTTGTGACTAGCCATGCCTAGGCTGACCATATGAAAAGGAGGACAGGACTCATGTAACTTTAACAGTTGCAGAGAAAAGGGAATTTCAGCCGGAGTCATTTGTATGCAATTAGTACCTGGTGAAATCACCTCTTCATCAAAGCAATTAAAGTTGCAGGTACTATACTAGAGTGACCATAATATACAAAAGAAGACAGGGCCCCTGCACCTTTAACTGTTATAATGAAGAGGGAATTGCACCAGGTACGAATTGCATACAAATGATGCAGGCTGAAATTCCCTCTTCTCTACAACTGTTAAAGTTACATGAGCCCTGTCCTCCTTTTCATATGGTCAGCCTAGCCATGCCTCCCATGGCAGCCATTTTGTGGTAGGTGCTCACAACAGTTTCTCAAGTTGCTAAATGTCCCCATGGGATGAAAACAAACAAACATCTAGGCCTGGTATAGAAGGTCCAAAACGGCATTGCTGTGAAGTTCACAGAGTGATTTGAAAGAAGTATCCAAATGATTGGCTGCAGGCCTCTGTTCTAATGTGGAAATTCAACCAGAACTAACAAACATATCCTTGCAGTAAGTCTCTGCCTCTCTGCCCCTCCTCCTTTTTGATATTTCTGTATTTAATGAAGACCATCCAAGGTCTCAGGGGAAACCCAATAATCTTTGACTTGCATGTTATACTTTTGGTGATTACAAATTGGGGCAAGATGTTGGCTAACTGTAAACGTGCTGCCTATTTTTGTTTCCTCCTTTTGCTCTGGAAAAGCTATAGCTACTTAGATTAGCAAAACTTCTGCAAGAAGGGATGTAAAACAGATTTATCTTGGTGTCAGCTTTATCTGATCCATTCGGTCTTGCAGAATTTGGATGGCTTCCTTTGTTACAGTAACCAGCTTTCAAACATCTATATCCTCAGGGTATTAAATGTCAGCCTCTAGTGTACCATTTGAGGATAAAGGGTTGAGAATACTGAAGTATTCTTTGTGTGCGTGCGGGGTGTATGTGTGTGTGTATGTGTGTGCGCACGCACACACACACAGGCAGGGTCTTTGCTACACACTACTGACCCAGGTATGACCCACAGGAACTACTGGCAAAAAGGAATGAAAAGCTATTTCAGTTTATGTACATTTGAAACTCTCTTCATTAATAGCAGGGTTTTGTAGATTCCACAGAAGAGAACTTCCTTTCATTGTCCGGAGGAGATATTTCTAACGAGGTCTCCAAAATAAATGGTCAGTGGAAAATGCAGTGAACAGACTTTTCATCCTATATTTCAGGTTGTTTTGAGCTGTCTTTTTTTTTTTAACAAAAACTATAACTTTCCCATGAGTTGATAATTTCATGACATATCTACGGAACATTTCAGGTACAATATACTGAGGTTGATTTGCAAAGCTCCATGTTGAAAGTGGTTGCCTTTTCTCATCTCATCTGTTGACCAACGACTTGTCAACGACTCAACTAGCCTGGGCTGACCTTTAGGCTGGTTGGTTGTGTTTCAAACTCCATATTTATTTATTTACTACATTTATATCCTGCCCATCACGGAGCTTAAGACAGTATATATATATATATATATATATATATATATATATATATATACATGGTTCACAAGCAATCACCCATCCAGGCAATGGCCAGCCCCAAACCTGCTTAGCTTCAGCAAGATGGCTGCATCATGTGCCCTCAGATCATGGTCAGGGATATATGATTATTCCTTAGGAGAACTTCCATCTTTGAATAATTCACTGGCAGTAGGATGACCATATGGAAAGGAGGACAGGGCTCCTGTATCTTTAACAGTTGTATGCATGCAGCACCTGTTGAAATCCCCTCATCATCACCAGTTAAAGCTGCAGGAGTCCTGCCCTCTTTTGTAGAGTGATCAGATACGAAAGAGGGCAGGGCTCCTGCAGCTTTGACTGTTGTGGTGAAATAGGAATTTCACCAGGTGCTGCATGCATACAAATGACACCTGCTGAAATTCCCCTTTCAATACAACTTTTAAAGATACAGGTGCACTGTCCTCCTTTCCATAGGGTCACCCTATCACTGGTTCCCAGTTGTTATACACAACTAAATGGGGCTGTGTAAGTATAGCAAAGTCACAAATCCTTTTTCCTTTAGGAAAACAGTGCAGCTAACCTATCTTGATGCTACGTCTACGTGGTATAAATACAGGAAGGCAACCATAACCAATGCTATTGGGGTGGCAATCCTATACACACTTACCTGGGAGTAAGCCCTATGTAACTTAGTGGGACTTACTTCTGAGTAAATAGGCATAATATTGGGCTGTAAGCTACTTTCCTTTCTCTTTGTTTTTTTACAACTGAACATCGAATATGTCCAATAATGCAGCCTTCCCCAACTTAGATGTTTTGGACTACATTTCCAGTACTACTGACCATTGGCCATGCTGGCAAGGGGCTGATGGGAGTTGAAGTCCAAATCATCTGGACAGCACCAGGTTGGAGATTGCTGGAATAATGGGTCTTTGAGCATTGCGATGAAAGCTTTCCCCTTTTGAAATCTGAAACGGTGACCAATGCCCTTACCTTGTGCTGGTTTAATCTATGATTAATTTCTAGGGATGAGCAGAACCATTACGTTCCCCTGAAAAGTTTTAGTGGGAAAAGGGATGAAGGCATTCTGCTCTACAGAAGTGGATTGCAGCATCCAGCACGGATTCCATCATTCACCCAAGTCATGCATGGAGATTTTAGGTCTCCCTGTGCAGGCTCCATGGCTTTTGTCATGCCAAGAGAGCAGTAATATGGCCGCTCCTTCAGCTTCCTGGAGATCTTTCAGGAGGAACAATGAGACCTGGCCCTTCCCAGGGATTGGCCGCACTCACTTTGTCTATTAGAGTGGGACTTCTGAGTAAATATGTTTCAGAATGGACTATGAGATGACCAAATAGATAGGAGGAACTATTTAAACAAAGAACAGCAAGCGTATCTTTTTACATTGGCTCATGTGGGGGTCACCACCACCAACAGCCGTTCTGTGTTGAGGGAGTGGGGGGGGGAAATGGGGTCATTCCACCAGCCCTACTGAAAGACTTAATGTTTCCTCTTCTTTACTTCCCATTTATTTTCCGTTGTGTGTCGTGTCTTTTCAGATTGTAAGCCTGTGGGCAGGGACTCTTGTGTTTTACTGATTCTACGTAAGCCACTATGGGAGACTTTTGGGCTGAGAAGTGGGATAAAAATACAATCAATCAATCAATCAATCTATCTGTCCGTCCGTCCATCCATCCATCCATCCATCGGGGTAGTCCTACCATTAGGCAAGGTGAAGCAGCTTGTGTTCAGGTGGAAAATTCTGAGGTGCCATTACAGGACTACACATATTGTCAATTACATTATTTATTGTGTTTTCACCACTGGGATGGAGCTTTCTGCCTCAGGCACCAAAATGTCTTTGGCTGTGTCTGATGACAGTAGCTATAGCCGATTAAGTGGGCCTACACACACCATGAGCTTAAAAAAGAGGGAGAAGGAGGGTGTGAGAGACTTTTTAACAGTCTTATCACAGGGGATATTATTTATGTTATAAAAAGTATAATATTTTTGTGAACAGCCCAGAGAGCCTCAGCTATCAGGCAGTATAGAAATGCAATGAATAAGTAAAACACAAATTATCTCAAAATAAACTTATTTTCTTTACTTCGACCCTCTTTTATTTTTATTTTTTGACAATTTAATCTAGAATATTTCCTATTGCTTCTTTAATCATTGCTGAGAATCTCCCTCAGAATCCCCCTCCCCCACAGAATTGAAAGAGACCCCCCCCTTGTTTGTGTCTGTGTTCTGTTCAGGGCTGGAATGAAACATCATGGCTACCGTCTGGTCCCCATTGGAACCAGCAGCACTGCCTTCTCCCAAACTTCTCCTGCCTGGTAAGAGTTACTAATGCAAAATGTGTCACATGACATCATGTTGCCAGGTTTCTCCACCCCCCATTGCATTTCATTGGCTTGCAGTGGCTGGGAAACTTCCAGCACAATGATATACCTGACATGGACCAGCACCCCAAACTATCATCCTCAGAGGATTCCAACCCCTCACCTCAGAAGTGGCTCCAGAGGCAATAAGAGAAGACTTGGACACAAAAAGGCATGGTGAGGTTTGCATCTCCCCAGGACCCAGTTTTCTAGAAGAACTCCCACCCCTGTGTCCAGAGGAAGTTGAATTACCACTCTCAGATTATGAGGACTCTGGCCATGAAGACACTAGCTTGCCGCAACTGTTCCCATGTTGTTGCAACCTAAGGATGCTAAAGTAGATGGCCCCTTAAAGGATATAAGCCTCAGTTAATGTAGAGGTGGAGCTAACCAGTCCCAAGGCTAGTAACTTCCTATTTACGTTTGTCTTGCTCTGATTTTTCTTGGAGCAAGACACAGACAATTCTGTCTGGCTTCCAGCCCCACTACCACATGGAGCTGTCTGTGGTGCTGATCTCTTCCTGCCTTGCTTCTTGAAAAACTAGATCCAACCTGATCCCTAGCAGAACCCTGACACCAAGCTACCTCTCAGAGCATCGTCAGAACTCATGGCCTGAAATGGAACCATATCATGTGTCTTGCATTAATAAACATTAATGGTGGCAGAAAGAAGAGCCATGGGGCTGCTGCTTTGGGGAGCAGCCACACCTTAGCAGTGATGTGCTGAACCTCAGCCCAGGAGCTCAAATCTGGCCCACTGAGGTTCTCCAGAAGTTCCGCTGGACCCTGCCCCTACCCCCAAAACCACATAGCTGGTGTCTCAGCTCCTGTGCAGTTTTTTCCATTCCAAATCAATGATAAGTCTGTCCTTCAGCTAAGATGCAGTGAGCTAAGATGCTGGGTTTTTTTGGGGTCCCTCCTGCTTTTGCCTTTGGCCCCACCGACTACTGGAACATAGCTCCTGAGATCGTCTCTGAAATGGATTTCAGCCCTTGGGCTGAAGAGGTTCAACACCCATCCTGGCCATTTATATAGTCCAATTGTTGCCAAACAGGAGTTCAGTTTCCTAGAAATGTCTTGTATGAGCTTGTAGTCAACAAATGCTTCAAAACAATGCATTCTGGAAATGAAACAATTGTATGGATTCCAGAAAGATTTTTGTAGTAAATGATAAACCATTTCTCTCTCTCCCCCGCCCCCCTGTTGTATAAGTGACATGGAAGTAACATGAATCACACATCAAAGCAATCTCACTCACTCTCTCATAAATAGAAAAGGCTCTAATATCAATTGCTTTATGTTTCTGTTTTTTTGCCTCCATGCTTTATGTGATGAACCTCTTGCATGGTTTCCCGAGTCTTCAGGTTTATAGCCATTTGAATGATAAGCAATGGGAACATCCCTAGAATATGATCCATAAATCATATTCAAATCCACACATCCAAATGATGGTTTTAATCCCTCTAAATGACTTCACTGTGGGGCAAACCATTTATGTTCATTTTGAAATGGAATGTCTGCTCTCCCTCTGTATGCATGCACACATTCACCCACCCACCCTTAAAATATTAGCTGCTTCCTGCAACTCAGAAATAGAATTTGTGCAATTACCCTTACAAAAATGTGTGTACAATCCTAACATTTTTGTTCATAGCAGTGGCTAATCTCTTCAACTGAGTGAAAATTGTACCCTGAAAAAGCAAACCTAAATAGGAAAGGCACCCTCATTCCCAAACTGGCCATAAATCCTGGGCTATGGAAAGTAGGGAGAGACAAATTACGAACAAAATAGACTATTATTCTGGCATTGAAGCACCTGGTATTTGGTAGAGAAGATGATGGGTGGGATGGATCATTGATATCTGTCCAATAAGGCATTTTTCTGTTAATCTAGATTATAAAGCATGCTGTTACTTTTAAAGTCTCTTTAGAAAAGAATGGCTGGTTTAGAGGTGATAGGAGAATGAACTGAATCCTTGATTTCTTGATGCTTAATTTCTATAGGCCAATTCAGATGCTCTAAAACACTCCATGCAGAGTATGTCAGTGGATGTAGCTAAATGGAGAAATAACATCTGATTTGGTGTAGCCATGTTCATAGTTTGGCCTCTGGTGATTCGTGCGAGAGTACAGGTAAAACCTAGGCCTTCTCTCTTCATGCCCCATGATTCTTGTCTGTCTTGCAGGAATGATTGTGAACCTGAGGGTTGTGGTTGTCCATGTTATTTTGCAGACGATCTGAATCTAGGCACATTCGATGTGTGGATGTATATATGTACTGTAGGCTCTGTACCAGCGTACAGATCATGTGAAGAAGGCCTATGCATGTACAGCTTGAATGCCTATATTCTTTGTATACAAGGAACAATCAATACTGCCAAGGTCTGAATAGGGCTTGCTGGTGTAACTCATGTCTCCCCTCTTCTCGTTGAGCTCTTCGTGAATTAGGGATGTATGAGAAATTCATTTCAGTTCATTTTTAATCAGGATTCACCGAGTTTGCAGCTTCTGGATGGTCCACGGAATCAGGTGTAATCTGTGGTTGAATTCCAGACATTTCTGAGGTTGCAATATAATTTGTGGGACCCCCCTCCCATTGCATTTGACAGCATGTAGACATTTGAAAAATACACATGAAAAAATGCGTACATTTGGAAAATGTGCACAAATGTGCTTTAATCCGTAGGCAAAGAATGTGTACATTTCAAAGATGTGCACAATTGATACAAACATTTGGAAAATATACACAAAATATATGCAGGGATTTTCATGCAAAAAAAAAAAAAAAAAAAGCTCCCAATCTGACACGAACTCAAATCAAAATGAGCTTAAAGATGGGATTCGGAGAAGTCTGGGAAGTTTGGGTTTTGCTGATTCGCATATCTTGTATAATACACATTCTTATTCTAGATACAAGATCTAGGTAGCAAATTGTCTAAACATACCAGTTCTTATATCTAGATGATATTGACAATTATAATAGCCCACCTTTCCACACAAGGAGCCCAGAGCAGAACTGAAGACAAAGGGGAAACAAATATTTTCTATAATGGAAAAGAAAGTTAAAAAGAATGGGGAACAGCTAGCATCCATGTCCACGGAAGATAGGATCAGGGCAAGGGGTTTAGTTTAAACATTAAGGAGTAAAGTTTTTTTTTAACTAAAAAGCAAAGCAGTAGAAGTTGGCTAGGGGTATCGTGAAATATTATTTGGAGACATCTGTCAGATATATTAGTGATACAGAAAAATGTGGTGTGTAGACAGCTGTAGAATTCTAAGAGCAATCAAAGTGGATTCTTCTTCTACATTGTGAACTCAGGCTTCTTCACATGAGGAGGTGTGTCAGCCCTTCGCTTGCCCCAGAATAAAAGCAGCACATGTGCATTCATCCTTCATCTCCCCCTACTCCCCCCAAACACATTTAAAAACAAAACAAAACAGTTAAACTGCTCTGAAGGTTGGGAGGGGGGAAATATTCTTCTGATGTTATGAACCAATAGGCAATGACTGAAGCTGGCTTTTTGCTGGTTAAAATTGAACTACGGCGAAAATTTGCAAAAATAGTTACCTCCAGGCCTCAACAGAGAGGAAAAAAATCTATCTGTTCTGAGGGCTGTGATCATGTTCTCATACACCTTCCATTGCACTTAGGTTTGTCTTACCCCATAAATGTAGATCATAGGTTGCCATAATGCTATATAGCATCCTTCCATCCTGACTTTTTTCTATTCTAATTTTGTTCAGTTTTTCCTCCCCTTCCCTGTCCTATTACACACGCACACACACACACACACACACACACACACACACCCCAACCAACCAACCTCTCTATAAAATGATCCATTCTCATTCAAGGTTGATTGTTTCTTCTTATACATTTCAATAGAATGGGAAATGTAAGCAAGAGTGCTATTTTGCAGAGAGAAATCATTGAGCGTCTTACACACCAATCTAATCGTGGAGGTTGTATCTATTGCAGGTTTCTCCCCCAGCATTTATGGATAGCAACATATCTTTCAGTCTCGGTCCTTCTGCAAGCTGTAAATGAAAAGCAACTCTCTCGCTATTACCAAATTGAGGGTGGGGAGAGAAAGAGAAAGAGAATGTTCACTTCCAAATTATATATTTTTTTTCCAAGTTAAAAGTATATAATTTCACACGGAACACATCAGGACTCATCCTGCTGTGAAACTATTGCTCAATTATTCTCAGCAGTGGTGAGTTGCCTACAGTTCTTTACTGCTGCATAACCCCCGTGAATCCAAGGCTCCGGCATTGAAGATGACAGCTGATGCTGGGTTATTGGTGCATGACTCCAAATGCCATAACAGCATGAGATCTTCTTCCAGGGGTTCCTGGTGCTTGCCTAGTTCATATATGTCAGGAGCTTGGTTAATCATAGCTGACTTGCACTGTATGGCAATGACATATTATAGACTTCTGCGTTATGGAGCAGTTAATTTAAAAAAAATCCCCACATCTGTCTTCTTCTCAGACAATCAAAACCTAGAAATCCGGGTTCCAGCTTCCATGTGAAGGATCAATACACACATAGAGACACACACAAAAGGCAAAGGAGAGCGAGTTGCTAATGGGAAGTTGATTAACTTGCAAGTGATAGCTGGGATCAACTGAAGTGCAATAAAGAAATCTGGAGAGAGAGGAAATGTAAAGGAGGAAAGGGATGGCAAGACAGTCGATTATGTTGTGAAAAATAAAAACGCAGCCCTAATGAATTCGTGCTCTCTTCTTTGGAGTTGGAGTTCAAGGTTTGGGAAGTGAATGCAGAATCTCGTTAAAGATTTATAAGCAGGACACGATGACAGTCAAATGTGATGTAGCTAGAAAGGGCTGGGGTGGGGGGAGAACCTGAGTCTTTTGACTCTTGGAAAAAGAAGTCTGTTAGCAAGCAAGCAACGCATTTGGATCTTGTGTTTCTGTTTTTAGTAGGGGTAGGCCAGTGATTAGAAGGTTGACTGAAAGTCACCAATGGCTGAGCTGAACGAGGAATCGAGCAAAGCAGTAAGAAGAGAAATGCATATATTGTAATAAAATGGGGGTAGGGGTTGTCTCTGGTATACAATACATGGGTTTAATTACAAGTGTGCAGCTGAGGGGATATTAAGCAGTGAACAAGAAACATTGAAAGATACTGTTGTACTGAAAGGGCGGAGGGACCCTTTTGCCTGAACGGCTCAGCGTTGGGTTTTATTATTCTCAAAATGTCTATCTCAGTAACCCAGTGCAAAACCTTGGATGGATAACACCACATTTGAAAAAAGAAACAATAATTTAAACTCAAGTCAATTGCAATAGTGCTACATTTTCCCCAACCCTGGTCTTCTTTCCTTCTCCCATCACTTGGCTAGATGACTCAGAGAGAATAGACTTCTCCCCCCCTTCTTTCTTTTTTTATTTTTTTTAGTATGGATTGGCGCTGACTCCTTTTTGGTGCCACCACAAATTCGAAAAGACATCATTTATTCCTTCCAGTCCAAGGTGGAATGTCTGTAGAATAAGCAACATTAGTGTTGCTCATATTGCAGTGCTCAGCAATGAAAGATGCTGAAAAGCCACACTGAGAAGGCAGCAAGGATGGGTGAGTCACAACCTCCCCCCTCCAGGATGGCTTCTCTTTGTCAGCTTTCCCTCCCTAAAAAGTCAGCTGAATTTTAAAGTCCAGCTCATTCGAATCTCAACTCTCTCCTATTTTTGTTTGCGGGGGGGGGGGGGAGTAGAGCTTTCTCTCTAGTTTTCAGAAAAGATAGGGTCTCTTGTATTTCAGGCACAGCTTTACCTATTGTGCCTATTGTGGCTCAGCGAGCCAATCTGAATTCTGCAAGATGGGGCTTAGTCCCTAGTAAGTGTGGTTCAGATTGTAGCCTCAGCTTCCCACGTGGAATAACTCCGCACAATTCCATTTTTCGTGGGGTCTCGCTGTTGCTAACATTACCTATGAACTAGAGCTCTTCAAGTGTCTTGTTGCAAACATTAGTAACATAACACCCTCGATGCAAGCATATTGGGGTGGAGCCAGCAGTCCCCAGGCCATGCCCCTTATGCAATTACTTTTTCATGCAAGGCACGAATAGAGCTTGCTTTCTACAAACATGCAGAATGTGGGCTAGATTTATACTTCATCATCCTCTTCATTCATTCATTCATTCATTCATTCATGTCTATTAACAATTGACCGTTTTGGTTTTCATTCTTTATTGATGTTAATCAGCTGATGAACTGTCTAGAATATTGCATTCTTTGAAGACTTCCACTTGTTCTCTTGATCCCATCCGCTCTCGTGTTTTTATCAACATTATTCCTGTTATTCTCCTTTCCTCGCTTGATATTATTAATATTTCTTTGTCTTCTGGTTCATTTCCTTCTGCTTTTAAGCGTGTTACGGTCTCTCCTATTCTTAAACATAGTTTGGGTCCAGGTTACCTGTGGGATTGCCTTCTCCCATACAATCTGCCCTGCACACTCAGGTCCTCTGGGAAGAATTTGCTACAGTCAGCCAAAACTAGGCTGACAACAATTACCCAGAGGATCTTCTCTTCTGTCGCTCCCAGACTGTGGAATGGCTTGCTGGGAGAGATTCGCCGATTTAACAGTAGGGATGAGCAACGAATTGGACCCAATCCACGATCCGGGCCCGATCTGGCCAAAATTGAAATGTTAATTAACGATTCCGATTTCAAAAAATGGAGGTCCTTTTTTTCCGATCCGATTCCCCCCCCCCCCCCCCGATTTTGATCAGGAAAAACCAGAAAATCGGACCTCCATTTTTTGTGTTTTCACCATAGGCTTGCATTAGGGGAAATAAAGCTTTCCCTCAATGCAAGTCTATGGGGAAAACATGGCGGTGGGTAACTGGGGACCTCTTTCCCTCTCCCCACTTGCGTTCCTTACCTGCTGCCTCCTCGCTGCCATCCACTGCCGCCCGCTGCCCCAATCTACTGAGAAACAGGCTTTGCAGCCTGCCTCTCAGTAGAGTGCCGGGTGATCATCACCTGGCGTTCTACTGAGAGGCAGGCCGCGAAGCCTGTTTCTCAGTAGATTGGACCTGCGGGCAGCAGCGGATGGAAACGGATGGCCCCAGCAGGTAAGGAGCATGAGTGGGGGGAGGGGGAGGTCCCCACTTACCTGCCGGGGCCTCCCGCTTCTGTCTGCTGTTGCCCACTGGTTGAATCTACTGAGAAACAGGCTTCGTGGCCTGCCTCTCAGTAGAGCGCCAGGTGATGCACCCGACGCGCTACTGAGAGGCAGGCCGCGAAGTCTGTTTCTCAGTAGATTGGACCTGCGGGCGGCAATGGATGGAAGTGGGTGGCCCTGGCAGGTAAGGAGTGTGGAAGTCCCCACTCACCCGCCCCCATGTTTTCACCATAGGCTTGCATTGGGGAAAAGCTTTCTTTCCCCCAATGTAAGCCTATGGCAAAAACACCTAAAATGGCATCCGATCTGAAAAGCGGATGTCCGATTTTCGGATCGGAATTGGATCTGATCCGAATGACATCCGATCTGACGCTGCAGTGCCTGTCCCGATCCTAATCCCAATCCGATTTTTTGGGACCATGCACATCCCTATTTAACAGTCTTTCAGAATTTAAGAAAGCTATAAAGACTGTTCTCTTCTGGCAGGCCTACCCAGTTGAATTTTAAGAGTTTTATTGATATTTTAACAATGTATTTGTTTGTATATGTTTTTAATCAGTTTTATGTATTTTATATCATTTGTTTTTAATGTTGTTTCCTGCCTAGATCCAGAGGGAGAGGCAGGTAATAAATAAATATATTATTATTATTATTATTATTATTATTATTATTATTATTATTAAAAAGCCTTCTCTCAATGTGCTCTCTCTCTAACTACCATCCTGTTTCCTTTCTGCTGTTTGTTTCAAAGGTCCTGGAACAGGTGGTTTACTCCCATTGCCTCAATTTTCTTTCTAGTAACTCTGCTCTGGATCCTTTTCAATCTGGCTTCCATCTTTTGCATTCCACTGAGACAGCCCTTACAAAGATTACCGATGATCTTATTGCCAAGTCTAAAGGCCTTTATTCTGTTCTTATTCTCCTGGATATTACTGCAGCCTTTGACACAGTTGATCATGATCTTCTTTGGTTTCCTTTTGTGACCTTGAATTCCATGACTCTGTCTATGACTGATTTGCTTCTTACCTGTCGGGTCAGACGTCCAACGTGTTGGCTAATGGCTGCTCGTCTTCTTCCTTTCCCCTTTTAGTTGGGGTTCCACAGGGCTCAGTGCTTGGCCCATTGTTGTTGTCTTTATATACGTTGTCCTTGGGTAATCTTATTCGATATCATGGGCTCTAATATCATTTGTATGCCAATGATACACAATTATATCTTTCATCTCCAGAACTTTCTCCTGGTGGTCAGGATCATATCTCGGCATGCGTTCAGATATCTCAACTTGGATGCTTCAGTGTCATTTGAAACTTAATATGGCAAAGACAGACTTGCTTGCTTTTCTTCCCAAACCTTCTCCCCATCTTTCATTCTCTATGACTGTTAATAATGTTTATCCAGTTGAGGAAGCTTGTAGTCTAGGTTTTATGTTCAATTCCTCACTTTCCTTTACTCCTCATATCAAGGCAATAGCTAAGTCCTGTCATTTTTTCTTATATAATATCGCCAGGATCTGGTCGTTTTTATCTGTCTTGTTCACCAAGACTCTTGTTCACGCTTTGGTCATTTCTCGTCTGGACTATTGCAATCTTCTCCTGACTGGCTTTCCTTCTTCTCACCTTAGTTCATTGGTTTCTATTCATCATTTTGCTGCTAAGATCATCTTCTTGGCTCATCGCTTTGATCATGTCACTCCACTCCTGAAATCCCTTCACTGGCTTCCAATTCACCTCAGAATCCAATGTAAGCTTCTCCTCTTGATTTTCAAAGTTTGTCACAGTCTAGCTCCTTCGTATCTTTCTCCTCTTATTTCACATTATTGCCCCATTCATGCTCTTCACTCATCAAATGTTATGTTTCTTACCTGCCCAAGGATCTCTTGCTCAGCTTCGTTCATTTTCTCTCGCTGCCCCCTATGCCTGGAATTTCCTTCCAGAGCATTTGCAGACCATGAGTTCAATTACAGTCTTTAAAACTCAATTGAAAGCTTTTCTTTTTTTCCAGAGCTTTTAGAACTTTAGTTTGATCTTACTGTTTTACAATGTTGTGAGTTTTATCGTCCCCTGTGCCTATTTGGCACATTCCCTTCCCTTTCTTGTTGTTTTCTTGTTATTTTATCAGAATGTAAGCCTGTGTGGCAGGATGTTACTGTTTTATTGTTTTACTATGTACAGCGCCATGTGCATTGGTGGCGCTATGTAGAGTGACCAGATACAAAAGAGGGCAGGGCTCCTGCAGCTTTAACTGTTATGATGAAGAGGGATTTTCAACAGGTGCTGCATACATACAAATGGCACCTGCTGAAATTCCCTTTCCTATACAATTGTTAAAGATACAGGAGCCCTGTCCTCCATTCCATATGGTCACCCTAGTCAAAAGAGAAGCTTTGTAATGATAGTGCAGGGGGGTTCCATTGGAGAATAGATGGTGTGAAAGCATTCTGAAACCTCCCCAGCCCACACCCTGTCAGTTCTTAATCCTAACCCCAGTTAGCCAGAGTTGAGCTTGTTGCCAAATCAGAAGTTGCCCATTCATGCTCTTCAGATGTCTCCTATCAGAAGGTGTGCACGCCTTCTCTGCAGGTGTCTCATATCCCCACAATCCATTTATTGTATTGTATTGTAATGTATTTATTTATTTATTTATTATGTTTATATCCCATCAATCTTCCATTGTGAGGCAGTTCCAGGTGGTCTCCCCTCCAAGCACTGACCAGGGGCAGCAAACTGTTTCAAGTGCCTTCAGACCATGCCTTGGTCTGGGACCTTACCTTTGCTGAGGCAACATCTAGCTCTGCCTAGAGAGAAAATGGCTTCCAATCCAACTCGTTTCCATGGACTCTCTGGTTGGCCTTAGGTAAGTCACTGACTTTCCAGCCTTGGTTCCCCATTGATAAAATAGGAACAGTTAGTGCTCTAGCCATTTCACATTAGCTGTTATGAAGGCAATTAAAAGAATGATATATTTAGTGCTCTACAGTAGGAGGTCTTCAACTGTTTCAGAGCCAGGCTCCACCTTTAATTAAAATATGCAACATGGGAGCCATTTTTAATATTTTAACTATACATGGCCTGCCATCTTCCTGTTTCTTCTGTTTAGGTTAACCAGATGCACTGGGGTAGGGCTCCTATTTTAATATTTGGATATGAGAAAAAAGCTACACCTGCCCAAATTCTCTCTTCTACGAAGAGGTGCAGAAGGCCAGTCCTCCTTTGGGTCTAATTTCTCTCTCTTTCCGTCTTAAATGGAAAAGATACAAAGAACAACACACATTTTGTGATTGTGATGCCACTGCTGTGACCCACCTTAGGTTGGGACATAACCCATTGGTGGTTGCCAAACCATGATTCCCATGCTGTCAGTTCAGGGATGTTCAGGGATGGCCCTACCATTAGGCAGAGTGAGACGGCTGCCTCAGACGACAGATCGGCGGGGGGGGGGGGGCAGGGAGTCGTGGCAAGATTTTGGAGAGCAGCGCTTTGTGAGCCATGGAGCCTGCCCTTCAGGTGCAGTGGAAGACAGTGTTGCCAGTTCAAAATTAAGATTCAACTGCCAGTCAGGTTGGCTTTTGCACATGGAATGGGAAAAGGTGCCATTTTTCCCGCCTCAGGCAGCAAAATGTCTAGGGCTGGCCCTCCTGATGTTCTGTAGGTTTTACATTATCAAAACACCAGGGAGCTGTTTGCCTGTAACATCTATAGAGAGGAACCAGTAGGATTCACTGAAAAGATGTGGTTCCTTTCTATGCCTGTGTCATTCCTCCCCAAGGTGGCCAATGTTGCTGGTATATTAAGAAATCTTGCTGGTTGCTTTCTTCTGATATTATCAGAATGGCATGGGAATAGACCATAGAGAAGTGGCTCCTGTACCCTGTAGTAGCACATGCATTGATGATCAGGCAAATCCCATACAGTCAGAAGGTCAGGATCATAGAGGTACTTCCTGCCATTCTGGCACTTAGGTCTAGAAATGAACATATTTAGTTGTTTATAGATCAGCCAATGGGCTGGTTCACCCATGGATATTACATCAGTTGAGCTCTGCTCCCTTGATTACCCAACATTTGAGGGCTCTCAGCCGAATATGTGAACTCTTTTCATTGAAAATATTGACATTGAATCACGTACACGTTCTGCTTGTGTGGATTAATCTGTGACGGCCCCACTCACAAATGCAAGTCATCACTTTGTACTACCGTGAATGCATGAAGAGCATGGGATCTGCAAACAAGTCCACTGACGTTTCCTGTACTAGTGCTACTCTACTGCTGGTGACCTGACAGAGGATGTGATTCAATCTGTGTAACCACACAGACTGACTCACGTCCTTGTTTACTGAATCCAAATCTTTGTTTGGCATTTTTTTAAAAAAAATCACTCTGGACAAAAAAAGAGCAAGAGAAATATCTGGCACGGTTCAGAAAGCAGATTTCAGTTCTCGGGAAGCCCAGAACGAGGCATAAGTTTGGACAAGCTGGTCTGTCAGTGCTCAGGCTCTGTTAGTAGGCCCAGTTCCCACAGGCCAAATGCTCGCTTGGAGGGAACAGCAAATAAATTGTGGCTGTGAATTAAAGAGATGGAACTGATGCAAGTAAAACCTATGAAAAGTCTACAACTGGCTAGGAACGTTTGCCTTTAACAGCAGCCTAACATATATGGTGCGACCACGGTTGGAATACTGTGTACAGTTCTGGTCATCACACCTAAAAAATGGTATTGTAGAGCTGGAAAAGGTGCAGAAAAGGGCAGTTGAAATGATCAAGGGGCTGGTGCATTTCCCTCATGAGGGAAGGTTACAACAGCTGGGACTGTTAAGCTTGGGAAAAAGGAGGCTAAGGGAAGACCTGGTAGAGGTGTACAAAATTATGCATGGTGTGGAGAATGTGGATAAGGAGACATTTTCCTCCCTCTCTCAAAATATTAGAACCCGGGATTATCCATGAATCTGGTTGGATGGGAATGATGGATTAAATGTGTGGCTGAAGAGGTGTGTTCTTTCCTGCATAGGAGATATCTTAGAGGTTTGTAGGTACCACCGTACAGGTCATCATCACAGGGGCCTTATAGTTTAATTTGGTCCTGTACACATGGTGTACAATCAAGGCTATAATTGTCTTACTCTGAAGCAGAAGTGTCTGCAGTGTGACAATAGAGGGAGAGACAGTGGCTACTGCTACACAGGTGTGTTGTTAAGGTCAAGAAACAATTCATAATACAATGCCTTTAACTAATTATAAGAGTGAAAAACTGGGTGGCTCTGGACTAAATCTGGATCTCCTCTCATTGGCAACCTTGGGATAATTCATTTGTTAATATTGATCTAGGGACAACATATATATTAATATTGTATTTTATTATTTTAGCTTTTTATAATCCATCCAGAGAATGTCTGATATTGGGTGGATTAAAAATAAAATACCTGTGAAGTGGTTTATTGTTTATTTACAAAATTTATATTCCGCTCTATATCTAGAACAAGATTTCTGAGCAATGAACAGTAAAGATATATATATATATATATATATATATATGAATAAAAAAATTGAAATCAAGTTATACCAATAAAATTGTGGCTTGTCATTTGGGAAAATCTGTTTAAATAAAAATGGCTTTAGCTGATAGCAAAAATAAAACCACACTAGGCAGTGAATTCCATAGGGAGGAATACTAGAAGCTCTATTTTGTGGCTGGCTCCCACACTACAGTGGCAATGTCTTCATCAATAATTGCATGGAACAGGTGGATCACATGGGATGTGACCATGCCAGCGTTTTATCTCCCTGAAAATCCAAAGATGTTTGTATGTGAAGTTTCTGTGTGATGCACCTGTCCTTTACGGTTAGAAGATTAGACATATGACTACTGTAGTGTGGGACTCAACCATAAGGAAGTTCAACCAAGGATAATCAAAGGTGAAAAGTGTTGTGGCAGAGGGCCTAGTGAGCAGAGCCCACGCACCCTCTTTTCTGTAATAATACGAAAAGTGCTGTGAGATACAGGTCAATATTATGTACTTCTGGAAGGAACTAGTTAAGAACAATACCCACCCACTTCCTGCAAAGAGAGAGGCCACAGATTGAGGATACTCTGTATTATTATTATTTTTACGAAAACTAATTTTAAATAGAATCTGTTTGCTATTCTAAGGGAAGACATTCTCATCAAGCAGCCAATCTTCAAATATTTTTAAAGAAGATCTCCAGGACACTTTGATTTGCAAATACAGACCCAGACATTAATTGTGATTGAAAATCCATACATTTAAAAGCTTGCCAGGACCCCCCCCCCCAAAGTATTTGACAACATGCGCATATCTGAAAAATGCCCAATAATTTCCATAATGCATACAAGTAGACTTTAGTCAATAGGTGCATATGGCCAGACAGGCACACAAAAAATGCATGCATTAATGTATACAAAAATGTATGCACATTTCTGTATAGATTTGTTTTTTAAAAACACAAACTCATGCAGAAACAGGATAGAATGAGCTTGACCTCATAAAACTGACAATCTTGGAGGGATCAAGATTGACAGATTCGTCCATCGCTATTGCTGACTAAAATATGCATGTGATGCTACATTCTCTTTCTTCAGTCTCTCTTTTAATTTCATCCCTTATCTCTTTTTCATTTCCAGCTGCAGAATTTCTGTCCATACAGCCCAGGAGGTATCTTCTTGCCTTGTTTTCTTCTAACAGGACAAAAGAATAACGCTTGGAATCATTTCTTCTTTTCTCCAGAAGCCGTCTTGCAGCAGCCGGCCACCTTTTTTTACACTGAATTTTTAATCTGCCTCTCCTGATTACATTCACCCTAAGGAAGCTCTGCCAAATTCTGTTTTAAACAGCAGTGTTTGGTCTTTAGCTTTGAGAGCTACGTGCTGTTCTCTTAAGATGTTCACACACACAAAAAGAAGAATCCTGATGCCAAGTAGTATTGTTTTTGAGGACTTGTCAGGGAAGTGGTTTCAGGATGAGTTTGGCAAGTTCGAGGCCCGATACTTAAGCCAAATGCTTAAGAAATTCAGTGAGCTCAGGGTATAGGCATTTGACTTAGGTTGTCACACTCAATGCTTTATCACAGCTGTCTTTTAAGAAGATCAGTCAGCAATTGCACCTGGGCAACTCACTGGCCTCACTCATGAATTTTGTGGGGCAATAAAGCCATAATTTGTGACATTGGCTGGTTTCAGATGACACAATAATCAATGGGGGGGGGACAATCACCAGTTGTGTTGCTTATTGTGTCATGTGGAGGGCAACACAGAACACACACACAACTGACAGTACACTATTTTGGTGAATTAAACAATGGGGAAAAACAACAGGCTTGCACATTGTTTATCCCAAACTCCGTTGTTTGAAGTGTCGTCCAAAACCAACCGCCCTCTCTCCTCTCCGTGTACTATTCCATATAGGCATAGAGTTCTGCCGGTCGGAGCAGCTGAAACCTCCCGGCTGCTCTGATACAGCCGGCAGAACTTGCGGTGCATGCTGGGATACGGCTGGAGGACTGACGAGGTGGGAGGAGACGCTGCAGCCAAGATGGACACCGGGACCTTCAGTCGCTCAACGGACGGAGTAGCAACATGTTGTGTGGGGAGCACTGCCTACCTAATGCACGGTCAGTATGCTATTTCCCCCTCCCTTTCCTAAAGTGTCGTACAAAACCAGCTACTGTTTTGGGTTGGATCTAGGATTTGCCTTCCACAAGGGGAAGGGTTCCACTCGCTGAGGTTGTCTTCACCCAACTTTTGAGGATCTTCCCTTCTCCCCACACCACAGCTCATCCCATTCAGCAGGGTCTCCTAATCCTCTGTGTTTACTTTTCAGGGGGATGGAAAGGCTGCCATGGGAAGAGGGGGCAAGGAAGTCCACTTCCACCGGTGCAGTTAAATCTGGATCCAACCCATAGCTCCGTTTAAAGAATGTGACCTTTGAAAGGACACATAGGATAATTTCCTATAGTAGGAACATTTCCAGTTTTAAAAAATAAAATAAAAGACAGTGGCAACCCAAAATAGTAGTACTTTAAGCTCCACTCACCCAAAATTTCGTTTGGCTCAGGGAAGGATTTATCACAAAACTGTGAACATGACAGCATGCTTAGTGGCAGTTGCCCCTATCTCATCAAAGTTATTTAATTATTATTATTTATTTCATCACTTTCTTGCTCGTGGTGGTTTTTCTAGATGGACATGACAGGCTTTGCCAAGTCATGCTGTCTTACAGTTTCAGGAATTTCCTGACAATTGAGCATGTTTTAAGTATGACTGCTTTCTGGATGTTGGTGTATATGTATTTTGGTAGGTCCAGTTTCTAGAGGTTTTTTTGTATAGTTTTTTTATGTGATGCTGATGACTGAGGTGACTAACAGAATAATTGTGACCTTTTCCTGATGCCATAGTTCTTTGACTTCCATGGCCAGTGGTGTATATTTGTCTCTCTTTTCTTCTTCCTTTTCAACAACATTTTTGTCATTTGGTAATTTATTATTATTATTATTATTATTATTATTATTAACATTTATATACCACCCCATAGCCGAAACTCTCTGGGCAGTTTACAAAAATTAAAAACACTGAACATTTAAAAACCAATATAAAAAAATTCAAACCATAAAAGCCTAAAAGCAAACTACATATCATTTAAAACTGTCCAGGGGTCAGTTAGAAATCTCAACATATGCTGTTAAATGCCTGGGAGAAATGAGTATAGGTAAGTAATTTTAAAATAACAAACCTTATTCAGCTGATACGTGTCTGATGTTAACAATTCTTAGACACTAAAATATGCATATGTAATTTGTAAACATTTTATAGTTGATTCTGGGGGTTATGAGGGAACCACACTTTTTCCATTCAATTCTATGTGGCTGCCAGCGTTCCAGGTGGGGCTTCAAATAAACCAATGGAAAATCAGCTTTCCTTTCTTAAAGTGCAGAAAACTGGCTAGGGCCTTGATAAGAGAAAGCCATTCAGTAAACAGTGAGCCTATCCACATTGTCCTTAAAACAACATCTGTTTAAAAACGTGGTTTTTTAAATCGTTTCATATTACGTGGTAGGACACACTGAGCAGTACTTACGTTTCATAGTGATTGCTTCCTCCATCCTCAAAGTGTTCAATGGTGTATTACAGGGTTAATTCCTTGACTCTTCTTCTTTAGTTTCTGTTTTGCAGGCTGCTTGACCCGCCCACTTCTGTCTCCATAACTCAAGCAGCCTGCAAAACAAAAACTAAAGAAGAAGAGTCAAGGAATTAACCCTGTAATACACCAGTGAACACTTTGAGGATGGAGGAAGCAGTCACTATGAAATGTAAGTACTGCTCAGTGTGTCCTACTACGTAATGAAACGACTTAAAAAAACAAGTTTTTAAACAGAATATTGCTGCCTCTACAAGAGGCATTTAAAGCTCTTTCAAGGTGCATTAAAAATTTTACCTCTACAAGAACGGAGCGCAAATCGGGCGTAGAGGCACATTTTCTCTCCGATTATGCGCATTAACGAATGTGTGTTAAATAGCGAGTTTTATGCTCTGGCCGTTAAAGCATATTTTGACTATGTGAACAAGCGATTCTCCGCATTAACTACTTGTAAAGCGCATTTGAAACAACCGATAAGGTCACCTGTTGAGTCCTCAATTACCTCCTGCATACAAGCATTTACAATAAAGCGCTTCCGAGAAGATGCGCATAATCGGAGGAACAGGCGTCAAACGGAATCCATCTAGAGGGGGTCTATAAGTTGTTTTAAGGGCAATGTGGATAGGCTCAAAATCTATATTTTCTTACCAAGAAATCACTCTCATGGGGGGATTTGATATGGTGCTACTAGCAAGGTTGCTAATGTTCTTGTCCCATATCAGAAAAGCATCACCTCCTCAAGTTCTGCCTATTAAACGGCCTAGGAGCCTTGTCAGAAAACAAAATGGTATCTTTGATTATTAGAACCATCCATGTCTCTATTAGGGTGAGTAGAAGACAAAGCAGCAGTAGTTGTCTTTCATAGTTGTGCAAAAAGAGAAATTTCACCAGATATCATAGGTGAGAAAAGCAAGAAATGGCACCTGCCCAAATGCATAATTCTACAGAATCATTAAAAGCAAAGGAGCCTTCTCCTTTATATCTGGTCAATCTACCTCATTAATGTAGCGATGTCAGCAGAAGTCGACAGAAAGCGGGCCAGCTGTTCAAAAAAAGAAAGAAAAAGAAAAAAAACATGTGGTCACCCAACTGATGAAACATATTCAACAGCAGGTGTATTGAGCTTTATGTTTAACCATCTTTATCAGTCCTTAGAGGAACAACTGCCTGAGATTTGAGGAAGGCAGCCTTTTCTCATCATTCCATGGCCAGATCTACACCAAGCAGGATATGATACTTTGAAAATGTTTTGAAAACTGTATATGGAGTGTGTCCTGGGCCCCAACAGTTATCACTACTGTTGAAAACCATTTAAAAGCAGTTGTGTAGATCCTGCCCATGTGACTACAGCCTTCTCCTGACCATATTCTCCTACTTTCTTTAGGTGGGGTGAGGTGAGGGGTTAATCTTATATCTGGTTTGCTGCCTTTTCCATTAAAAGTGCCACCTGGCCTTCCTAAATCAACCTAAGTAGTCCTGAGGGCTTCTGCAGCCAATCAGGTGCTCCTTGATCCCAGGTGTTACTGCTTCCATTTCTAATTATAAAGGCTGCCTCCCTTGTCTAGGACAAAAGGTCTTATATGGCTCCACAAAAGCAATGTTGATATAGCACACTAAGTTAACTCCTTTCCTGCTTCATATTTTATCAACAAAGAAGATTCTAGCATCAGGCCAGTGACAGTCTGCATGGATTTCATCACAAAATTTTTAACATTACTTCCCCTAAGGCATAGGTTACGTTGTAATTTCAATGCATCTATGTATAAAAGCCTGCTTGCCAACATCCTCTCCAGAACTATGCTTAAAGTAAACCATGAAGGAGAAGGAACCAGTGCATGTTCTTGATGCTGGCTTCTAATTCTCAAACTGTAGTTTCATGGGAGCCATCTGTTAGTGTCCGTTCCGGATCTCAGTCCTACCACTATCCTGATCTCATTCTGAACCTTGCAGCAGATTAGAACGGAAATAAACATTCCCATTTACTTCAAGGGCTCTCAAAAACTTTCTCAGATGATCCTCAGTATTTGAAAGTGTTGTCTCTCAGCTTCTGAACTGTTTGGATTGTACGATTTCATTTGCTGGTGTATCTCAAAGATTGCTTCTTACAGTACTTCTCTTCAGTTTTGAATTGAAATGGGAAGACATGGGCTATAGAAAAGGTTTATCCCTCTTATGGAGAACAATAGGGACAGCTAGTCACAGCTATAGCAAAAGGAAATTCTTTATTTCTTATGTCCTAGTAGACTCCCGCTGAATTGCATTTTTGTAGAAGCTTCTTTGATAGATCTGGGTGCGGAATTAAGATATAAAAGCACCCCTCCCCAATTCCTTTCTTTTTCTGATAAATCTTTCTGCTGGGTCCTTCGGCTCACCTCACACTCCATTCCAGACCATTGTGCAAATGATCCATGAAAGCAGGCCTTGACTTGACTCAAATAAAAACAGGATCAAACTTGCCCACAATGGCTCTGATGTATAATATTAAGATAGAAATAACAAGCTCCTTTTGTAATGCAATATATTTTTAAAGAGTTCATTGAAAAGTCATAGTGAGTTCTGTGCAAAGGAGTTTTTCCCACCATGATCTTAGCAGTTCCCTTTGCAGGGAACTGCTAAGATCATGGTGGGAGAGAATTTGGAAAGCAATGTGTTCAGCTGAAAAAAAAATAACTTTCCCCTCTGCATATGTCTCACGCTCTACAACAGAGCAAATTGTTGGATGGAAGTTTGTGCCATGATGGAGATTCTGTTTCCCTTTCACACAATTGAATCAGGCTTGGATTGTGCCAGGATGGACTTTTAGTAGCAACCAGGAACATGCATCTATACTTGTAGAATGCAAAATACATCAGTGTGTGTGTGTATCATTATTTTTATATGTAGTATGTGAAGACTAACTCCATTTCTCAAAGAGGGACTTTATCACAATCTAGAAATTATACTTCTCATAATTATACTCCAAGGCACCAGGGTCAGACTGACTGACACAAGCAGCTTCAAATGAGGAAAGGATTAGCAATGGCAGCCAACAAAGGTGGTACTGTCAGAACTCATAAAGCAATGTTGAGATTTGTGGACAAGACAAGCTATTGCCTCCTGATAGAGGCCAGCATGGGATGGGATTTGGTGCTGTGGAAGGTCCTCTTTCCCCTATGCACATTTGAAACAGCCATGGAACTGGCAGCCAGGAATGCGTACAGATGGTATGGGTGGGGAAATTCTTTTAGCCCAAGGGCTGAATTCCATTTCAGAGAAGTTCTCAGGGGCTGTTTTCCAGTGGTGGGTGGGGCCCAAAGCAAAAGGGGTGGAGCCAGAAAATTAAAAATGCTGATCTATTGTACCTTGAAGTTCTTACTGCCAGTAATGAAGCATTTCAATGTTTTCAAATGGGAGGGAGGGACTGTGCAAGCATCAAGAAGCTACCAAATGATGGGGGGGGGGGAGAAAGGTGTTTGGCCATCTAGGGAACCCCAGAGGGCTGGACCAGGACCCCAGGAAGGCCAGAATTGGTTCTGGCTAGAGATGTGAAGGCTGGGGGAAAAAATGAAAAAATTTGGGGAAAACTCATTTTTTCCTGGTTTTTTTCTGAAGCCTTTTTTGGTTTTTTCCCGAAAAATTGAAAAAAATGAAGAAAAATCAGATTATGGAATGTTTTATTTTAGCATGATGCATAAAATGTTTAAGACAAGGTGTTTATATATTTACCTCTCCAAAAGATTTCTAAAAACTATGTACAGTATCAGATTATTACAATTTCTGTGCACCGAGGACAAGCGCGTCCTAGGTTGCAAACTGAGACTACAGCTCTCAAATACAAGAGCAAGATGCATTTCTGCCTCTAGGGGGCACTGCCATTGAAGCAGAGACTGAAACTGATAGCGATAGCTATAGCTATAGCTCAGAAAATGAATCTGATTAAATTTAATCCATATTCATTTAATCTTGGTCCCCCTTTTTTCTCAGTTCTTTTTATGGGAATGGGTGCTTTATGTCCACTTGACACTGTGGAGGACTAGCAGAGACATAAATAACTTTCCTTGTTACTAATGTTAATGGTTTCTTCTGTTTGTTTTTTAAATTGGTTTTTGCCTGCTCTTCATAAACTGGCAAAACCAAAGAGGTTCCTTACAGTTCAGGTGTTCCTTACAGTTCAGGAGCTTGTAGCTCCATTTGTTGTTGTTTTTTAAAAAAGGTAAAAATTTTAAAAAGTAAATTCAATTTGCAATAATTGCTTGGATGCACTATAATTTTAACATATCAAATGTGATAATTTTTTGCCATACCAACTTGTACATAACTACATTTTATGTTCCTAAAGTAACAAAGTGACTTTCAATCCGTAAAAAGTGCTAATATTGCATTTTTTTCAGTTTTCCCAAAAATTTCTGTTTTTTTCCCCTGGGGAACAAAAAACAAAACAAAAAACCAATCCCCCCCCCCCCCCCATGGCTTCAAAATTTCCAGAAATTTTGCATCTCTAGTTCTGGCCCTGAGGTTGCCTACCCCTGACTTATGGGGTTATAGAATGCACACTGAACTTGCTAGCTTGTCTAGGCTTATCCTCCTCCCTCATAATTAAATGGATCAATTATTGAATATTTTATTCTTATAGATACCTAGGAGGGGTGCGTGCGACAAGAACTAACATAATTACGGAAAGGTGTAAACACCACCATTCATCTTTGCAGGATTTGAAACACCCGAGGTACGCAAAAGTGCAAGTTGTTATCCCAAAGGCAGAAGTAGCACAAAGAGAAATAGGGGTGTGTGTGTGTGTGCGTGTGTGTGTATGAAAGGAGAATCAGGTGGCTTTGCAGACTGCTGTGTTTGAAGAACAATTTGACAGAGACGGAGCAAGATGATGATAACTTTGGGAAAGTATAATTTGTTATGATTGCCTCTTTTTCCTCCTAAAGCAGTACAGTTTTGTAGTTTGTACCCATTGCAATTTATACCTGGGTAAAAATATGGCTTGGGGGAAAAAGGTAGTTTGCTTCCAAACATGCTTGGGTAAAAGATAGCTTACTGAAGCAATGTATAATTTCATCCCTCCGGCTGCCTTGGCATGCAGAAAGCATTTTAGACGAAACATTGTTTCATGCGGCCCTCCATAAAATTTCATTTGCTATACTGTGGGTGAAGACTGCTCCATCGAGGACGCTCGGAATTATAGAGGGGCAGCATTCCTAACATCCAGGAGTGCTCCAGTAATTCTATAGCTTCTCTCCTTAATGCAAATGAGTTGCATGCATCGTTGTCATCTATGCCTTTTGTTAGTCTGTCTCAGCCAATGGTGTAATCTGTCTATAGGCCAAAACCATGTATTCCAAGGAACAGCGTGAATGGCTAATAGTGCATCAGCTAAGAATACTTTGATTATACATGCCAGAGCATCAAAATATAACATTTGGGTGTCATTGAATGTAACAACATGTCTGCAAAACAGTTCAGAAAAAAGTAATAATAGGCATTTGAACAAGTAAGTGGGGGTGGAGACAGCAAAGTGTTTACTATTGACTATTTGAGGGAAACACATAAACGTTATGTATGATGTAAATAAAGACAAAAAGAAGAAACTGAGATGTTTTTCACATATTGGGCATATTGGTAACTTAAAAGTCGAGCTTATTTCTTCTGGATTTGTTTCAGAAGTGAATCCATTTCTGCAGTGCAAATGTATATCCGTTTTTATAACTCTTGAACTATCATGCCTTCCCCAAACACTCCTAAGAATGTTAGTTTGGTTAGGTCAGGAGCTGAGATTTCTGTTATCAAGCCCTAGCTCTTCGCTTAAAGAACTGCAGTTCCCAGGGACTTTAAGAACAGGAAATGTATTAAACCAGTTTAAGTCTGAACTATGGATGTCTCCTTTAGATAATCCACAATATCATTAATTCTATTCAAAAACCTGACACCAGAAGCCCTGTACTTTTTCACAGCTCCCGCTCAAATGAAAAACGTACCTTTCCGTCAGCGCTTTCCTGAGCCCTTCTGAAGACTGTATTTAAGTGGGCATGATGTTAGAGATCTTAGCTAATGACCTGGAATGTTGTTTTTTGTTTATTTCTCTTTGAATTATTGTTGCTTTATTGAGTTGGGTGAACTTTTATCTTGCACTCTGAGTTAATCTATCATGGGTGTTGTTTTTTTTTAAAAAAATCCTTGCTAAAACTATGCTAAATAGTTATTTGTTATAGGGAAGGAGTGCACAAACTTTTTGGCTCCAGGAGCCCAATCTGGTTTTGCAGGGGGAGAGGGGTCTGGAGGCCACAAGTGCTTGCATGCAAATGCATGCATGCGCACACAAACCACATGGACACTGGACACACACAAACATTGGGATGGTGGAAACACACACACACACACACACGAACATGGGGGAGGGTTACACAGGACCTGGGCTGCTTTGGGGTCACTGGGGGAAGGAAAGGGGTGCAGTCTTTTCCCCTCTCCAGTGACCTTGGCCATGTCTACACCAGGGATTTATCCTGGGGTTGTCCCTGTGTGTCCACATCATGCACAGGGGATCCTGTGGACAACCTAGGCACGACCCCGGGATAACCCTGGGATAGCGGAACCCGGGGATATCCTGGCTTTTCCGCCATCCCGGGTGGTAGAACGGGCATGGAGCCACGTGGGGTGGCTCTTTGCTCAGGGGGGGGGGGAAAGCAATTTTGCCATCCCCAGGATTGCGGGGTGGGTGGGTTGGGAGCAGGGTTTTCTTTACCTCCCCTTTTTGGGAGGATCGGGGCCGCGCGGCTCCTCTTCCTTAAAAATCTTTTTAAAAATGCTGCTCGTGATGTCCCTTTTTCCTTCCAGGACGTCGCACAGCGGTGTAGACATCTGGGGAGGATCGCAGAAGCAGATCCCCCCCCTCTACACCCTTGGGTGTAGACATGCCCTTTGTCACTGCTTATTGCTGATCCTTCATCAGAATGAAGGGAATCCTTTGTTTATCTCCAGTCTCTGATGAGAGATCAGCGATACGGAAGGGATAGGAAATGCTGCAGTGGCAGGTAACGCAGGGGTAGGTTCTGGCAGACTACCAGAAATGGCCCATGCAGCACACTCTCTTTGCACCCCCTTGTTATAAGGGATGGGATATAAGTAAACTTGATATGGGCAATTTGGATATCCTTGGAGAGAATCAGCAAATGGGGTAAAGTGAGGTCACTTGTCAGAGGTGGGTTTTTGAGTGTGTGCATGAATTGAGTAGAAGAAATGGAGTGGTCCTTAAAGTGGCCACTTATGAAGAGGGCCAGCCCTACCATGAAGTGGTAGGAAGCAGGCACAGCAGGCGGTGGAGCATGGGAAGAGCAGCGCTCTCCCCTTTCAAAGGGTCTGCTGCTTTTTGGTCCTGCTGGCCGCCTGCAGTCAGCAGGACCAAGAGGCAGCCGCTCGCTTACTTGCCCGCATGCCTCCCACCTCGCCATATCTCCTGCCTTGCTGTACTTCCCACCGTGGTGTGGCTTCCGACCTTGCCGGCCAACTGGTTTACTTTTCCTGGTGTGGACACGTGTGCTCGCAGTGCTAGTACACTGCCTGTAGGGCCTTTCTGCCTTCAGGAGCCCCATGGTGCCTGAGCGAGGTCAGACAATCACGAGAAGTCCTGGAAGTTCCGGGATCTCTCACGATACTTTGCTGGACGCGTGTGCTCATTCCAGGAAAGGTAAGCATGCAGATCGTGGGAGGAGGGGCAAGAGGAGGAGGTGGCAGCACAGTGGGTCTCCGCTTCATGCAGCAATGCCTTGGGCCAGGCCTTCATATGGATCTCCCCAAAAAGGGACAGTGATTTGTATAACATGTGCATGTGCTAATTTATACGTCTGGATGCAAATTTAGAAATAATTATTATAATTTAGACAGTACACCTCACCTTCGTGTGGAAGGTTGATCAGGTGACCTGTGTGCCTGCCTGTTCAATCTGCTGTTCAGGTGCTAAGTGTCAACTTTGCTTATAGTTGCTTATCCTTAAACTGGAATCGGACAGGACAGCCCTGCAATCAGGGAATAACATCAAATAGAGGATAGTCCTCTGCAAAAGAGGACTCCTGGCTACTGTATGAGCAAGATAGCCCATTGAAGAAAAAACATTGATGTTAGTGGGTACATTCCCTCTACACAGAGTCTCTTGGGATGGATCATAACAGGTGATCTTCTTCCTATAAACCACCAGGTGGTAGTCCCCTCAGACAGCAATTGTACAATAATTACTATAGTATTGTCTAGGGGTGTGCACCGGATCGGGTCCGATCCACGATCCGGACCCGATCCGGCTGGGATCAGATAAAATTATCCAATCCTGATCCCCAGCACCTGGATCAGCTAATCCAATCTGATCTGAAAAGGACCCGATCCAGATCGGATTGGATCGAGGATCAGACCCCCCTCTGCCCACTTGTGCTCCTTTGTGCCGGGCCCATCCGCGGACGGCCCCAACAGTTAAGGAGCATGTCAGGGGAGGCGGGAGGCCCCTCATTTACCTGCCAGGGCATCCGCTTCCCTCTGGTGCGTGGATCTACTGAGAACTAGGCTTTATGGCCTAGTTCTCAGTAGATCTGCGCACTGGAGGGAAGTGAACACCCAGGCAGGTAAGGAGCGCGAGGGAGGGGGAGGGGGCTTACCTGCCGGGGCGCCCTCTGCTGCTGCCTGCTGGTCGAATCTACTGAGAAACAGGCTTCGCGGCCTGGTTCTCCGTAGACCTGGCACTCTTATTTATTTTATTTTATTTATTTCATTTCTGACCTGCCTCTCCATCCAGATTGAGGTGGGGAACAACAATAAATATAAATATAAAAACAATAAAATAGATAAACCATTAAAACAGATAAAAACAAATACATTATTAAAAACATCTTAAAATTAAACTGGGTAAGCCTGCCGGAAGAGAGCAGTCTTCATGGCTTACTTAAATTTCAGAAGACTGCTAATTTGTCGAATCTCCTCCGGCAGGCCATTCCACAGCCTGGAAGCAGCAGAAGAGAAGGTCCTCTGGGTAACACTCGTCAGCCTAGTTCTGGCTGACTGGAGTAAAAACTAGGCCGCGAAGCCTGTTTCTCAGTAGATTCAACCAGCAGATGGCAGCGGGCGCCCCGGCAGGTAAGGAGCACAAGTGGGGGGGAGGGACAGGGGGGAGTTAGGCCCCCACTCACCTGCCCCCATGTTTTCGCCATAGGCTTGCATTGGGGGAAAGCCTATGGCAAAAACAGCTAAAATGGCATCCAATCCGAAAATTGGACGTCTGATTTTTGGATTGGAATCGGGTCCGAACTGAACCAGGAAGCCTCCGATCCGATCTGATCTGAGGCCTCGGTTCCGGTTCCGATCCCGGTTCCTATCTGAACCAGGGGGGCATGGACATCCCTAGTATTGTCACAGCCAAAGACCATAAGAAGAGCCCTACTGGATCAGACCAAATGCCTACCTCAGCCAGCATCCTGTTCCCACATTGGCCAACCAGATGCCTGTTGTAGGACATAAGTGCAGTAGCAGTCTCCTGCTCGTATCCCTAGCAACTGGAATTGAGATGCATACTGCCTCTGATAATGGAGCTAATATATTGCCAGCATGAGCCATCCATGTCGGTGCCCATTACTACATTTTGTGGTAGCAAATTCCATCATTTGACTATGCGCTGTGTGAAGGACTTCCTTGTATCTGTCCTAAATCTTCCACCATTCAGTTTCATTGGCTGAGCCCAGATTCTAGTAGTTCTCTACAATGCATAATTTTATACACCTCTGTCATCTTCCCCCTTCCATCCCCTTCCTCACCTTTTCCCCTAAACTAAAATTGTAATCTTTCTGCTCCAAGAGAAGATGCTCCAGCAAGTTTTCTGAAGGTCAGAACATCTACAAGTTGTCTGCTTTTTGCATAGGATTATGGTTAAAGCAGGCTCCTCAGCTGCTTTGCCCTCCTGTGATTTGCTGGGTTTCACTTCTTGTGCAGGTGGAATCCTTCTGGAATAAAGGAATTCCAGTCTTAAAGGAATTGCACTGGCTGCCAATACGTTTCCGGTCAGAATTCAAGGTGTTGGTAATGACGTTTAAAGCCCTGATACTTGAGGGAGCGCCTCTCTCTCTATCTGCCTGCCCTAGACCTGAGATCTGTCGGAGGACCCCTTCTCCGTACCCCACCAACATGAGATATACGCTATGGTGGGACATGGGAGAGGGCCTTCTCTGTTGTGGCACCCCAGCTGTGGAATGCCCTCCCCCTGGAGGCCCGACTGGCGTGGGTACTGGCTTCATTTTGGCGCCAGGTTAAGACATGGCTTTTTAATTTAGCCTTTAATGGCTAAATCCACCAGCCTGCACACTGTCTTGTTTTAACTGGATTTTACTGTTTTAAAATTTCGTATTGGTTTTAATATATTAATGGTTTAATGTATATTTATTCTATTTTATATGTATGATTTTATCTGTATGCTGCCTGAGATCCTTGTGAGATAGAGTGGGATATAAATGTTTTAATAAAAATAAATAAATAAATAAATAATGGTTACACCAATAGTGGTCTCCCGCCTATGCAAGGATATTGCAGAGCCAGCATAATATCTTTTCCACCTCTGTAGTGTTGGGCAATCCCATCCTGCCCAGTAGGTGTAACTTTATAGGCCTGTCCTGACATCAAAGACAGAAACCTGCTCATTGCTAAAGGAACTTGATGAAACACAGAAACCTGATTAAACTACAATCCTTGACTACAAAAGAGGGGAAAAAATGAGTAGCAACATTTTCTACTGTTGCAACGGGACTATGTATGCTGCTCTATGCTGTAGATATATTTTTCTCCTTATTCCAAAGGGAGCTGGATTCATGCCAGCACATGAGAATCTGCAGTCAGTTTCTTCAAGAATGAAAAAAACCCACCCTTTTTTTCTCCCTTCTCCTGAAGAAAACCAGACAGCTGCTAACTAGTTGTCTAGCTGTCTATTTGTGGACAATTTCTTTCATCTTGTCATACCTTTTGTGCTATTTTGAAATGTTTGGAGTTTAGACATGAAGAACACTCAGTGGATTCCTGACTTGTATTAAAAGGGAGATTTATTTATTTATTTATTTATTTTAAAAGGAGAAAAGTTCTGAGAAGGAATGTGTGTGTGTGTGTGCTCCAACATTGGGGTTTTATTCCGTCTTTCTATCAAGTATAGCATTGATTTTATTTTCAGCAGAGTGAAAGAAATCTTTTCAGACGCCAATAGCACCTCACAAACCCCCAGTAACAATGTTACTCATAAGAAAAAGTACTTGTCCTAGATTACAAAGAAAGAGACAGAGAAATAGAATATACTGAGGCGCCTCTTCAGCGCAAGCAAGTTGAGGCCATCTGGTCAATCACATCTGCCTGCTTTCCTGTTATGCTAGTTTTAATTCTTTCTCTGTGTAGACAAAGGCAGTGTCATTTCAATGGCTTTCACCTGTTTCCCATGCGAACCGGTGCAAGCATGCAATTACATGTCTGCTATGCAAGTTAATTCCTTTGAACCAGCACTTCTATCTCGCTCGAAGTGGATGCCTGACTCCAGGGATCTTTTCGACAAGTTCATGGTCACATGAACAAAGCCAAGGCATTCTTTCTTTAAATACCGTGTTCTGCTTTGTAACCAGACTTTGCTGAGCTATCTAAAGGAAGAGAGATGGGGAAGCTACCTTAGACCTCATGTAGGGTGGCCAAAGCAACTGGAATCGTCTTGAGGATCCCACTGGAAAGTCCTGCCTTCGCACATTTGCAGGTCCCTATGTGTTCGTGAGGTAGGGTGACCACTTACACGTAGCCATAACAGAGGAAAGGAATTGAGAATAAGGGGTCCATCACACCTACTTTTTTTCCAGGTACGATCTGCGGTTTCCACCTCTGTTTCATAAGCACGTCAAGTGCTGGTCCCTTTCACGTGCCTTCTTTCACGTGCCTTCGGAGAAATCTCTTTTCACTTGTTCACTCTTCTGCTATTGCACCCACCGAACCCCATCCTCTTCTCCTTCCCCCTCCAGTTCATTGGTTCTTGCGGTTGATGGACATTGTGATGGGCACAGGCGCCTTCCCCCCTCTGGTTTTGTTGTCTAGCAATTTAGCGATTTAGTTTTTCATTGACTGGGCACCGATGATGCTCCCTTCTGTTCGGGAGCTTCATGAGCCCTCTCTCTCTCCCTCCCCCTTCCAGGTTGAGCAGTTCTACGGACTGGAGGAGAACCACCCTGCTCTCTTTCATTCAGCAAGACCACCCTTCAACGCACATGCCCCCAAGAAGGGACGTTCTGCATCATAGCGCGAGGACAACAATACATGGGGATGGAAGGGTGGTTTTATCCCATGTGGAGAAAAAAATCCCGCACTTTCACCACCCTAAAAAAAACACTGAAAATGGAGGGAAAGAGGTGAGATGACTAAAGGACAGGGACGACATCATGTTAGGATCGCAGGGCAAACTGGTAAACAAGGCAGAATGAAGGTGCGATAAAACGCTGGTGTGGTGGAGTGCTACAACTGCCAGTATCAGACTGCCTATATACAAATTTATGGTGCAACCATACCTAGAATACTGTGTACAGTTGTGGTCACCACACCTAAAAAAAGATATTGTAGAGCTGGAAAAAGTGCAGAAAAGGGCAACTAAAATGATCAAGGGGCTGCAGCATCTCCCCTGCGAGGGACGGGAACAACAGCTGGGATTGTTTAGCTTGGAAAAAAGGAGGCTAAGGGGGAAACATGATAGAGGTGTTCAGAATTATGCATGGTGTGGAGAATGTGGATAGGGAGACATTTTCCTCCCTCTCTCAAAACACTAGAACCTGGGGTCATCCCATGAAGCTGATTGGTGGGAGCTTCAGGACATACAAAAGGAAGTACTGCATCACAGCACATAATCAAACTATGGAATTCACTTCCACAGGATGTGGTGATGGCCACCAATTTGGATGGCTTTAAAAGGGGATTGGAAAAATTCGCTGAGAAGGCTATCAATAGTTACTAATACTGATGGCTATATGCTACCTCTAGTATCAGAGACAGTAAACCGAGATATGCCAGTTGCTGGGGAGCATGGGCAGGAGGGTGCTGCTTGTGGCTTCCGGTCGACAGCTGGTTGGCCACTGTGTGAACAGAGTGCTGGACTAGATGGACCCTTGCTCTTATCCTCCGTGGCTCTTCTTATGTTCTGAGAAAACACAAAGGGGACGCCAATTTGCATATTCATTTACTTATTCGATTTATACCCTGCCTTTCCATCCAAGAAAATATATGCAAATTTAGAAATAATAACCATGGTTTAAATAGAAGTTCAATACATCTCACCATAGCGGGGAAGACTGAGATGTATGCCTGCTTAATCTGCTGACAAGGGGCTGTTGATGAGCAACTTGAAGGCCCCTGCTAGTCTCCCTTCTTATGGTTCTTTATCTTCAAAATGGACTTGGATTGGACAGCACTTCAAATAGAGGATACCTTAAAATAGACAACAGTCCTCTGGCAGCCCTTCAAGCAGACGAATGTCCTCTGTAAAAGAGGACATCTGGCCGCACCAAGATTCATGAGAAATATAATTGGGGGTGGGGGACAGCTTTGCTCCCACATAGCCTAAAACCTGGGTGGCAGTCTTTGTTCAAGAAGGCCAGTTCTACCGCTTTGTTTGAACTGGGGCCTACATATGAACGTTTCCACCCAAGTAACTCTGCTCAGGGAATCCAGTCATCCCGGGCATTCGACTCGGGCCCTTTCTACACCACAGAGGTGTAGAGGGCCCAGCACGAGCGAACCTGGAAGTAGCCACTTCCGGCTTCAGCGCGCTCAAACCGCATGACAAATGCGACTGCCCAGGTTTCTCCTGGGCCTTTGCAAGTTGCGGTGGCCATCGTTTTAGATGAGCCACGGAGAGTGCACGAGCGCTCCTCCGCAAATGTAAGTATTTTTACAAAATAACGCTGTGTGTGATCGTGCCCCCTCCCCCTTGCCATTCTGGTGATGGCAATTTTGGTTCCCCCCCCCCCCAATCCTGATGGCCTTGGAGTCACGCGGTGCGGCTCTGTGGCCATCGGTGCAGCTGGCCACATTCTTCCGCAGTCTTGGGAACTTCCTGGGACCATGGAAGAATCGGGATTTTTCTGGTTCCTGAGAACCAGGAAAAATCCTGTGCCACCCCCCACCCCCACCCCTGCTACTCCCTGTGCGTCAGGTGGACTCACAGGGAGCAGCTGGGGGTCCATCCCAGGAGTTTTGCCTGGTGTGGAAAGGGCCTATGAGTATAAAACCAGGAAATGGTGGCTCTTTTCATGAAGGTTTGTAAATCCAGCTTGAAAATATATAGCCCAAAGAAGGTGCCCTCAGTTGGTCTTCTAGAAAAGTAGTCCTTACAGATGCTCTGACGCTTGTTTTCCCTCCCACGTCAATGCTGGACTAAGGAGTGTTTTTGTAAGATTAGAACGGAAACAACAACTGCTATTCTTTTGATTCCAGGCAACCCAAGTACATCTTGTACCTTGGCCAGCTGTCTACAGACAGGCTCCTTTCTTCATGACTAGCTCTTACTTGGTTCCCAAGGTACCTGGCTTGCTGCATATGAGACATGATCTATTTAGTCAGTGCAACAGAACCCGTGCCAACATGGATTTGCTAAGTATATGGGCCAGAAATCCAAGCAATTATATAACGAACATAAAGACCTTCCTGAGATCAGTGGCAATTTTCCATTGCAACCACCTGAAACATGCTTGTTTATATTTGGCTGTTCAACCGAATCTACCTGACGTAGTTGTTGTGAGTGCAAAAGGGGGGAGGGGAAGAGGTATGTAGGCCACCCTGAGTTCCTTGGAAGAAAGGTGGGAGAGAAATTCAATAAGAAATCAATACAAATCAATCAGTGTACATGTCACTTTTCTGAGTAAGTTAAACCAGAGACAGTGAACTACCACCAAAGAGCATGCAATTGAAATTAGGCAGGGGGAAGGGTAATGAATAAGCTAATTTCAAATACTTAGGTTTTATTTTTCAGCTGAGGACTGGGCACATCAAGGGTAGGCATAGTTGGCCAGGGGCCACACCCCAGCAGGCGCTGCTGACAAGAACCCCCTGGAGTTGTTCATCCTCTTCACTATTGCAACCTGCTTGTTCCCTTGCCCCTCGCTTAGGCCCAGGCAACAGAAAGAGGAGCAATAGACGCTACTGCCTACTTGCTCACTGGTTCTCTGCCTGTCAAGCAAGCAAGCAAGCAAGCAAGCAAGCAAGCAAGCAAGCAGTAGCAATGATGGGAAAGAAGAGCAGCAGCTATAGCAGCTTTTGACAATGGTGGTGAGAAGGTGGACTCACTGAGGGAAGGGGCCCATTGTGGGTGTTTTGCTCAAGGGCCCTCTAAAATTTCGAGCTGGGGATAAGGACTAAGGGATCAAGCCAAAGGCTTCATAGCAGACAGAGTTATGGGACTGTATTTACTTGGTCTCTTGGTCACCTTTGACTGAGCCCACCTTGTATCCACAGATTGGACATGATATGTCAGAGGAGTCTAGATGTGTGGAGTCTCACATATGTATTCCCAATCTGCATGGATTTTACTCCCAAATTCATAGGGGTAAGGGCTACATGTACCAAGTCCACTTATGTTGCATGTCAATTCCTTGGACACCCTACACCCAACACACAGACAAGAAATGAGTCAGGGTGGGGCAAGAACTTGCTCTTCCTGAACCTCCACCCCACCCCATCCCCACACAATGTTCATATTTGCTACACACAGTTTGAGAGCATGTAATTGGGATTTGCCTTTTAGGGCACAGAACAACCAATGCTGCAGTGGTAAAGAAAGCATTTTAAAGATGTCAGTTCAGAACGTGGCTTTTGGTTAGGAGATATATGGCAATTTTGCTTTAGGAAACATATGGTTGTGAACTGCCCAGAGAGCTTTGGCTTTTGGGTGGTATAGAAATGAAATGAAATAAATAAATAAATAATAGTAAGGGTCTGACTGTCTGTTCTTTAGAACTTTGCTTAGGGACCACGTAGATATATTGTATGCCAGGTGTACCCCTTTCCCCCGGATTCCCCTTCCCCCCTTTTTAAAGAGATCTCTTTAGGATTAAGCAGCTAGTCAAGTAGATTATCTCTACACAGAGATTAGATCTACTGTTACAGGCGCTTTATCATTCTTCCCTTTCAGTTTCTGCAGGCGGTGCCCTTTGAAGTTCTTAACCCCTCAGGCACTTTATCTGGAAGCTTTTGTTTCTTCTCAACAGGTGTCAAAGTAGGCTGCTGCTACCCTTGCTTAAAAGGCCCAGGCCTGCCTAGTTCCTCAGGAGGACAACATTTCTGTAATGTCATATTCTTCTTTTGTGGATGCACACACCTTTCTCCAGTGGCCTTTGCAGAAGAGCCATTGGTTGTGCTTCAGTAAAGTAAGGATATTCTATATGGAAAGTGGGGGGGGGGGGGAATAGCTTCCATCCTTGTTACAAGGGGTTGTGGAGAAATGCTTACATTTGTGGACGGATTGGCGGGCGCTGGAAGTACTTGCTTTCTTCACTGGAGTGAACAGAAAGAAACCTAATCAAGATTTCATGGTATTGGGCAGAGCCTGTTCCTAGATCACATCAGTGGCATGCGGAGTGCTGTAGTATGGCTCCTTGCGGTTCTTCTGAGGTAGTGTATGACCCTAAAGGTCATATGGGAACTGAGGGGAGCCAATCTGGTTACTTTCCAGCATCAACTCTCTCTGGAGTAGGGCCGGTGCTACTATGGGAACTAGTCTGTCACGGGCTCCTCCAATGAGGCTTCAGAGTTCCTGTGTTACTGGAGCTGACTGGCACAGAGAAGAACGGCTGTTGTTTTGGTCCCTGGCACAAATTGAGGAAATCTCTCTATCAAGACCATCGACCAATGATATCACCACCACCACCACCAACGTGTTGTATCCAATCTTAGTCTAACTCAAGTTCCATTTATTTCAGTGGCTCTGCTCTAAGTAGGGCTAACGTTGGATACAACCCACTGTAATAATAATAATAATAATAATAATAATAATAATAATACAGAATTACAAAATTGCATGCTCTAAAATGACAACATTCAAATTAATAAACTACGGGCTATATCCAATGGTGACTGCCTGCGAGTGGCTAGTCTCATGATTCTGTTGCATGAGTGATGGTGCAATGGAGATATAGAGCTTCACGGGGCAACTCAAAATGAGCAGAAATGTTAGTTTCTGGAACAGGTCAGGTCAGTGGAGCTCACATAAGAGTCCTTGATAGGTGGAAATTCTTTTTTTTTTTAATAATTTTTATTAATTTCAACAATATAAAACATAATAATAAAACATGACTACATAAAATACAAACAATGCCTAATCCTCTACAACCCCCCCGTGCTACCCTACCCATGAGACCTTCTCTTGATCAATCTTCATCTTTCCAGAATTTTAATGACTCTTCTGAAGGATTTTGTCCCTTCCCCGATCTTAATACATATTCCAAAAAGGGACTCCATATTTCTCCGATAGGTGGAAATTCACAGGGTCCTTGAAAACAGAAGTAGAGAGAAATTAGACAGCTTTTATAATATCAAAGCTGGAGATAATTGTAGATGGAGTGCTGAGTAAAAGATAAAGTCAACTGTGGACAAATTGGATAGCTTTACATAGCAGATGGAGGGGATGCATCCTCAGAGAGTAGAACCTCTATAATTTGGGAGTTGGATCCAGGACCTGCTTCCTCCGCTCATAAAAGATGCCTTTACCCAATGTTGGGGGATGCCCCTTATGCAACAGTTCACCCCATTCAGCACAGTAGCCCAATCCTCTGTGTAGCATTTTCAGAGAAATGAAGGGGATGCCTTGAGAAGGATGGAGTGCGGAAGTCTGCTTCCACCATCCCTGTTGCACACAGCTAAACCTGGATCCGGGAGAGATTCGCCAACTCACCAGTCTTCAGGAATTTAAAAGATCTATAAAGACTGATCTCTTCCGGCAGGCCTACCCAGATGAATTTTAAAGTGTTTTATTGGTGTTTTATTGGTGTTTTATTGGTATTTTAATGATGCATTGGTTTTATGTGCTTTTAATCAGTTTTGTATTTTATGTTTAATGCTGTTCCCCGCCATGATCCATTGGGAGAGGCGGGTAATAAATAAATAAATAATAATAATAATAATTATTATTATTAACCCTGTGTATTTATATGTAATTTAATTGAATATAGACTGTTTCAATTTTATATTATTGTATTGAATATTGTAGAATTGATCAGATGTAGTTTATTAATTTGGGCGATGTCTTCTTTGTAATTCTTTGTATTTCTTTGTAATTCTGTATTTTTTTAGAGTGTATGATTTTTTTTTAAAAAAAATTGTAGAATCTTTGATGAATATATTTTCTTGCAATGTTGTGGGAACCATATTGTATGTATAGCTCTGTGTGTGTGTGTGTGTGTGTGTGTGTGTGTGTGTTCAGCACTTTTTATGGCAGTTTTTGATAATCTCTTGTCTGCACTGGTTCTTTGGTCTCTTTGGGTAATAAGAGGCGCCTGCTGTTGTAGAAAGGTGGGGGCATGGTGAGTACCAAGCTTTGGCCCCCAGAAGACATTGGGTTGGAACCAGGCTCTGTCTTCTGTGGATGGAAGGGCTTCACTCATGGAAGGCACCTCCAGTCAATTTTCAGGGATCACCACACACTACAGGCCACTCCATGCAGCAAGTTCCCCCAACCCTCTGTGTAGCATTTTCTGGGTGCTTGTGGGGTTGCCGTGGGGAGAAGGCCAGGGAAGTCTGCTTCCACCAGCCCACTTACATCTGCCTAAATCTGGATCCAATGCAATCCATTTCAGCAGAAGCAAGGCTAACATCAAAAGCATTGAGGGTGATGTAAGCAATTCCAAAGGATGATAATACATGAGAAGATTCGCAGGCAAGGCAAAAGCTAGTGTTTTGCTGGAGATGTTGGCATGAAAAAGCAGACTCACTTTATGCATATATGATGGAAATGACCATTAAAAAGGTAATTTGGAGGAAATAATTATTATCTACGAAATTTCTGGAATTAGGAAACCCTGACTCCCATAAGGGTACTTTAGAGATTTAGTGAACAGAGTCAATTAATATTTTCATGTAGACTAACTGTTTTAGTTGTTCAGACAGCTTAATAAATTAGCTTTCATAGGTTACAACCCACTTCATCAGATACTGTAAATGGAACTTGACTGTATTTTAAATTACGCTTTTATACTGTTGTTGTTTTATATTTTGAATGGTTTTTATGGTTTAAATTTTTGTAAACCGCCCAGAGAGCTCCGGCTATTGGCCGGTATAGAAATGCAGTAAATAAATAAAAAATAATAACAAATAAATTAAAAAAAAGTCTGGAGGGCCACAAGTTGCCTACCCCTGGTAGAGAAAAATGTTGTTAGAAAGTGAAAACAAGAGTAGGAAAGAAGTAGGTAGCAGCCTAGTTTTTCCAATTCCAAGATAGTTGAACATGCTGTCTCCATGATACAACATTGGTTATATCCAATGTCGGTCCTAATTAGAATAGACCCATTGCAATGAATGGGACTTAAGTTAGACTTCCATTGGATAGAAACCATCAGATAGAACCCAGTGTCTCCACAATATTCTGAAGGCCATGGCCCAGTCACAAGTATGTAAGCTTTCCTTGCCATGAGGAGTGTATTTGTAGACACCTGGACAATCATATCTTACCTAAGGATAGAGATGTGAAGGCCTGTAAAAAACCCGGAAAAAATAGGAAAAAAACTAGGTTTTCCCCTCCCCCCCAAATTTCAATTTCCCCCCGAAAAAAATAGGAAAAATGAAAATTTTTGGGAAAAAAGGGAAAAAAACAATTTTTCCCGAATTTTTCCAGTTTTTTTTCCAGGCCTTCACATCTCTACCTAAGGAGGGTTAAAAAGTGATGCTACTCAAATAGAGCAAGACTGAAATGCTAAAACCAAAAGACAAGGCTGATTTCTAGGAATGGTTACGTAACTGGCACAATTTATTTGAAACATAGTGACAGTAATAGCACCACCATTTACAGTGAAATCCTGTGTGTGCCTACTCAAAGGTATGGCTCATTGAATTCAATCGGACAACTGAATACAGGATTTCAGCCTAAGATGGTTACTGGCCCAAGTACAAACAACTATATAAAAGAACTATACAGACATTCAGAGCACAAACTATATAGAGGCCCTGTATCTGTGTAGTCTACTCCTCTCCCTTACAGAATAAGAAATATTGGCCACCAATTCAGCTATGAAAAAATAGTGATTCTGAAAATAGATCACAAAACAATGGAGGCAATTTTCAGAGAACCTGTTCATAATGTGTAACTCCTTTGCATGTGGGAGACCCAGGGTATATCTACACCAGCCATTTATCTCGGGGTCAGCTCAAGGTCATCTCTGTGCATCCAAATGATGCACAGCTGATCCTGGAGTCAACCTGGGATGACCTCTCTGTTGTCCTGGAATAACTGGGACTCCACGTATCCCAATTTTCCCCGCAGTTCTGGGACAACTCTGATGACTGTGGGCAGTGTGGCGCAGGCTCCCGGATCACCCCTCCTCCCCGTGAGTATTGGGGCTCACCAAACGTGTATGGAGATCTGTGGGGGGAGTCTGTGCCCATTGGGGGTGAGGGGGGCAGCATTTTCAGCATCCTTCGGATGGCTCTCAGCAGTTTTCGGCACCGAGTTTCCCAGTTAGTTACTGTCGGATGTCAGGTGTATCATAGGGAATTCACAAGGCTGGGAGGCCTTGTGAATTGTAAATTGAAAGATTGGGAGTTGTTGTGTCTCTGTAAGCTTATCATCTGTCGCTGTTTCGCACAAGAAGTTTGCTAGCTGTGGCCTTGAGCTGGTGAGTTTCCTTGGGAACAAAGAATGTTTGGAAAAGGTGGGAGCTGTCTTGCAAGCTGTCTCTCACATGGTGGCATCATCAAGAGGAGGTTGAACTGTGCTACCCTGTCGGAACATGAGTTTAGTTTACAGGAGAACCTTTGCTAGGATCATCGGTTCAACACTTGCCATGAAACCCCTCGTGTTTTGGATTCTGTTTGGAGATGTTGGATGCACTCTGTACATGCTCAGTTGCTATTTGGACTTGAAATTTCTAAGGATTGTGCCATGGAAAGGCTTTTCATAGACTTGGACTTGTGGTTGCTGTTCTGGATCGTGTGTTCTATGGCCTGCGAGAGAGCTTCCCTTCATGGAGCCAAAGTTATGGGCAAAGGGAAGTTTTCTAGGTTGACCGCTGTTGTTCTGGATTGTATGTTGTGTGTGACCTGCGAGAGAGCCTCCCTCAGAGCCTTAGCTACAGGCAGGGGGGTTTCATGGGTCGAAGTTTGTTCCCTGGCATCTTGCTTACGTGGATCAACCCAGTGCTTACCGGCAGACTGGGTCTGGTTAGTGCAAGGTGTAACTCTCTCTGCCAGTCTTCATGCACCCCTGTACTGGAGCTTTTCCTTGGGCTCTGGGCCTGTTTCTAATGGGTCAGCTCAGATAGGACTTGGTCTATCCCTACACGTCTTCCCCCGAGTGATTGCTGTTCTGGATCGTATCACGCCTTTGGAGTCTAAAGCTGCCTGGCCTTCATCAGCTTTACGTGGATGTATGCAAAAATGTAACCATCATGCTTTGAATTCCATGTGATTTCACAATAAAAGGAGTCTCACTTCCTTGAGTGTCTTGTCAGTTTGCAAATGTTCATGAGCAGAAGCCTGGGGGTTGGGCAAGTTCATGACAGTTACCTTGGAACTGGATCGCGCCCGCGCAATTGCGAAATGTCTCCTCTTCTTAAAAAAACCAACACACCGCACCAGAATGTCCTTCTTTATTTCCAGGACGTCACGCTGGCATGTGCATCCTGGGGGATGATCCCGGGAGCTGTAAAGCCCGAGATCCTCCCCCACCATCCTGGAAGGCCTGCAGGTATAGATGAGCCCCCCAATTAACATCCTTCAAAATGGAATGTGCAATGGTGCCTACCCACATATGAGTCCAAGATCACATTTTGTTCAAACAGATGATGGAGCTTTCTACACACGCAGAAGAAGATGTCTGCAGAACATTGCTCAGTGTTTTGAACCAATAATGTATGAAATAACTGAAAACATGAATGCAGCGGCCAACTATAGACACAGACAAGTTAGAGAGTCTCAAAACAGAACAAATAAAAAAAATGTGACACAAAGGACATTTATTTATTTAAACTGCTTCTATACCACTTGACATCTCAGGATCTCCAAGTGGTTTACATAGAAACACGTACCGTATAAAAGCTAACATCAAAACAGTATAAAACAGCGTAACACCTTAAAAACATTACAACAAAAGCAATAAAACAGCGCAGTATCATGATTGATTCTAAGTCAGGAAAAGCCTGAGTGAACAAATGCATTTTCAAGAGGCTTTTGACGCTCGCCACAATTTCTGCCTCTTGAACCACAGGTGGGAGAGTCCATCAGAGGGTGGGTGCTACTACTGAGAAGGCCTGCTTACGTGCCATTACCTCATGATGCACTGTTGGTCATGAGATGACTAATAAGACCTCCTCAGAAGATCTCAGAGACCAATTTGGTGTAGATAGGGGAAGATGGTCAGTTAGGGATTCTGGTCCTGTGTTGTTTGAATCTCAGAGAGAACGGCTGAATTTGAACAACACGATAGTCAATGGTGGGTTAATAATCAACTTTACAGTTGTTCATGTAGGGGTTACTCCCCACACAACATGGTAATAAATAACCAACCATGGTGTGGATTAGGATCAGCGCTGAGTTGACTATGGCAGCATTCGGATGACACGATAGTCAATACAACTGACGATTGTTTTCCCCCCACCAGTTGCTTATTGTGTCGTCCGAATTCAGCCACTGTCTTATGAGGAAAATGTTGAAGGAATTGAGAAGAAAAGAATGAGGGCATAGACATCAGTGCTCTTCAAATTCCTGAAGAGGACAAAGATTTGTTCTTTACTACCCCACAGAACAGGACTAGATCTAACTGGTTTATGTTACAAGTGGGAAGAATTTTTCTGGACATTAGGTGAGACATCTTGACAGCAAGAGCTGTTTGACAATAGGACCAATTATCTAAAGGGTGATGGGCTCCTCACTGGAGGTCTTCAAGCAGAGGCTGGACAGCCATTTGTTGGGGTTGCTCTAGTTCTGGACTCCCCACATCAAGCAGGAGATTGGACTAGATGGCTTACGAAACCCGACCCAACTCTTGCGTCTTTATGATTCTTTTGACCTGTAGATTACACTGAGAGGCATCATGACAAGAAAACCTGTTAGATACGGATAGTATCATTTTCTTTAAAATCGGAGATGTAATGACAGTGAGAAGCAAACTGTCCCATGGTTGGGTGCAAGGAGGGCAGCTGTTGTGAGGAACATCAGCAGAGGACTGTCATCTAGGGCAGCAGCCATTTTAAGGTCAGTTGTAGTAATAGGTGCACAACGTTAAGTAACATTTATTTATTATTTATTATTTATTTAAAATAATTCTTGGCCACCTTTCAGGGCAGAAACTCTCAAAGGTGGAGTACAACAGTAAAATGTTTGTTCCACACTTCAGTCTCCCGTGGAATTGTTTTAGGAAGTTTGCAAATATTACTCTGATCATGGCATCACTGCTGCTCTTTCTATATTCTTCGTAGAGAGAGCAGGGACAGCAAAGCAGCAGAAGCAGCCATAGTCTGTCCTACAGTGAGACATCAAAGGGCCAATGATTTGGCCCATATTTTTACAACCATGGAGGGATGGGGCAAATATGATGCCATTTGCATCATCTGCCTCAGATCCAAAAAAATGTCTTGGAGTCATCTCTGCTGGGGAGACAGACGTGTCAGCGATGTCTCAGCGCCAGATTTAAGCACAAGTCAAGTAAGCCATGGCTTAGGGTCTCATATAATGAGGGGCCTCTGAATATGTTGGAGAAAACTAAGATGTAAGATAACTAAGATGAAATTGCTTTGGCTTAAATAAGTTGGAAAGTCTGGTGTGGCTTACAACAGAGTTGCCTTATACAGAGAAAGCATGGCAACACAGCATTTAGTATCTACACGTCGTCCTCGATGCGCCCTCCCTGCGCCACAAGCCGCTTCGGAGTGCTTCACCCCACCTAGTGTGGCTCAAGCCTCAGAGGCTCTGCCCGCGCCGCGGCCGCCACCCTTTCATCCAGGCCGGTCCCGGGGAGGGAGGAGGGAGGGGGGAGGGTTGTAGACAAAAGCCAGTGATTGGGAGAGGGAATTCCAATTGCTAGCTTTTGTTTACAACCCTCCCTCCTCCCTCCCTGGGACCGGCCGGGATGAAAGGGCGGTGGCGGCAGTGGCGAGAGCGCGAGCAGAGCCTCTGAGGCTTGAGCCACACTAGACGAAGTGCAGCGCTCCAAAGCGGCTTGTGGAGCAGGGAGGGTGCATCGAGGACGACGTGTAGATCCGGCCTTGGAGGCAATAAGCGCAAACTACAGCCAGTTTAAAAGAAGTTCAAATCTATTTACTTTATTAGTGCGTTTAAACGCATCTTCAGAGAAGGTTATCTAACGCTGTTTAACACCCACTAACATTGGGTGGTACCCTTTTATTACCCTTTCTTTAATAGTATAATACACTTTTCCCCCTCTTTATTTTTATGACATGGGGCCTCTGAATCTTTTATATGGCTTAGGGTCCCAGCATGACTCAATCCGCCCCTGCAGTGTCTGCTTGTGGCGAAATGAATACAGCTTTTCAGTGTCAGGAATTTTGCCTACCATGGCCTGAAAGCTGGCTTTGCTCTTGGTGCAGCACTTTTCAAGATACCGACATTCATCTTTCTGCTGCCTGCTCTCTGGCACAATTTACTGGGATGTCCTGCTGTGCAAGGCCCAAGGAATGGAATGGATGTTATGCAAGGATTCTGTGCCCCTTGTTAAGAAGTGAGATGTGTGGTGAAGGTGTTGTCTGAATTTTCCAGCTCTAGCACCCAAATATCTTGGGCTGAACCTGTGTTTTCTAATTATTTTCTGCTATTCTTGATATAATTTCTCTGAGTCAAACTTGATTTTCTTTTCTAGATATTCATGGAGTCTGTTTTTAATCAAGTGATGCTCTTCCAAATATTTCCCTCTTGATCTTTTAATATTTTCCCAGGCTATCTCTCCTTTGTTGATGTTAAACTGATTCCTGTCTCTATTCCTCCTGCATTATGTCTCTTGTTCATTTCATCCTTCCTTCTTTTCCCCCCTTTAAATAGAGTACCTAATCCCTTTTTATTTTGCAGAGTGCTTTCTTCAAAATGTCTATTGAACCTTCCATTCCGTCTTAATGTCTATTTACTTGTGAAACCTCGAACTTAAAAATAATAATATTCTGTCCCTGAAGGCTATAAGTTCGCTGGCAGTATATAATGCTCTGTGAGTGTTTCACAGCAAACTGCCTTATCTTGTATAAGCTAAATCACCCTTCTCCAACCTGGTGCCCAACAGGTTTGTTAGACTTCAAGTCCCATCATTCCTAGCCAGCATTGAGGGGGGCAGATTCAGGAAGGCTGAGCTAAATGTTTTGAGCAAGTTCTAGGCAAATGTGGGCCCCGTTGAGAAATTTCATTAGCCACATTGAAACTCTTTTGGTATCCCACAAGAATACTTAGACATTTTGCTACAAGTAGGGCCTTCAAATTTTGCAGGAAAAATTTAGTGGAATCTCTAGTACCAAGCCCTAGAATTCCAACAGTGAAAGGCAAATAACTCCTTCAGCACTGCTTGACTAACAGTCTACTTTTTTTTAATGGATCACCCACTCTCCACCTCTATGAGAAGTTCCTCAGGTCTTTATTGAAACTCTTTCCCTTAAAATTTCTCAGCAAATGTCAAATCACCACAAGAAAATCAAAACATAATAAAGCAATTAAAAACACATTCACTCATTTGACCAGTGTTATAGCTGAAAGGAGAAAGGGAATTTCGCCAGGTGTTGCATGCCTACAAATGACACCTGCTGAAATCCCCTTTTCTATACAATTGTTAAAGATACAGAAGCCCTGCCCTCTTTTCCATATGGTCACCCTACACAACGGAAAAGACCCGTCCTCTGGTTGCTGTGAGATGAACCTGTGCAGGTGATGGGACCACCAGGAGGCTCCTGTCTGTAGATCTTAGTGAATGGGCAGGTTGATATGGGAGAACGAGCTCCCTCGGGTAGCCTGGTCCCAAGTTGTTTAAGGCTTCATATGGCAATAACATCACCCTGAACCTGGCCTGAGAATATATCAACAGCCAGTGCAGTTCTCTGAGCAAAGGTGTAATGTGCTCACGGTAGGCTCACTCAGCAACCCACTGCTGAATTCTGTGCTAGCTGTAATTTCCAGGGCAGCCCCTACAAAGTAAGGTTCTTTAGGGAGTTTCCCTGGATGAAATGTTTCAACTATACATGGATCCAGCTTGCACGTTACACACCCTTCATTGTAGCCTTCTCCAGCCTGGTGCCTTCGTAGTGTTTTGTACTACAGTGCCTAGCATTCTTGACTATGGACCATGGTGGCTGGGACTGATGGGAGCTGAAGTCCAAAAGGTCAGGAGGGAACCAGGTTGGGAAAGTTTGCTTTACTGTATAAAATAAAGGAGATCCATCATAAAGCCAGCCAGCCAGCCAGCCTGCCAGTATGGAACAATGTTGACTAGAGTGTTGGGCTTGGGTTTGGAAACCCCAGGTTCAACCTCTAACCTCCTTCACTGGGTTGCTGTGAAGCTAAAATTCTGCTCTGAATGGAGGGAGGCTGTAATGCAAATATAATAAAGAAATTTCCCATGTCAACAAGATCTCCAGCAAACAGGATGATCCTTGATCCTATTTGGTTAAGTGGAAGAATATAATGGGGACTGGAGCTCTGTTGTTGGAGATGGCTCAAATACCTCCTTCCCCATTCCTAGCTATTATGCAGAAAGATAATGGTCCTTAGATGACGGAAGCAATAGTTAGATGTTGGAGAGTAGTAGTAATTGCTTCTCCTGGCTGTTATTGCCCATTTATATTTATATCTCACTCACTCCCATCTCAAAGCATTGCAGCATAAACATAAACACACACACACACACACACACACTATCACAACAATTTGGAGTGGCTCACAATGTGAAAACAAAATTGTAAAAATAAAGAAGTACAGTAATCAATCAATCAATCAACTAAAATGTAGTTTTAGAGTAATCTAAAAAACAAAGACAATTCAAGTCCCCAGCAGAAATTGTCCATCATTGTTAATTTTGGCACAGGACTTTCTCTATCCATTCTCAATGCTTTCCAATCTCCATATTGCAGGTGTGTCTTTTGGTAGAAAGGACACTTTCTAAATGTTTCCATTGCCACAACTAAGACTGACTTCTGCCTTTGGGATTAATGTTGATTCAGGCAAATGCATCATTTATTACAGTGATGCATTTTGTAAAATTGATGCTGGACTAACAATAATCCCACCAAGTAGCAGGTAAGGAGAAGTATTTCAGAGTCTCCCAAGATAACCTGTAGTACAGTAAAGATTTGAATCTGACCTCTACAGTAGCATATTAAATACCCTGCTATTCCTCTGTTATAGAATACTTAAAATGCAAAGATGATTTTAATGACTTGATGCTATTTTAATCAGACCTTTAAAAGATGTGCTGATAAATATCTGGTTTTTACTTATCACTCTATTCATTATTACTGACCTTTGTTATTCAGAAAGGAAGAATCTCTTTGTATGTTGGAAAATCTATGAGATTTTCTAGACGAGGCTTTTATTTTGCACTCATCATTCCTCATTCACACTTGTTCATGGGTGCTTTAGAAGATGTTGCCGCCATCCAATTTCACCTTCTGTTTTTAAAAGCAATTTCATGGGGGCGTCTGGAGAGACAAAAATTCAGTATTTTTTGTGAAAGCAAAACAAAGCGGTAGTCCCACAATGTGGTTACATTATTCCGCCATACTACAGCGCCACCTAGCGGTTATGTAACGGAAAGTACAGAAAGGAAAGAAAGGAAAATAATCCATGTAGAGCTCTGATCTTAATTCTGCAGTGAAACAACTTCCTAAACAAAGCAATATGTGAGGGATTGGGGGTAGGGTGACCAGACAAAATCCAGGTCAGGGCTCATGTAACTTTAACAGTTGTAGAGAAAAAGAAATTTCAGCCCGTGTCATTTGTATGCAATTACTTCGTGGTGAAATTCCCTCTTCATCACAACAGTTAAAGGTGCAGGCACTATACTAGAGTGACCATATACAAAAGAAAGCAGGGCCCCTGCAACTTTAACTGTTGTGATGGAGGGAATTTCACCAGGAACTAATTGCATACAAATGACACTGGCTGAAATTCCCTTTTCTCTACAACTGTTAAAGTTACATGAGCCCTGACCTGGGTTTTATCTGGTCACCCTAGTTGGGGATGAGTTTAAAATTTAAACACATGCAATGAACAAAGTTATTTCTGCAAGTTTTTAGAATTATGCAACTTCAATATGAAAAAAGGTCCAGCAATGGGCTAGCACTTTTGAATGCATCAACCTTTTCCTCCCTCCCAACCCCCAGAGCAGGTTTATGATGTACAGAAACAAACAAACAAACAAACAAACAAACAAACAAACAATGTGTTATTTATTGTACCGTGGCTATGGACTTGAGGCTCTAACAGTTGTAGGCAACTTGCAGTGCAGTCTTATGCATGTTTACAATGAAGGAAGTCCCACTATATTCACTGGGGTTACCCCTCCTCCCATAACTTTTTTTTTTAGGATTGCAACCTTAAGCGGTTTATTTAGAGGGTTCTATGCAGCTCTTTGGCGGGGCTCTTAATGTAGGTCTGAAGTAGGGATTCTATTAGGGAAGGGGAGTCCGCTGACTGTGTTGTATTTAAGGGGGCAGTGCAATTAATTCACTGTGCCTGGATATGAAATAAGCAGAAACAGAAGATGAAGGATGAATGCACATACATATAAAACAAACAAAGTGTCCAGTGATTCACCTGCCCAATTTACAAGGGGAAAGGCAAAATGGGGGGAGGGTGCGTTTCGGTGCTTGATCTCCTGCCATGTTGCATTTAGAATGAAAGTTCAGCTCACAGTCTGGCTAACAAGCCCACTGTGGCTGTTCTTGAAACGCTACATCTGTCTCCACCCTGGATTCCTGAGAATCTACCTGCTGCCGTTCACCATTCCTCGCATCCAATATTACAGCCGAGCCTGAGGGAGAACTTCCAACACTGCCGAACATGGTGCTGTAGAGTCTGACTGTATGCAACACCTTTGTGTGCGAAGATGGCTCGGAACACCTTTCAGCTCCTTTGATCTCTCCATGCTTGGAGAGGAGGCAAAAACCTTGGCAAAATGTGGACGCAACTTGACAAAAAAGTCTATTGGAGCTGTGGCTGGCGATTGTCCCGTTCCGCAGTCTGAAAGCACTCCAGTGGGGGACCAGGCATCGTTGTCTAGGAACTGTAAAAAATAAATACATAAAAAAAAATCAAAATAAAAAAGCCACATTTGAAACCTTTGGGAGATGAACAAGGGTCTGTGGAAATGGCATGTACAGTCCTGTGCCATGTTCAGCTTTACAATGCATTTTTTTCCCAGGGCTGAGTCTTTCTCTGATCTTGGAGAATAGGTGGCCTTGGAGCCTGTCACTGTTTTGCAGTGGCGAATGGGCTTCTTTTTATTAAGAACCTTGAGTTTCTAATACGATGCTTAGCTGTATTGATTGTGCATTGCCTGCTATTGAAAAATAACCCACCAAGCAGGAACTAGAAAGCGACAGGATGAAACAGCAGTCAAAGAATGAGGCCAGTCTCTTTTCTCCTCACTAGCAGAGTTACACTTGGACCTCATTAGAAAATGCACTGGAGCCAGACACACGGATTATAACAACCCAAGGAATGGCTTGGATTCAATTAGCAATTGCCTTATTCACGGAGAATTGTTACTGGTGATTCTTGATCCTGGATCCCAATCAACATCTCCCTGTTCATAATGTTTCCTTGGGAATAAATAAGAGATTTCCCAGATCTATACTGAGGAGTAGGGGTGTGCACGGACCCCCCGGATCGGATCGGGACCCGGATCGGGACCTCCAATTTTGTCCCGGACCGGTTCGGACAAAATCGGAGGCCCCCCGGACCGGATCGAGTCCGATCCCGACCCAAAAATCGTACATTTTTGGATCGGCCGCCATTTTTTTCCCCATAGACTTGCATTGCAATGCAAGTCTATGAGGAAAAAATGGCGGCGGGTGGGTAAGGGGGGGCCTAACTCCCTCCCCCCCCCCGGGGCCGTCCGCTGTGGACGGCCCCGGCAGGTAAACCCCCTCCCCCGCGCTCCCTACCCCCCCTGGGGCCGCCTGCTTCCATCCGCTGGCGCCCGCGGGCGCCAGCGGATAGAAGCGGACGGCTCCGGGGGGGGGTAAGCCCCCTTCCCCGCCACTTACCTTCTCGGCACGTCCGGCGCCGGCGGCTACTACCAGCGGGCTCCGCGGCCTACTCTCGAGTAGCGCGCCGGGTGATGACATCACCCGGCGCGCCACCCTGGAGCAGGCCGCGGAGCCTGCTGGTAGTAGTAGGCGCCGGCGCCGGACGGGAGCCGCCGGGCCGGGCAGGTAAGGGCCCCCCTCCCCCCTCCCCCCTCCGCGCGCCCCCTCCTCCCCTCCACGCACCCCCTCCTTACCTTTCCGGCCCGGCGGCTCCCGTCCGGCGCCGGCGCCTACTACTTCCAGCAGGCTCCGCGGCCTGCTCTAGAGTAGCGCGCCGGGTGATGACATCACCCGGCGCGCCATCCTAGAGCAGGCCGCGGAGCCTGCTGGGAATAGTAGGCGCCGGCGCCGGACGGGAGCCGCCGGGCCGGAAAGGTAAGGGCCCCCCTCCCCCCTCCGCGCGCCCCCTCCTCCCCTCCACGCACCCCCTCCTTACCTTTCCGGCCCGGCGGCTCCCGTCCGGCGCCGGCGCCTACTACTTTCAGCAGGCTCCGCGGCCTGCTCTAGAGTAGCGCGCCGGGTGATGACATCACCCGGCGCGCCATCCTAGAGCAGGCCGCGGAGCCTGCTGGGAGTAGTAGGCGCCGGCGCCGGACGGGAGCCGCCGGGCCGGAAAGGTAAGGGCCCCCCTCCCCCCTCCGCGCGCCCCCTCCTCCCCTCCACGCACCCCCTCCTTACCTTCCCGGCCCGGTGGCTCCCGTCCGGCGCCGGCGCCTACTACTACCAGCAGGCTCCGCGGCCTGCTCTAGAGTAGCGCGCCGGGTGATGACATCACCCGGCGCGCCACCCTAGAGCAGGCCGCGGAGCCTGCTAGTAGTAGTAGGCGCCGGCGCCGGACGGGAGCCACCGGGCCGAGAAGGTAAGTGCCCCCCTCCTCCCCCCCCCCGCTGTCCACTTTCATCGGCGGGCGCCCGCTGGCGCCCGCCAATGGAAGCGGCGGTGGGCGCCAGTGGGCGCCCGCCGATCCGCCGATCCGCCGAACCGGTTCGGAGCTTTTTCGGACCGGTTCGGATTGGATCGGCCGATCCAGCTGCGGGATCGGAAATCGGATAATTTATCCGATTTCCCACTGGACCGGACTCGGATCGTGGATCGGGTCCGATCCAGTGCACATCCCTACTGAGGAGGGGGGTGTTTTAGGGTAACAGGCATGTATCTTGTTATAATTTTCTCTTTTGGTTAGTGCAAAGGAAACCTGGCCTTTCCTTGCTACCTACAATAGGAATCTTACTATATTCATATATGTTCTGAGTACCTTTTAAAATCAACATTCCCACAAGAAGCACCTCTCATAGGGTGACCATATGTGAGGAAAAACCAGGACATGTCAGGAGTTGTGGTAACAAATCCGGGAAGGGGGGATATGAAGAAAAATCCGGATTTTTCCCATCCTCCCCCCCCCCCAAAGGGCAGCTCTACTTTATAGTCAATGAAAATTAACAAAAATGCTCACAGCTCTGTCATTTTTAAAGATAAAGAGATGAAACTTGGCAACATGATAGCTCTTAAGTAGGGCTTTAGCAATGGCATGTTTGAAGCAGATCCATTCATCCAATGATTTTTTAGGATTTTTTTTTAAAGTTTGAGGTTTTAAAATTAATATATTTTTAAAAAACATAATTATTAAAGATAAAAAGATGAAACTTGGCACCATGATAGATCTCAGGTAGGGTTTTTGCCATGCCAGGTTTCAAGCCAGTCTGTTCATCCGTTGATTTTTAGGATTTTTTTTTTAAAATTGAGGTTTTAATTTTTTTTTAAAAAAAAACCATCATTTTTAAAGATAAAGAGATGAAACTTGGCAACATGATAGCACTTAGGTAGGGCTTTAGCAATGCCATGTTTGAAGCATATCCATTCATTCGTTGATTTTTTAGGATTTTTTTTTTAAGTTTGAGGTTTTAATTTTTTTTTTAAAAAAAAATAACATCATTATTAAAGATAAAAAGATGAAACTTGGCACCATGATAGATCTTAGGTAGGGTTTTTGCCATGCCATGTTTGAAGTAGATCCCTTCATCCCTTGAGTTTTAGGATTTTTTTAAAAAAAATTGAGGTTTTAAATTTATCATTTTTAAAACCATCATTTTTAAAAATAAGGAGATGAAATTTAGCATCATGATAGATCTAAAGTAGGGATATAGCCATGCCACGTTTCAAGCAGATCTGTTTATCTGTTGATTTTTAGGATTTTTTAAAAAAAAATTTGAGGTTTTAAAATTATTTTTTTTAAAAATCACACTGGAGCCATACCCTTCAAACTCAGGTTGTCCAACCTCCTCTTTGGGGTCTTGCACCTTGAGCAGTTTCAGCCCTTGGCATCAAAGGGATCTCAAGTTTTTAGCTAAGAAGTGCTGGGCAAGCAGGTCACCTTTCCTGTTGCAGATTTGGTGGGCAGCCGGGCACCTGGAGCTCAGCAGAGGCGAGGCATCCACAGATCAAAATGTGGGAAAGGAGAGGTCAGTCAAAGCAGCCCACAGGGCAAAACAGAATGGGACAGAGGCCTTTGTCTCAGAGTTCCATATCATGGGTGATGAAGGGTCATCCTTAGAGAAAAACTATCACAACCAACAGTGAGGTGCCAGTCGAGAGAGAGGCTCTCAACTTTGCAGATGTTCTGTTCATGCGGATGTTGGAACCTGGCATGTCACTGCTTTGCTTCATTGCTTTTCTTCACTGCCCCTTCCCTTCCCAACTTCCCTTTGTTCACTTGTGAGCTAGAAGCTGTCTGCACTGCTGGCATGTGCAGAATGTATGAAATGCGTATCAGAGAAAAATAGATAAATTTGTGGCTTTGGCTGGCTGGCGTATCTCTTAGAGACAGTGTTAGGCTGAAGACACAAGTCAGAGATTGCTGTAGCTGAGCCCTGAGAGGCTGGCATGCCACACACAGCCTTTTAAGAGGATCTCAGAGTCCAGTGTTGGTGCAGGCAGAGGCAGCTGGCAGCGGTGGTGGTTTTTAAAGTTAGAGTCACCAGACATGACCAAGCAATAAGCTGGTGCCCTTTCCCCTGGCTACAGAGTACAAGTGTGCAGTCTGGCTGGACTGTTGGGAAACTTTGGAAGAGGGAGGGAGATTGACTGTTTGAGGCTGGAGGCTTTGGTTTGGCTGCAAAGACTTAGAGAGAGAGAGAGACAACAGAGGCTGCACAGACAACCCAGAGACACCTGTTGTAACTTAGCCCCACAGTGCTGGCATGTAACACAGGGCATTAGAAAGAGGGTCTCAGAATTGCATGTTTGTGCAGGAAGTAGACAGGAGTTCGAAGTCTGGATGTGAAAAGTGGTGCCAATGCAAAAGCCTTGAAAAGCTAATATATAGAAGTGAGAAGTAGTGTCTGCCGCCCACAACACCCACCCTAAGGTTAGAGTAGAGAAACTTGTGACAATCATACACAAGTTTTTTTAAAAATTGAACTTTAAAAATAAAAAGCCATCCATCCAGCCAGCAGCAAGCCCTGTTCAGCAGCAGCTTGCAGTGGAGTGAGGATACAATCAGAAAAGATATTTGAGGGAAGGGGAGAATGTATCACACAGACTATAGCAACAAAGTACAGCAAAAGCTACAAAAGAAGGAGTGAGTGAAGTTAATTTCAGATACATTGGATGTCTCACCTGCTATTTCAGTAATTTTAACATTAAGATGTTATGTAGAACAGGTTTGTCTTAATTGTGTGCTGTAAAATCAGACATGTGACCAAGGCTATGTTCAGGTGCCCCCCCCCCAATGCTGGACATGCCCCTTGTGGGCGGACATGTTGGTGGGGACAGCCCCTTGGGGCTGACCATGTTGTCCTCCTTTTTGGTTTCCAAAATATGGTCACGCTACTGCACTGGCCCTAACTAACGTTAAGCATTCTAGAGAGAATGAAACACAGAGAAACTGCAACACTCCTATCATGCTCATTGAAGTCTAAGTTGGGAAGACTTGACATGTTAATACAAGGAGGACAAAGGCCTAGTTCACACACAGCGTGCTTCCAGATGAGACTTTCATTGTGCAGTTGCCCTGCGGCATTTACAGAATTTTACAGAGGGTCCACAGCAGGTGTGGGCAGACTTCAGGCTTGCGGGATCTTTTGTGTGTGTGTGTGTGTGTGTTGTGTGTTGTGTGTTTACTAGAGCCCTAAGATCCACCATCTGGGTCCTAGCACTAAAGACATACCCTAACACTTAAAGAATTCTGAGTCCAGCAATTTGTTTTGAGTACCATAATTGAATGGATCTCATAGTTCTTCTTCACAAAATTCTACTTCCTATGCTTTCTTCACTTCAGCAGTATAATTTAGGGATGATGGGGTGTCATTTTGTTGCTGCTGTTATTTATTTATTTATTTATTTATTTATTGGTACCTTCATTTTTATAATCATTTTTTATTAAACCTTTCCCTGGTTCCACCCCTTTGCCTTTGGCTTTTTTTGACTGCCATTTCTATACTGCCCAACAGCTGAAGCTCTCTGGGCAGTTGACAAAAATTAAAACCATCAAATACAATTTACTGTGTAAAACAGACCACAACACAAAAACCCAACATAAAAGCACAACCAGGATAAAACTGAGCAGCAATGCAGAGATTTATACAGATTTAAAGTAGCACACTTAAAAGACTAAGATGATAAACTGCTAAAATACTCAGAAAATAAAAAGGTCTTCACCTGGCGTTGAAAAGAGTATAACGTAGGTGCCAGGCGACCCTCTCTAGGGAGCTTATTTCACAGCCAGGGTGCCACAGCAGAGAAGGCTCTCCTCCTGGTAGCCACCTGCCTCACTGCCTTTGGCAGGGGCTCATGGAGAAGAGCCCCTGAAGATGCTCTTAGGGTCCGGGCAGGGAGCCAGAAATCCTTGATGATCTATTGTAAATCACCCAAAGACCTATCAGTAGATCCAGATCTACTTTCTGCCCAACCCTTGTCCAGACGATGCTGTCTACTATTTGTAGCCCTCTGAATCTCCTTCCGTCTTTTTTTCTCATTGCACAAACAAGTTCCATTAAGGAAGAAAAGACGGGATAGCTGCCAATGTCTTTTGAGTGGTACTGCTAGGAGACGTCCATTTGGAAGCACCAGCATACAGAAGATGTGGTGGTAAAACCTTCACTGAAACTGACCATTAGCACAAAGCAATAGAAAAGATGCTTAACTAAAAAACAAAACGAAAAACAAAAAGCAATGTTTTATTTTAAAAAGAAGTTATTACACTTTTGAAATAAGATATTGGAATATGACAACTCTACGACACTGTAGTTCCAAGTGAAAGAATTAAATTATATAGCGGCAGTGATGGAATCCACGTAGTTCCTCTCTGCCCTTGCGGAAGCAATGTGAATATAACCTAAATTGTCTTTAAAAAGCTGAGCTTTTGGGAATAAGTACACCATTAATTAATGGCACGATCTTATGCATGTTTAGGCAGACAAAAAAAGTCCTACAAATCTCAGCATTCTCTAGCTAGTCATGCTGGCTGTGGAATTCTAGGAATTGTGGGACATTTTTCGTCTAAACATATATAGGATTGCACCTTTAAACAGCCAGAAGGCACACACATAACTAAAGAAAAAAAAACCCTAACAGACCTATTTTATTTATTTATTTATTTATTTATTGCATTTTTATACCGCCCAATAGCCGAAGCTCCCTGGGCAGTTCACAAAAATTAAAACCATAACAATTACTCAAAATATAAAACAACAACAGTATAAAAAACATAGTATATGAGAACATAAGCAGGATAAATCCAAGCAGCAATATAGATTTAAAATACAAATTTAAAACAGCAAAGTTAAAAATTAGACTAATAAGCTGTAAAAATACTGAGAAAATAAAAAGGTCTTCACCCAGCATCTAAAAGAGTATAATGTAGGTGCCAGGCGAACCTCTCTAGGGAGCTCATTCCACAGCCGGGGTGCCACAACAGAGAAGGCCCTCCTCCTGGTAGCCACCTGCCTCACTTCCTTTGGCAGGGGCTCATGGAGAAGGACCCCTGAAGATGATCTTAGGGTCTGGGCAGGTACATAAGGGAGCAGGCGTTCCTTCAGATACCCTGGCCCCAAGCCGTTTAGGGCTTTGAATGTTAATACTAGCACTTTGTATTGGGCCCGGACCTGGACCGGCAGCCAGTGAAGCTGGAAAAGGACTGGCGTAATGTGGTCTCATTGGCCAGTCCCTGTTAGCAGTCTGGCTGCCCTGTTTTGTACCAGTTGAAGTTTCCAGACCATTTTCAAAGGCAGCCCTGATTGTAACACTCATGCAGTAGAGAGTATGATGTGTTCTTCTTTCAGTTTATGATTCTCTTTCTGTATTTATCTTCCACAATGGGAAACAGAGGCTGTTTATACTGCAATCTTACACTTGCTCACACAGGAGTAAGTCCCACTGAACACAATTGGACTTACTTCTGAGCAGGCATGTATAGGATTGCACCGTTAGCGGCTGTTTCCCACTGTTTAGTCCAGTGGCGTCACTGAAAGTTCAGCATTTGGTCTGAGAATTACAGACATATGGTGGGCTGGGATGATACCAGTGTGCAACATTTTCTGCATTTTTATAAAGTTAGCCCACCTGCTCTGTGCCTCTTGTAGTTTAAGATATTTGGCACTTGCTGTCGTTTGCTTTTTCTAACCTACTGAATGAAGGTCATGCAAATCATTCAGAATTTCAGTTGAGAGTGAAACACAGTGATACAGTGACTGCTTGCGATAGAAGCTAAGAGAATATATCTGATTGATCACTTAAGTGATCTTGAATGTTAGGAACCCTGAAGGCAAGAAAATAGCTATGGGAAAACAAGCATGGGATACTTTATTTATCTTTGTTGTGGTTGTTTTTTGGTTTAAGTGAACATATTGTGTATATTACAAAAATCTGTTATATTAGGGTTGTTTTTAAGAGCTGTTACCACTGTGTTAGTGGATGACAAAGGAGAAAGCAAGGTAAAATCATTTTAAATGTTAAAGTGAAATACTTTCCATTTAAGTTTAAAGTAAAGATTTTTTTAAAAATGATCTACAGATGCAATCCTATACCTATGCAATCCTTGCCTGGGAATAAATCTCATGAATTCAGTAAGACTTACAGTATGTTTAAATAGACATTCATGGGATAGTGCTGGTAAAGGTGTCTGGCGCATTACGACATATATCTCCTATGATGCACCACATTGTCCCGTGGCGCACTGAAACATAAGCAAAATAATGAAAGCTGCCTTTCTCTGTGACGAGCTTTGTGAATAATAAAACTGCAGAGCAGAAGCAGTTTCTTAGCCAGCGTTTAAATTCCTTCAGTGTGGGTCAGATATACCCAGTTCTCGAGTAAAGTAATTCTCTGTACCCTGTAGGGAACCCATTAGAACATAAGAAGAGCCATGCTGGATCAGACCGGGACCATCTAGTCCAGCATTCTGTTCACACAGTGGACAACCAGCTGCCCGTGGGAAACCCACAAGCAGGACATGAATGCAACAACATGCTCCTGCCTACGTTCCTCAGCAATGGGTGAACATTATGATTAGAGATTACATAGTATAATCTCTAATCATAATTAGATTTGTGACTCTAGATGCTTCTTCACTCAGTTACTGAGAAGAATCGCAGCTTTGGCTTAATCCGTAGGCCACATACACCCTTGCCTGGCCTAAGCAAACCAGAGGTCATGCTATAATATAGTTGCACGGCACAATAGATGTTGCCCTTGCAATAATATAGAGGTAGAGAGTATTGAACATGTCTTATTTTCTTGTACCTATTACCAACAGGCAAGAGTAGATTTAATGTGGCCAATCACACAGTTCCTACTGGGCCGATCTACTGATTCGCTTTTAATTACTCTATTACAGGGTACAAACAAATATATAACTGAACAGGTTGCCAAGTTTCTGAATCAGGCTATACTGACTAGAGCAAGAGTCGATAGTTGAACCAATGGATCCTGTTAAAGTTATAAATATTTTATGTAAGGTATCAATATGTTTCCCCTGTCATTTTATTATGCTTTTAATTGCTGTTATTGGTTTTTAATTGGTTTTAATATTTTATATGTTATACCTTCGGTCTATTGACTGTAAATAAAGGTTGATTGATTGATAGTTGCATGCAAGCATATGGCTCCTTGTACACAGTAAGTGGAGGAGGTGATTCTCCCAGGCTCTTCACCCGCCAGGGACAAATCTTCACAAGACCTTATCAGTGATAACATGAACAGCACACAGCCTGTGGGAACTCAAGAATCCTCTGAGGGGGAGGGGACTTCAGAGCTAACCGATCCCAGAGTATGCCGTAGGTTCAAAAGGGCGAGAGGTGGTCAGCTCGGCTAGCCTCTTGCCAAAGCCTGATTCAAAGAATTCCTCCTTGAAGTGAAAGGGGTCTTAGGGAAAAGACCAACGCCTTTGTTGAACGAACACTTGTCTTGTTTAGTTTAGCCAAGTGTTAGCCTGGAGTAAGGTTCCTATGTCTAAATTCTCTTGAGGCGCAAGGAGATGTTTATTTACTGAATTAAGCTTTGAGGATTACTTGGCAGACTTCTTTGTTGTCTCACGCTTTGTTGTCTCAGGAGGGCTTGGAACCATGACAGGACAGGTGTAAGCCATGTTCCTGGAGCCAATGTATATGCTACCGGGAACAGCGTGATTCTTGCCACACCATTCTGGATAGCATCTATTAGGGGTGTGCACGGACCCCCCGGATCGGATCGGGACCCGGATCGGGACCTCCAATTTTGTCATGGATCGGTTCGGACAAAATCGGAGGCCCCCCGGACCGGATCGAGTCCGATCCCGATCCAAAAATCGGAAATTTTTGGATCGGCCGCCATTTTCCCCCCCATAGACTTGCATTGCAATGCAAGTCTATGAGGAAAAAATGGCGGCGGGTGGGTGAGGGGGGGCCTAACTCCCTCCCCCCCCAGGGCCGTCCGCTGTGGACGGCCCCGGCAGGTAAGCCCCCTCCCCCGTGCTCCCTCCCCCCCCGGGGCCGTCCGCTTCCATCCGCAGGCGCCCGCGGGGGGGGTAAGCCCCCTTCCCCGCCACTGCTTACCTTCCCGGCTCGTCCGCTCCCGTCCGGCGCTGGCGGCTACTACCAGCGGGCTCTGCGGCCTGCTCTAGAGTAGCGCGCCGGGTGATGACATCACCCGGCGCGCCACCCTGGAGCAGGCCGCGGAGCCCGCTGGTAGTAGCCGCCGGCGCCGGACGGGAGCGGACGGGCCGGGAAGGTAAGGGCCCCCCTCCTCCCCTCCGCGCGCCCCCTGCTTACCTTCCCGGCCCGTCCGCTCCCGTCCGGCACCGGCGGCTACTACCAGCGGGCTCCGCGGCCTGCTCTAGAGTAGCACGCCGGGTGATGACATCACCCGGCGCGCCACCCTGGAGCAGGCCGCGGAGCCCGCTGGTTGTAGCCACCAGCGCCGGACGGGAGCGGACGGGCCGGAAAGGTAAGGGCCCCCCTCCTCCCGCCCCCTCCTCCCCCCCCCGCTGTCCACTTTCATCGGCGGGCGCCCGCTGGCGCCCGCCAATGGAAGCGGCGGTGGGCGCCAGTGGGCACCCGCCGATCCGCCGAACCGGTTCGGAGCCTTTTCGGACCGGTTCGGATTGGATCGGCCGATCCAGCTGTCGGATCGGAAATCGGATAATTTATCCGATTTCCCACTGGACCGGACTCGGATCGTGGATCGGGTCCGATCCAGTGCACATCCCTAGCATCTATAATCTTCCATCCATGTCGATCACGTTGGCTGTTTACCATGCCACTGATGAATCCACTAATGAGACAAGGGTTGCAAGTGTGAAATGTAGATGTTATACAGAGTAGCATGGGTAATAATCACACCTTCAGGAAATGTGTAATCAGGACTGAGGCTAGATCTATACTAATGCTTTATAGCGGTATTGAAGGGCGCTGATAACTGATGGGGGACATTACACATTCCATATGCCACTTCCATAGTGTTATTTCCTCCGTTTTGTTCCACATTTGTAATGATTGACACAAGGTGTAGATCTGGCCTGACTTGCGGTGTCCTTCTTTTTTTAAAAAAAATATGTCAGAAACTTGTTCAGCATGAGCACTGAAATAACCAGGTCCTCTACATCAGCCTCTCCATATATTTTGGACTATTGACCATTGGCTGTGATGGGCAGTTCTGATGGGAAGTCCAAAACATCTAGAGGGCATCAGGTTGGGGAAGCTTGTGGCAGATTTCATGTGGAGGATTAATTTGATAAGAGACAAATATTAGTTAGCCAATACAGGGAAGGGGGAAAAGGCATGAGTAGAAAATTTTGTGATCATTGGGGAAAAAGGGGGGGGGGGTTCTCTGACATTTTTATGTGAACCAACAGGATCGGTTTTCAAAACCCAATCCATCTCTCCAACTATAATTTTAAAAGTAATAATAATGATGATAATAAATCTTTAGTGGACATACATTTTAAAAGCAACCCATTAACCTTACACACCCTGCTGGTTCCTGGATTCAACGTCAGGTTTACTAAGGCACTTGGATCCTGCCTTAGTAAACCTGACAGCTCCTGACAGTGGTCTTCCCTCCAGACCCTGTTCGTATATGCTTAGCTTCAACAGCGCTCAGTGGAGGCTGGTGGCTCCGATGTCAGTGGGGTGGTGAATCCGCTTTGGGTTTTAGTCAGAACCAGCCAGGACTCTAAAGGAGCTAGATGGCTCGTTCGAGTTCTGACTGGTTCTGACTGAAACCCAAAGCGGATTCACCACCCCACTGACGTCGGAGCCACCAGCCTCCACTGACAGTGTCAGGTGTCCCCAGGTTATTTACTTGGCCAAGAAGAATCCTGGCAACCTTTTGGCCATTTTACCAGGATTTGGTACCTGATGATGTATCGTCAGATAGGTCGCAGGAAACCCTTTGTGCGACTGCTCCAGAGCGAAGTTGATAACATCTGGAAGTAAAATGCATGTTGAAAGTACAAAGAGAAGGTGGTTGTGACTGAGACAGGATCTACACTACTGCTTTATAACGGTTTTGACAACTGTTGGGGCCCATGACACATTTTATATACCATTTTCCAAGCGCTTTCATAGTGTTCTATCCTGCTTGGTGTAGATCTGGCCTGAGAGCATTATCAGATGAGCGTTTTATTGCATGCTTGCTACTGCCCACTTACAGATGTTCATGTGTCTTTTAGATGATGAAGTCCGCCTTCTGCGCGCCTCCCACTCCTTCTAGCCTGTTTTCTGTCACAAAATGGACCCCTTTTAATCTGACTTTAAAAAAAAATGGAATGTGCTGACATTTCCTGCTGTGTGCAGGAAAAGCAGCTTGAGAAAAACAGCCCCTGAGTGGGCCACATGGTCTTTGTTTACTTCCTCTTTCGGTAGAAAGAGGAAGTATTGTGGCACAGGGCTGAGGGCAGAGAAGCGACGGCAGGGAATTGCGATTTCCCCCATCTGATGATGCTCTGAATCTCTTGGCAAGTGTGTCATCTCTACTACCCCAAAATGAAAACAGCCTTGTTCACCAATACTGTAATTTTGATAAGGGAAAAGCTAGCACTCTACCAGTCAGCCAAACAAGACTAGTCCATTTTTCTAAACAAAGGAGAGAACTTTCTCTTTGGCAAATAGCTGAAGAATGTGTGGGGGAAGAGAGGAACTCTGTGCTATTTCTAATCTTGGAGTTCTTAGGACCAGATCCTGCTGTTTGTTAGAAGGGTAAAAAAATCTCTAAAGCAATTCCATTGACTCTCAGATCTACTCAAGGATTGCACTGAAAGGATCATTTGACTTGATTATCTGGTTCAAGATCGGGATGTTTAGTTCCCTGTGCCTGCCATCATACACTCATAACGCACTGACAGAGAAACAGGCCAGGCCTCATGCACTGTCTCCATTAATGTGGGGAGGAATTGTAACAGCTGTAATTTGAAAAATATGTTCAGAGGAAAGAAAATAATAGCCGTCTCGAAAGCTTGTTGGTGCATGAAAATATGACCTGGCAAGGACGGTTGCTTCTCCTCCACGGACACGCTGAAAGGACAAAGACCATTTTTAAACTCTAAATAATAATAAACCCTGTGTGTTCAAATGGAGCTTGGTGGATGAAGCAAAGCTGACCCATTGTGAGGCAAAAAAAAAAAAAAAAGATTGATAAGAGACATCTCCTGTCACTGGGAGAAAGGTTTGTGTATATCTAACCTCAGGGAAGGTTTTAAGATAAGCTTTCTCCTCCTGCACAGAGCTAATGACATGAGCTCTCTCCCTGTCTTCCCAGTGATACTGTTCCCCCACCTCATCGGAGGAGAATGTGCTGAAATCAGCAACGGCCTGAGCAATCTCTTCAAATGCTTCGAGGGGAGCCTTTTGACAGCCTTGGCTCGAGATCACCACCTCAAACTGATGGAAGGAGTTCTTCATCTCACTAATGCTCTGGTAGAACTACTTAGCTAATGGGGCAGTTGGAGATTTAAGTTGCCAGAATTAGTTGTGGGCTTACCAAGACTGTTCATTCAGCAAACTCTTGCATCTCCTGCTTTCAGTCAGAAAACACCCCAGTGGGATCAAGCCTTTATGAAAAAAGGGATTTGTTTTAAACCTTGCCTACGGCACATTTCCTCAAGAGACCAGCAAAACAACTCTTTCTTCAAGAGACTGGAGCAGGGGATGGGAACTTTCACTTCTTCTTATTTGGGAAAGTGTCAATTAAGTTATATTTTTGTTTCTGTTCTAGTTTCCATTTCTCTGTTTGCTTCTGTGTTACCTGAATCCCAAGGGTCCTTATAAAAGTGACTTGTCAAGCTACCCCTGGCATTTTCTGAAAACAGCAGCAATGTAGAACTGGGTCATTGGGATCTAAGGAATCAACAGTTGTTGAATGATCTACAGTTGGCTTGCATGAGTGGGATGTATTTGTTTGTTTGTTCATGACCCCCTCCCCGAGCCATGTACATGCAACCTATTCCCATGGCTGTAGTGGCTACTGTTGCTGCAGTTGTGGAACTGGCTTCTAGTTGTATCCATGTGTAGCCCAGTTCACATTGGGTTGAAGGATGTTGGTCATGCTATAGTCCCACTGAAATCGATGGGACAACTTAGTCATGGCTAACTCAAGTCCCATCAATTTCAATAGGACAAAAGCATTATTATCTTCCTCTGGATCCAACTGGTAGAGGCTGATGGGTCAGATTTTGGTGGGGCCAGGGATCAATTCTAAGGGTGCTTTCCAAGGTGCTGAACCCATTTTGGGGGATAGGATTCAGAACCTTGAACAGCTCCTCTAGAGTTCTGGCTGGTCCTGACTAAAACCCAGAATGGAATCACAGCCCCATCGAAATCAAAGCCTCCAACCTCCACTGGGTTCAACCCATTCTGTACCTGTGCAATCATGCTTCTGCAGCTGTTCGTGTGCATGGGGATCAAATTCTGTGAATGAGACCTACCTAGCTCCTTCACCTTGTCTCCAGGGATGTTTTTTCATCACCATTTGTTGTTTCTGCAGTTATTCCTGAATAACTTCTTCTATCGATTCAAGAATGCCCTTCTTTAGTTCGGTTACCCCACCATGGGGCACTAGATGACAAGAGGAGTCTTACAACTAGAGCTGCCAACTGATTTGATTGTTCATTTGATTAATCATCTGGTTTTTTTTTAACCAATTGACATAGTTGTAAATTACCAAAACCAAAATTACAGGTGTTTTGTTTTGTTTGTATTCGAGTTCTTGAAGAAAATATAAGCACTTGCAATTAATAAATAAAACCTACCATCCATGGGACACCTTATAATTACAGCAACACACTAGAAAAATACTCTCAATGAAAGTGTGTGTCCATAATGGTCAGCTCTAACAATTATAGTTGACCTTTCTGAGTAGTCAACCAAAGGCCTTTTTGTGTGTTTAATTGCCCAATCAACCAATTTAAGCCCTGCAGCCCTGCATGCCAGTAATAATAAATACATTTTCATTCGGTGCCTAAGTAAGTAGATGCTGTACAAGCAATGAATAAAAGCAATAAAATATATAACCTTTTCCACAATGATAGAACTCCAAATGGACCCCTATACCATTCCATTCTATTGCTTCAAACCAATTACCCCTGGTTTGTTATTTTTGGCTCCAAATAACAATTTGCTACTCTTCATTGTTTTTGCTGGAATGGTCATTTACTTACGCATAGTGTAGCTATGTGTAATGATTTTACTTACTCTTGAGTAAGTGTATGTTGCCCAATCCAGATTGGGATAATGGTGCTCTGGGGGTGGGTGGGAGTTAAACCTTTCCCTACCCATTTTGCCCCCCCCCCCAAATTCTACCCCCCATGTGGTAGGGGTTAAAAAAAGAAAACACTCTCAATTGGAGTCAATAGAAAGGGGGGTCACCTGGCACCCTTCATAGGGGAGAAGATGGTGAAGGAATTTGGGGACAAAAACAGAGGTGTGTGTGTGTGTGTGTGTGTAGTTTAAGAAAGATAGTCTCTGCTCACAGGCTTACAGTTTAAATAGACATGACACACAAAGAAAAAGTCATGAGGGGTAAGCAAAACCATCACACTTAGCTCTTCACTATGCATGATTAGACAACATTTAGTTTGTCCTTAACATGGCTAACCCTCTGGAATATACTGTTTTCTGAAGTCATTGTACCATCATCCTCCACATTAGAACTCTGTATTAAGGCCAGTAGAAGTTTGGGACATCACCTGGTCCTTCACCTCACAGGTACCATCAGCCAATCTTTTGCCAATCCACTGGCCAAAAAAATGGATCAATAGGGCATGGATGTGGCATTCATAAGGCAAATGATGCATTTAATTTCCTATATTTGGTGTATGGTTTTGCCATTTTCATTTCTTATCGTCGTTGTTTATATTATATAGATCTCATTTTATTGCATCTCATTCCCGCCAACAATTTAAGCATGAATCAAAATCTAATCTTATCTCAAATACATCTTATTTAATAGATGAACTCTATGAAAGAATGTGTCAATTAGGTGACTAATAAATTTATAGCTGGAGAAAAGTTAATTCTGCATAGTCCCCAAATTGTACTTGGCATGTGTAAGGTGTCTGACTTCGTGTTATAAATTTTCTTTAAGAAGTTTATGCTAAGCTCCATAATAGCAGAAATCCACAAATGACTCTCGTTCTGCAATGCAGGTTCCCTATCCTTATTTTCACCAAGGTTGGTATGATCCCTTTGCAAAAATACATGATTCATGGAATCTGTGCATGCATGCATAGACATTTCAATATATTTGTCTGTCATGCCCACATTGTACTTATAACCACAGCCCCTTCTTTTGACCTTTTTTGTCTGATTACAAGATCCCCCCCCCCCATTACTGATAACTATTTCTTTATACAAACTTCAGTTAGTAACGATTGCAAGCATACATAAAATACACGTGGGATGTGGTATTCTTTATTTTTGCTGCTTGGTTTGTTTCCTTTAAGGTATGACTATGGCCCTCTCAAGTGACTGGCACACTACCATGGTAGATGTTCTTTACTAATTTATGATGGAAACCTGGATGAAATTTGGTGACGGACTAACGGCACTTGGTTCTGACGTTTTCTGATAAATCCAGAGATCAGTCAAGTTCCATTGGCTAATGATCACGGCATTATATGCTGCGCACAGCTAGGCTGCTTAACTCCCATTCACCTTAGTGTGATTTCAGCAGCTTATAGAGCAATCCTATGGTCTTTAGACAGCATCCCAGGGCCCATAGGAGTGTCTAGGAAAAACTGTCTGAGTAGGACAGAGCTTTGACTTCAGAGCTTTTCTTATGCTGGAGCCCCCCTCCCCCCCCCCGCGCTCCTCCCAGCCACTACAAAGCTTTCTGCAGTGGCTTCTTCTACGGGTTGGAACTCCAACACTGTAGAAGAGGCAAAATGGCTGTGCCAGTGGGTAGGGAGGGAATGACCAAGGAATCGAGGAATCCTAATCATCCCAGCCTCCATCTATGCCTCCAAGACAGAGGGAAACTTAGGCCTATCTAATAGAATTTCCCTTTTTGAGGGCAGAGAGGTGTAAAATGCCTCCCCCGAACCTCCCGCCCTGCTGGCAAGAGCATGGCAGAGCATAGGAAAGGGTGGAGCCAATGAGATCGGATTGCTCCGTCAATAGGACGCCTCATCCTTAGGATTGCTCAGTTAACTAGGCTGCAACCCAAATGCTTAATATTCTAATGATCAAAAGTTTAATGTTCTGATATTGATCACTGGCTTGCCTAAACTATAAAAATGACTAAGCGTCAACTTTCATTGAGTTTCTAACATCACACTATTTCCATGGGACGACGTCACGGCCTAATTGCTTTTGTGTATTTATCCTAAGAAAAGAAAGTATCTCTCCATTTTCAGAGGGACAGTGGCTCATTCTGGACGCAGTTTTCTGTTGACAAAGTGGACCCAGCAGGCTTATGGATATTTTAAATCTTTAACTGTAGGTGTGTGGGGTGCCTAGTACATTTTCATTAAATACAGGCACTCAGGTTTCTTTCAGTAGCGGATTTTTAAATATATATATATTCTAAAGTAGTACTAATGGTATTTAATCAGCATTGAGCACTTCAGTTTCAAGCTTGTTTAGAACATTTCAGGCTGAGGAGCCTGAGGCTGAGGTAAACATACCGAGGAAGATTGGTGGTTTCTAACATATTTTTCTTCATTGAAATGCAAAGGGAGGGATGCAAATTAAGCTGGGTGCTGGTGTTGTGTTGGGAGAAATGGGGTGTAACTCCCTGTCCCCCAATACCATTCCCCCAATGTAAATCCTCCCTTCAGAACTGCTATTAGCTGCGGAGAGTTGTATCCAAAGTTAGTCTAACTGAAGGCCCATTCATTTCAACGGGTCTATTCTTAGTAGGACTAACATTGGATACCACCCAGAGACGGGAAAGACAGGTAAAATATGGGTCCCTGCCTTTTTTCCCCATTCTGCAGCTAATAGTAGCTATGGGGGTGGGGAAGAGCATTAACTCAGGTAATTGATATGGGGATAAAGGATTTAAACACTCTCTCACCCAGCACTGGACCCCTAATCAAAATCTGGAGCCCTTCAGTCTCCTTCCTTTTAAATGAAGTCAAACATTTTGGGAACTCGAATCATATTTATTGAATTTATTGCATTTATATCCCTCTTTCTTCCATTCTGGGACCCAAGGGAGCTACATGTGGTTCCTAGGTGCTTTCCCCTCCAAGCCCTGACCAGACCTAGACCTAGTTAGCATCAGCAAGGTGGCTGCCTCATGTGCCTTCAGACCCTGCCTATATCATGTCATTTGAACTTCAGACACGGGGGGGGGGGGTGTCTATATGCAAGGAAAGCCCCGGGTGGGTGTGCAGTGGTGTTGCGTTGATTATATGATGCAGCAGCACTACATACCCAACCTGGGGCTTTCCAGCAAAGCTGCAAAGAAAAGAAGTCAGGGACTTACCCCAACTTTTTTCTCCAGAGCGAGGAGAGTACAGCGCATCCACCATCTCTCCTCACTCTGGAGTCATGGTGGAGGCACGGCCAGGAGGGTGGCGACCACTGATTGGTTGCCGTCCGCCTGGGCAGAGGGTGGGCCTGGCTGCTGGAAACCCTATGCTTTTGCTGCAGCGTCAGGATTAGCCACCGCCATCCCGTTGCAGCAAAAGTGCTGGTTTTTCCTTATTGTGGTGGCATCCCACCGCTGTATAGAGAGCCCCATGGTCTGGAGCCCATGGATGAACTGAAACCATTCATTATATGTACGCATGAGAAAAGGAGGCTGTTTTCTCCGTCAGGATGCTGCCCTTTCTGGTGGGATCCCATGTACCCACCAAAATGGTTTTGTGGGGAATGTGGGAATATGCAGGCCTGTGGTCAGTGGGGAAACACTGGTTTCACCTACCTATTTTTAAAGTTGTAAAGCTACAACCCATGCTTAGAACACATCCTTGTTTGGCTTGTATTCATTCATACACACCTACATAGCACCATCAGCGTTCACGGCACTTTACGGAGTAGAAGAGAGTACTCCTCAGTCGCCAGTGAATATCACAAGAGACTATCATCCTGCTAAGAGTTTTCTGCAGACATCTCTTACCAACCCCCTGAGGAAGGCCTTAAAAAAACAACATAGGCCCAAACTCGTTGGGCAGAAATTGTAAAATAACTTCGCATTCTGAGAACCTGCCTCTCTTCCTTTTTTTACCCTGTGTGGATGCTCTCCTCCTTTTGGAATAGGAGAGAGACAGAGCAATACAATTGTTTTAACAGAACATAAATGATGAGAGTGACTGTAAATGGGGGGGGTGAAACAATGGCACTTTGCTATTGGTAATGTGGATATCATGCAGGTCTGCACCAGACTTACTTATTTATTACATTTCTATTCTGCCCAATGGCCGAGGCTCTCTGGGCAGTTCGCAGTTAAAACCACAAAATACAACAGATCAAGTCATATAAAAGTTAAAAGATTTGAGAGGACCCTGAACAAGCTGCCATCCACTTACCTCCCAGCATCATCCTGGTCCTCCACCCAAATTAAGTTAGTGGTAGCTAGGGATGTTGAGAAATCTGCAATGGATTCAAATGAGTACGGATTTCTATGAATGCACCCTGTGGATTCCTCAGCAGGCCCACTTTGTCCAAGTCACATGGATTCTGTGGACCAGTTTTTCACATTTGCGCTAATTCGCACTTGCATTAATGTGGATTGGTGCATTTGCGCAAGTGCGCATTAGTGCAGGTAGAATGGCATTCTGGTTAAACAAAATCCCAATTCTGTCAATGAGCATAAGATGGAACAAAAGAGGTCTGATGATCCACAAAAACACAGACAGAATGGATTTAACAAAATCCGTACATCACTTGTGGCTATGGATGTCAGAGAAATCCGCAACGGAACCAAATGAGTTTGCATTTTTATGAATCTGAACTGCAGATTCTGCAGATTCTGCAGCAGAGCAGCTTTTCCCCTGTTGGGTGGGGCCCAAGTGCTTTCAGACCATTTCTCTAACCTTCGGGAAATTTATGCAAATTTCGTTGTAGAAAAATATGCAAAAATATATTTTTAAAAAAACCAGTCTAAAATGCACATTGGGCTATCTTCATAAGGCCAGTTTGCTCTTTTGCTCCCTGGTGAAGCAGGGTGTGGTTCCTCTGGATCCATGGATCCATGGTAACCTCATCTTCAGATCTCTCCTGGGAATAGGTAGCTATAGCTTTCTTTTAATTTCCCCCACCCCACTCACACACAGTGCTCCTTCCCGCTTTTCTAAGAGTTTGGTCCATACTGCTATAAAGTTGAAAGCTTCAAACACTTCATTTAATTAGTTTGGGCCGGTGTTAAGTTTTAAGTACAATGTTGAAACCTTTCAAAGTGCTTCTGGGGCTACAACATTGGTTTCGGCCTAGTCACCCTGTTTTTCTAATAAGGTTTAGAAACAGTTGAGCTGTCGTTTATTTTGCATAGTGTACACACATGGATTTTCTTTCTAATCCTTGCAGTCTACACTGGCTCCCTCCTTGATGTGTTTTTGGAGGCAGACAACCCCTTTTTTGTTCCAGCAGGCCTTTGGCAACTAATCTGGACCTCTGTCTATACCTTTGACTTTTAAATTGTTATGTATTTAAAATGTTTAAAATGCTTTAATATTGAAAAGTACGTAATTATATTTTTAACTTTTGTATATTTAGGCTGACGATATGACAAGGAGGACAGGGCTCATGTAACTTTAACAGTTGTAGAGAAAAGGGAATTTCAGCCAGTGTCATTTGTATGCAATTAGTTTACTCTTTGGGATCTAGGGCCTTGAGCAGTACATTAAAAAAAAAAAAAGTAAAGATGAAGAGATGCTTTTTGGTGCTTGGTTGGAATCTGTAGAGCCTTAACATTGTTTTTGTAAACCATAGGTTTTTTGTTTAATGAATATTCCCTCTTCATCACAATAGTTAAAGTTGCAGGGGCCCTGCCTTCTTTTGTATGTGGTCACTCTAGTATAGAGCCTGCAACTTTAACTGTTGTGATGGAGAGGGACTTTCACCGGGAACTAATTGCATACAAATGACACTGGCTGAAATCCCCTTTTCTCTACAACTGTTAAAGTTACATGAGCCCTGTCCTCCTTTTCATATGGTCAGCCTATACTGGACTGAATGCCATTGCCTCACCCAGCCACCCGTGGCTGAAACTTGGTGCTACACAAGTTTACCAGACCAGCTTGTGGATTGGTGGTATTCAGGCTGGCACTTACCTAGGCTGACCATTTGAAAAGGAGGACAGGGCTCCTGTAACTTTAACAGTCGTAGAGAAAAGGGAATTTCAGTCAGTGTCATTTGTATGCAATTAGTTCCTGGTGAAATTCCCTCTTCATCACAACTGTTAAAGTTGTAGGCACTATACTAGAGTGACCATATACAAAAGAAGGCAGGGCCCCTGCAACTTTAACGGTTGTGATGAAGAGGGAATTTCACCAGGAACTAATTGCCAACAAATGACACTGGCTGAAATTCCCTTTTCTCTACAACTATTAAAGTTACAGGAGCCCTGTCCTCCTTTTCATATGGTCAGCCTAACTTACCAGAGATGCACCAAAGTGGCTGCAACAGCCACCGTCTTTATTATGCCTCTGGACCCCATGTAAGTTGGAACCCAGAGGCCCTCTAGGGTAATAAAAGATGTCAAGCAATGGAGTCAGCTGTGATGGGCCTTGGCATTTATCTTAGCTGTCTTGTCAGATACTGATCCTCTCCCTGGTATAATGATTAGTATTATTAACTACGAAAGCTGCAACTCTTGGCTTGAAAGGGCCTAACGACCTTTTGTCTAAGAGTGTAATGGAAAGAGAAATGCAAGGAGGTTGCAGAGGTTAAAACACACATTTATAACTTAAAGTTTTAGAATGTTTTAAAGAATTATCTAGGGAAAAACAGAGATGTGCAGGGTGAAGCTAAATGAAAACATGAAGAAATTTGAAAGAAGACATTGAGGAAGTGTTGCATGTATGAACTGGAAAGTTTTGTTGTTATTGTTTTAATTCTTTAAAATGTAAAGAATAAGGGGTATTACGTAGACAACTTGAGCAGCTCACAATCAGGGATCATTTGTTTCCTTCTTTTGAGTAGCTCAAAAGTTACTGGAGCAGCAAGGTAACCTATTCCCTGTAGTACAGTTCCATGCTATTCCAGTAAAGTTCCACACCTTTCCAGTACCTCATTTAGGTGAGATCACCTTTCTTTCCCCTGCATGTTCTCTCTCTCTCTGGGGGAATCCACACAGTCCTTTGGAACATTTTAAATTGTATTTTAAAACGTTCCAAACAGGTGCGTTCTAAAACATCTTAGGCCACATTACTGAGTACTCACGTTACAGGAGAAACAGTCTTCAGTCTTTAAGGCGGTGTGTACGGTCACACATTGTTCTGCCCTGTCTCTTTCTTTTTCGTTTTTCAATGAATTTAGGGCAAGGCATTGTGGGGGTTGTAGTTCAGTTACACACTTCCTTCTTAGTTCCTCTGTCATTCCCTAGCGAGTTTAGGGCTAAGAATTTTGGGTGTTGTAGTTCACTGGTCCACTTCCTGTTTCTTCCCCACCAATCAACTGCTCAGCATTTGGGCACCAGTAAAGGAAGCACTGCCCCCATGAATCAGAAACTGTAAGGAAGGACACATTCTTTTACTTAAAATGATGTATTAAAAGTGAAACCGTTGTATATAACTGAAGGGAGTTTTAAAAAACCTCAGATATACAACATTATAGGGAGTGCGTCATGTGGCCCAAAGAGTTTTCATAACCCTTATAAAACGTCAAAAAACTCGTGTGTAGATCCGCCCTCTCTCTCTCTCTCTCTCTCTCTTGTTCCCCAATAAAATCGTTCAAGACAGTTATAATACTTCAACTTTACAATTATCAATTACTGGAATAGGTTTCAGCCAGGTGATTGCTATGGCAGGATCTACACTACTGCTTTATAGAGGTATTGAAGTGTACTGACAACTGATGGGGCCCACGACACATCTACACCAAGCAGGATATAGCATTATGAAAGTGGTGTATGGTATGTGTCTAAGGGCCACAACAGTTGTCAGTGCACTTCAATACCGCTCTAAAACAGTAGTGTAGATCCTGCCTCCATATACCTCTTTCATACCACTTTCATAGTGCTATATCCTGCTTGGTGTAGATCTGGATCACCTGGCTGAAACCTATTCCAGTAATTGATAAATGGTATCCAGTTTATTTTGAAATGTCTGAGTGGAGTTCATTCTTCCCTCCCATAGCAACTTCTGTTATTTTATTCGTCAATACGAGAGTCCAACTCTTCTTTTTCCTTCCTACAAAACAAACTACCACACTTTCCAGAGACATGCTCCAAGAAGAACTCCATCCTTCAGATATCTCAATTTTCTGATATTTGCTTGTTCCCCTCCCCCCTTTTCCCCTTTTGCGTTATGCATGCTGATGGTAGCTAAAGTTAAATATAGGCATTGTAAATACATGTACTTCTTTGCCGTACGTATCACAATCTGCTTCAGTTTCAACAGCTGTTTGCCATGCGGTAGGGCAGGGGTAGCACTTCTGTTCATGAAACAGATGCCATGAGACCTCCATTGGATGTGCAGAGTGAGTTCTGCATCCTCATACTAGCTAAATAAACTGTAAATAGATAAATATTTCCCAATATTATTTGGGTTGTTCAGAAATATAAATGTAGTTCCCCACCTCTTCTCTAATGTTTATGACAGATTCAGATGCTTATAGATCAGCTTTCCTGAACCTGGAGCTCTCCAGATATGTCGGACTACATTCCCCATCATTCCCAACCTGGCTGAGGATTATGGGAGTTGTAGTCTCACACATCTCATGGGTGCCAGGTTGGGGAAGACTTTTTCATAGTAAGTGAAATGCTATTTCATTTTTATTGTTGGTTTTTAAGCCTTATTGGAATAAGTAAAATATTTGCAACGTTCTCTTTTGAATTCATCCATAACTATTATATCACATTGTGGGTTTAGAACTCCAAAGTGCTCTTACATGCCGACTAACTAGCTTTGTCTATAAAGAAATGAGCAAGGGCGGGAAAGGCGATATGTTCCCATCAGTTGATGGAAATGAGATTTTCTTAAGGCTCTGCAAAGATTCAAAAACAGAGTAAGACTTAAGAGGATCCTAGAGGGAGTATATGGGATGCTATTAATACGTTCCTCCTTTGAAAAGAATTGATCTAAGGCTTTGGGAGTACAGGAAAAGTAACCATGTTTGAAGAAAAAGACAAGGTTGAAGTTTTGGAGACATATCACTGATACTTTTTGGCAAGATGTAAGAGATGGCTCAATGTCACATGAGAAAGATGAGAAGATAAGTCTACTGGTTCATTACCATTACATGCATACAAATGAAAGAATATGTTTACTAGCCTAGGGAAAGGAAGATTTACAATTGTAGGTTATTTGAATATATTGGCTATATTGGCTGTCTTCTTTGGCCATTGGGCACACTTCTCACACCAAGCTTAGAAGCTTCTAGTCATGGTAGCATTTATATGGAAATTCATTCATAATGACCCTGTTTAGAGGACACACTCAGCCATGGTTGGGCCGCTAACCCCTTTGCAGCAAATGGTTAGTGAGCATGTTTAAACTGTGGTTATGTAGCCACCATGGTTAGGAATGGTTCACATGACACACTAAGTCATGGTTCACACAACACACTAAGCCATAAGGTTTAGCTCAAAATGCTCAACCACTGAGGCTCAGTGTGTCGTCTGAACAGGGTAATTAAGTTAGTGTGACATGGCACTCCATTTGATATTACAAGCCCAAAGAAGACCGAGCTCTGTCCTTTGAGGCTGCCACCTGTTGGACTTAGATGGGAAAGATACAGGTTCAATTGTTTACTCCGCCATTAAGCTCAATGAGTGGTCTTGGGCAACTCTCTGCCTCTTGTGGTCTTTCACCTACCTCACTGGAATGTTGTGAAGATAAAGTGGGGAAATTGTTTGTATATGCTGCCCTGAACTGAGGGGGAGCTTTGGCTATGGGGCGGTATATAAATGTAATAAATAAATAAAATAAAGGGGACCATTTGAGTAAGGTGCTACCAATATGCTGATGAAATTGGGTCTGTTGCTTTTTGTTATCCAACTCCAAGGAAGCCTTGAACATTAATTATTATTATTATTATTATTATTATTATATCATCTTTATTTATTTGTATCGTACCTTTTGCCTAATACTGGGCCTCAAGGTGGCTTTGTAAAATTAAAACATATACAGTTAAAAGCTATAAATAGAAATATACAAAAGTTAAAAATATAAGTAAATAAGTTTCAATATTAAAACATTTCAACATATAAAATACATATAACATTTTTAAAATCTTAAACATAGATGGAGGTCCACATTGCTGGGTTCGATAACGGATGAGGGTGAACAAGCTCAGGTTAAACCCAGACAAGATGGAGGTGGTGTTGACCAGTAGAAAACTGACTCAAGAAGTGGGATTCAATCTGTTCCAGAAGGAGTTGCGCTCCCCCTGAAGGATCAGGTCCATAGCTTGGGAGTGCTTCCTTGATCCTAAGTTGTCCCTGAATTTTCCGGTGGTGGCGGTGGCGGCGGTGGCGGTGGCAAGGAGTGTGTAATTGGTTCACCAATTATGCTGGTTGTGCCAGCTACGACCCTTCTTGGCCCCAATCTCTTTAAAAAGCATCTGGAGACACCTCTCTTTAATTTAACCTTTTAAATTATGCAGTTGTTTTAATATTATAACATTTTACTGTTTTTAACTGGGGACATCCTCCCCCACCCCTGTGCCACTGGCCCTCTGTTTTCTACTGCAAGCCCAACATTAGGCTAAAATGACATCTTCATCAACTGTGTTTCCTGCATCTTAACTATTTTAGCATCTTTATACTCAATGACGGCATCGTACTGTACACACAAGGAGCATTTGAGTCTGCAGAACACTGTCCGTTCACGTTACTGTATGAAATGCTCACAAGCTAACCAACTACTTTCTAGTTGGTTGTTTAGAAATAGGTTGTTTAGAAATAAAATTATCTGACTGGACATTCTTCCATTCTGTTCTCATCTTGTCTCTTGGGTGATCATGAAAGATGAGGTATTATTTCCTGGAGAGGAATAGGACAGATGTGGTGTGTTTCCCAGCTTTGGCAGCAGCACTCAACAGCTTGATAACCTTTTCTCCAATGGTGTCCATCCACCGGCAGAACAGATACCACTGGTGGAACAAATTTTCCCTCTCCCCTGCAGCTTGTCTCCCAAGTACCACCCAAATCTGCTCCGGAGGGTTGGAGGCCCCTCTGTGCTGCACACACATACATCTACCAACCTTGTATATCACTGCACGTACCTGACAAAGTGGGCTTAGTTCACAAAAGCTTGTGCACAATAAAATGTTTTAGAAAGCAATCCTATGGCCCTTAGACGGTGTCTGGGGGGCAATAGGATTGTGTGGTTTACTGGCTGCGAGGCCAGAGCCCTGGCTCTGACCTCGGAGCCTGTAAACTGCACTCCCCCTCCCCCTCCCCCTCATAGCCAGCACAGAAACCTGAGTGCAGAGATAGGGAAAAGAGGGTGGTCCTGGCGGCAGGGAGGGGATGAGACCAAGGAAGCTGCCTTATACAGCTTCCTATGCTTACCCCAGCCTCTTTCCCTCCTGCTCTGAAGTGCCGCGACTAGACAGGTAAATCACCCATCTAGCAAAAATGCAGGTTGGCCAGAGCATGGAGGGGAGGATTGTCTCTTTACTCCGGCTGCCCTGCATTAAGATACTTGGCAGCCTCTGACTTTGGATGCTGCAGACTATCAACATTGGATTGAGCCCTTACTCTTTTAAGGTGTCACAGGACTCTCTGGGCTTCTTCACATGAGCAAAATAAAGCACAGTTGTGGCTCGCCGCTCCAGGAAGTTCAGCGGCTCCCGGAAGTTCACCCATCATTTTGACAATATCAGCATCAGCCAGGACATCTCCCGCTGCTCCTCCCCCCCCTTATTCCATTAAAACAGATCAAAGAAAAGCTGGAATTAACCCCAGTGGCATGAAATCGGCAGTGTGTACAGCTGGGGTTGTGCTATGAACTTTCAGAGGAAGGATTTTCCCATGTCTGAGATCAAGGGAGAAGAGGGTAAAATGCCTCCCTGCAACAATGGGAGGCAGATCTGATCCCCCACCAAGAGCACCCCTTTAAAGTCAATGGGGCTTACTCCCAAGTAAGTGTACTGAGGGTCTTATGTCTACTCAGAAGTAAGTCCTGGCTTTCCTGGGGGCTGCAAGGAAACAGTACAGCAGACTTCCTCTCCCCTCCTTTGCACACATGCCAGGGAGGTAGGTGCTCCCTCGATTCAAACCTTTAAAGGAGACCCAGGAAACAGCAGGATCTTTCACCTTGTCACCCCCTCCTCTGATGTAATCAGCTCATATCAATCATGCCAAGAACCAGGAAGCACAACAGCCCTGGGTAAACAATGCAATTTCCCTTACTGTAGAGACACTCTATGTTTTCCCCATCCTATATGTCCACCAGAATGTTTCAGGTTGTGCATTATGCTCCCTTGCTGGTAGTTATTATATTTTTCTCACGCAGTGTTTCTGAAGGTTTTGGCATATGCAAGACTTTTATAAAGAAATGTGCTCTTTTTTGTTTTCAAATATTTTCAGAATCCGGTTTTGAGTGCTATAGTCTGTGGAAGTCATCACATGCATCCTGTGATTGTTATTAAATGAAAAGACACATCTTTAAAGATGGGCTCTTTTTGTACCATTACGAGAGAGAATGAATAGAAGAAAACCACGATCAGGAAAAACAAACAAACCCTGCCTTGTCATCACAAGATCAGTAGGCGATGATGAATTGAGTAGAACATATTTTAATGAGATTATTAAAGAAAGACTTGTTAAGCATTAGAGCTTCATCACACCTACTTTCCCCCCCTGGTTTACTTCTGCGGGTTCTCCCTCCGTTTCCTATGCGAGTCTAGCATTTTGAATCACTTGTGGTCAATATTGCTGCGATACCTCAGCTTGGCCTGTTCAAAATTTGCGTTTCGGACTTTGCCTGTTCAGGGATACATCGAAAGAGAGACTAAAAACGGCGACCTCAGGGCGAGAGAGCAGCATGACGGGGACGATGTGGTGCGAGTCCAGCGCTGAGTGAGTGGATCAAAGTCGCGGCGGGTGTGCATCGAACTGCCTGTGTGATGACGGCCTTAGTTACATCTCTATATAAAACTGATTTGGGGTTTTTTGTTTTGTTTTGCAAATTAGGGCAAGAAGTAGGACAAAGGTTTGAGAGATGACAAGAGGGAGATGAAGAGAGCCCCGGGAAGCAGATTTTTGACCTGATGTGGCTGTTGACATTGTGGACAGTAGTGTCCTTGATCTGTAATTTCTTTTTTTGGTTGTCCATATTACTGAGTAATCAGGAAGGTGTCTCTTATGGATACATCTCTTTGAATCCAGATGGAAAATTAGATGTCTGGTTTGTTCATAATTATCTCTCTAATTGCCAATGTTGACATCTCTTTATCCATCAATTTTGGAGGCAAGAGTAGCATGTTTCACTTTCTAGGCAAATAGCAACAGTGTTTTAGTAACGAGCCAGGAACACATCACATCATCCACACTTAAAGACAACATTTAAGCTCCCGATAACGATGGTAATATTGTTTTTATTGATGATAGCAGTTTTAACCAACAGCTAACATATTTTTTTGTCTATGAGTTCCCAATCCAAGCAAAAAGCTGATTGTTGCATTCTTTAGAGGCCCCCTCTACAAGAATTCGGTTTGGTGCCTGGTTGTCCGATTATGTGCATCTTCTCACAATCACTGTTACGATAATGACTGTATGGTTAAGCGCATAACTGGTGGCCCGACTGGTTGTTTGAAACACATTGTAAAGTGGCTGAAATGCAGAGAATCGCTTGTTTACATGGTCAAAACGCGCTTTAACGGCCGCAGAGCAGGAAAACTCGCTATTTAACGTGCATTTGATAATGCGCATAATCGGAGAGAAAATGCGCCGCTACCCCCGATTTGCGCTCCACTCTTGTAGAGGTAAAAATTTTAATGAGACTTGAAAGAGCTTTAAACCTCTCGTGTAGAGGCACCCAGATTTACATGTCGTAACTAAATACCTGACCTGCTTATTAACTTGAAAAGCAATGGCTTTTTATGAGAAAAGTAATTGCCACAAACTGAGTAGAACAGAATTGGGTTTTTTTTTATTGTTCTTGGTTTCTATAGGGGGGGGGGAAATTCATCTTTGCACAGCCATTCAGAAATGTCCTTCATATATGTTTGCCTCCTGTATGTACAGATGTGGGTTTGTCCCACCACAGTTATCCATAAATATCCCCTGGCTCATGAACTAAAAGGAAAATAATAGGGCTTCAATATTGGCTCTACAGAGTGTGTAGTATTATAGTAATGGAGAAAAACACAGAAGTATTTTGAATGCGTGGTGAGAAAATGATTGTTTCCTTAAGTAACTCCTCTGCTTTGTGAACAGTAGCAGCAGCATAATATGTACCAAGGAGGAACTACGAAGATACGAAGTAATAGAGAACACTGGGACTAGAGAAAGAACCAAGATGCAATATTAGGAAAAAGACTGGGAAAGAGAAGGAACCAGTACAGCTACTTATGGAAAGGACAGAAGGGTATAGAAGGAGGGAGGGGAGGCAATCCCGGACTTACCAAGTTCCAGGATTGTCCCTGACCTTCCAAACGGAAGCACGGCATCCTGGAAAGGAAAAGGAAAAGGGACATTGTGCCTGTCACAGTCGCCATTTTTTTCAATTGCACTCCTCCGCAAAATAAGTAAAAAACAAAAGCCCAGACGTCACTCTCCCCACCCCCGTTGCCCCTGGACTCCTCCCAGCCCGGCTCCTTCCTTCTTGCTGACCCTGCTACTTGTGGGGAGGGGGGAAGAAGCCAGGATGGGTGCCCACACCGCCCACGGTCCTCGGGATCATCCTGGGACCTCAGGGAAAATTGGGATCACTGAGGTCTCGGTTATCCTGGTAAAATGGAGGGGTCGTCCCTGCCTGCTCATTTGGATGCCCAGGGACGACCCAGGGAAAAAAGGCCAGTGTAGACAAGCCAAAGAGAGAGAGAAAGAGAGAGAATTAGTTTATCTTAGTTTTTACAGACATTTGCATCCATCAACTAACCTCTGATAGGAGGAGGCACTCTAAGAAGAAGAAGCATCCATCATAAAAAAGGTGTCAATAGGGATGGAAGGATCTGTCAGTTTTGTTTTCTCCCGCCTCCCAACTTTTAAAATCTCAAGTCCTATCCATCCCATTTATAAGAAATTTGAGAATTTTGGTATGTTCTTATCAAAAACGAACCAGGCAAAATTCTCACCCATCTGAACTGGGCAAATTCAATAAGGTCCATTTATTCCCAGCATGGTGAGGACCACAGTGGATCTGCCTGTCATGTAGCTGTTAATGATGAGGAGTTCATCTGAAAAAAGAAGAGGTGGCAGTCCCAAATGAACATCACAAATATACGAAGATCTGAAGCCAGACTATTAGCCCTTCTTTCAGGATGGACAAACTGGTCAGTTTTGCTCTCTCCCACTTCCATATTTTTTTTGAAATCTCAAGTTCTTTCCATCCACATTATGAAGAAATGTGCCAATTTTGACAAGTTCTTATAAAAAACTGAACCTAACAAAATTCTCACCCCTCCCTAGCCGTGTAAAGAATGCAGCCAGGACAAAGATGAGTTAAAAGAGGTAGGAGGTGGGTAGGTGGGAAAAGAAGCAATACAAGAAATATATTTACATCTAGCTTTTGTTACAGGGACGTTTAAAGTACAATAATGACTAAAGTTCAATTTAAAGTTCTATATTTCCTTTCTTAGCATTTTTTTAAAAAGTTAAATAATGTGCCAGCAGGGTGGCTGCTCCTCTCAGCCTGTCTGTTTTTAAAATTAAAATTAAATGATTTAATTTGTACTGGTTTGTCAACACAAGTCTATTCTTAATGAAGAAACGTGATAAATAGAAGAAACAATATGATGACATCTTCTAACTTTCTTTACTTCAAAGTGACTAGTCTCTGAACATCAAAATCTTTCTTTTTGTTGGGGATCATGAACCATGTAATCCTATGCTTGTCTACTTCCAGGTCCTACAGTTCAATCCTTTACATTTAAGTACAGGATTGCAACCTTAATGTTATTTGGCCTGATATAAACTGTTAAGATTGCTTTCTAATTTGTGATTATTCTTGATGTTAGAATGTGATCATTGTGAGCAGTATCTGGTGGCATTACGTATTATGACAACACTATGTAAAGCAATAATAATACATTTTTTTTTAAAAAAAGGGTTACTAGTCCCTAGTGTGACAATCTTTGTGAAGGCTAGGCCCCAGGCGTTAGACGAAGACTGTCTGTCTGTTGGAGTTCCCTTAGACTACCAGGTGCTTACAATAATAGTTTTTGCTGTCATAAACAGATTGAAGGACCACCTTACTTTTAATGGTTGATATATCTGATATGGCTTCCTTCACCAATTGCTTTCATGCCGATGCAAGTCAGCGACCTTGCTTATGCTTGTTCCTGATGGAACCTCAGAATGGATTTGTCTGATGAAAGCTCAGGTTGTAGATGTCTGGTTTGCTAATTTTAAATGGGTAGCAAAATAACCAAGAGCATCTGTTCCTATTTCATTTGAGACAGATCTGCACTAAGATGATATTCTTCAGGCCAAGGAATTGTGAAAAGGCTGCCAAATACGCCTATATAAATTTTCAGACTAATATATAATTCCATCATTGGGTGTGTGTGGGGGGAAGCCATTGTGTGTTTGCTTAGATACAGCATATAAAGAAAAAAAATCTTTTTTACTACCTTGGAACCAGCAATTTACCACCCCTCCTCCCGACATTTCCATGAGACAAACAAAGTACTAAATCTGCTGTGATTTCATGGGAGGAGCAGTATTAGGTGAAAATTGTTCGGATTCATTTTGTTGTTTTGAATACGGAGTCTTTAAATGATAAAGGGGTGGGGGTGGGAATTGTAATTCAATAAGGAGTTGCGTATTCGAGAGAGCACTTACTTATTAATTACAGTTGGAACAGATAGATTTTACCCTCACTTGTTGCTGTAGGTTTTTTTTTATCATTTCATATTGGAAGAAATATAAAATCCCTGGTATATTTGTACACTCTCTGGCTGGGTTTGGACAACACAATATTCAATAGTGGGGTAATAATCAATGTGACAGTTGTTAATCTAGGGGTACTCACTACACAACATAGTAATAATCAACATGGTGTGGATTAGGATCAACGTTGAATTGACCATTAGTCCATGCTGAGTTGACTCACTCATCTCCTGTCATCTCTCCCCCCCTCAGCCCTCCCACTAGTATCCCATTAGCCATTGCTGCTGAATAACTATCCTGCTGGCTGGAGTACAGCAGCAACTGCCACTTTGACCACTCTTGCCTTGCTGTTCTGTGACCGATGAAATAACCAACAGTGCCTGCCACATAACATGATAACTGTCGTGACTCTGGCTAACTCTCTAAAGTTCTTGCTCACGACTTCAGGTACACTGATACACAACAATAACAGTGAGATTTCTTTTATTGTAATCACACGGAGATTCAAAGCATAACGGTTTTATTTCTGCAAACACACACTTGAAGCTGAAGACGGACCACACAGCTTTCAGGTAGAACGGCTTAATGAGAACAGCACTCACTCAGGGACTGACATTTAGAGATTAACTCTAGTCCTTAGAGGGCAGGAGCGGCCACGCTGCACTGGAATCCTCTGGAACATAGAGAGACTCTAGGATTAGGCCTCTTAACAGTAGTATAACGGTCAACTGGCAACTAAATTTTCACTCAGCCTGTCAGGGAACGCTGAGCTGACCACGGAAGCCAGAAGCCAGGAAATGAACCTCTTCGACCTAGGGAGCCTTCCCAATTCACGTAGCTTTAGCTCTGAGGAAGGTCCTCTCACAGGTCTCTCACACACACGAGTTTCAGAACAGCAACGATCAGCTTCTGCCTCCCTCTGCCCGTAACTTTGGCTCCATGGAGAGAGACAGCAAGCTATAGAACACGAATCCAGAACAGTAATCTCAAGTCCAAATCCATGAAAAGCCACAGTGCACTTCTCATGGCAAAGTTCTTTAGAAGTAACAAGTCCAAACATTAACAGAACATGTATAGAGTGCATCTCACAATTCTAAATCAGAATAGTAACTCACAGCAGTAGCAGAGCAGCAAGAGGATAGACGAGATAATTCCTAGCAACGGAATTACTCTCAGGACAAAGGCAATATAGTGTGGAGGCTGGGCAAATTCTAAGCTACTTTGATAGACAGGGCTTCAGGCCTGTAATCTAAACTCACGTGCCAACAGGGCGGCACGGTTCAACCTCTTCTGATGACGCCACAGTGTGAGGAAGATAGCCCCCACCTTTGCAAAGCATAGTTTAATTCCCAGAGAACGTTCAAGGCCTTCGGCCTACCATTTGAGATAAGCACATACCAGAGAAGCAGAGATACATTTTCTCATAACAAATTGCCAAGTCTTCAGTCTACAATTCACAGGGCCAGCCCTGTGAATTGTCTGTGAAGCATCTAACACCCAACAATAACCAATGATGGTTCAAATAGCCAACTCTGCACAGTGTTTGTTTGTTTTTTTTGGCTCGGCTTATTTTGGCCAAATAACCAACCATTGGTTTTAAAAAAAAACTCCACACAACATGATAACCCTGGGTTAAATAACCAGCCATTGACTATTTAAACCACCATTGGTTGTCATGTTGTCTGAACCCTGTATCTGCGTGCTTATCCTCCTACACATAGAGGACTGTATGGAGCACTCACATCACATGTTTTGCCATGTGCATGGAACAGGAAAAGGACACAGAATGCTGGACTAGATGGATCCTTGGTCTGCTTCAGCATGGTTCATCTTATATTCTTATATTAAACATCCAGCTGGCCGCTATTGAAAACAGAGATGGAACTTGGGCTGGATCTACCCTGAGGACTCACTGCCTGTTGTAGGAGTATCTATTTGCTTTCAATATACTCTGCTTATACATGTCTAAATAAAGCAAATATCGCAAAGGCACCTTACCAGCACAATCCTATGACATATTTATTTGGAAGTGAGCCCCATTGAGTTCAGTGGGATTGATTCCCAGTTTATGTGTGTATAGGATTGCAGCCTTGATCTCTTGAGCGCTCTCTTTCATCCAAAAGAATGAGGGCCCACATGCTTTGTTTGCAGAAGGTCCCAGGTTCCATCCCTGGAATCTCCATTTTAAACGACCATCCCATGAGATTTAGGACAGACAAAAGAACGTTTTTCTTCATGCTGCACATAGCTAAATTATGGAATTCACCACCACGCTATGATATGGTCACCCATTTACATAGCTTCACAAAGGTATTAGACAACCTCATGGAAGATAAGGCTTTCAGATGGTTACTAATCATGGTGGCCATATATTACATCCAGAGGTAGCATGCCTCTGTAGGCCAGTTACTGATGAACACAAGTGTGAGGATGCTGCTGCATTCATGCCCTGCTGTGGGCTTCCTACAGGTACCTGATTGGCCACTGTGGAAACAGCTGATGGGGGCAGAACTCTGTCTGAGACCTCGGAGAGCTTCTGTCATTCAGATTAGGCATTATTGGACCAGATGGGAAAAATAGTCTGTCTTGCTCTAAAGCAGATCCCTATGAAACCAAACCTGGTAGCAGTCCCCTGGAATGTCTCACTGGTTTGAAGTGGGATGTGCACAGCAGTTTGTCAGAGCACTAATTCATGGTGTATATTTCTCCCTTTAAAAAAGCAACCAGCAAACGTTCATGAGCTAGAAAATCCATATCACCTCTGACAGCCAGTTCAGATTTCTGCTGCTATCAAAGGATACTAAACCTGCTGTTGAGCGGTGCCCTAAAGTTCCACCCGGCCTTTTAGAAGATCAGCCCCACAATTTGAGATTTAATTGCTCATTTGATAAATAATTCATGGCAGCACAGCCAAGGAGATGCAGAAGAGCAAAGCAATCTCGTCTTCACATCAGCACAGGGATGTTTCTCCTGGAAGCTTCACTGTTTCATAGGGTTGTTGGTTTCTGTTGGGTTTTTGTTGCTTGTCTCTTCCAATTCAGATACCTGGCCACGGTGAACACTGTGCACGTGTGTTTCCATGTACGCACTACTGGATTTAACCTCATATGACTGGATCTGCTCATGGAAGATTAGATGACAAATCCGGTTGGGCAAATCTAAACCAGATCTGATGTAATCATTATTGCGAATGCATCCCTTGATTGACTGTAATGATAATGGCCAGGGCTCCAGACTCTCACTTTGATTTGTGTATACATATCAGTCTTGTTAACCTTAGGTATTGTAAAATGATCAGCTAGACTTTACCATTAGGGTCCACCTGGATGTTTTGTTCCATCAGTCTTGGGTGTAGATGAATTCCATAAGTTTTAATGCAGTGAAATCCATTGCACAAAAAGGTAACCACTGAGGAGGCATAAATCCAACTCATAATGTGTTAAAATATGCCGGCATTCCATTGCCAGAAGAACACAAGAAGGGTGTGTTTGGATCAGATCAGAAGTCCATCTAGTCCAGCATTCTGTTCCCAGCTGAGGCCTTCCAGATGCTTCTGGTAAGTTTACAAGTACGCATAAAAGCTACAACCTTGCCCTGTAGTTTGTCTCCAGCACCAGCTATTCAGAACTTGGAAATGCCATTCATTGTTATTTATTGCTACTCTTGAACGTGAAATTAATGATTATTTATTGTTAACAGAAGATTTATATAAAGCTTTCCTGCCATAGCACTTAAAGCAGGAGTGTTGAACCTTTTTCAGTGGTAGGCAGTAGGGATGTGCACTGGATCGGATCGGATCCACGATCCAAATCCGATCCAGGGGGAAATAGGATAAATTATCCGATTTCCGATCTCACCGCTGGATCAGCCGATCCAATCCGATCTGATCCGGAAAGGTTCCGAACCGGTTCAGATGGATCAGTGGATCAGCGGGCGCCCGCTGGCGCCCACCGCCGCTTCCATTGGTGGGTGCCAGCTGGCGCCTGCTGATGGAAGCGGACAACAGGGGCAGGGGGCGGCAGACGGGAGTGGACGGCCAGGAAATGTAAGCAGGGAGCAGGGGGCAGGGGGAGGGGGGGCGCGCGGCGCGCTTACCTTTCCTGGCCGTCCGCTCCCGTCCGCCGCCAGCTGCTACTATGAGCAGGCTTCGTGGCCTGCTCCTAGGTAGCACGCCAGGTGATGACATCACCTGGCATGCTGCTCTGGAGCAGGCCGCGAAGCCCGCTCGCAGTAGGAGCCAGCGGCGGACGGGAGCGAACGGCCAGGAAAGGTAAGCAGGGGGCAGGGGGAGGGGGGAGGGGGGAAGGGGGTTTACTTTCCGGGGCCGTCCGCTTCCATCCGCTGGCGCCTGCGGGCGCCAGCGGATGGAAGCGGACGGCCCCAGGGGGGTAAGGAGCGCAGGGGAGGGGGCTTACCTGCCGGGGCCATCCACAGTGGATGGCCCCAGGGGGGAGGGAGTTAGGCCCCCCTCACCCACCCGCCACCATTTTTTCCTCATAGACTTGCATTGCAATGCTAGTCTATGGGGGGGGGGGGGAAATGGCGGCCGATCCAAAAAGTTCTGATTTTTGGATCGGGATCGGACTCGATCTGGTCCGGGGGGGCTCTGATTTTGTCCTATCCAATCTGTGACAAAATTGGAGGTCCCGATCCGGGTCCCGATCCAATCCAGGGGGTCCGTGCACACCCCTAGTAGGCAGGGACAAAGGTGAAAGGGGTAACACCAAAATACAACATATGCTAAAATATTTTAGCTTAAATCTCTCACTGCCAGGAACTAAGCCTTATGAGAAGCACTTCAACCTTTTAGAATGGGGGGAAACCATGCAAAAGGTGGGAAACCACCACATGACTGGAGGTTGTGGCAAAGGGGGTGGGGCCAGGGGAAGGGGCATATGGCCATCTGGGGAAATCCACCTGGGCTCCCAGGTGGTCTGGATTTAACCTGTAGGCCTGAGGTTTGACACCTCAGATTTAAAACATCGTACAACTTCGGCTATGGGGCGGTATATAAATGTAATAAGTAATAATAATAATAACAACAACAACAACAAACAAAATAGGAAGCCATAAACACAGAAACAGTAAATATATCCCCCCCCAAATCCTATGTAGTATCTCCAAGATTATAAAATAAACCACAGAGTCTGAATTAGAAGGAACAACTTTACTTAGAACTGCTATCTCTGCCTATAAAGCTGAAAGTATGTGTGTGGGTTTGTATGTCCAGAAATGTTTACCCACTTCTAGATGAGCTACAACTTTGAAATTTGGGGCCCTGATAGGTCTTTGTGTACTACGTACCAATAATAATAATAATAATAATAATAATAATAATAACGACTTTCTGTGGTTTAACTATTTTTAAATGATTCAAAATAAACCCTAGGGCGATGCTTACAACTCCCAGCATGTCCACAACTCCCAGCAACACCGAAGGAATGCTGGGAGGTGTAGGCATTTCACAGATCTCAGGGGATCGTGCGTGGCCACATGGGCAATCTCACAAGATCTCTTTAATGGCTACACATCCCAGCATGTCTTAAATGGAGCTGCCAGAACCCACTGAGATTTGCTTCCCTCCACTCCTGCATGGGATGCAGCTCTGCCATTGGCCACCCTGGAGCAGTTAGCAGGGTCTGCAGTCAGCAGTCCCCAACACACCCGTTCACATGTTTTGGCCTGTGGGAGCTGCACCAGGTAGTACAAACAGCCTCGCTCGATCTTCTCCTGACCCAGCGCTGGGCTTTAGATGCCAGCTCCAAGCAGGTAAGACCGGTGTGATGCTGTCCCCACTGGCTAGGCTGACCATATGAAAAGGAGGACAGGGCTCATGTAACTTTAACAGTTGTAGAGAAAAGGGAATTTTAGCCAGTGTCATTTGTATGCAATTAGTTCCTGGTGAAATTCCCTCTTCCTCACAATAGTTAAAGTTGCAGGCACTATGCTAGAGTGACCATAAACAAAAGAAGGCAGGGCCCCTGCAACTAAATTCTCCTTGTAAATATACCAGACTGCAGTGATGCTCTGGGAAATAGGTTTGTGTGTGTCTGTGTTGACACAGGAGAATAAGTACCTGCATGTTTGTTTGTTTTCATTTAGATAATGGTAATTATGTAATATTATGTGCATAACTAATGTCATTGAATGTGTGCAAAATTGATATAATCATTTGCACTATAATGCCATTTCAAACAATTAGCCAGCAATGAAAGACAAACTGTGTGAACTAGCAGGGGGTTGGAGGCCGCCATCACCTATGCCCTCGTGATGCTCTCATAAATGGAATGTGTGAACTCACCTCAGCATTTGTAGCCCTGAGGGCTGCAGAGGAAAACCTGAAATGTTTGCTGAACAATTTGAGGCCGTGTATCCAATAGCAATACAGATTTGTTCTTGGTTAGCAAACTTTAACAAGCCTTCTGTACTTAACAGTAATCATGATTCATTTAAAGACTGGACCAGGGAAATGACATGGGAGGAAAGGGTTAAAATTAGGGGTGTGCACTGGATCGGGTCTGATCCACGATCCGGATCCGATCCAGGGGAAATCAGATACAATTATCCGATTTCCGATCTCACCGTTGGATCGTTTGAACCAATCCGATCTGATCCAGCGGGTGCCCGCTGATGGAAGCTGACAACGGGGCAGGGGTCTTACCTTCCGGGGATTTCTGCTCCTGTCCGCTGCTGGTGCGCTACTCAGGAGCAGGCTGCGAAGCCTGCTCACAGTAGCGGCCAGCGGCGGATGGGAGCGGACGTCCCCCGAAGGTAAGTAGTGGGGGAGGGGGGCCCGTGGCCCGCTTACCTTCCTTGGCCGTCTGCTCCTGTCTGCCGCTGGCCACTACTGCGAGCAGGCTTCGCGGCCTGCCCCGAGATAGCGCACCTGTTGATGGAAGCGAACGGCCCTGGAGAGGTAAGGAGCACGGGGGAGGGGACTTACCTTCCAGGGCCGTCCACAGCAGACGGCCCCAGGGGGGAGGAGGGAGTTAGGCCCCCCCTCACCCATGCACCGCCATTTTTTCCTCATAGACTTGCATTGGGGGAAAGCTTTCTTTCCCCCAATGCAAGTCTATGGGGAAAACAAAAATGGCGGCTGATCCAAAGATCGGATGTCCGATTTTTGGATTGGGATCGGACCTGATCCGATCCAGGGGCCTCCAATTTTGTCTGATCCGAGCCGGGACAAAATTGGAGGTCCCGATCCGGGGGGTCCGTGCACACCCCTAGTTAAAATCCCCTTCTCAATGCCACATCCACGATCAAATAAGCAGCCCCAGTGTCGTGACTCTTAGCTCTCCCCAGAGCTTTTGCTCACGAACTTTAGGCAAAGTGACACACTCCAAACAACAGTGAGATTTCTTTTATTGTAAATCACATGGAATTCAAAGCATAACGGTTTCATTTCTGCAAACACACACTTGAAGCTGAAGACGGACCAAACAGCTTTCAGGTAGAACGGTTTAATGCGAACAGCACTCACTCAGGGGTAGACATTTAGAGTTAACCCTAGTCCCGAGAGGGCAGGAGATGCCACACTGCACTGGAATCCTCTGGAACATAGGGACACTCACGGAAAGCCTCTAGACAGTAGGTAAGACTATCTTGAACTAAATCAGACTCAGCCTGTTGGGGAATGCTGAGCAGATCACCGAACTAAGACGTCAGGAAATGAACCTCTTCGACCTAGGGAGCCTTCCCCAATTCACGTAGCTTTAGCACTGAGGAAGGTCCTCTCACAGTTCCCACACACACAGAATTGTAGAACAGCAACAATCAGCCTCTGCCTCCCTGTGCCCATAACTTTGGCTCCATGCAGGGAAACAGCAGGCTATAGAACACGAATCCAGAACAGTAATCTCAAGTCTAAATCTATGAAAAGCCACAGGGCACTTTTCATGGCATAGCTCTTAGAAGTTTCAAGTCCAAATAGCAACAGAACATGTACAGAGTGCATCAAGCATTTCCAAATCAGATAGAGTCCCAAAGACAAGTTTCTTGGCAAGCATAGCGAACAGCAAAAACAGAACAGCAGAGACACAAGAGCAGTAGACGAGATAATTCCTAGCAAAGGAATTACTCTTAGGACATAGCTAATATAGGATAGAGGCTGGCTAATTCTAAGCTACTTTGACAGACAGGGCTTCAGGCCTGTAATCCTAAACTCCTGTGCCAACAGGGCGGCACAGTTCAACCTCCTCTTGATGATGACACAATGTGAGGGACAGTCTGCATGATAGCCCCCACCTTTCTTAAATAACTCCTTCGTTCTCACAGAACTCAAGGCTTCGGCCTACAGTTAGAGATAAGCAGAGAACAGAGACAGTTTCTTCTCATAACAAAATGCCAAACCCTCAGCTCACAATTCACTAGGCCAGCCTAGTGAATTGTTTATGAAGCACCTGACACCTGACACCCAGATTACTCCTTCGAACAAATCAGAGATCATCAGTCTCCCACATCACGTTTACTTTGATCCTAACTAATACTGTCCAGTTATAAATATCCAATAAGGCAGTGTTCCCCAACCTTTTTGGCACCAGGGACCGGTTTGTGGAAGACAATTTTTCCACGGACCGGGGTGGGGTTGGGGGTTTGGGCTGGGTTTTTTGGGGGGTGGCTTGGTGGTGGGGTTTGTTTTAGGTGGGGGGGTGGCGGGTTGTCCCCCCATCCAAAACAAACCCCACCACCAAGCCACCCCTCCCCCCAAAACCCAGCCTGGACCTACCGGGTCTGCCGCTCTCTGCCGCCACTGCCACTGCTGTCTGCCGCCGCCACCACCGCTCTCCTCCTCCTCCACATGACAGTGACCCCCGGAAGCCCCCTCATGGGTGAGGGGGCTACAGGGGGTGACGTGGCGGTGGAGGAGAGCAGCGGAGGGCGGTGGCAGCGGAGAGTGGCAGACCCAGTAGGTCCGGCCTGGGTTTTTTGGGGTGTGGGTGGCTTGGTGGTGGGGTTTGTTTTGTGTGGTGGGGCTGGTGGGGTGGTCCCCCCACCTGAAACAAACCCCACCACCAAGCCACCCCCCCAAAAAAACCCAGGCCGGACTTACCGGGTTTGCTGCTCTCTGCCGCCGCTTTCCTCTGCCGCTGCTCTCCTCCACCACCGCGTGACCCACCGCAGCCCCGGTTTGCCCCAGCCGCCCCCCGATCTGCCCGGATCGGCCCAGTTTTCCTGGTCAGGACCTGGAAACCCCGGGCGATCTGGGCAATCTACACTGGTGAGATCGTGGCCTTGTTGCTAACAGGCCACAGACCAGTACCAGTCCATGGCCCAGGGGTTGGGGACCCCTGCAATAAGGGATTTAAAGCAAAATACCCTGCCCCTGATCTGATTGTAGTCAGAGATAAATTGTTTCATGCATCCATTGGTGGCCCTATATGGTTTCATATAAAAAATGTGGGAAGGCTGTGGATGTAATTCATCTTGGTTTCAGCACAGCATTTAATACCCCCCACCACGATGTTTTGCTTAGACAATTGGTTAAGGGTGTTTAGACAGGGGAAAAAAGGCCTACAACTCCCAGCATGCCCCAGACAGCATGGGAGAATTCTAAAGGAGCTTTAAAGGAGCTATCCAAGTTACTGAACTCTATGCCCAAAATAGGTTCAGCACTTTGGAGAGCTCCTTTAGAGTTCTGGCTAGTTCTGACTGAAACCTAGAATGGATTCACAGTCCCCACCAAAATCAGAGCCACCAGCCTGCATTGAATGCTTCTGCTTTATTCTGCACTTTTCTGACCCCATTTGGAGTTCTGTGTCCAGTTCTGGCTGTTGTGCTGTAAGAAGGGAAATCTAAGTGGTCCCTCCCTTGCTGGAGATCTTCAGGCAGAGGCTGGAGACAGCTATTCATTGGGCATGCTAAATCTCTGAATTTCTTGCA